>OX453277.1:5248228-5505728 GCA_949710005.1 Ricordea florida
CAATTAAACTTTCATGTGGTATATACTTTTGACTGATTGATGTTGATTTCACATTATTTTTTTACAGGAGTACGTAGTGCAGCAATCTTTTTGAACATGTTAAGATTTCAATAACTCTTTCTTACATGTATTGTTTTTATGATATGACCTAAAAATAGCACAACCACATACTATACAGTGGGCACTCACTATTACCAAACCTTTATTCAAAGCTTTTGTAGAATCCAATTGTTTTACCCCCAATTTGTTGATATGGCATCTCTTTTGAGGGAAGAGGAATTTTTCTATCTACCACTGGGGGTACCATTGCAACTGGAAAGAGTACACACATTAAAACATGCACTATTCATAATGCTCTCAATTGTGGTTACCCGGGAATGAAATAATGACTGCAGTAGACAATAAAATATCTAATCAGAAGATTCTTCTTACAATGAATCTCATGCAATTATAACGAAAAAAACATAAACAAAAAATAATTGGAGCGTTCAGCTCATCCTCTGTGTAAGAACATATTGTGTTCAAAAGTGATGTACAACAAAGAAGACAAAGCAGTAGAGACTAAGAAAATAAAACTAAAGAAAAAAAACACAGGTTTTTACACCGTGGTAAACACAAGCATTCATATCAACTCTTCAAGATTTCACCTGCAAAAGATTTACAATCATTTTCAATTTGTGTTAAGTGAATATTATTGTGATACTTCATCGACTCTGTATTCCCTGTCAAGATAATAAATAATTTTACTTCTATTCCCTCTGGTGCAATCTCAGTGGCAGTGAAAGAGCTAAATGAAGGTCAATTTTTAAGCACTGTGTTGAGCGGTATACTGATCATGTAATTTGCACCAGGTGTCACTAATTGTGTACCAAACACAGCATAAGAAATAAAATAATGGGGATTACGCTAATATAAAAAATTAAAATATAATAAAAAAAAATAAAGAATAAAATATGAAAGCATTGTGACTTCTTCAAAAACTAACTTCGCGAGGTTTTTGCGGGAGTCGTATTTCTAGTATATGTATATTTATTTCCTCGCGAAGCGAGGCCGAAGGCCGAGCGTAGCGAGGTTACTAATCGTGTCGGTTCCGGTCAGACCACGTGGCTCGCAAGCCCGAGTAAATCGAGCCGGGAGTTTTTATATATGTATATATATATATATTTATATATATGTTTATATATATCTATATTTTTAAAGGTGTCCGTTCGCAGGCCAGGTTACCTGGCAACATTACTCCATGTGAAATTCCGACATTACGAATTCCTTGAATGATGTTTTGAAAATAATGCGAATTTTGTGGAAACCGATTTCACTCGTCTTGGAAGTACATCCCAGCAAGAAGATCTCCGACATATACAAGAAAGAATGGTGAGAGATCGTCGTCGAGTAAGTTTGAATGCCGCAAAAAATGCACACGGGAAGCGGCGACTCAAAGCAGAGATTGAGAAACGACGGTAGGGACGATAACAAGAGACATCGCAGCTAAGACAAGAACTGCTCGCTCAAAAAAAACAAAGGAATCAGCAAGGAAAAGGACCAGGAATACCATCAAGTTACCATCAAGTTAGATTGGATATTGAATTTGTTATGGATAGAAACAAAGACTCGTTTTAGGTATACAGGACATGAGCAAGCGATTACATAACGAAATTGGCGAACAAAATTTAGCAAAATGACTTAGAACGGAAACCGAGTAGGAACGACTTCCAGCATGCAGACAGAATCAGGGCTCCTACTCCGTGTACCGGTACAGATGACGTAGCGCATTGTTTCATCATTGTGTGTAAAATTATTCAGTAACATGTTTGTTATTGTCTGGCTTTGTTTTACGTCATCTGTGCCGGTACACGGAGTAGGAGCCAGAATCAGAAGACGAACGACAAAACAGATTACCATATCGTCGTGAAAAAAAGTGCCAGGAAAGGGGAAACAGAAACCAACCGCAAAGAAATGAAAGATGACAGTCACGTAGTATTAATACTGCAATGAGAATGCAAGTAGGTATTTTTCGTAGTGAAACGTTTGCCTTCCATTTGAAAGAAATTCCCAATACAGAGATTGCAGTTGTGATAGCAATTATTTATAATTATGTGATCTGATATCATTGCAACAGTGAAAATATATTGTAGATTTGTTTGATGTAGCAGTTATGTTCAGCATTTTCAACAGAATAGATACCAAACAATAAGTTACCGGTTCTGCAATATTATCACTGTTCAATGCAATTATTTGTAAATAAAGCAGATGTCGTTACGGACTTCTGAGTAGTATTTCTCTTTGCTCTATTTCTTTGCTACATATATGTATTACGTAATTAAAAAGTTTCGTTGGGATAGACAAGTTCCATAGCCATTTCAAAATGGGTTTTTACCTTTGAGTTCCATGCATTCCTGGGAATTACTCTCTTAGCACCCACCCTTTTCCCACAAATGAAAAGTTAATTTAAGCCCTAATTTGCAAAATTAGACAACATCTTAACCTTTTTCCTTAATGCTGTTTAATTCATTTTAATGATGTCAAATACAAATATTTAATAACAACCACAATATGCAGTTGACCTTTTACATTGGAAAAACTCTACAAGGGAGAAACTAAAGTTTGAAATGCTAAAAGTTTTAGCTGTTTTTCTGTTTGCTGTTTTATGTATTCATTGCAAGGGTGCTGTATGTAATAACAAGTCTTTGAAGTTTCCTAAATGCCCTATGCTTTCAATCATGATTTTCCACACTAACTGTATGGACAAATGACTGCACTGGCATGATTGCCACAGGTCAGAAAATGGTAAGGGAAAAAATTCTTCAAGGTCAGTGAAAAGTAAGGGAATTTCAAATCAAGTCAGGGAAAAGTGAAATTTAATACTACTAATTTATTTCTTGCCAATTCAGCTTTGGTTTGGTGTGGTCAAGAATGTGACATGAAATGTGTTGGATTGGTAGAATTAAATGACAAGCTGATTTTGGGTTTCCAAGAAAATCAATCCTTTTTCCATGAATTGGTTATCGTAAGAAACTATCAATCCACGTACACTGTATGTGACTTTCTGAAAGCATATTAAATAAATGGGTGGAGAGGTTGGTTGTGAGAGGAGGTTGGAGGTCACTACCAGGACTAATTTGTGACTTTTCTAATTTAGTTGGTAAGGGAAATTTTACATTTGTCAGGGAAAAGTCAGGAAATTTAAAGATCTTATGGCTGTGGCAACCATGACTAGATTCTAAGCTTAAAAGAAGAAATGGTATTGTTCAGAGTTGAGTAATTTTTACTTCCTATGATACAAACCCTATTCACAAGAAAAACAGAATTGCATGTAGTTGTAGAGGAACAATACCTTTTCCCAGATTAGGACATACACCCTAACCCAATAACAGTATATTATGTTAAACATAAAAAATAACAATACTAATAATAATATCAATACCAGTAATAATATTAAAAATGATAATGATAATAATATGATAATAATAATCATGATAATTGCAAAAAATGAGAAAGTACAAAAAGTAAAAATAATATAATAATAAGTAAATACGTAAATTGGGGTTTTATACCTCATAGGAAAAACCATTAGGAGTCCTTTGCAAACTAGCTTCGCAAGGTTTTGCGGGAGTCGTATTTCTAGTAAATGTTTCCGACGAGGAAATCTCAGAAATTACTAGAAATACGACTCCCGCAAAACCTCGCGAAGCTAGTTTTTAAAGAACTCATGATGGTTTTTCCCATGAGGGATAGAACCCCAATTTATGTATTTACTTATTTTTATATCATTATCACTTTTTTTACTTTCTCAGTTCTTGTAATTATTATCATGATTATTATTGTATTCCCATTTTTATTATTATTACTAGAAATACGACTCCCGCAAAAACCTCGCGAAGCTAGTTTTTGAAGAAGTCACAATGCTTTTATATTATATTCTTTATTTATATTTTACATTTTATTTTTTATATCAGCGTAATCCCCATTATTTTATTTCTTATGCTGTGTTTTGTACACAATTAGTGATACCTGGTGCAAATTACATGATGAGTATACAGCTCAACACAGTGCTTTAAAATTGACCTTCATTTAGCTCTTTCACTGCCACTGAGATTGCACCAGAGGGAATGAAAGTAAAATTATTTATTATCTTGACAGGGAATAGAGTCTATGAAGTACCACAATAATATTCACTTAACACAAATTGAAAATAATGTAAATCTCTTGCAGGTGAAATTTTGAAGAGTTGATATGAATGCTTGTGTTTACCACAGTGTAAAAACCTGTGTTTTTTTTTCTTTAGTTTTATTTTCTTAGTCTCTACTGCTTTGTCTTCTTTGTTGTACATCACTTTTAAACACAATATGTTCTTACACAGAGGATGAGTTGAATGCTCCAATTATTTTTTGTTTATGTTTCTTGGTTATAACTGCATGAGATTCATTGTAAGAAGAATCTTCTGATTAGATATTTTATTGTCTACTGTAGTCATTATTTCATTCCCGGGTAACCACAATTGAGAGCATTATGAATAGTGCATGTTTTAATTTGTGTACTCTTTTCAGTTGCAATGGTACCCCCAGTGGTAGATAGAAAAATTCCTCTTCCCTCAAAAGAGATGCCATATCAGCAGAAGTGTGAGATACAATGTCATTACATAAAAAAAATTGGGGGTAAAACAATTGGATTCTACAAAAACTTTGAATAAAGGTTTGGTAATAGTGAGTGCCGACTGTATAGTATGTGGTTGTGCTATTTTTAGGTCATATCATAAAAACAATACATGTAAGAAAGAGTTATTGAAATCTTAATATGTTCAAAAAGATTGCTGCACTACGTACTCCTGTAAAAAAATGTGAAATCAACATCAATCAGTCAAAAGTATATACCACATGAAAGTTTAATTGTGCTGTTACAGAAACAGGCAAAATATCCATACCCAACCACAGAAGATTATATTATTTTGGACATATGAAAATTTCTATTATAAAAACTGCAGAAGAAAGATTTAATATAAGGATGGTATTTCATCGAAAAAGTCATGGCAGCTCCAGGTATTCAATGACATATAGTAACGAAAAGAACTATCATTATATTATTATTATTATCATTACTATTATTATTACTGGTATTGATATTATTATTATTATTATTATTGTTATATTTTTCATGTTAAACATAATATATTTTTATGGGGTGAGATGCATGTCCTAATCTTGGTAAAGGTATTGTTACTCTACTACTACAAGCAATACAAAAATCTTCTTAATAGGCTTTCCATCAGAGGTGGTAGTAATCAAAACAGCTCCAAACAATACCATTTCTTCTTTAAGGCTTAGAATCTAGTGCAGTCATTTGTCTATAAAGTTTGTGTGGAAAATCATTATTGAAAGCATAGGGCATTTAGGAAACTTGAAACACTTGTTACTACATACAGCACACTTGCAATGAATATATGAGAAAGATCATAAACATTATGGCATTAAAAAATTTATTTTCTTCTTTATAAAGTTTTTCCAATGTAAAAGGTTAATTGCATGTTGTGGTTGTTATGAAATATTGATATTTGACATCATAAAAATAAAGTAAACAGCAGAAAGTAACAAAGTTAATATGTTATCTCTAACTTTTCAAATTAAGGCTTGAATTAACATTTCATTTGTGGAAAAAGGGCAGGGGTTCTAGATAGCAATATTATCAGTGGGGGAGGGGGGGGGGGGGTCATTGAACTCTAAGGTAAAACTGACCCTTTGTGAAAAGGCTATGAAACTTGTTGTCTCTACGCAATATTATTGAAGCCTTTCAATCAGAGAATACATACATATATATATGGCAAAGAGAAATACTACTCAGAATTCAGTAATCACATTTGCTTTATTTTGAAATGATCGCATTGATCACTGATAATATTGCAGAACCAGTACTTTATAGTGACACAGGGTATATATCAATAGTGCAGTCATTTGTCCCATTTGTCACTAGAATCTAGTGCAGTCATTTGTCCATAAAGTTAGTGTGGAAAATCATGATTGAAAGCATTGGGCATTTATGAAACTTGAAACAATTGTCCATATACAGCACACTTGCAATGAATATATGAGAAAGATGATAAAAGGTTTGGCATTACATACTTTAGTTTCTTCTTTATGGTTTTTCCATTGTACAAGGTGAACTGTATGTTGTGGTTGTTATTAAATATTGGTATTTGATATTATAAAAATGAACAGCAGTAAGTAACAAAGTTAATATGTGTGACGAAACTAATGTGGTTTATCTAGAAACCACAAGGGCTGACCGAAATAGTTTACGTGTCTGCGGTATCTATTACCGGAAATAGTTTAGATTTTTTACTAGCCACTCCTAGCACATGTATTACTTGTTTTTCTATCTGCTCTACATTATTATTAAACGTCGTTTGCTAAAGAAAGTCTCTCGCGTGTTGTTACATGGTGGCCGGTGAACACCATATTAGAATTGACAGCACCGTTAACCCTGTACAGCATGCACCGCGTCGCGTACCTGTGGCACTCAGAGCTAAAGTAAAAGAAACCTTAGAAGACTCGCCAAAACAGACGAAATCTGCAGGGCATCCGAGAGCACGACTGCTCAGATGAAACTTATGGAAAAAGAAGAGAATCCATCAAGCACCGTAAATGCAGTCAGAGAAAAAAGCAAGAACCTTAAAGTGCCAAGAAAACGAAATCTCAAAGGCAAGGACTCCCAACACGGAAAGCCCAAAGAATGTGAGAGGTGTGGCTCTGTTCATGATCACGCAAAGAAAGAACAATGTCCGGCTTTCGGCAAGACGTGTTTGAAGTGCGGTAAACTATCGCATTTTGCAGCTAAATGTCGCAGTAAGAAACGAGACAACAACACTCGCACGTTTGTTAGAGCTGTCGACGACGATGTCAGCGAATCCGAGGTATTCTACGCCGACATGATATCAGCAGTAGATCTGGATGATTCCCAACTCGTGACACTAAAACTGGAGTCTGGCAATTATCTGCGGTTTCAACCGGACACTGGAGCACAGTGCAACGTAATTCCGGTGAGCCTCTACAAGAAAGCCACAAAAGACCACAAATTGGAGCGCGTGACACCACTGAACACTCAACTCTCAGCCTACGGTGGTTCGAAATTACAAGTTGTGGGCCAAGTTCGTATTACCGTGTGGCGTGACGACTACAGATGTCAGTTGGATTGTAAACTTGTTGACAACAACACAATCCGCCCCCTCCTTGGACGAAAAGCCTGTGTGGGCATGAAGATCATTACATATACTGACAATGATCAATTAAACAAACCACAAACAGGAAATGCCCCAGTGTACTCGCTCGAAACGGCAGCAAAAGTAACGCAAGCGCCCATTACCAAAATGGCCCTGATTAAGAAATACCCGCAAGTTTTCGGCGAAGGTGTCGGAAAGCTGGCCGGTGAACACCATATTAGAATTGACAGCACCGTTAACCCTGTACAGCATGCACCGCGTCGCGTACCTGTGGCACTCAGAGCTAAAGTAAAAGAAACCTTAGAAGACTTGGAGAAACAGGAAATCATTGCACCCGTGACCTGTCCCACAGCATGGATAAGCTCCATGGTAACTGTACCGAAGAAAAACGGAAAACTACGCGTATGCCTGGACCCCAGGGACCTCAACCGTGCCGTCCAACGCGAGCACTACCCTCTCCCAACAATTGAAGACATTGCTACTCGACTCCATGGCGCGAAAGTCTTCACAAAGCTCGATGTACGAAACGGATTCTGGCATGTGGTCCTTGATGCAGAGTCGTCCTACCTGACAACCTTTCACACCCCGTTTGGACGTTACCGTTGGCGACGCCTGCCTTTCGGTATCAGCTCAGCTCCTGAAGTCTTCCAACGCAAAATGCACGAGCTCATTGAAGGACTTTCAGGCATCGAAGTCGTGGCAGATGATTTTATCGCAATTGGTTGCGGAAACACAGTTGAAGAGGCCATTAATGACCACGACACAGTCCTGATTAGATTCCTGGAACGCTGCAAAGAGCGAGGCGTTAAGCTCAACACGGACAAGCTCAACCTCCGACTAACGGAAGTCCCGTTCATCGGACACGTCGCCACAGACAAAGGTCTATGTGTAGACCCCGCCAAAGTCCGGGCGATCAGCGAAATGCCCGCACCCACAGACAAAGCCGGAGTTCAGAGATTGCTGGGACTCGCACAGTATCTCAGCAAGTTCCTACCACGTCTGTCTGACATCACAAAGCCATTAAGAGAACTCACCCAGAAAGACGTACAGTGGACCTGGGAAACTGCCCAAGAAGAGGCATTGGTGGCGCTAAAGAATGCTGTCATGACTACCCCAGTCTTGCGCTACTACAACCTAGAGGAAGAAGTCACGCTCCAGTGTGACGCCTCTCAGTTTGGGTTAGGCGCCGCCCTATTACAAAACGGACAGCCGGTGGCCTACGCATCGCGTGCTCTTACAGATGCAGAAACTCGCTATGCCCAAATAGAAAAGGAACTGCTCGCAATCGTTTTTGCGTGCGAACATTTTGAGCCGTATGTGTACGGCCGTGACGAAGTCCATGTGGAAAGCGACCACCAGCCCTTAGAGTCAATCTTTCTAAAGCCACTCCACTCAGCACCTAAGCGACTCCAGCGAATGTTGCTGAGACTCCAAAAGTACAGCCTTCGAGTGACTTACAAGAAAGGTCACGACATGTTTCTGGCCGACACCCTGAGCAGAGCTTTCCTCCCAGAGGTCAACGCCTGTGAGTTCACGCAAGAGCTCGAGGAAGTGGATCACACAGCCTCACTACCAGTCAGTGACGAGCGTTGGCAGCAGATCAGACATGCATCGGCAGATGATCCTGTGTTACAGCAGCTACGTGCTACTATACGCCGGGGATGGCCAGAAACCAGATCCGAAATTCCGGAATGTCTCTACCCCTACTTCGACATGAGAGATGTGCTGACTGTCCAGAACGAACTCGTCTTCAAAGGACAACTTCTCGTAGTACCAGCCTCCCTACGTAAGGAGCTTATGGCAGTGGTACACAGCTCGCATATTGGCGTTGAAGGGTGTATACGCAGAGCACGTGATACCCTCTACTGGCCCCGCATGGCAACCGAGCTACGAGAGTACATCTCGAAGTGTGACGTATGCCTAGCGCACCGCACCGGACAAGCCAAGGAAACACTCGTACAGCACGAAGTGGTGGCCCGTCCCTGGTCCAAAGTCGCCGCTGATCTTTGTGAGCTAGACAACCGCACACTCCTAGTCATCACTGACTACTACAGTAACTTCATAGAAGTTGCTCGACTCAACACCGCGACGTCACGCAACGTCATCAAAGAAATGAAAGCCGTATTTGCTAGGTATGGCATTCCAGACGTCCTCGTGACGGATAACGGTCCCCAGTTTGCATCCGCTGAATTCGCTGTCTTCGCGAAAACCTGGATGTTCAAACACAGTACATCATCACCCTACCATCCACAGTCAAATGGAAAGGCTGAGAACGCCGTGAAAACTGTGAAACGCCTGTTTACCAAGTGTAAAGAGTCTGGCCAATCAGAGTTCCTAGCACTGTTAGATTGGCGGAACACCCCGACTGAAGGAATTGGCACCAGCCCCGCCCAGCGTCTAATGGGACGTCGCTGCAAAACCCTCCTTCCTGTCGCCGGTACCCTGTTACAGCCTCGTTACTCAACAGAAGAGGAGACACGCGCGCTTATTGGCAACAAACAGCGGCAGCAGCACTACTACAACAAGCATGCAAGGCCGGCACTGCGACCAATCGGACAAGGTGAAACCGTGCGCATGAAACTACCTGGTCAGAAAACCTGGAGCGCTGGTACCTGCATGGCACAAGCTGGTCCGCGTAGCTACGATGTGAAAGTCGGTGAGACTGTATACCGTCGCAACCGCCGCCAGCTGATTCAGTCCAAAGAACCTCCCATTGTAGACTCCAGCGAGCCAGAACCTTCTACATCATGTGCAGAGACAAAACCTCAACAGATTGAACTAGCCAATCAGCCGCTGACCCAAGCATCCAGCACCCCT
This sequence comes from Ricordea florida, assembly GCA_949710005.1. Lineage (NCBI taxonomy): Eukaryota > Metazoa > Cnidaria > Anthozoa > Corallimorpharia > Ricordeidae > Ricordea > Ricordea florida. The sequence goes on from OX453277.1 coordinate 5,258,253, forward strand.
GACTCACAACCTGTTAGTATACGCAAATCACAACGTACCCGCAGACCACCTGCTCACCTAAAGGACTTTGTCACCAAATGAACTATTAGTTCCTCTAAATACTTGTTGATTCGGTCTTGATTTATTAGGAAACACATGTAGCTTACTTTCTTTATAGGAGGAAAGATGTGACGAAACTAATGTGGTTTATCTAGAAACCACAAGGGCTGACCGAAATAGTTTACGTGTCTGCGGTATCTATTACCGGAAATAGTTTAGATTTTTTACTAGCCACTCCTAGCACATGTATTACTTGTTTTTCTATCTGCTCTACATTATTATTAAACGTCGTTTGCTAAAGAAAGTCTCTCGCGTGTTGTTACAATATGTTATGTATAATTTTGCAAATTAGGGCTTAAATTAACTTTTCATTTGTGGGAAAAGGGCAGGGGTCCTAGATAGCAATTTTATCAAGGGCTCATAGAACTCTAAGGTAGAACTGACCTATTGTAAAAAGGCTATGAAACTTGTCTGTCCCCACGCACTATTACTGAAACCTTTCAATCAGAGAATACAGTACTTAGTGACGCTGGGTATCTATTCTGTTGAATATGCTTAACATAACTGCTAGATCAAGATGATTTACAATATTTTCACTGTTGCAATGATATCAGATCACATAGTTATAAATGATTGCTATCACGACTGCAACTCTCTCTGTTGGGAATTTCTTCGCCAGTATATGTGTACAGCCACTTGTCCCAAACTGTACTACTCACATTTCTTTACTGTACTTATTCCCATAGCCCACTCACGTAGGAATGTTTACCGTGTGCGTGCACATGCCGGTATGCCGTGTACTGATTGGTCTAAACTCCACGCGTGTATTTTTCCCATGGTTTTGGTTTGAGTGAGTTAATAAAGCGTTGTTCTGGTTGAGTTGCACCCATCGTGGTTTTGTGCTTATATTTTCTTAAACTTTGGCGCTTCAAAATGGAAAGGCTATCGTTTTATTACGAAAAATACCTTCATACATTCTCTTGTAATCTGTTGGTAGTCTTCCGATTCCGTTTTTAGAATAATAGAATTATTTTCCAGAGACATCTCTAATCGTTGAAGTCGTTCCTTAACTCGGTTTCCCTTCTAAGTCGTTTTGCTAAATTTAGTTCGCCAGTATATTTCGTTATGTAATCGTTCGCTCATGTCCTGTATTTCTATCAATAACACATTCAATTTCAAAATTAACCTGGTTGAATTCCTGGTCCTTTTCCCTGCTGTTTCGTTTGCTTTTTTTTGGAGCGAGCAGTTGTTGTCTTTGCTGGGATGTCTGTTGTTATTCTCCCTGCCGTCGTATCTCTATCCCTGCTTTGAGTCGTGCTTTCCTTGTGTTGATTTTCACGATATTCGAATTTAGAAACGATTCTTTCAATAATTTTTACTCGGCGACGATCTCGTGCTAATCTTTCTGGAATATCTCGGAGATCATCTTGCTGGGATGTACTTCCAGGACGAGTGAAATCGGTTCCCACAAAATTTGCATTACTTTCAAAAAGGCATCACCGAATTCCCAATGGCGGAAAGTCAGCAGTTCTCAAGTGCGCTACTATTGCCAGGTAACCTGGCCTGCGAACGGACACCTTAAAAATATAGATATATATATATATATATAAATATACATATATAAAAACTCTCGGCTCGATTTACTCGGGCTTGCGAGTCACGTGGTCTGACCGGAACCGACACGATTAGTAACCTCGCTACGCTCGGCCTTCGGCCTCGCTTCGCGAGGAATTATTTTACTTTGAAACTTTTACAAACAGAAACAGTACCGATAACAACGGCTGAAACAGCTAATTAACTGTGGTAACTCTTAATTTACCTTACACAGAATGGTTCGCTTAACAAACCGAATTCGAAACAGAGTTTAAGTGCATGGAAATCAAAGAAATGAACAACTGCCTTTCAAAGTTTTATTTATCAGCAAGACGACAAGACGGAAGCCATTACAAGAAAACAAGTTTGTTGTCAATCAGAGCAGCCCTAGATCGACCCATGTGACATTTATACCGGAAATAAAATGTGTTGAATCCCGATTTCTCTGTTGTTCAGCTCTGAAATTATACTAAAACAATTATTCGCCTCAGGCTCAGTTAATATTGGCGAATATTTACCTCGCCTTCAGCTCGGTAAATATTTGCCAATATTAACTTCGCCTTCGGCGAATAATTGTTAAATATATATACATATATAAAAACTCTCTGCTCGATTTACTCGGGCTTGCGAGCCACGTGGTCTGACCGGAAGCGACACGATTAGTAACCTCGCTTCGCGAGGAATTAATCTAAAAACGGAATCGGAAGACGACCAACAGATTACAAGAGAATGTAAGTAGGTATTTTTCATAATAAAACAATAGCGTTTCCATTTTGAAGAAATTCCCAACACAGAGAGTTGCAGTAGAGAGTAATAAAAATACGGGTCTAGGACACAGGAATTTAATCAAAGATTTTTTAGCTTAATTTTAAATTCATCTTAAAAATTTAATCAAAGATTTTATCAGAGATTTATACAGGATTATTTCTAGGACGCAGGTATAAATTTTAAATGAAGTTTTAAAAATGATTTAAAGATGAGTAATATTTAACAAATTAAATGGACCAATTAAGAGATTTATATTTTTGTGAATTAAAAAGAATGGCAAAAGAGTTAAAAATTAAAGGAAGATCAAAAATGGGTAAAATAGATCTTATTAATGAGTTAAAAAAATTTAAAGAGGATGAAGTTACTAATTTAATTGAAAAAGTTACTACTACTGGCGAATATATTTGTATTCATGGAAAACTTAAATATTTTTGTAGAGAATGCGGTGGGTCACAAATATGCGAACATGATAGAGTTAAGTATTCTTGTAAAAAGTGTAGAGGATCACAAATATGCGAACATAATAAATATAAGTATCGTTGTAAAGAATGTGGGGGATCGCATATTTGTGAACATGGTAAACAAAAACAACAATGTAAAGAATGTGGTGGATCTCAAATATGTGAGCATGGCAAGCAAAAAGCTTCCTGTAAGGAATGTAGAATAAAATTAAAAAATGAATTATGATTTAAAGATATAAAATATAAAATAAAAAATATGGACAAAATAATAGATAATGAAAAAATGGAATTAATATCTTTTAATGGAAAACTAGATATTATTTTGAGGTATATTAATAAAAAAAGAGTTTGTTTTTGCGATTTTATAGAGTTAATTAAAGAAGATTTGTTAAAAAGACTATCAAAAATTCGCGGTTTTATTGATTATAATCCATATGATGATGATGGGATTTTTGATATATATGATGAAAAAAGTGATCATATTTATTTTGATATTATTTTTGAATCTTATGAGGATGAAAATATAATAGGTGGAATTGAGTTTACCCGCAATAAAAATTTTGGCGTAAATGGAATATATGTTGATAAGTTTGTAAAAGAGGTATTAAAAATTGCTAATAAAAATTATGAAGAAAGTATTAATTCAATTGAATATGAAGACGATGAAGGCTATAAAGAATATATTGATAATCTTTATCATGATAAGGAGTGTGATATTAATTATTTTGATAAAAATTTTATTGTTTCTTTAGTAGAGTTTACTTTATATGTAGATCCTTATAAAATAGAACATAAAAAGAAATTTTACAAACCATTACATGATGAATTAATGGCAGTAGCATGGCATCCATCTAGGTATTTAGATTGGTGTATTGATTTTGAGGAGTTAAGAGATTTGAAAGAAAGATGGGGTGAAGATTAAAAATAATTATGTTATATAACGCAAATAAGTGTTACATAACAAAAGACCTGAAGGACCAGCTACGCTGAAATTTATCTGAATCTTAAACTTATAGTTATAGGAGCGCCACTCACATCAAATTTTTTCCACTCCCCATCTAAAATGGTTAAATCAAAGTGGTTTATTAGAGTATCATATTTTCTAACTGGAATTGTTGGATAATCTTTTGAGGGTATGTTTGCAAGTAGTTGTGATGGAGTTAGTTTTAAAAGTTCACCATTTTTACTTTTATTCATATATGACATCCTATTATCCACTATACTGCACATAAGTCTCAATGGTTCCTTAATATTTATATTTATTGGATATATTTTACGAGGATTTATAATTTCTGGTAAACCCAAATAAATTTGTAAATCTTTACTAAGTTTAATGTTATAATTCTTATTTGAAAATAGATACCCAACATTATTATTGCCATTTATTGTTAACTTTAGATTATCTGTATAATTATGAAAAATTGATTGAATATCAACCAATGAATATGTGCCCGGCGGTATCCTTAAAACGAACCCTTGTCTTTCATCAGTTAACGCCTGTTGATCCTTGAAATTAATCAATCTTTTGGTTTTTATATTACAATCCAGCAGTTGTATCTCTCGAAGATTTTCCAGAGGAGGATCTAAATAAATCCTAGTTTCAGAATCATACATTGTAATACTTAGCATTTTGTTTTGATTACATCATATTCATCTTTAGATTTCTATAATCAAAACATTAACGAAATAGGAACCAAGCTATTGCGCCACCAACAACCATAAATACAATCAGATTATTTTGATGTTGTGTTGTATCATTATTTTCTGGTTTAATTGCATCTGTTTGAGTTTCATCTTTTTTAATTATAGGTTTTGGTTTTGTTTCGGGTTTATGAGGTAAAGAAATCTTTGAAGATCCTAAGCTGTGACTTATTCCAACTTGTTTTGTTTCAGTGTTTAATGAATTATTTACTCCAAAATTCATATCTTCAGTGGCTTTCATGAGTTTGTTATTATACCCGACCACGCTCTCCGTGTTTATGATCATATTACTTGGCATCAACCAAACACCCGTAGCAACAGCCAAATCAAGCCGTAATTTAGTTTCCTGCACAGATTGTTGGTAATTTTGAATAGATTTAGAAATATCATTTTCTATAACAGAACTTTCAAATAAGGCTTTGAATTCTTGTTGTGTTTCTATTGCACCACCACCACCACCACTATCATAAATTGAGTTTCTAGTATTAACTTGTGCCCCCAATATACAGTAAACAAAAGCTTCGACGGATCGATTTAATCTTCCAAGCCCCGCTTTGGTGAGACCATGCCCATCCATAGGAATAAACCAAGCACATTTGAAATCACTAAATAGATCATTTCTAATAAACGAGATTTTATTTCCATCCCCGTCCTTATAACCCTCATCAGAAAATTTATTTTGTCCGGGCCAAGTATTTGCATCATGATCATAATTTCTTACAATATATAAATTTTCATTTCCTCCTGAGTTGTAATAAATAAATTGATCTCCCAAACCATGATTTCTTCCACCTTTCCACCTAAAGTCAGAATTATTACTAATTCCAAACTCTTCGCACAATTTATTATATGCAACTTTATTATATGGATTATTATTTATTGAAAAAGGTTTTTCATCTGGTAAGGGTAGTTTCAATTCATACAATATTCGCCTTATTGTGAAATATATATGAAACTTTATAAAACTGCTAATTACTGTGGGATAATTTAGACTTTCAAAAAAACTTATACCGCAACCAGATGTTGCACACCAAACTGCAAAGTTAAGTTGTTGCGGCCAATGATTAAAATCTGGTTTATTCAACCATTTTTTGCATTCCTTTGCGGAATTAAATGTTACAACTTGCGATTTAAATATGTTTCTCATATTTGCTTTGAATTTCTTAGTATTTGAAACGTATATATCTAGAAATGTTAACGTTTTTGTTACATCAGTTGTAAAGTCCTCAAATTTAATAGCGGGTATTGGATAAGATTGATTTGTAATTGATAAACTATTTGGAAACGAACCAACTTTAGTTTTCTTTTCTAAGCCCAAATCTCCCCATAATAATGTTTTCAAATTAGTGGAAAGATCATCAGTCCAAGTTTTTCCAGTAGTATCATCATTTGACATAACTGTTGTTCCATTAACTTTCCATTTAATATATCCGCCATATGAATCATTCACAAATGTAAATTTATTGATGTTGGCGTTTGGGTATTGGGTTTTGAAATTGTCTAATAACATCTTATTCTTTGTGTTTCAGATAATCTGGTCTTTAGATCTAGAATAAGATGTAAAGTCAATTAAGTTCTTTTCTAATCCCCGCAAAACAATTGCAACCAACATCAGTTCTCTCGTATGAAATTTTTAATGTGTGGGACCGATTAATTCTTTTAATAGATCTGCGCGAACTTCTCTCCTTATAATAGACATGTCTAAGTTTTTTTCTGCTTCTTTCCTAAATTTTTGACGGATTTCTTGTTTTAGTTTTTGAAACTTTTCCAACTCTGCCAAAATTATAGAAAATTCTTGGTCGGATATAACATTATCTTTCAAAGCCTTTGAAACCAAGTCGTTAATGGTGTTTAATTTTGATTTTGCAATTGCAGCTGTTTGTTCGTGCTTACTAACTTTATTTGAAAGTTTTTTAGAAGCCACACCGAATCCAACCGATAATCCACCAAAAACCCCACCAACAACACCCAATGGAACACCAATAATAGCACCAAAACCGGTAAGAGAAGTTCCAAGACCGCCTGCAGATAGAATAACTGAAAACACTCCACTGAAAACACCGATTTTTGTAAATATTCCTCTTGCTCTATTGTATTTTTTCCTTACATCTTCGTAATGTTTAATTTCTTTTTCAAGATTTTGTAATACTTCGCTTGATTTTTGTAGTCTGAAATTAACCGACTGAAATGAGGAACTGGGGTCTGAATTATTAGGTAGCTCAGGATAAATTCTATTGTAATCATCCATATTATATTTTACTACTCAACATGTTATCTTTAGACCGGCTTTGCCGCCCAGCTACGCTGAAATTTGTTACTTTCTCTTCTTTTCACTTGTTCCTCCTTTCAGTTGTTCCACAAAATATAGAACCACAGCCATTATCAAAAGCCAAGCATTTTCGCCTAAAAATCCAATAACCTGCCCAGCTGTTTTGAATAGAAAGCTAACTATTGCACCAACCATTCCTGGCAATATTTCACCGAGTTTTTTACCTATAGTTTTCAAACCATTACCTACACCCCTACCCAAAGCAGATAAACCCTTTGAAATATTAGAAACTATAACCCCAATGATGACACCTACAGCACTTAAAACAGCAAAAACTGTAAAACCATACTTTTTGAATATATACTTTAATCGCTCTCGTAATGGTAAATTCTTAATTATTTCATCTTTTCGCCCCTCAATATCTGATATTTGTTCTTCGATAGAAATTGTTTTATTTCTAATTTGCTCTCTTAATTTATCATTCTCTGATTTTAATCGTTCATTGCTCTGTTCTAACTTTGATAAATTGGATTTGCCCTTCTTATATTTGTCTATTTCTTCTTTGTATAATTTTATTTCACTCAAAAGTTTCTCTCCTTGTATTTTTAATTCTATATTCTGTTTAACAGTTTCATCAAAAAGACTTTTATTCTCAGCTTTTTCTACCTGTTGTTTCTCAATGAATTGACGCAGTTCTTTTTCTCTTTCATCATATCGACTAATCTCCTCCGTTCGTGTTGCTAAAAGCGAATCTATTCCTTGTACTGCAGAAAGTAATTCATTATGTTTTTCTTTTTCTTCATTTAATTGTGATACAACATCATTATATTTATTCAACATGCTTTCATAATCAGCACCTAGAGCTTTTCTCATTGTTTTTGGTAAATCTTCAAGTTTAATCACGCCATCTTTATCAATTATTGTATGCCACACATTATCCTCCCTACTACTTAATTTTCCCATTATACTACCATCTTCTCCAAATTTTACATTAAATGTTCCATCATTAGGATCGTAATTTGGTAAATAACGTTTGAGTTGTTGTCTTGCATCTCTCATTCTATCATATTCCTCATCTCTTTCTCTAATATTTGTTGGTTTTTTCTCTTCATCTTTTATTTCCCATTGAAGTCTTTTTCTTTCTGCCATATATTCTGAATAACCAAGATAGCCTTGATCAATAGATGTGGATGTGTTTGAGCTTTGGTAAAATGTATTATCATCATCATCATCATCATTATCATTATCATCAGTTCCTTTTGGTAAATCTTCTAATGGTATATCTTCAGCCATGATTTTTTACTCATCAGCAATAAATCTTTAGACCTAAAGTTATGTTTGTAAATTATAAAAATAAAAAAATGATTTAAAGATAATAAAATAAATATAAAATAAAATAAAATGTTAAATGAAAATACACAATTAATAACGGTTGACAATTATATTCCAAAACAAAGTATGATCTTTTCAAAGCCAATTGTGGGTGAAATTCCTGGTAGTAAGCCAAAGATTGAATTTAAACGAATTAATATTTTTACAAAAAATGAAGATGGAACCGAAGGAGAACTTGTTATTCCAACTGGTCGTTTATATTCATATGGAGTTTCTGAAAATCGAAGCCAAGAAACCAATAAAATTGTAGGATATAATTTTCCTTTGTGTTTATGGAGTAAAGATAAACCAACACCCGAAGAGGAAAAATGGATTGATACTTTTAACGAAATAGTAGATTGTTGTATTGATCATTTGGTTGATAAACGGGAAGAAATTGACAAGTTTGAATTGGAAAGAACTGATCTTACTAAAATAAAGGGAGGTTTAAATCCTCTCTATTGGAAAATGGAAAAAATTAAAGATGAAAAAGGTAAAATTTTTATGAATAGAGTTCCTGGTCGTGGACCAACACTATATGCAAAATTAATTTGTGACAAAAGACAAGACAAATTTCTTACAAAATTTTATAATATGAAAGATGATAAAGAAATAAAACACGAAGATTTAATGAACAAAGGTTGTCATGCAGAATGCGCAATCAAAATTGAATCAATATTTATTGGGGCCCGTATTTCTCTTCAAGTAAAGCTTTATGAGGCGTATGTAGAACCAAATATTGAAATGAAAAAATTGTTGACCCGACCAAAATATAATCCTGAAGTAATTATTTCTAACAGCGAATTAGCAGCTGATTTTATGGAAGATTACCTAGATTCTGATACTGGAAGCCTTATGTGATCTTAATAATAAATGGAATTATTAATTTTTATGTTATATAACTTAATTACTGGTTACATAACAAAAATAATGTGATATTTATGCTTTATAAAAATTTACTAACTGTGTACCCCAACGCCAACATACCTCCACCAACATATAACATTTCCCCCGTCTTTTGATTATCGCTTGGCCTATAATAATCTGAAAATTTTGGTTCATGCAATTGACCATATAATTCAAAAGCTTCATTTGTTTTTGAAATATTTTTTGATGCTTGATATTTTTCATCTTTTTGTTGCATTTTCCAATCAATTAGTTTCTGCCTTTTTTCTTGATATTCAGCGTAATCTTTTTGATATTTTTCCATTGCTTTATCGTGTCGTATTTTTTCTGTATCAGTTTTATCACCCGATAGATATTTTGCAAGATATGATCCACCAACAAATGTTGTTGCATTCAATATAGCACCTCCAACCAGCATTGCTATTGTTGCCATTTTTTATTACTTAATTTGGTAAAATCTTTTGATCCTCTAAATATGTTTTTAGATACATACTTCCAGACAATACAGCCACCCATTTTGCATAATTTGTAATACTTGAAGATGGGTCGTTCATAAATGATTCTTTCATGGCTTTTTTAACTACATAACCAACTCCAGCCGCTAATCCAATAAGTACTGCAGAATCAGTAACAGTTTTCACTAGTTTGTTTTCACTTGACATGATTTTTTACTACATCAGTAAGAAATATTTAGATCCCTTTAGGGGAAGATACGCTGAAATTACATCATTCCAATTTTTGGTCGATCTAGAGGTTGTGGTAAAATATTTGATGGTTGTGCGGGGGTTGGTTGTGGTGCTCTGTTTTTATCATCCTGACCGCGGATTTGTCGGTATCTCATAAACATATCAAATGCTGTAAAACCTATTCCAACAATGGATAATACGGTTGTAAAAGATAGTTCTGGTAGCCACGCTTTCGATTCATTATTTGTCTTTTCTTGATTATACTCACTTTCTGTATTTTCATTTTGCGCCGCTTGTTCCTTTTCTCGTTTCATCTCCCTAGCTAATGCTTCTTTTGCTTTTTTATTATATTCAGCTAATTTTTTACCAGCAGCAACCTTTTTAGGGTCTTTCACCCGTTTTTTGGCATCTTTATTTTCAGGTGCAGGATCGGCAGTAATTTGATCAACTTCTGTTCCTCCTTCAATTCGTTCAGTTTGGTCAGACATTATTTTACATATCATTAAGAAATCTTTAGACCGCTTAGGAATGATATTTAAATAAAATAATAGTATGCTTAGTAAACAGTATCATGCCCATCAACACCTTGCTTAGTATCCTGCTCAGTTTTATTAGAATCCTCTGTATTAGTACTTGTAACTTGTTGAATTTTGTTGAATTTGATGTGTTTAGCAACCTGGAATATACCGCTAGCAAGTGCTGCCAATCTTCCTGCTTTTAATGCTAAGAGACCTACAATGTTTGTTAGTTCACGATTAACCAAATCATCATTCTTCAAATCATCACAAAGAGCTTTTATATCATCTACAGGAACCATGTAAGAAATAACTTTAGAAATTAATTGAAGAGATGAATCTACCAACCCACCGTTAATTTTCTTACCCAATACTGCCTGGTATCGATTATAATATTTTTCAACATCTTTTACAGATAGTTTCTTTATATCACCCAGACTCATATCAACCCCTAAATATTCCTTTGTAGTTCCAAGAGCTGCGAGAATAGCTAGTGATTCTTGTTTTATTTCAAGTTCATTATCATCTTTTACCGCTTCTTTTACCTCATCTTTTACATCACTAATATAATCTTCAACTTCTGCCATCTTTTATGGTGATACATTTACTATTTTTAAATCGACTTTGTCGGAATCTCCAAATAACAATTAAATGGGTATCGTAAAGATAAACAAAGTCTAGAATATTTTTCAGTTTTCAGGAGTTGTACAAACTTTTTACACGATTCATAATCCATATCTCCTCCATAATCTTCGAAAAACATCTTCATTCCTTTTTGCGATGGATTATGGAAAGTAACAACGCAGGCAACATTTTCCCGAAATGGTTTTGCTATTGATGTTAATTGTTGAGTTAGAACCCAAACAGATAAACCATGATGTCTTCCAGAAAATGCTAAATCTATAAACTTATTGGATCTTTTCTTCAGATCATTAGAAACGGCACAATCATCTAAAATTATTAGTGTATTTGTTCCAGAGAATAAAGTTTGGCAATCAGTTAACAATTCATTAATCTCATCAATGTTACTTGCATCGGGTGATAATACAAAGAAACGTTTATCTCCTCTAGCAAAATTATGATATGTTTTATTTTTAGAATAAGTTGGACAAATTAAAACAATGTAATCAAAAATTTTTAGGAATGGCCCACTAAGCTGTTCAATTAGATACTTTGTTTTCCCGCAATTTGTTGGTCCTGTTATAATACAATGAAAAGGAATTTTATCTCGTAAATCTTCCATTATTTTTGTATCATAACTAAAGGTTTTTAAGTTGTGGTTTTAGTACTTAATTGATCTCAAACTTGAATTCATTATTTCCATCATTGCATCGGCTACAACAAACATATGACAGGTTATAGTGCCAGAGCCTCCTTGTTTTCTTTTAATTTCTATTTTTACACCATCATGCGTATTATTTAATGCTAATCCGCCTCCATGAATGCGATTATCGGGGTGTGTTCTCATATCAACCCAAAGAGCAAACTTATCCCCATAAAAATCCTTTTCCTTTACGGAAGGAGGGCTATAAACATCATCTCTATCGAATCGTTTCTTTACTGACTCCCACAGATCTGATGGCATCATTCCCCTAGAGTATACTCGATTTGGAACTCCGTCAACATCTATATTAATAGAAGTTATTCCAGGATTGTAAAAATTCTCAGAGTTACGTGCCCCCGCTGCAAATGGTAATGTAAACAAAAATAATACCCCCGTCATTGATCTTCTAGGTAGATTAATATGTTGATTTATAACACCATCACCCCCTATGGAAAATGTAAAAGTTTTGTGTAAAGTAACATTTTCATAAAAGAATCCTTTACCAACTTGATATGCGGCTTGTGCCTCGCGAGCTAAGTATTCGCTTGAAATGGAAGAATATTCTAACTCTAAGTTTTTTATTGAATATGTTGGGGTTTTAGTAGTATCAGAATAAACAACAATATCATTAATTGGAGCAAGTGTAATCTCAAATATTAGATGATTTTCTAATGCTTTCGGGTAAAAAACACCATGATCGTTTAAAATAGGGTGATTTATTGGTATTCTATACTTTGTATTATGTACCGCGGCAAGAGCTACTTCTTTTACATCTTGTGTTTTTTTATCTCCCGCTTTTGTTCTAAGTTTTCTAATATTTTCGGAAGAAATGCCTTGTTTTAATCTGTCTTCGCGCTCTTCATCGGTTAAGAATAAATCATGATAGGTTTGAAATAGATCGTATCTTTGCGTATCTTGTAATGTTTCACCTCCAAAAAGAACTTTTAGTCTAGATACAAGATTCCTTCCCACATTATTCACAACTGTATTATTAGCATGCCCATCGACATCCAAGTCAAATAGTAAAGATACACTTCCAGGCACAATCACCAAATTCTCAGAAAGTTTTGGAATATTTATATATAATGTTTCTCCGGGGCTGGCTGAGGATGGGTTTAGAGTAATTCTATTCAATGTTGATTCTGCCTTCAAACCAAATGGTTCTTTGGGAATTCTGTTTGGGTTAATTTTTTCAGAGGTCATTGTAATTTATAAGATACTTTGGTTAATCTTTAAATGAGTTCTACCTTATCAAAAATATCGGCGGAGCCGGCCCCGACTTTAAGTCGGATATATTATTCAACTGAGGGATATTGGAAAGGATATTCTGCAATTAATAAATTAGCTGAAAAGGCAAAAGTAAATGAAGATGTAGCAAAACAATGGCTTCAGAAACAAGCAATATGGCAAATCTATCTTCCAGCTCCAAAATATATACCTAGACCTCATTGGACTGTGGATAAACCTAATCATATTCACCAAGCAGATTTATTATTTTTACCACATGATAGAGTTGGAAGAAAAACATATAAATATGCATTAGTTGTGGTTGATGTTGCCTCAAGATATAAAGATGCTGAACCATTAACCACAAAAGAAAGTCGAGAAATATCAAAAGCTTTTGAGAAAATATATTCGAGAAAATTAAAATATCCTAAAACATTAATGGTTGATCCAGGAAAAGAATTTATGGGTGAGGTTGGTAAACTTATGAATTATCATAATGTGAAAATACAGAGAAGTGAAGCTGGAAATCATAGAGCTCAAGCATTTGTTGAAAACGCAAACAGAATATTAGGCGAAAGATTATTTAGTCATCAATATGCGCAAGAAATGGTTAGTGATGAAAGATCTCGGGTATGGGTGAAAAGATTACCAGATATTTTGAAAACTTTGAATAATACACCAACGAGAATAACTGGTAAAGAACCCGATAAGGCTATAAAACTGAAAGAGGTTGATATTGAACCTAAAAATTACCATCGCGAGGTTGGGCTTGATGAGGATAGACTACCTCCAGAGGTTAAAGTTAGATATCTATTATCTCCCGGCGAACTTGAAGGTGGAGAAAAAAGGAGGGCTACAGATCCTATTTGGAGTATTAAGATATATTATATTTCTAGAAGTTCGATTTCACCTAATCAACCGGTTTTGTATTATTTATTGAATGGGCCTGGGCGAGGGTTTGTAAGAGAAGAATTACAGGTTATTCCATATAATACAGAGCCGCCTCCTAATTCTGTTCTAGAAATATAATGTTATTGTTATCATCTAATTTTGTTTTAGTAAGATAATGACCATATGGAAGAGTATTTATTTTATCTTTTCCAATAACTCTCTTATCATCAACGGCAGATAATGCTTTTTTATTAACGTTTACAGTATAAATATTATGTAATTCATGTCTAATTAAATTCTGTTTTCGCATTTGCGACTCGCCCTTTAATACACATTCTCTAAAGTCATTAAATCTTATTGTTTTCTTAACAACTAGTTTCTTTGTTCCTTTATTCTTTTTTATCTCTTTACCGTTATCCATTAATACTCCATATTGTTTAGCTCCTAAACCCGCAAACTCTATAGGTACACTTCCACCAAACTCATCTTTAAACATTCCAATTACTTTTTTATTTACACCGGTCTCAATGCCAGATGGGTGGTCTTTAGGAAAGTTGCTAGTATCAAACTTTTCTCTAACATCCAGACTTATATCTTTGTAGAAATCGGTTGTTTCTATATAATACACAAGACTGTCTGTATCTGTCATAAGTAATTCTGCTTTTTCTCCATATTTTGTTTTAATATAATTATAATGAAAATCATACATTATTTTTTTACTTATATCTAAAATGCAAAAACCCACATAAATTGGTTTATTAAATCTTATTACTGCTTTCTTCATATTTATAGCAGCAAGATCCTCAGAAAAGATAGTAAAATGATTAAAGTTTGGTTTTCTTATTAATTTTTTAGCTGATTCTACATTATTAACTAATCTCACATCTATCCTTTTTCTCACATTTTCCATTGTTTTGCCAAATACAGAATTATTCATTAACTTGAAGAAATCTTTTTCAAAATCGTTTTTTGCCTTTGCTCTCAATTTAGTATTCAAATCAATGTAAGGTTTCAACCATTTTGACTCTTCAAATTTAACCCCCTTATGTATCTTTGTTATTTCTAATCCCATGCTTTCATAAAATTTTAGCGTTTCATGATGTACAACATATCTCTCCTTATCAAATAGGTTTGGTATTAATTTCTGGACTTTATTAACAGTAAGTTTTTCTGGGGCAAGAGGATAATCTTTATGTAAATCATGAAGATGTTTGGGGTATTTTAATTCAACCTCAAGTATACATGGCATATCTCTCCAATTTTCAATCTCTTCATTAGTCATCCATTTAAACCCATGCGTTGGCAAATTCTCACTCATTGCGGCTCCATATAAGTTGTTTGCATCAAGATATATAATATAACTTTTCATTAGATTTTCTATAAAATCCGTCATATAAGGATTATTAGCTTTAGCATATCTTTTTGATATTTGTGAAACACCTCCTCTAATACCCCTCTCAATAAATAGTAACATATCAACATCAGTAAACAATTCCAATCTAACTTTAGTTAATTTTAACATTGCATCCCAAGATAGCCCCGGTGCTGTAAAATAATGGGCGGGATCTAATTCATAATTTTTAATACAAACATCTCTAAAGTTTTCAAATACATCAGCTAGTTGAAGAACATCTGTTTTTAGATATAGGTCATGATAATCCCTCATTGTTTTCATGTCAAATGTTCCCCATACCTTTTTAGCGTGTTCATAATCCTTATCTGAAATGTCTTCTTTATTAAGTTCCGAGAAAAATGCTTCTTTTGGTGGAATTTTAGTTTCATTAAGTTTATCAATGGAATCAAAATAATCATAAGGAAATACCCCCTTTCTCAACAATAGATTTAACTTTTCACCTGAGAAATGTTTTTTAGTTTCTTTCATATTTTTATCTAATGGAGAAGAACACCTACTATCAGATAAAAGGCAGTTCTTACATTGTTCGCAATTACCAACACCATTAAAGTTAATAATCTTTCCATCTTTTATGTATCTTCTTGTACATTTACCTGGTTTACATGTATCACAATTTCCGCATTTAGTAAGATTATTAACTAGCCCACTAAGAGAACTTTGCATAAATTTAAAAGAATCTATAAATCTGATTGTTCTGGTAATGGTATTGTCATCGTTGTCATCCTCATCATCCTCATTAGCACCAACATCATCTCCATTCTCATACCTAATTAAAATTTTCTTTGAGAAACTAATATACTTTTCATCGGTATTAGCTATCCATTCTATTTTACCCTCTGTTTTCCCAAGATTCTTAATGAACATGTGAGAATCATACCCAGACATATTATGAGCTATTACTGGAATGAAATTAGGAATCGTATATTTAAAGTTACATTTATCATGCGCAGCTCCTCTGTATTTCCCAGTAAGATGACAATGATCTATTACTTTTTTATAACCATCGCTATAAATTTTACTAAATTCCCCATTACATATGTGGCAGTGAGTAGCATTTTCGTATTCTTTTTTTATATTTTCTGACATTTTACTCTTATCATAAAATTTAAACATTTCCTTTCTTTTTTCTATTAGCTCAAAAATTTTCCTAGTATCTCTTTCTAAATATTCTATAAATATCTGAGCAACATCCTCATCATCAGATTTTGCAGTATATTCCACAAGCTGTTTAAAATCGGTTGGTAATATGCTCTCATCAAAGCATTTAATATGATAGCAGAATCCCGATGCATTATGTAATTGGTATTTTTTAGTAAAACTTTTAATTTCATTTGGAGAACATGTTTGTATTGGTATTAGACGACCTTCAAAATCTACATAAATAACAAAGGGGGATCGCATTTTATTTTTAAAATTTTTAAAGTAAATAAATTTTGGGCTGCCGTCTTCATTCTTTTCCACTTTGATTTTAACTTCACCATGTGTATCACAGTATTCTTTATGTTCCCACAAATTCTTTTCATCATAAAATGAATTGAAACACCTAAGACAGAAATGTTTTTTGTTTTTATTTTTATCAATTTCAGATGATAAAAGCCTACTAATGTTTGTTACTAAATTGTAGTGGCTTGTTTCATCGACAGTTGTTAAAAGTAATGTTATAATTTTACAGTCACATATCTTACATTCATAACTATTACAGTCGCATTTCTTACAACCACATTCCATGCATTCGTGTTTTATACATCCTTCTTTCTTACATTCTTGTTTTTTTCTTTTCCCACACTCTTTTTTCTTACATCCGCAATTATTGCATTTTTCTTGTTTCTTGCAATAACATTTATCACTTAATCTTGCGGGATATATTGCATCAGCTTCTTCATCATATTTTAATACATTAACAAGATATGGGTTTTGTTTTTCAAACTTGCTAATATCTTTTAATGAAACTGGCCCTTCAAGTCCTGAAAAGTTTAATTTTTTAGAGTTTTCCCGCAATTCATTATTTACCCTCTCTCGATGAACTTTTCTAGGAATCACTGCTTCTGTTACTGCATGAATAAAACAATTTTCGTCATGATAATTCTTTAGGTTAATAACAGCTTTTTTTGATTCCAATCTTGCAGGTAGTGGAATATATGAGCTAGCAGAAGTGACTATGTAGGGGGATATACCAATATCGAAACGTACCACAGAATCAAATACAAATTTATAACCATTATCTATAAATTTTTCAAGCTCACTAAGTATATTTTTAATTATATCATCATATAATTCTGATAAATTACTTGCTTCGGTAATTATTCCTGATGACGATTGAAAGTATTTTTCGGTTTCTTCTTCAATTTGATTTTTTAGAGACAATTTTACTAGCTTACCTGTTAATATAAATTTAACCCTAATTGGTTTATTTTCCTTATTAATAAGGCCTATAACCTTTTGCTTTATTTTTTTCATGAATTCATCAATATAATAACCCTTTTTCCCATCTATAGTATATTTCTTCAAATACCCCTTTTTGAATTTATTTATTTTGAAATCATCCTCCTCATTTTCTTGTTCGTCATCATCCTTCTTATTATTCCCTTCATTTTTTAAAGTAAACATAGGTGGTTGTGTTGGTTTTGGTTTTTTAGGTCTCGCCCCCTCCTTCTCATAATCTCTTTTGGGTGGTGGTTTTATTTCTTTGGGTTTATTTACTTTTTTATATCTTTCTATAAAATTTTTAGCTAATTCTTCTGCTTTATTTTTTACTTTTTTAGGAATATATGGTTTTACAAAATTCCAAAACTTGTTTAATACATTTCCCATAAAAGGAGTTTGTTTTGTTTTTATATTTTTCGGTTTGGGTTTATTAATATTTTGTGGGGGCGGGTCTGGTGGAGTTCCTGGTTTTGGGGTTGGAGGGGGAGAACCTGGTGGTGTTTGTGGAATAAAAAGTTTAGGTGGTGGCGGTCCTGGTGGTCTTGGTGGTTTAGTATTTCTTATTTTTGTAATTTTAGGTTGGGGAATTGGAAGGGGAGGTCGTGGCTGGTTTGCTCTTCTCTTTGGCATATTATTTATCGCTGTAAAAATTTCTCTTTTATTATCAACGATTTGTTTAGCATTATTAATTATTTCAGGTATATTTCTCAATGCATTAATTTTTTCATCTTTATTAGTCATTCTAGCTCTACCTTCAATTCTATACCATGAAAGTAGTGAGCTTAATTGTTTTACGCTCAAATCTCTTAATTGGTCCATTTAATTTGTTAAATATTACTCATCTTTAAATCATTTTTAAAACTTCATTTAAAATTTATACCTGCGTCCTAGAAATAATCCTGTATAAATCTCTGATAAAATCTTTGATTAAATTTTTAAGATGAATTTAAAATTAAGCTAAAAAATCTTTGATTAAATTCCTGTGTCCTAGACCCGTATTTTTATTACTCTCTGCAGTTGTTATAGCAATCATTTATAACGATGTGATCTGACATCATTGCAACAATGAAAATATTGTAAATTTTCTTGATCTAGCAGTTATGTTTAGCATTTTCAACAGAACATATACCCAGTGTCACTATAAAGTACTGGTTCTGCAATATTATCAGTGATCAATGCGATCATTTGAAAATAAAGCAAATGTTATTATTGACTTCTGAGTATTATTTCTCTTTGCTCTCTCTCTCTCTATATATATATATATATGTATGTATTCTCTGATTGAAAGGTTTCAATAATGATGCAAATGAATATATAAAAGACCATATATTTGAACTGCGGAATAATTTGAACTGCGGTTTCAATAATATTGTGTAGAGACAACAAGTTTCATAGCCTAATTTTCACAATGGGTCAGTTTTACCTTAGAGTTCAATGACCCCCCCTGATAATATTGCGATCTAGAACCGTTGACCTTTTTCCCACAAATGAAATGTTAATTAAAGCCTAAATATTAAAGCCTTAATTGCAAAGTTAGACATAACAATTATTAACCTTGTTATTTTCTGCTGTTTACTTCATTTTTATGATGCAAATATCAATATTTAATAACCATAATAATATACATGCAAAAATTTCAGCATGCTCATTGGCTGAGAGCACGTCAATTAATCCCAAACAGTGCAGAAAATGGAAATTGAGTGCAAAAAGTTGCAATTGAGTGCAGAAAGTTGAAATATAATTTTTGCATGTATATTATTAAGAAGTAATCACATGATTTGTCTCGTGCAATTTGGAATAAATCAGCACTCGTAAATTTTTCAAAGACTACAAATTGCACTCGCCCTATGGGCTCGTGCAATTTGGTTAGCCTTTTAAAAATTTACTTGTGCTGATTTATCCCAAACTGCACTCGAAATCATATGATTACCTATACCAACATACAGTTAACCTTTAACACTGGAAAAACTTTATAACAAAGAAAATAAATTTTGTAATGCCAAAATGTTTATGATCTTTCTCATATATTCATTGTAAGTGTGCTGTATGTAGTAACAAGTGTTTCAAGTTTCCTAAATGCCCTATGCTTTCAATGATTTTCCACACAAACATTATAGACAAATGACTGCACTAGATTCTAAGCCTTAAAGAAGAAATGGTATTCGTTGGAGCTGTTTTGATTATTACCACCTCTGATGGAAAGCCTATTAAGAAGATTTTTGTATTGCTTGCAGTAGTAGAGTAACAATACCTTTACCAAGATTAGGACATGCATCCCACCCCATAAAAATATATTATGTTTCATGTAAAAAATATAACAATAATAATAATATCAATACCAGTAATAATAATAATAGTAATGATAATAATAATGATAATAATATAATGATAGTGCTTCTTTGGCATCACTGGGGGTACCATTGCAACTGAAGAGAGTACTTAAATTGAAACATGCACTATTCATAATGCTCTCAATTGTGGTTACCTGGGAATGAAATAATGACTGCAGTAGACAATAAAATATCTAATCAGAATATTCTTCTTACAATGAATCTCATGCAATTATAAACAAAAAACATAAACAAAAAATAATTGGAGCATTCAACTCATCCTCGGTGTAAGAACATATTGTGTTTAAAAGTGATGTACAACAAAGTAGGCAAAGCAGTAGACTCAGACTAAGAAAATAAAACTAGAAAAAAAAACACAGGTTTTTATACCGTGGTAAACACAGGCATTCATATCAACTCTTTAAGATTTCACCTGCAAAAGATTTACAATCATTTTCAATTTGTGTTAAGTGAATATTATTGTGATAGTTCATCAACTCTGTATTCCCTGTCAAGATAATAATTTTACTTCTATTCCCTCTGATGCACTCTCAGTGGCAGTGAAAGAGCTAAATGAAGGTCAATTTTTAAGCACTGTGTTGAGCGGTATACTGATCATGTAATTTGCACCAGGTGTCACTAATCGTGTACCACACACAGCGTAACAAATAAAATAATGGAGATTACCCTGATATGAAATATATCAAATAAAAAATAAAATATAAAAGCATTGTGACTTCTTCAAAAACTAGCTTCGCGAGGTTTTTGCGGGAGTCGTATTTCTAGTTTATTTTATTATGTAAAAGTTGAGTGGCATTGATTCGCTCCTGTGACTGAAGGGCTACTTTATGTTGAAGATTTCACTACTAACTGATGATTTTCGCGTACATGACCGTACATGGAATTTATTTGCACTTGTTGTAGTATAGTCAACTGAAAAATTAAATTAAAGAAGGTTATTACACATGTCGATTTCGGTTGAAGCTACAGGCAAATATAATACTTACAATTTGTGTTCCATATGCAGCTAGTAAGCTTCGATTTGCGATCAGTGATGACACTTTTGAAATGTACGTTGCGTAACGAATTTCTGGCTTTTTAAATAATTAGTCACCTGACCTATTTTTGCCGCGTTACGCTAAGATAATTAAACATTCACAAAACTCGACAAATTGCTAGAAAAATGCAAATTAGGCATACCAAGTGTAACTAATCGATACAAATGATGTCACGTGTGATGTTATCGTGTGGTGGGGGGTGGGGTGGGGGTATCGTTTTCAATGATTTCCTACCCCTCTGTCATCGATATACCTTCAGTTTTACGTTATAAAAAGTAAATTCCTTAGACGCTGATAAAACACTTCCCTGATTCGCTTCGTTCACTCATGAAATATTCGTCGACACTAGAAGAGAAATTTCGTATCTTTGCGCGGTCTTGAAACACTCTCCGTCTTTGATTCACTCTTACTTTATTATTTTTTTTTCATATATGTACGAGTAACACTTGCAGACGATAATATATATAAGAAATACAACTTACAGATTGGCTGATTCCCACTCCACTGACCGCTGGGCAAGCATCGCCTCACTGCTGGACCGCGCATGGTATATCCAGGATGACACAGGTATCTGACATATTCTCCAACCCAGTATCCACCGGTGATACTGACCGAGTTTTCTGGTCTACCTGGATTGCCACAGTTTACAAGAACTAAAAAGGAAAAGAAAAAAACACAGACTTTTTAACTCAGTCGAAAGCAGTATGGCAGTCATCAACGTTCATCATTTCAAGCTTCATCACTCTCACTCACTCGTCACTCTCTTACTCATTCACTCTCTTCCCCACGTATTTACTCTTTCATTTACCCACCCAATAATTCACCCACGCACTCACGCTCTCACTTAATTACTCACCCACTCACTCATTCACTTTCTCACTCAATCAATCACTCAGTTATTCACTTAGTAACCCAACCACTCTCGCACTCCAAACCCTCACAAACGCACTCTCGTTTACATACGAACTCACATATTCACTCATTTACTCCCTGTCGGTCACTCAATCACTCACTTAATCTCCGCGCCGCGCATGGTATATCCAGGATGACACGGGTATCTGACATATTCTCCAACCCAGTATCCACCGGTGATACTGACCGCGTTTTCTGGTCTACCTGGATTGCCACAGTTCGAGGCTTAACCGTCGAACTCAAAATTGACAATAAGACTAGCAGTAAATTGTTATTCATTACTGAAGCAAAGAGAAAACCATAAACAAATTCAGCACACATTAGACGGCAGAAAGCGAACTTGCATCACAGTTAAATAGGTGGGCGGGGCGTGCTCTCACCACTAAGCCAACATTCCTCCCCGCAAAATGGAACGGTGGTCACTACCTAACAATTAATTTAATTTAATATAAAGCAATCCACTGACCTAGTTTGGAAGTGCTTTCTACCGAATTGTTGTACATATTGCGCGCAATGCATTTGTAAGTGGACTGGTTAGCGGCTTGGAATTCATCAATAGCAAGTACACTGGTGAATTTATCTGCAGTGACGTAATTAATGACGGGCATAATGACGTCATTCCTGTACCACATGACAGTAGGTAGAGGAGACCCTTTGGCTGAGCAATTAACCCGAACTGATTCTCTCGATCCATTCACTGAAATTGATGCTGGTGGTGTAGTGGCAAAAAAGGGCTTCTCTGAAAAGCAAAAGTTGCAAATTTATTAAGCCAAGTAAACAGAGAAAAGTACAGTGAAGGTTAAAAAGAAAGGTGACAAAAATCGGAGGAAATAAGTTCTGAAATAAGTTATTAGAAAAGATGAATCTTGTAAGGACCCACCTACTGTCTCTACTTTAAGGAAAACTCCATGAATGATTGAACCATACTTGTTGGATGGCTGACAAATGTACACCCCTTTATCTTCGTGTTGAGTGTTGTTTATATGAAGACCATCACTCTTGACTGAAGTACGACCCCGAGGGAGGAGTGCTTGGGGAGACCTGCTCCATTTGACCACGGGGGTAGGGTGACCTACGACGTCACATGGCAACTTTGTGGTTTTGTTGTGATAACCTTTAATCTCACCGGGTGGTAAAGTTTTGAATCTTGGAGAACCTGTGTCAGTTTCAAGAGAAAACCAATCGAGTAACTTGTAGATTGTGTGAAATCGATAGGGTGTCAAAGCAAGGATGGAGGACCACAAATGACTACGACTAACGAGTGACCACGAATTACTACGATTGACTACGAGTGACTTAGGGTGACTACGAATGGCTACGAGTGACCTTGAACGACCGCGACTGACCACTTATAACTACAAATGATCCAGCACGACTACGAGTTACCACGACTGACCATGGGCAGAAATCAACACAATATTTTCGTGATATCATAATTATGACAGCCTTAATGCGTCACGATTTCTAATAACCGTTATTGCACCACAAATAAGGCATTGTCGGCTTGTAAAATGTGGCCATAACTTTGTCTATTATTTAATGACGTTAATTGATCATCGCAGTTATGCACACAACTTAAGCAGCTGTGAAATTAAAGCCTTGAAATAAAAACACTCAGGCCTTAACGGGGTTCAAACCGATGACCTCTGCGATACCAGTGCAGTGCTCTACCAACTGAGCTATCAAGCCAACTGGGAGCCAGTAATGTTGTGAGTTTGTAATATACCCGTACATGGATTTATCTATTATTGTTCATCGAAAAAGAGCGGTCTTTGATAGGGTTAAGGTGGCGTGAGGACAATGAGCGGCCGTTTTAAATACGATAATCTAGGAGCGTGAACGAAAACTAAGTGGGTAATTCTTAAACTCCAGTGCATAATTTTAAACATAAAATTCCATTTCTGAATTAACACCAGTATTTCTTTCTTATTGTGTGCTGCTTTTGGTTACTAGGGATTCCAGAAACAGGTTTACTTGTGAAAATGACATGATGAAACCTCTTACAAAAGATTATAGACCCTTGCTAAACAAAAGATAGTAGTATTGGATAGTACTAATTCAATCAAAATTACCCATACAGTGATCTCAGAAAAGAAAGGCCCTACATCTGGGTTAAATGTTTATGAAAGGGCAAAGAAATAAAAGTGCTCACCAAAAACAACCAGTTTTATATTTTTTGTTATGTTTCCAAAAACATTTTCTGCTCGACATGTGTAAATGCCCGTATCTTCGTAGCGTGCATCAGTGATCTCCAGTTTCCCACCAACTGCTTTGTACCGTTGTTGATTGTGGTTTCCATGGCTATTACTAGGTATCGACCACGTGATATGTGGCTCTGGAAACCCACGTGTTTTGATATTAATAGAAACATTACCGCCGGCTTTGACAGTTATCACTGAAGGATGTTTGCTTGTGAAACGAGGAGCAGCTAAAACAAAAAGAAAAAAAAATTAAGTATTGAAATCTGTTACTATTCCATGTAAATAAAAAGGTTTGCTCGCAGAATATATGACAAAAGCATAGAATGGTTGTGGTCTTTTTCAAGGTCGTAAATCTCCTGTAAATCGCTAGATTAAGGGACACAAGTTTGGTCGTGCGTATTTACTATAAGTGCTAACCTTAATAAATAAAGGATTTGATTTTCATGTAGCAATAGAACAATTTATTTAAGAATAACATTTTTAAGGATAGTCGGAGCATAACTTGGTGTTCGAGAGTATCAAGAGTGGACAGCTTGATTCATGAAAGTATTTTCATAAAAATGTCATATTTAACAATTAATTCGCGCAAGGCGAAGTGATTATCACTGAGCGTGAGGCGAAGAATTTTTTAAGTATAAATACACACGGGATTACTGATTTCCAAAAAAAAAAGGAAAAGCATCCTGCAACACGAAAAAAATTTATTTCATCAAAAGCGCGCGAACGACTGGCAGCCATTTTCTTCGTCGAGGTGATTATCGGCTGATAATCCGAGATAGCGCGATTTTGTATAATCACCTGAGTGTTCATACTATATATGCATATGAGATCTCCGCTAGATTAAGGGCCACAAGTTTGCACGTGCGTATTCACTTTAAAGCTAAGTTCCAACTTAAATGATATAAAGTACTTGCTATTAATGTAATGTAGAATAATTTATTTTGGGAATGACACAGAGAATAAGACATGGAGTATAACCTAGTTTTCCTACTCAAGTGTGGATAGTGTAATTCAAGGTTAATCAATGAAAAACATGTTAGCTTGACTCGGAATCACTGATTAGAGGCTTTAGACAACACTGTATGTATGTTTACGACAAAAAAAATCCAGAATAAGTTATTTATTAATGACACTCGTTTTGTCTCACATAGGGGTTGATCGCGTACTGAGAAAATCATAAAATAGGCAAGTAGTATCTTTCGCTATAAAACCGGGAAATAATTATTCGGTCAGCATGCAATATTCATCGTTCATCAGGTTAGATTTTAGGATTTTCGTACGTATCTCGATCAAGTTTACAAGTTTAACATTAAGGATTTTTTCGCGTGGAGTTCCTTTTCTTTTTTACAGCTTCGTTAGTTCTTTAATCGAATAGGTTGTCATGATAAGTGCCAGAGGTTAAGATACCGTCTGAACAATGCACAGATATGGAATTATTCCACTCACAGAACTTTCCTGGTTCGCTTTGAGTCTGAGGCGATATTCTCTTCACAAATTCTTTGATGTAGGTCTCATTGACTCCAGGGCCTTTACCAGGTGGGCCTCGGGGGCCTCGAGGCCCTCTTTTACCAGGTGGCCCTGCTGAGCCAGTGCGCCCACGATGGCCTCTTTTTCCAGGAGGGCCCGGAGGACCTGAGAGATTAATCAATAACAAATGAAGACAGCTGATTCCCTAAATTTTCCAAAGACCTGGTGTCTCTTGGGGAAAGGGAGATGGGGGAGGGGGGGGGGGAGGGGGATGTGGTTGGGGTAAGAATTGACTTAAGGCCCCTGACAATCATCAGTTGCATCAGATGGAGCCCAAGCCCCTGCCCTTCCCCCCTAAAATGACACAGTCCACTAAGAGGACACAAGGTATGATGGGAGCCTCATCTTTGCTCCTTTATCTCCTTAATTAACTTTGGTACAAGATTCAGTTTCAAGCGAAAATGGCCTTGCACATTACGACGGCGCTTGACATCCAGATTTGGTACACTTTGCAAAGTATATAATTTCATTTGGAAATAATAACCAGGTTTAACCTATGGACTATTTCTGCGTGATGCACTTTGTTTCTAGAAAACTAAGTTGACTTGTGGAAAATGGGGACTGAAGTATTGAACTATTATGGGATACGAAAGAACTTGTTTGAAGTGCTCTTTTAAACATGAGGGGCATTATGGGCCGCCCATGAAAGCAAAGTTTAGACTGAGCTTTACAAAACCGCGGTCTCCATTGCATCTCAATCACCGTGGTTTACAAACCTCTAACACACGTTGGTGTCACCGTCTGATTTCTTGTTTTCATGATCTGCAAATGACAAGAAAATGCTAAAACAATCTCGGCTCCTACTTTTCCTCGTTAAATTAGTTGTTGTCGCAAAAGGCTAACGCACGAAACATCTAACAGCAATACTTTAATCCTACTGTGATATAGACTTACTTTATTAACTCGTTTGATAAACCAGATTTTGTGGGTTTCGATTTCCTCACCAATACATCTGATACAGCGCCAGTTGATTGAGAAACTAACTCCTTGCATACTACTCCAAGTTCGGCTTACAAGTGTAATTTTGAAATCAACAAGTAACCAGTAACTAACTAGTATAATCAGTGGCCAATTTATCTTAATTTAGTCAAAATACAGAACTTTGTATAAAAAACTATTGACCTATACCTTTCCAAGGTCTAACCGCAGAAGCTCACTTCATCTCTTAAGAGATAAATAAATAAATGTTTCTTAGCATTGATGATAACAAACAAACCTGAACATGCTGCAGCCATTTCTTCAGACAAATTGTCTTAAACACATCTGAAGAGGACGATCCGTGGACAGCTTCAGATTCAGTGGAGCGACGGTTTATTTGGCTCGCTGTTCTTTCACCTGGAGAATCATCTGAAGCATCCGTCTTGACTGTGTTCTTTAATGTCTGTGACAGAAATTCCCCTCTGAACGTGCTAAGTTCTCTTTCCAGATAAATCACTTTGTAACTCAGTAACGCCACGGACGCAAGAGTGAAGCCAAAGTGGAGAAAACACGCGATGCCAGAGAAGCTCGTGGAAGATTTGTTCGCAGCCATCTTTTAAGCGACACTAAGTAACATTGCTTTGCTTTGTGAATTTGATATAAGTTATGAAATTTCATCTACAATACACACTGGTTTCCTCGTGATTGGAATACCTTTCTTCCATATTTGGATCTCT
This sequence comes from Ricordea florida, assembly GCA_949710005.1. NCBI lineage: Eukaryota > Metazoa > Cnidaria > Anthozoa > Corallimorpharia > Ricordeidae > Ricordea > Ricordea florida. The sequence continues at coordinate 5,285,525 of OX453277.1, forward strand.
TTTGGCATCGATACAGATGCTGGCCGCGACGAAATGTATATCCAAGACGAAGTAAATAGATATCAAATAAATTTAACAATGATGAACTGAAAACCACGCAAAATATAGAAAACCACACAATAAGTCTAAAAAATATAAAAATATAAAAAACCACGCAAAATATGGAAAACCACACAATAAATCCAAAAAAAGATAAAAATACAGAAAACCACGCAAAATATAGAAAACCACGCAATAAATCTACTAAAGTTGAAAACCTCATAAACGATCTATTTCGAGGCTGTTGTGAAGGAAAACTTTTAACAAACAAACGTAAGGATAATAAGTGCCCTATTCCATAAAGAGAGCATATAAGATAAAGTAAAGAAAGCAACGACACTGACACAAGTTAAAGTAAACCATCCATTGTAGTTGGCTGTTGTGCATTTTTTCCACAATAGCGGAAATTACACCCTGGAGTTGGTCCCAGTTTGTACACGTAAAATGTACCACAGTTTCGCACCAAGATTTTCTTCTGATATTGACAACAGCCTGAAAGGTAATTTCCAAAACAAACTCGTCGTTTAACGCAACCATCATCCTTATATGGATGCATACCAAACAACCATCCGGGGTACTGGGTGTTACATCTGCCGGAGCCTTGGCAACGGTTTGGCATTTGAACACCCGCAGAACCCGAAAATCGGTACCAGCCCTCCGCCAGGTTGTTATCGCATTTTCCCAGCAGATTACCGCTCATAAGGTTTCTGTCATGCTCAGTAAGAAGACGTACGCCACTAGTCCCACATTGTAACCTAGCAACGGAATCACTTCAGTGAAATTCAGGTGAAAAAGTTCTAATAATAACTGCCAAGATAAAAACTTATAGTGCGACTACTCTAAGGGACGGACCATTAGAAAAGTGATGGGGAGGGGGGGGGGGGCGGGGTGTGGGTTAATTTTCAGCTTGCATGATTTTTTGTTTTGGTTTTTCCCCACCCACCCCCCCCCATCACTTTTGTAATGGTCCGTCCCTAACCAAGGTCACCCAAATAAATTTTTATACAAATTTTGAATGTCTGTTTTTGACGCTAACAAAATCTATCTCAATCTTAACATGTTTTGTACAGTTATGGAGCACTTTTATAAGCATCACTAGTACTTACAGTAAGGCTGTGTCCCGCTCCATCGCCCGTCTTTGCCACACACTCTAGCCGACGACCCGTATAACATACAGCCTGGATTGCAAGGGAATCGAACGATACTTCCAGCCACTGCATCGGTTTCACTTATTTTATAGCCGTCAACAGGGTCGTGTAGCTCGCGACATTTCTTGAGTTCTACAAAAAAAACATCTGTTACTGTGGTGCTTCTAGGTCTTCATCATTAAATTGCTTGTATGCTATGATCACCTACCTCCCAACTATCCTTACCTCCACCTTTTATTTTGCTTTCTTCTCGTGTCCCCTCTGCCCCACCCCTGTATTCCACTCTACACTGTCTTCTCTGACCTTCCCCTTTCTTATCCTCTTCTCTTCCCTCCCCCTCTTCCTGCCTCTCGACCCTACCTATTTTCTCGACTCTCGTCTACCTACCTGTTTCCTCCTTTCCTAGTTTACCTTCCAGCCGGTTCTCCTTCTTTGTTCTCGTCCTCTCTTACCTTACAGTAAACTATTATGTCGTGAAGAAATTATTGTATGAGACCACCGTATCTTCTAATAAGTTTTACAATTTTACCAACCCGTTATGTCAACTCACGTATGTTTGTGGTATATGAAAAGGGCTCAGGTCGAACAGCAGTACGTAGTTCCAACACAATTGTATTCGCCTTGATCACGAGGTCGCAGTCGCTCCAAGTTTAATTCACCATTCACCTGATCACCAAACACGTAAGACCTTGTTGACATGGCAACGCCATCCTTGTACCACGTGATGTTCGGCTGAGGATTTCCGCGGGCTGAGCAGTTGACACGAACGGGCTTATCAAAGTCTTTAATCGTCACAATGTTGGGAGGAATTATTCTCACTTCCACTGGCTCTAAGCAAATAGCAAAAGAAGAACCAAATTTACTTCGTTGTAGAGGTTAGGTCAAAACTGATATTTTTTTGTTTTGTTTTGTTCTGTTTATTTTGTTTTTGTGTGTGTGTGTGTTTGTGTGTGTGTGCGTGTCCGTCTAGGGTTCACAATTTCGCGAAATTTTTGGCTTCGTATTGCTATATTGTTGGCATTTTTTTATACCTTGCATTAAACATAAACCATTCTATGAGCAGCTTTACAAAATTCGGCGAACAATGACAAAACTTCCATGTTTCGGTGGCCTTCGCAGCATGACAACGAATGGTCAGTAACACTGCATGCTTTGATCCGCAGATGAAATAGTTACAACCACACTGTGAAGTAAAAGAAACGACACAGCACTACAGCGAAGATTACCAAACAATGGCCATACTGCATTAGATCCACAGCGTATAGTTCAGTGGTTTTCCAAAAACGCATGGGTTGATTCACAGATAAGAAAAAGTAAATCCTTATTTTTAGTGGACTAAACAATACTATAGTACAGTACTGCTTGGCAACCATGGTTTTCCAAAGAATCACCATACGGCATGTCTTTAATGACCTGTCAAAAAATGTTAGTGGTTTAAGGGCCAACTCACCGTAGGTTTCTACGGTGACCGTGGTGCCTCCCATCACAGAGCCAGCGGGAGTTGACGCATGACACATGTAAATATCTTCGTCTTCTTTGATCGAGAACAAGTTGTTATTGCGAATATAATGTCTTCCAAACGGCAGCTCCTTGTTTCCCTGGCGGCGCCATTCGACCTTAGGAGTTGGGAAGCCCTCCACGGCGCATTTCAGTTCAGTTACTTGTTCAGTGAAGGCAGTGATGGTTGGTTCGGGTGCAATCGTAAAGGTGGGCTGTGCTTAAATAAAAACATCACAGCATCATAGGCACGCAGTGCGTACAATACTGGATTAACTAACCATAAAGGGACGACGACATCACACATACATGCATAGTGGTTTATCAGGTTTCTTAGAACCATGAAGATAGATAATGATAACAAATTTGTATAGAGCTCTTTTTCATATGGATATGTTCAAAGGCGCTTTACATCAATTCTATTTATTAATTTATTAATTAATTACAATCAAACTTTACAAAGGTCGACCATCGGCACCACCGGGGTTTATGTTCCCTACTCTTTTCGAACAGTGTTGTAGGATCTTTAACGTCCCACAAGAACAGTGCTGTGAGACGGGGTCTATAGTTTTCGTCAATATCCGAGAAGACTAGAATGTCTAACCATTTGCAGATGTCATAACAAGGGCAGCACATTCTCCTCAGTAATTTTTTTAAGACCTTAAGTGTTGGTCCGGCCGAGGTTTGAACTCACGACCTCCCGCTCGACAGGCCGGCGCTCTACCAACTGAGCTAGCCGGGCGCCGGTTAGCCTGTTAGTCCATCGTCAGCCTTTCTTCATCATTGTTAATCGTTTATCCTGACCCGAGTACAAAGACATGAGATAAAGTTGCTGAAATAGCACAACTACATAGGACAGTTTGTCTCACAACTACATCGGACAGTTTATCTCACAACTACATAGCACAGTTTATCTCACAACTACATCTGACAGTTTGTCTCACAACTACATAGGACAGTTTGTCTCACAACTACATAGGCCAGTTTGTCTCACAACTACATAGGACAGTTTATCTCACAACTACATCGGACAGTTTGTCGCCTTTATGTTTGTCGCTGTTATGTTCAGCTTTTAGGGCAAAGCTCCAATTGAGTGACAAGTTGTTATACTCGATACAAACTGAGTTACCATTTGCATTGTTGAAATTCAAAGGATAGAAGCATTATGTGACACTTGCAGATTAATTTGCGCCACTCATCCAGTTAATTATAAGTTGTTAATTATAATCAGCATCAAACAGTTAAATGATTTTTAACTTGTTGGCAATAGTTCAACAATGTCCATTCCCGATTGAAGAAGAATAGCAAGTAACGCATGCGCCACGAGACGAGAAATCTTTGAGTCCAAGAAAGTGATAGAAGCACAGGCCCAGACAGAATGAGCTCCCGTTTCGACTCTTGAAATTTGAAAGACGAAATCATTGGGAAGTAGACATTGCCATGGATGCATTACCCCAGATGCATTTAATGGTATTTAATGCTTATTGAATTAGTTGTTATTAATGAATGGTTAAAACACTTCATTCAGTGCGTGGTTGCAAGCATAGCTGTTAACAACAGCCAAGACACAATCAGATTTTATGTGGCATTTATAATTTACCAATCAGAGGCCGATGCCGTATGAATACATTTAATTAGTTAGTTTACGACCAAAGCAAACGGAATTACATGCGCGGGCACTTACTTGCCACAACTATTTCTATGTCAGCGGTATCCGTTCCCAGAAAGTTGCTTGCCCTACAAGACCAGTTCCCAGAATCCTCTGGTAGAGCGGGATTTGATATGAATGTGCCGCCAATAGCGGCTCTTCCGGTGTTCTTATTCACCCAGATTATATCCGGTTTGGGAGTTCCTACAGCAGAACACTGAAGCACTATCGTTTCTCCTTTGCTGGTAACGTAGGTTTTGGGTGGTGTGATGGTGACGTTCGGTTTCACTAAAAGAGCAAAGATGAAAAACTACCGTTCATACTTAGCTGCGATCAGGTAGCTGTTGTACCGCCTATCTGTGCAAATTTTATATCAGCTCTAGAGGTAGATACAGTTTTGAATCCGCAGCGGTCTCAAGTTATGTGGGCACAATGTGAACCAGTTAGTTAAGCTCCTTTGTCCTACCAGGACGCCATTTTTAAACTATCGTGCGTTCCACACATGGCAAAATGACGAAAATATCTAATCATTATCTTCTAATGTTCGTGGACTGATAAAATGTAACCTCATGATAATACAGAAACTGCCTCATTGTGAACAGGTATAAAACTTGCATGGATCCAAACTGTACCTGCATGAATTCTCACTGTACAGGTACCGAAGTCTGGAGTGTGAATGTAGCCTAAAATTCACGTTTAATCACAGATCAAAACCGATATCGAACGAATAATTAGGCGAACAGTGTGATATTGGCTTTAACTTTAAAGTGGAACTAGAATGAGATTTATAACTTCTGACGCGGAACTTCCATTTAATCTCAATTGAACATTTACGGTCCAGATAGTGCATCGATTAAAAAACAAGGATTTATGGCAAACGCAAACTGTTGATTCGAATTCTCATTCTGTTTCATCCCACCAATCAACATGCGAGGTTACCCAGCCCGATTTCTTTATTTTTGGTTTAGTCTTTTGACCATATTCAAAACATTGCTCTTAGGTCAAAACAGTCCCAAAAAGAATACGCCAAACCGTCTTCTAGCGTTGTACTGATGCCAAACCGACCATCAGCCTAAGAATCAGACTGGACATACACCAGACGTAGGAAACGTTTGGGGTGGCCGGTGATACCCTCTTATAAAAAAGGAATTTTTTCTTTCAGCGAGATTGATGTGCAGAAATGACAGGAAATTAGACAGGACATGCAATTGTGTATTACAAGAAAAAGTTTCACTGCGTATCTAATTGGACAAATGATGTTCTCCCTCAGAAGCAAAAATGTTCAAGAAACTCATGACTTGGAAGGAGCAGATTTGACCAAACTTAACGGTTTAAAATCTCCAATACTTAATATCACACGTAGCTCAATGCATCTACAATTCACAATATTATCGTTTGTAAAAGTCTAATTTTCTAATAGAATTCTTTAGAATAATGAATGAGGACCAGTTTCCACTTACAAAATCCCTCAAACAATGTTTTTTCTTTTGATTCTTGATCCCTGTCATCTTTCGGCCTTGTTTGTGTCGTAATTCCCGGAGGTCCACGGGGACCGGGTAGCCCGCGCAAACCCCTTCGTCCGACGCTGCCTTTTGAACCGGGAAGTCCCGGAGACCCGGCAGCACCAGGTATACCAGGAGGACCCGGTGGGCCCTGTGTACCGGCTGACCCGGCGGCTCCAGCTGCTCCTGCAGGTCCTGCGACCCCGTTAGGACCAGGGGGACCCGGCAGACCTGGAGAACCCTCGAGACCGGCGGGACCAATGGGACCCGGGGTCCTGGTGGTCCAGCAATTGGCTTTGTGTCTATAACATAACATTTCAGAATTCAGTTATTCAGTTATTATATGTATTAGTTAAAGATGCATGAACAACACCAAACAGATCATCGAAAATCACAACAAACGCATCCTGAATCCAACCGTAGTGAAAAAGCGTAGTGCATGCTGTTGGTTGTCACCATTCCTTTGTTGATTTTTGTTACCGGTAACAGGACGAGGGTTATTGTAGGTTATTTAAAAAGGAGTCCATAAAGGGGGCACTGTTTGGGGGTACACGTTTTGTAATGAAACCTAACCACCCTTCAGTCTAATTCTGACTTACATTAACACTCAATATCAGCTCCTTTTAACAATATTGAACACACCTCCGTAATCTAAGATTCTTCCTTGTCTTTAGCTTATAATTTTCTGACAATGATACTGTGCAGTGTTTGCAATGACAATTAATTTTCTTGTTATTGTGTTGTTTGACCTGGTTCAAGTGGAACAAACTGTGAACCACAATTTTCACTTTCTTTTTTTTAAGGGAAAACCATTTGCTTCCATAGAACCATCAACAGATATTAATGAACTATGCCTTTACCCAGATTCAGGTAAGATTTCCACCATTTTTGTTATGTAACATAAAAGTACTATAAATTCATGCTCTGGTTATTTTTACCTGTCATTGTAATCGAATTCCCAAGTTTTGTAATCAAGCACATGTAAGATAGTCTGTTGTTGATTCAGTATTAAATAGAGCGTGATCGTATCACTTTGTCTTTGAGTTATTACAATTTTAAATGTAAGCTTTGTTAGACATGATTCAGTTTTGATCAGTTAATATCATTATCACTGCAGTCACCGCCACTGACCCTTGATTCCCATTCTACTTTATTAATAGGTTTGTTGTTCATGGCCACAGAAGCACCAAAAATGCTGGTGTATTCCTGTGAGTTGGCTTGCCTTGCCTGAGTTTTATCCATGCAGTAACAGATTTGACAATCTGCATTTTGAATTTATAAATTGTGCAGGAAGAAAACTTGAAAGTTGCTAGACTTCTCTATTCTCAAACTTTTATAGAATATATATGCACTGTATAATATGCCAATAATTCTTAAAAAGAGTATGTAGTTTTGCTTTGTTGGTGTGTGCTGTCACAAAGAGTATTTTCTCTGAGCAGCATAGTCTGATAGGGTTTAAAAATCTTATGTAAGATTGGGGTCCAGACTGGGCATTCATGACCTTTAACCCTTTCACTGCCAAGATCGAATATAAATTTTCCCGAGCAAGTGCTTTACAGTTCCTTACATTCTAGCTCGGACCATCCTTGATTTGATCATGTTCTCAATTCTTATAATCTGTTTGTGCGGTAGTGTATTGGAATTATAAGGAGAATTTATGCATGGGTCACCTGTGGCATTCAAAGGGTTAATTGTAGGGTGGGTTGGGTGAGAGTTCTGGAAGACTTTAATAGACAATATCTTCAGTCTTGTACATCAGACACTTTTGTATGGTATGTGTCTGTACTGCAATGCTCTGATCCACTGTTCTGTTTTTTTTCCCTATCATGTTTGATGAATCACAGTCGCTTGGTCCAGCTCCAAGGTGGTGTTCTTTCCTGGACAGCTTGACGGAGGAGCTTGAAGAAGATCAGCAACCCACTGGTTTGTGTTGATGAATGTTTGGTATTATATAAGTGATCTAATTGATTTTTTTAACCCTTGTACTGAAAAATGATCAGCATTTTTTTAGTGATATTAATACACAGCAGTGAATACTAAGGAGGGAATTGAGTGACCCCACAGTGATTACCTGTCTTGATGCTTTAGCACCTTATAATAATAATAATAATAATAATAATAATCTTTATTGAGGAAACTTTTTCACTCACATGTGGTTTTCGAAAAGGACCTCAAAGATTAATACTAAAAACTAAAATATCTACATTGAATTTAAAAAAAAAAATGCTAAAAATTAAGAGGACTAAAAATAAGAAATTTATAAAACACTTAAATTAAAAAATTAAAAACCTGTCGCTTAAAAATATTTACATTGGCAGAGTCTCGTATTATCTGGCTGAGAGAATTAAAATCATTTACAGCGTGATAGGCAGTTCTTTGTTTTCCCCAATTCCTTCTAACGCAGGGGAATCTAAGATTGACTTTATGTCTGGTGTTATAATTATGCTGATGTTGCTGTGTTACTAAAGTCAATTCATGATTTATAAGTCCATTTAGACATTTATATACATGCACACATCTTCGCTGGAAACGCCTTTTCTCTAATGTTATCCACTTCAGAGTCGCTAATGCATGCGACGCAGATAAATACAGCGGTCGATCTAAAATTATTTTAGCCGCCTTATTTTGCAAAACTTGTAGGCTAGACATTAACGTTACATTATGCTTGTCACCCCAAACTAGATCTGCGTACTCGAATAAGGGCATGACAAGACTTTTATAAAAAAGAATGCGCGCCCTAAATGGTAATAAATGCTTAACCCTTTCACTCCCAAGGGGTCTCCATTTGATGAGTAAAATCGTCTGGCGTTAGACAGAGTAAAATCTATAAAGTCACTCTTGGGAGTGAAAGGGTTAAGGGAGATAGTTTTTAACCCTTTCACTCCCAAGGGGTCTCCATTTGACGAGTAAAATCGTCTGGCGTTAGACAGAGTAAAATCGTCTGGCGTTAGACAGAGTAAAATCTATAAAGTCACTCTTGGGAGTGAAAGGGTTAATGCGCCTAAGTAGGCCAAGCCTTTGGTTAATTTTCCCTGCCATGTATTCGACATGATTTGTCCAGGTAAAATCAGACGATATTAAAATTCCAAGATATTTAAAATAAGTAACATCGTTCACATATTGATCAAAAATTGACACAGTTAGAGCAACTTTGCTCTCTAGTTTCCTGTTACTGCCTATGAGCATACATTTGGTTTTGTCCAGATTCAGTGTTAATTTATGTTCGTTCAGCCATTTCGCCACCGCCAGGAGGTCTTGATTGAGCTTGTCAGTCAGCTCCTGGGAGGAAGACCCATAGTAGTAGATCACCGTATCGTCTGCATAGAGTGACGCTTGACAGGCAACTAGAACGCTTGGCAAATCGTTGATATAGATGACAAATAGCAGGGGACCAAAGATACTTCCCTGAGGAACCCCGTGGGTGACTGGTAACTCATCAGACAACTCATTCCCACAGCATGTGCGCTGTTTCCTGTCAGTGATGTAAGAGCGAAACCACTGAAGCGAGTTCTCACATAAACCAATCTCTGAAAGCTTACGCAACAGAATTCCGTGGTCCACAGTGTCGAAGGCCTTGGTTAAATCCAAAAACACGGCCCCACATAGTTCTCATTGGTAATACCAGAATTTCATAAGACTTGAAACGCACAACTGCCTTTGAATGTCTTTAACCACAGCTTGTCCACTTTCAATCTACCAAGTAACAAATATGTGGAAAATCGGGAGCAACCAACTAAACAAATCAAATTGGCTTTGGTAATGTGAATTACCTACAGAGAACTACCCACCACTGCTCAACACGTGGTGAACCATGGATTTTCGTTTGATGCCGGAGGCCTGACGTTTCGTCCGGTCGTTTCCCATTCCATGTCCGGAGAGATCTCGGAATGATTTCCGCACAGGTCCCTACTTCATTATGCATGCTGTAGTTGAATTGTCTTGGGAAGTGCGCGTGCAAACATTTCTTGTTTTCTGAGAACGAAACCGTTGGGGGCAGTAAATTAAGTCTAAAAATACTATCCTTCTCTATGGGGTTAATGATTAACTTCAGAAATGCATAGTCAGCAGCAAGTTAAGAACAGCATCTCAGATAACTTGGCCAGGTGCCTGTTTGGTGACAATTCCAGATATTTTGGCTGGTTATTACATTTTTAAAGGATTTGATTATTGTCATTCTTCTTTGATTAGAATGCCCCCTTCAGTAAAAGTTGAATTTAGTTGTTTTTAAGGTCTAGTAGAGTTTATGATAGGCAGTACAATGAATTCAAAACTTAAAGTTGAACTGTTTTTTCTTTTTAGTGTACGATGATCACAAGTTTGTAACCAAGCAAGACCTGGATAGTTTAGGTAAGACTGTGGACTGCGTAGATCGTTTGTGATCGGCCAGAAAAATTATTTTGCTTTTTCTTTTACGACATCCAATTATAAAACGCGCTACAGATAATCCTTTAAATGATAAATAAGGGAAAAATTAAGAGGAGACTCGCCAATCCAAAATAGCCACTACGAATTATGTGAAGCTCAAATATAATAATTTTCATGTTTTTTGTGTTTTGTTGCGGTAGCTGCAGTTGCTAGTTAGCAGTATAATTTTTGTTAAACATATGTAAGTTGATCTCATTTTTTTGTTAGGGCTATCACATTTGATTGGAACAAACCTGCTGAGAGCCTACATGCACGGCTACTTCGTAGATATACGTCTCTACCACAAGGTGAGGCCTATGGTAATGATACTGATAATGATAATGATAATGACCTTTATTTGAGTGTCATCTGTATCTAGCACTGAGGGTACTAATCAGGGACGCTGTAAAACACAAATGAAATGATTCAGAAATGAAATCATGTTAAATTAAATCAACCGATCAAGTCAAATGTTGGTTTTTGCGGAGAGGAGAAAACTGGAGTACCCGGCGAAAAACCTCTCGGAGCAGAGTAGAGAACCAACAAACTCAGTCCACATATGATGCCGGGGCCGAGGATTGAACCTGGGCCACATTGGTGGAAGGAGAGCGCTCTCACCACTGCACCAACCCTATGATGTATATGAGTTTCTAGATACCCTTCACTAAAATTTAATAAAACATTCGCTTAATCTGTTACAAAAAGAAACACTGATATTAGAGGGTGTTAACAAGAACCAGGGGCGACTTTCACCCCAGCACGAGTTCACCCCAGTTTTTATGCCGAAGCTCGTTCCGGTATACTACTCGATTCTGTTTGAAAACCGGCATTTTGGTGTAGTGAAACATGATGCGCATGTATGATCAAGTCACTTCAATTCTCTTTTGAATAAGATAGTCGTAAAATAAACACGAAACGAAAAATAGGTCCGCAGTGCATACATGTGTAGCTTACTAGACCACGTGACAGGCGCTAGGCTCGGGTGGACAAATTGAATATATAAGCGTTTCTGAGAAAACGTACCTATAAAAATTTCACCTGACATAAAAAATCAAAGCGTTTTAAGCCTTAGCATTTCAGCCCAATTACCTTAATCAGACATAAACCAAAGCCTATTAGGCCCCCCTATTCTCCCACATCCCTGTCCTCCCCCCTTGCTGCTTTCCTGTCATATCCCCTGCCGACCCCACCCCACCCCCCCCCTGTGGTATCACTAACTCTCTTTACATGCAAAATAAAGTACCTTACACAAGCTCTGATTGCACACTGAAACAACTGAGATGAGAAATGTAATAAAACAACAGAGATTTTTAGCCTTAAAACCTAAATTCCCTAACCCTACCCCCGACAAAACAATAGCACTAGTCCGATAAGGACAATATGGCAAGGTAGAACGCGATATGATGAATTCGTTGGCACCATCACAACCGTTCTCCCCCATCAAACGAAAAACTTCCGCTTAGCCCAATTCCGGGCATTGCCCGATTTTCGGCAAAAAAGTTACCTTGAATTTTGCAGGTACCTTCTTTGAAAAACACCTAGATATGTAAATAAATAAATAAACACGATCGTGCCATAATGTCGCTACATACCTCGTGTAGGCCACACAAAAACTACAAGTCATCCCAGTTCGAAACTTGGGTGGGGGCTAGCTCTTTCATGTAAGCACCCCCCTGAGAACGGGTTTCAACTCCCTGTGGAAAGACATTTTGTGATATGGTCTTGTCTTGCTTCGGGAGGGGATTGGCCTTATAATCTCACGTCTTGTTTTGCCATGTTCCTCAGGCTAAATCGTTGGCTGAGCCATTTGCTTTTGAAGAATACCGCAAGAAACGTATCCAGAGCAAGATTGAAGAGGAGCGAGCTAACAGAGTCAAACTGAAGGTAGGTAGGCCACAAAAATGTTGTTTTCCTTTTATCAAACGAGTAAGTTGTAAATAGTTTTAAATGTTTTGGTATTTTATTATCGCTGTCTCTGTCTTGTTGTATTGCTGCCCAATTCACTTTAAATGTAGTTACCCAGCAAGGTTATTCAACAATGGTATAAGTAAAGCCCACAACTTCGACAAAGACACCTCTAAAGAAGACACTAGACTGCAGTGTTGAAACGTCTAGTGGGTTAATAATAACTTTTTAGTTACTATAATTTACTTAGCCAGTGTACATGTGGCATCAAACTATGCCTAGTAGTTCCCAGTTAACAGCTGCCAGTACGTCCAGTGATGAAATTGAGAGTGGTAACTAGCGTTTTCTCTCACCAGAAACTTCCTAAGGTGAACAGAAATTTAGCCGAGAAGTTAATTGACGAGAAAAGCGACGAAAAGAAAATGGCTACTGAGGTAAGTAAAAAAAACTGTAAAATAAGCATGAAAACGAGTTTAAAACCTGTCGAACAAGCATAAAAGCAAGCTGAAAACCTGTTGAACGAGCATTGAAACGAGTTAAATCATGTAAACAAGCATGAAAACAAGTTTAAACCTGTTTAACAAGCACTTCAGTTTCGCTGAGAGAGAGTTGGATTCTACGCCCTATTTTCTGACGTGATTTCTCAATTCCTTATTACTGTGAAAGTGAGAGGTCATTATGATTTGAATGCGATTTCCAGGCTGTTGATATCACCAATCCTCTGGAAGATGACAGATTTGCAGCGATGTTCTCCAACCCAGACTTCCAAGTGGACGAAGAAAGTCAGGTAGGGACTGGAACCACGGGATGTTTGCTTAAACTGATGCACTAACTATAACAATAACAATGATAATGATAATAGTAAGAGACAACATTAATGATAATATTAATATTAATGATAATGATTAGTATATACATGTACCAACTCAACAACCTTGGCATTTTGCGCAATCTGATTGGCTCACCATCTCGGGATAGTCAGCGCAGGAGGTGACTGGTGCTGATGCTTCTGGGAAATCTTTGTACAAGTGAGTTTTGGTCGAAAAAAAATGATGGGCGCCAGTTCTCGCTTTACAGCTATTACCGAGATATGTGACTGAGTTTGCTTCATATAAACTAAAACAATTATTCTCGCCAATATTTTGCCACTATTCACCTCAGAGAATAATTGTTAATAATAACAAGAATGATAAAACATAATAACTATTTAGCCCTGCGAGTCATGGTCTCGTTGGTTTTACGCCTTATGTTGAATCAAAATTAAAAAATCTAAATTGTATTGAAGGTCAATAGATATATACGAGCAATGTCTATTATATACGAAAAAGGTGTGAAGGAAACGATAACATTGAATTACGTAAAAAGAAGGCGTTGTGGCCGAGTGGTTTGTGTTCCTTCCTGGTCATGAGCTGGATTTACAACACGGTCATCCAGAGTTTCGAATCCTGTACCACGCTTCAGAATAGCGAACTGGCTCGCCTCCCACCATTTACGATTCTGTGTTTTATTTGCAATGTGTTTTTAGTTATTTACTGTGCCTGCAATTAACACAGCAGCTTTAAATACATCGACACTTCAATAGAGCGAATGTTATCATTATCATTATTATTATCGTTGTCATTATTAGTATTATTAGTATTTTTATTAATTATTATTATTATTGTTGTTGTTGTTGTTCTTCACTTAAGACTGGGATTATTTCGTGTTGTTGTTTCAGGAATATAAACTTCTTCACCCGGTTGTGTCCAAACACGAGAAAGAAAGAATCAAACGACAGAAGAAAAAGCAACAGATGTTGGAGCAGTTTGACGAGATTGAGGTGATTTGTTTTGAGTTAATCAGACGCAGAAAACGAATTTTCTGGTGTTGTTATTTTATGCATTAACATATTCTTAAGTGAATTTTTCTGCTGAGTTAGCGTCTAATCTCAAACATTCAACTTAATTCCCTAGTAAGCCACCCGGTTGGCTTATTTAATCAACTTGTCTTTGGGGTAACTTATTAACGGGAGGCGACGTTTTATTTTTTATCTACGTTATTATCTTATTAACGTATATTAGTCACCGGGATTTTCTTTGTATGGATATTACATCCTTTAAGGAGCTCCTTCTCTGCTATAGCTTTGTCTGTTACCTCTCTGTTCTCAGAGTCTTTCATTCGAATATCATACAACGTAGGACATTTTTCATACAGACTGATGAGCTCACTTGTTACTTGTTTTTTCTGCGGACATTTTGAAACCTTCAGGAAAGCACGTGACACCGAACTAAAAAGCGATTGGTTGATGTCGTTCAACAAGCGACAAACACGTTGAACGGAATAGAGCCGAGCTCTATTCCGTTTAGCAACATTCAACAACGTTCAACATGTTGAAAGGTCTATCTTCAACATTCAACATGATATACTGTTCAACTTTCGTTGAACAGAAGTGGCAGCATTTGTTGCTCAACAAATGTTGAACAAGGTATCATTCTCTTAACGGTTTGTGCATGCACCCGCAATGGTTTAATTTCTACCAGTGACACAATATATCACTCTACAAGGGCTCAAGTGCATTGAGTAATCTCCGATTATTTACAGTTTTTTAAATCACTTGATAAAATGGAATAGATATAACGCATTCTCTGATTGGTCAAGATGAATGCATTATAACATCATAAAGCACGCGTATAACGTCACGTGCGTGCATTGCAGTGCAATATATGCACGCATATGCACTCACAAATCTTTTTGTGCAAGCTCGATAGTAATGCTATTATTGGCAAAACAAGCGTTTGTTAATTGGGCGTTTCATTAAAGGAATAAAAAAAAACTTGTTTCTCGTGCATTGTTGAGTTATATAAGCACTTGGGTATTTCTAAGAACACTCGAGAAGCACTTCTCAAGTATTCTTAAAAATTTCCCGCGTGCTTATATAACTCAACAATGTACTCGGCGCGTTTTTTATTCCTTTAGTAACATTTAACAAATCCAATCATTTTATCGATCTGATTAAATTATACATGACATTTTTTTTCCTTCAGGGGAGTGGGGGTAGTTTCAAAGATTCCTTCTTTTTGGGGTTGGCTCATTTGAGGGAGGTGGGGACAGCTTGTTTTTCGGGGTGGGGTGACTTAGGAGAAGATTTATGGTATTTATTTTGGAGTTTCTTACTGTTGGTGATGAAGCTCGCTCAAAACGATTTCTCAAGAAATTGGGTAAATCAAACGAGTTGATTTACCCGAGCTCGAAACGTCAGCACCTCTCTTTTACCTTACTGTGGTATAACTTACTTAATCAACTCGTTTGATTTACCCAATTTCTTGTGTTTCAATTTCCCACCGACGCAGCACCAGTTTCTTTAGAAACTATCCCCACAAAACGATTTCTAGGGGAGGATGGCTTATTAAGTTTCTTCTGATAGAGATGGGTAGCTTACTAGAGGATTTGTGTGTTGTTTTGTTTGCAGGAGCGAGAAGGTCGACCCAGCGAAGAGGAAGAATCCAGCAGCTCAGAGGATGAACGAGAATGGCGAGCAGAGATATCCCGGCAGCGAAAAGAGGCGAGGAATAAAAAAGACGAATTTGTCACAAACAAACCCAAGTTTTACGAACTCAAGCCCGGTGAAAACTTCAAGACTGCTCAATCCTCCAGCACTGCATCGAATGAAAAGCGAAGAACGTAAGTTATCTTTTTCATTTTTATTATACATTTAATAGGAGTTGCAGAGGCAAACAGATAGTCTTGTTTTCCGAGAGCCCGGGAATTTCCCGAGACAAAGTCGGGGGAACCATCAGACGTCGAGGAAAAACAAAACTAATTGGTTTCCCGAGAGAGCTGACATTTAAGTGTCTTCTTATATTTTAATACTTTCACTTCACAAAGACAAAGAAAAAAGAACGAATGAAAATAATGTGGGTACTAGAAAGTACACAAATTTCATTCTCAAAAACGCTTAATGAATAGTTTACAAAGTACCCGAGAAAGCCGGACTCGTCCACATCGGCTCGTCAACATTGGCTCGACAACATGTCGGCTCGACAACTAGCCTGCGTGGCAGTCTTTTCCGTTTCCTCTGGAACAAAGGGGAAGTCGCGCGAAGGCATGATGCGAGAGCAAAAAGTAAGGAACGGGGGGAGGGAGTGGGGAGGAATTCCTTTCCTTTCCTTCCCTACCCCTCCCCCTGCTATTACTTATTACTTCTGTGCTCCGTGCCCTAGCGCGACTCCCGCTTGCCCGAAAGGAAATGGAAAAGACTTCTACGCAGGTTACTCGACAACATGTCGGCTCCACAACATGGTTCTGTTTACAAACAACAACAAAGTTAATCCTTCTCGTACTCTCGTTCTCTCCAATTTTTCACAATCAAGGGCTTATACATGTAACAAAACATTTATTCCACACAATCTCGTCGTACATGAACCCGTTGATTCTCGCTTTAGAGCTGTTAACGAGAGTTGTTACTTGGTAAATTCAACAAAACAAAACCACGATGAAACGTTGACCTGGGGAAGACCAAACAATAGCTCAAATGAACGACTCAATGAAACTGCATTTGCAAAATAAAGTCCAGTAAAGTCTAGTTTCACTATGTTACGAATTACTCTTCAACAATTAAATTTTTCACCGGTTGTTTGACCAAGATTCAGCCAATGACAGTCCCTGTTTGGTTGAGTGAAAGTCTAGGAACATAACAATACATTTTTTTATTGTTTCGTCCCCCATGCTGACGGATTCTCTATCGTCTGACTCTCATGAATTCTTTCGCTCCTTTTTAAGCACGCTTTTTGTGCATTAATTCCTTTCGTTCTTCTATGTCATTAATTCTTTTGAAATTGTTCTGTACTTGTATATTGTTTTGTTTTCCTTGTTTCTTAAAAGTCTGTTTTGTAAAGCGCCATTGGACTTGTAAATAACTTCTAACCATTGTCATCATCATCATCATCATTATTATTATTATTAATATTATTATAAGTATTATAAAATTCAACCATTAATCTTGGAAGCAATAGCTGTATGATGACAAATAATGCTGACAGCAATTGAACATCTTAAGATCACCAGAGCCGGAAAGAGTGGGGAGGTTATATGTCTTATTCTAAAATGCCCATTTTTATATGTTCTTTTGTGTTTATTTAAATTAGACCTTGATGCCTCGTTCAAGGTAAAATATTCTTTTGAATTTTAGCTTAATAACGACGGGATAACTTGAATAAAAACAAAAGAATATTTAAATGGAAGCCATTTTGGAATAAGGTTTATAAGTCTCCAATTTGCGTGTTGACTAGAAAAAGGCGAAGAAAAACGTCGCTGGTAGAACTGTTAAACAGCTCAGTGTTGACATGTTATTTAGTGGCTTATTTTATGTTGCGTTGAATATGAGAAAAGTGCAAACAATTTATACTTATGTGGAGCCCTCTTGTTTTGCTAGGGAATCCCTCGGAGAGCGTTTAAAGCACGAAGAAAGTTCCGGTGTAATCACATCCATTGGTTCCTCTCTTGGAGAAAAGGAAATCACTTTCAAAGTGAAAAAGGTGAGTTTATTAATAAGCTGGTTCCGCGAGCGGGCAATATGAAACGAACCCTGAGTTCTGATTGGCTACCCGAGCGACAGGGTGGGCGTATTTCCCGCGTGTAATTTCCCGCTTTGACCCGCAAAACAGAACAAAAGATACAACATATAATAAACCTCTATTCAGTCACCGAACTCTAATAAGCCAGTCCCCAAAGATACCTTGTTATAACTGACGCCATCTTCAAAAGAGTAGATTGTCTGGTGAGACCGACTATCAAGTGACATCCATGAGAAATACAAAAAGCCTACATTTGACTTCTTTTCCGTTTGTAGCTTGTAGGTTATGCATTGTAACAATATGCTTAGGTTTGTCTGTACACTTGACCTAGTGAGTTTAACTACCTCAACCGCGTTGTTAGATCCACTCCTTGCATACGACCACGATTTTATAGCCTGCAAGTGGTTCCAGTAAGAATGCGGCTCCAATTCTGAGTACAGTTTTGTGAACTGTCCTACCCAACCCTAGGAATTGACACCTTCTATTCCACATTTCTCCCTCCCACATTCCCACCCCCCCCCCCCCCCCCAACAAAAACGAACATCCTCAAGTGAGAGTGACAAAGAGACAAAGAGAAACGAAGCAACCCGCACGCATGTCAAGGAAAGAAAGAAGCTTCGTCGATCAGTAAGAAGTGTTATCGGCAAAGAAAAACGCGGCCCTGTCTTCTGGAGAGGGAAGCGAATAAAATAAAAATTGTTGAGTTAAAAATAGAGAAACTGTTACAGAAATAAAGAGAGAAAAAAAAGGTATAGGAAACAAGAAATCAGGGTCGCGTGTACTGCGATACAGTTTGTACTGTTACAGAAAAAAAAACAGTAAAGGAAACAACACATCAGGGTCGAGTGCACCGTGGTACAGTTAATACTGTTACAGAGGAAACCAGTGAAGAAAACAACACATCAGGGTCAACTGTACTCTGGTACAGTTAATACTGTTACAGAGGAAACCAGTGAAGAAAACAACACATCAGGGTCGAGTGTACTGTGGTACAGTTAATACTGTTACAGAAGAAACCAGTGAAGAAAACAACACATCAGGGTCAAATGCACTGTAGTACAGTTAATACTACTACAGAGGAAACCAGTGAAGAAAACAACACGTCAGGGTCAAATGCACTGTAGTACAGTTAATACTGCTACAGAGGAAACCAGTGAAGAAAACAACACAGCAGGGTCGACTGTACTGTGATACAGTTAATACTATTACAGAGGAAACCAGTGAAGAAAACAACACAGCAGGGTCGAGTGCACTGTGGTACAGTTAATACTGTTACAGAGGAAACCAGTAGTAGTTGCAAACAGCCGTTTCTGGGCCAATCGATTTTTTTGGGTCGATCGATTTTTGATGTTACGATTTTTTTTGCGAAATCGTGGTTTTGGGTGTGGTCGATTTTGGCAGATGGGTGTGGCCAAAAATTTTGTGCATAATTAATTAGTTGGGTCTCCCGACTTGGTTGTTTTTCGATCGATGACTTTTTCTGTTGGGTGTCAATTTTTTTCGTTGGGATCGTCGATGTCCTTTGGGTCGAGTTGTTAAAGTGGGATTTTGGGTCGAGGGTTCTAGTGGCTGGCATACGATTGCGAAATGGACTTCTATTATGGAATGCCAACATCATTTGGCTTTCTCTATGACAATGTGAACTGTTTAGGAGTTAATGATTTTCTAGAAGAATACAAACCAGGCATATTATATAGGGTCTCTAGTTTCAACCAGTGTTTTGTTGAGAAGGTTCGTCTTGTATTTACCATGGCTCATTTTCCTATTGACGATAACGAGATAGTATATGAATACTCAAAAGACTTTGATAAGTTGTGTATCAAAGACATTGCTGAGAATTTATGTAGGGATGCTGCAGATTTAACTCTGTTTGGCATGATGGATTCTGATCTCGAACGGCCATATTCTGTCGACGACCTTCTTATTGGAGATCTTTTAGTTTGTGTCTATATAAGTTTCAAAGACGAGTTGTTACATGAGGCCTGGAAGGGCATACACAGACGTATTTTCCTAAATGATATTTGGGGAGAGCTGATGGCTGTGGCATGGCATCCAAGTAGATTTGTATGTTGGTGTCTTGATTTGGAAGAGTATCAAGAGTTGAAAGAGCGTTGGGGGGCTCATTGGTAATCGTAAAGATTTTCGTTTGTGTGTGGTCAAAAAGTTTCCGGTTCAATTCCGGTTCAAAATGGTTTTACATTGACGTCATTACATTCCTGAGCGACGTTAGAAACGGGCCTTTAGAAAGTAAACATCAAACCCACTTATAGAATTGCTGGTTGCCATGTCGTAAAAGTATGAATGGAATGCATTTATACTGGGCGTGGTATTAAAACGGAAGTTTGGTTTTAGCGTGGGAGTAAAGTAGAGAGAATGTGTGACATCTTATCAAAGACATTTGTAACGCGTTTCACGTTACAAAAGTGTAATTGATGGTCGATGGTTGTACTGTAGTGGTATATACACAATGGATTGTGCTCAAGCTAAACCAAGAAAACGTTGTCCACATGGCAGACAGAGATATTATTGTAAAGAGTGTGGCGGTGCAGGTATCTGTCAACATGGTAGACAGAGATATTATTGTAAAGATTGTAGCCCTCATCGTTATTGTATACATGGTAGAATTAAGACTAATAATAAGAAATTGATGTGTCATATGTGTAGTGGAGATTATATTTGCCTTTATTATAAGCCAAGAAGGGATTGTGAAGAGTGTGGGCCTTTGTGAGGTATCCAAAGACATTTGTAACGCGTTTCATGTTACAAAAGTTCATTCAATCATCAGACATAAAAGACTATGACCTTTCTCTTGTATTTCCTAGCCATCTTAATGGCTGATTTGGTAACTGGTGAGTAGATACGAGAAGGTAAGGCTAATACATGCGTCACACACTCCATAATCGCTCTATTTCGAATGTGCCCAGCCGCCTTGCCATAATAGTCCCATTGAGGTTCAAATGCCTTGAATGGGATCTCCTTTTCAATGGCAAAATCTCTGGCCAGTTCATCAATCCCTTCTGCACCCCCAGACACAATCAATTCAATGTCTGAGAGATCCAGCTTCCATTTCTTGAGAGCTTTACCTATTTGTTCTTTCAAGGTTATATAGTCATCGAAGTATCTACTGCCAATGATTGCCAATGATGTCATGATTTACGAAGTCATGATTTATGGATTGGGTATCTCATTTTTTATTTTAAGAGCAGCCAAGCTAGAGCTCCAACTCCAATGATAAATACTATCAGGTTGGTTTCATGATTAGTATTTGTTTCTTCTTTGATTTCAGGTTGAGGATTAATCGTTGGTGTTGACGTTGGTCGTTTAGTCTCTACAGCTGCATGTGGCAACTTGACTTTTGAGGATCCCAGATTATGGCTGATTCCCACAGTCTTAGTCTCTAGGTTTATGTTTGTGTTGACACCAAATTTCATCTCATCTGTAGCCTTCATGAGGTTGTTGTTATAACCGACTACACTCTCTGTGTTTATGATCATGTTACTAGGCATCAACCACACTCCAGGAGCAATGGCCAAATCAAGTCTTAATTTGGCTTCTTGAGTGGCCAGTTGATACCTTTGGATCGAACTCGAAATGTCATTCTCGATCACGCTACTCTCAAAAAGGGCCAAGAATTCTTGTTGAGTTTCAATCGCTCCACCACCAGTGCCCACAATCGAGTTTCTAGTGTTGACTTGTGCTCCCAATACACAGTAAACAAAGGCTTCAGCAGATCGATTCAACCTTCCAAGTCCAGCTTTGGTGAGCCCATAGCCACTAGTTGGCATGAACCAAGCATATTTGTAATCAGCAAAGTCATCGTTACGGATGAATGAAATGAGGTCACCCTTTTCCTTCTTACCCCCATCATCGGCAAATTTACCACCTTCACCAGGCCACTGATCAGCTTCATCGTCATAGTTTCTTACCATATGGACATTTTGGTATCCTCCACCCACTCCATGGTATCCAGCCCCATAATTGATGAATATGTCACCCAAACCCCCGTTTCTTCCACCTTTCCATCTGAAGTCAGAGTTGTTTGAGATGCCAAATTCAGCGCATAATCGTTGATAAGCGACTTTGCTGTAAGGGTTGTTGTTGATTACAAAGGGTTGCTCATCAGGCAGTGGAAGACTCAGTTCATACAAAATACGTCTTATGGTGAAGTATACATGAAACTTGATGAAGCTACTCACGACTTTGGGGTAGTTGAGGCTCTCAAAGGGGCTAATTCCACAGCCTGAGGTTGCACACCACACTGCAAAGTTCAGTTGTTGAGGCCAGTAGTTTATATCGGGGGCGTTCAACCACTTTCGACTTTGTTTACCAAACTTGAAAGTTACAACTTGGGAGGTGAAAACATTACGCATCTTGGCGGTGAATTTCTTCGTATTGGACACGTATATGTCCAGCGAGGTCAGCATGCTTGTCGTGTTACTGGTGGGGTTGTCAAAATCAACAGCAGGTATCGGGTAGTATCGTTTGGTCATGGTTAGGCTCGTTGGGAATGAGTTCAGTGTGTCATCATTAGTCAATCCAAGATCAATCCAGAGTAGTAGTTTCAAACCTGGTCGCATCCCATCAGTCCATGTTTTTCCAGAAGGGTCATCATAGGACATGATTGTCATACCGTTATGTTTCCACTTAATGTAACCCCCATATTGATCGTTCACAAATTTGAACTGGTCACGATCAGCCTTTGGATACCTATTTCTGAAGTCATTGAGTAAGCCCATCTTCTATCCAGAATTTGGGTAGAAGAGTTCAAACTTTTAAGCCATTAGTTAAACATAACACCATCAATTATCAATTTTTTTACTTTCTTTTTCATACCAAAGTTCAATAGCTTCATTGACTTCTTTGTTATTTTGGAGAGAAGCCCACATAGACTTGAATTCTTCTTCAGTGATTTTTTGATCTTTTTCATTAATCAAGTTCATCATCTCATGCATTACAACAATATCCAAAGTTTTGAGTTTATCCATAGATGTGTATTTTAGAGGTTGGTTGTCCATGAGATCTGTAATAGTACATGCCAAGGATTTGTATTTATCTTCACTGGATTGACTATTAGCCATGGTTGTGTTACTAGTATATCAACCTTTTAAGTCTATTTGGACTAGTATTTGTTTTGCTCATATATGATAGTTATGGTCCTCCTTTTAGTTCTTTGAGGATTTCGTTGCGTACTCTCTGCCTCAATACCAAGGGGTCCTCTCCATTCATATTTTTTTGAGCTTTAGCTCGTATCTCAGCTTTGAGCTTTTCGAAGTTCTTGAGTTCTTCAATGATCAACGAGAATTGCTCATCGGAGATCTTATTGTCACGAAGGGCTTTGGAAACCAGGTCTTCAATGGTGTTTATCTTGGATCTGGCCAGTGTGATGGTGTTTTGATGCTTTACAGCTTTCTTGGACAGGTTCTTGGATATTTGTTGACATGCTATGGATGCGCACACAAATACACCACTCACCACACCCAATGGCACAGATGCGACGATTCCGACACCACTAAGAGATGTGCCCAATCCACCAGCCGCCAAGACGCAAGACAGTATACCACAGGTCGAGCTTGCATTCATGAGTACACCCTTGGATCGGTTGTATTTTTTGAGTACTGTCTCATAGTGGTTTAATTCAGACTTTAGCTTGTTCAAAGCATCACAACATTGTTGAAGTCTGAATGATGGTCCATCAGTGGGGGTCGGAGGAGGTGCAGTAGCCTCTAAGTTGGGATAAATCGTCTTATATGCATCCATTTTGGAATGAATATCGCTTACTTTTAAGATGTTATCTGAATCGTGAACTGAATGTGATGGGAGAACCCTTCAGATCAAGTTTCTTCCATCCAATGTCGAGGATGCTTAAGTCGAAGTGGTTTATGGGGCTCTTATGTTTTTGAGTTGGAATGACTGGGTAATCCTGTGATGGTATGTTGGCAAGGAGTTGGGAGGGCGAGAGTTTCACGGGTTCTCCAGATTGAGTCTTATTCATATATGACGACTTATTGTCCACTATACTACACAAAAGTCTCAGCGGCTTCTTAATCTGTATATTTATGGGATACAACTTTCCAGGTGTTACGGTTTCAGGCACCCCAAGAGCAACTTGGAGCCCTCTTGTGAGTTTAATGTTGAAACTCTTGTTGGAATATAGGTAATCAACAGTGTCAGTCTCAATGATTGATAGCTTGGCATTATCCGTATCGTTCAGAAAGATTGCATGTATGTCACGTAGAGAGTATGTACCGGGTTGAGTTATTAAGATGGGTCGATTATCCTCTTTGAGAAAGCCCTGTCGATCTTTGAAGTTGACCAATCGTTTGGGTATAATACAGTCAAGGAGTTGGATCTCCCGAATCTTTTCCAGTGGGGGATCCAAATACACCCTGGCTTCAGACTCGTACATAGTAATGCTCGACATGTTGTTTGATTACTTCTTAGTCATCTTTAAATTTCTATAGTTGGCATCTGAGAGGAATCGAGTTTTAATGATGCCACAGCTGGAACATTTACACTTCATCATCGGCCTTCCTTTGGATGTTTTGGCAAAGGTTTCACTACCAGGTACACAATCAGTCAGCTTTTTCTCTTTGACACAATAAGTCTTCATTTGATTCATTTACGTTTCCTTTTTAACTCTTCTATGAAGTAAAGCACAACTGCCATTATTAACAGCCAAGCATGTTTACCCAGAAATGAGACGACCTCTCGAGCAGTCTTGAACAGAAAGCTTACAATAGCGCCCACCATCCCAGGCAGCAATTCGCCAAGTTTCTTCCCAAGGGTTTTTAGCCCATCACCAACCCCTTTGCCCAATTTCGATAGTCCTTTGGATAGGTTGGAGACTATGACACCAATGACCACTCCAACGGCACTCATGACAGCAAAGACTGTGAATCCGTATTTCTTGAAGATGGCTTTCACACGATCCCGCAATGACATTCGTTCCTGTATCTCTTCATTCTCACCCTCCAGGTTAGCTATCTCCTCCTCCTGCTCACCGATTTCCCTCTCGAGAGTCTGTATTTGGCTACTTTCCTCTGGGGTTTTCAGCGGCTTATCCCTATGGAATTTTAGTTTGTCCTTGAGTTTGGATATCATGGTCTTTCTCTTTGATATCTCACCATCATTAGCTTCCACAACTTCTTCTGCTCTTGGGCCTAGACTATTTTTGATGGTATTTGGCAATCCATCATTCAATTCATCATCACCTTTGAATAACACATAAGGTTTTGATCCTTTCCTAAACAATTTAACAACTACTTGCTTGAATTCATTAAGTCTAGCTGTAAACTTCGAAGTATCAACTTTGGGGAATCTTGATCTAATCTTGGCCCAGGCTTCATCTTGTTCTATTTCCATCTCCTCCATCAATAAGGGTCGAGTTTCATCAATACCACCAAACGAGGTTTCCTCCTCTCCATAAGGATCAATTGGACGAGTGGTTGATGTCTTTGTGATTGGGCTCAAGTAAAGTGTATCATCCCCATCATCATGACCTCCATCATCACCTGGCTCATTTAGTGTAGTCGGATCCAAATCGGGATCATAAGCAGTTGCCATATTTGAAGTTGAATATGGTAACTTTCTAAATTGATTTCAAAAGTCTCGTATATTCATATCGTTTGGGTCCCATACTTCATCACGAAAACCAGTCTTTGAATTACAGTCTGGTATCTTTCTAATTATAGCAATGGGTAAAACGCGTTGTTTGAGTTCACTCTTGGCTATGGCTATGGGATTGAAATCAAATGGCCAATCTATAACTGGTTTATTACCCATCTTCAACTGTTCAGCTCTAAATCCTACCAAACGAATATATTCATGTGGTGTTATTGTGTTATCTGTTATTTTGTCAGCCATTATATCCACTTGCTGGCAATATATCCCAAGGCTAGCATCCCACCAGAAACATAAACCATTTCTCCAGTCTTTTGATCTGAATTGGGTCGGTAATAGTCAGAGAATTTAGGGGGATTGCCCATTTGATTGTATAATCTCAGCGCTTCATCCGTCTTTGATATGTTCTCAGAGGCTTGATTCTCATCACCCTTCCTACGATTCTCAAAGTCAACATAAGCCATTCGTTTCTCTTGATAAGCAGCAAGCATAGTCTTTCTGGTACTTCTCCATGGCTTTGTCATGCCTCTCCCATTCAAGTTGGAGATCGGCCGAAGACGAGCCGCTAATGACCTTTGCTAAATAATTTCCACCAATGAAGGCTGTTGCATTGAGGACTGCTCCTCCAAGCATGATTGCTATAGTCGCCATTTAATCATTTTCTGCACTGTTCTTAAATAATTTCAGCATCTTTTTCTCCTTTTAGAGTCGTCATATATTGAATACGCTACTAAAGTTCCAAATAGCGATACAACCCCTGTAAACACTCCAAGCGTAAATGACACCAATGGGTGTGGGTCTCGTCGCCGTTGGGGTTGTGGTGTTGGTTCGGGTTGTGGCGATGCCTTTGGTGGTTCGTCTTTACAGGCCATTTCTATGAATCTCAATTGAATTTTACTTAACTTAGGCTCATCATGATAATATCTACGTCTGTTTTCTAGGTCATAGTACCACTTGAGTAACTCTTTATTACTTGGCATTTCATTAAGATCTGCTTGTGAACGTTTAGCAGCGGTTCCCATTTCACAACGATTCATTTCTTCAGCGTATGCCCTTCTTATATGATCCATTAAATCAATGGTATATTCAGCATATGCATCTCTTAATACTTCACTTAAATGCTTGTCTTCATTCATGTTCAAAGACTTGTGGGTAGTATCTTCTGATCCTCTAAATAGGTTTTGACATAGATAGCTATAGTCAGCACAAGTACCCATTTGCCATAGTTCATGATACTGGTCGATGGGTCGCCGATGAACGACTCCCGAAGAGCCTTTTTGCCAAGCCAGCCCATCCCAGCTGACAATCCAACGAGCACTGCAGAGCCAGTAACTGTCTTTACGAGCTTATTCTCAGCCATTTTGTGTGTTTACATCCATCTACCTTTTAAATTGGTTTTCTCAGCAGTGGTCGGTTGATTTTCTGTGACTTGTGGCGATGGTGGCGGCGTTGGTTTTGCTGGTGATGGTTTCGATTTTAATGTAATGGGTGGAAAACCTGACGAACCACCCCCGTCACCAGCATCAGCAGCCGCAGTAGCCTCAACCGCAACTTTTTCTTTCTTTTCATTCCTCTCCCTCTCCTCTTCACGTTTCAAAGCCTCTCTAGCCCTCTTGTTATTTTCAGCTAACGTTTTGCCAGCTTGAAATCGTTTGGGGTCTTTGACCTTTGTTTTGACAGAAGGCTCTCTAGTGATTTGCTCAACCTGACTTGTTTCTTCAGACATGTTGTGAATTAATCTATTGTTACTTTTAAGTCTCCTAGTAAGTTGCATACTAGGAAACTGTCAGATCCCACCCCCCTTACAAGGCTCAAAGTTACTCAGGGAATAAATCCTTAATCATCATCTCAACCGGAGATGACCACGTTTGGGGTTTTTCTTCTTCAAAAGTAGCACCTGGGAAATCGTTACCATCATTATTCTCCTCATCGTCTTCAAATTCAACATCCTTGAAATCATTATCATCATCATGTTTGTCTTCTTGTGGTTCAACTTCCTCAAATGGTTTTGTGAACCTAAGTGATTTCACAATAATACCTTCGCCCAGAAGGGCAATGTATTCACTCCTTGTTGAAAAGAATACACTCTCAAACTTGACTGAAATTTGCAAGCCTATCTTATTTGCGGGATCAAAAGGTTGATTAGGATCAATTATGAAGTCATGGAAAGTCTGATTTCTTTTCCGTCCTATAAATGATGAGTGTAACTTGAAGTTTTCACCAGTTCCACTGCTGTTTAGTTTAATGTACATTCGAAATGGTTTTGAATAAGTGGATTTGGGTTTGGATTTGGACTTGGACTTGGAATCGTCTTCTTGTGGTTTTGAATATGGAGGCTTCACCAATCTGAGTGACTCTTTATTCTTCAGGCATAAAAACTTCGCACCATTTGGGTCTAATTTAGGCATGTCTTTCCCTTCATTGTAGAATTTAACCATGTGTTTAGCCGTAACCGCACTCAATCCTAATCGTAATCAATCCTTTTGAACGTCTCTTCCTCTTCTTCAGTTAGAGAATCTTGAGTGTAGAATGACGTCATAGGGTAATTGATCTGTAGCTTTTTGAGTTTGTCACCCGGCTTGTAACCATATTCATGATTAATTCCAAACACGTTTTGGTCTGCCAATTGAAATGATAGAGTCTTCTTTACACCATCCTCCATCACAAATACCTTTGATTTGAACCCAGACCTTGATTTGACAGGATCCTCCATAATAATAGAGTTCCAATCAAAATCAGTCTCATCAATTGGTACAAATCGATTTGGCAGAGGTGGACCTGAATCCAAAGAAGAAGAACCAGTTGAGGAAGTTGAGTTTGTTCTCTGTGACATGTTTTCGATCTCTTTCGAGTATGCTTTCAAACGTAAAAGTTTCAAGTCCAATTTCAATTTTTTCACCGAACAGTGTCAACCCCTATTTCATCCGTGTTAGCCATGTCGTACAATGTAGCTGGGGGACTAGGCTCTTTTAGTTTGAAATACTTGAGAGCGGTAATGGCTATTATCAGTAACGTAGCAATCGCACCACCATGTACTACTATTGAACCAGAATATTCCGACAGCCACTGCTTGATCAACTGATTGTTCTTCCAATCCTTTACCAAAGCATCTGGTTCATCTATTCCGCCGTAACCACTAAGACCCCAGTTGACTAGTCGGACCAATAGATGTAAAGGAGGATCAATTAGTCCGTCAGCCACATTCTTACCCGACACCATCTTGTACCTCTTGTAGTACTTCTCGACATCCTTATCCGATAATTTGTGTACATCGCCTAGTGTCATTTGCATACCAAGATACTCCTTGGTGGAGCCTAGACAAGCTAGTATTGAGAGCTCTTCTCTTTTGGATTTCAAATCATCATCGCTAATGGTTGGTGTTGATTGTTCCACCACAGTTTCACCATTCATGATTTCTTCGGGAGTTGTCATGGTTGTGCTATGGGAGCCGGTATTTCTAAATAGTTTTGGAATGGATGTCTAAGGGAGAAGCATAGCCTGGCATACTTTTCATTCATAAGATGCTTCTTGAGTTTCTTCCACGTTTCAGCATCCAGGTCCCCGCCATACTCCTCGAAAAGCATCTTCATCGCCGTCTGTGATGGATTGTGAAATGAGACCACACAAGGTACATTTTCACGGAATGGTTTGGCTATAGATGTCAGTTGCTGAGTGAGAACCCAGACCGATATCCCTACATGCCTCCCAGAGAAGGCCAAGCCGATGAATTTGTTGGACCTATTCTTCAAGTCCTTGGAAACGGCACAGTCGTCCAATATTATGAGCGCATTCGTACCCGAGAAGAACGATTCACAGTCCATCAACAAATTGTTGATTTCGTCATGATCACTGGCATCTGGCGACAGTACAAAGAATCGTTTGTCCCCCTTGGCAAAACCTCTATAAGTCTTGTTATGGGCATATGTTGGGCAAATCAACACAATATAATCAAACACTTGCCTATAGTGACCACGAAGCTGCTCCACTATGTATTGGGTCTTTCCACAATTCGTGGGACCAGTGATGATGCAATTGAATGGAATCATATCTTTGAGTTAATTCATCATTACTCACTACATTAAACCCTTTAGATTGATGTTTCTTCTCATGACAACGTGAGAAGAAAAACATACAACAGCCTAATATACTATCTCTTTTAGATCGGAATTCATAACACCCATTACAGCATCCGCGACCACGAACATGTAACATGTTAATATAGCACTACCTCCAGTCTTACGCTTAATGTATAGTTTGATCCCATCACGAGTTGTTGTCAAGTTTAACCCACTACCATGAATGTAATCATCAGGATGAGTTCTCAAGTCGATCCACAGAGCGAATTTATTATTATAGAAAGCTTCCTCGTCAAGAGAGGATGTCCGCCCAAAACGATTGACTATTGATTTCCACAAGTCTCTGGTGAGCATACCTTTGGAGTAGAGACAATTTGGCCTACCATCAATAGTTATATCGATTGAGGTGATATCTGGGTTTGCGAACAACTCTGAGTCCCTTGTCCCAGCTGCATACTCGTCTATGAAAAGGCATAGTATCCCTATCATAGATATCCTGGAGACATTTATGTTCTGATTAATGGTAGCATCATTAGGCCTGGATATTGGGAAGCTCTTTTCCAGAGTTACGTTCTCATAAATGAACCCCTTACCAATCCTGTATTGGCTCAATGCCTTCCTTGCTAAATACTCACTCGTAATGGATTTGTACTCCATAAAAATGTTGCTGAGAATGTAATTTGGGGGGTCTTCAGCATTTGAGTACACTACAACATCACTAACAGGGGCTAATGTAATTTCAAATCTTAATATCTTATTCAGTCCTCTTGGGTATAAGACTCCATGATCTCTGAGAATTGGATGGTCCAGATGTATCGCGTATTTGGTGTTATGTATAGTTGCCATCCTGACAACATTTAAGTCTGAAGTGTCCTTATCACCAGCATTGGTTCTGAGTTTGCGCATGTTGGGGTCGGAGATGCCCTCCATCATCCTATCCGAACGCTCCTCCTTTGACAAGAACAAATCATGATAAGTCTTGAACAGATCAAACCTCTTAGTGTCCTGAATGGTATCCCCACCAAAGAGAACTTTAAATTCTGAAACTAGGTTCCTACCCACATTGTTGACCAGGGTGTTGTCCTTATGACCTGAAACGTTCAGATCAAATATAAGGTACACACTGTCAGGCACGATCACATAATTATCTGCCAGTTTGGGGATATCGACATACAGGATTTCACCAGGTCTCGCAACTCCTGGAGTAAATGAGATTCGATTTAATACTGCATGATCTTTCAACCCAAAAAGATCTTTAGGAGCACGATCAGGGTTTAAGATTTCTGGTATAGAAGTCATTTTAAATGCTTATATTCTTTTTTTGTAAATGACTGATGCCAACGTTTTAAATCGATTATATTACTCCACTGATGGATACTGGAAAGGATACTCAGCCATACCCAAATTGGCCAAAGCAGCCAAAGTTAGTGAAAAGGTCGCCAAAGAGTGGTTGGAGAAGCAAGCCTTGTGGCAAATTTATCTCCCAGCCCCCAAGTATATACCCAGGCCACATTGGAGTGTGAATAAGCCTAATCAGATTCATCAAGCGGACTTGTTGTTTCTTCCTCACGATACAGTGAGAAGAAAAACATACCGCTATGCCTTAGTCGTGATTGATATTGCTTCGAGATACAAGGATGCCGAGCCATTGACCTCAAAGGAGAGTGGTGAAGTTGCCAATGCCTTTCAACGGATTTATTCCCGTAAGTTGAAGTGGCCACAAACATTAATGGTGGATCCGGGAACAGAATTCAAGGGTGATGTAACAACTCTTATGAATAAGCATCAAGTCACAATCCAGCGTAGTGAAGCTGGGAATCATAGAGCTCAAGCTTTTGTGGAGAGGGCCAACAGGACTCTAGGTGAGAAGTTATTCAGCCATCAATACGCTCAAGAGATGGTTAGTGATACCCGATCCACAGTTTGGGTGAATAGATTGCGCACCATCATGAAGACCCTCAACAGTGAGACCACCCGTATTACTGGAAAAGAGCCTGACGAAGCTTTGAAAATGGACTCAATTGACACCAAAACTCCAGACTACAAGTGACCTGTGGGGTTGAATGAGAAGAGATTACCTCCAGATGTTCAAGTCAGATATTTATATGCCCCCGGTGAAGATGAAGGTGGGGACAAACGAAGGGCTACTGATCCCATATGGAGTCTTGAAGTCTATGATTTGGCCCGAACCATAATCGAACCGGGTCAACCAGTCTTGTATTATTTGAGTGGAGGTCCAAAACGAGGATTCGTTCGCGAAGAGCTTCAATTTGTGCCTCAAGACACCAAATCACCCCCTTCTAGCGTCCTGAAATGACCATGTGCATAAGTGTTTATACCATCGTCCATTATCACACGTTTATCGTCCTCGCGTGATAATGCAATCTTGTTAATTGTTTCAGTATACATGTCATGATTATGACTCCTTATGGTGTTCATCTTCCGTCTCTGGGATTGGCCGCTGAAAAGACAAGTCTTGTAATCTTGGAAACTTATGCTTTTGCTGACCACTGCCTTGTTAACACCCTTACACTTCTTGACTTCTTTCTCCTTGTCCGTCTTGAAAGCATACAGTTTGGCCCTCAGACCCACAAATTCCGTGATCTGTTCACCGCCAGCCTCGTCTTTGAACATCCCTCCGACCTTTTTGTTCACTCCGGTCTCAATCCCGGATGGATGGTCCCTTGGGTAGTTGCTGGTGTCAAATTTAGCCCTCACATCTGGACTGATGTCCCTGTAAAAGTCCTCAGTCTCTATCACATAAGCTAAAGAATCTGTGTCTGTGAACAGCAACTTGGCCTTCTCCCCATACTTGGGCTTTATGTACCTGTAATGGAAATCGTACATAACAGTCTTGCTCAGATCCAGAATGGACAACCCCAAGTAAATGGGCTTATCAAAGACCAATCTCGTTCTCTTCATATGGAAGGCGGTCAGATCCTCGCAAAAGATGTTCCTATGATGGAAGTTTGGCTTCACAATCAACTTACGCGCTTTCTTCTCATCAGTGACCAACTGGATATCCACCCTCTTCCTAATGTTCTCCATGGTCTTGCCAAACACTGAGTTGTTCATCAACTTGAAGAAGTCCTTTTCGAAATCATTCTCAGCCCTGGCTCTCAGGCTATTGTTCAAGTCAATGTAGGACCTCAACCATTCCGACTCCTCGAACTTGATCCCTCTATGAACCTTGGTTAACTTCAAACCCAACAACAAATACTGTTTCAGAGCTTCGTGGTGTAGAGTGTACTTCTTCTTGTCCCTCAAATTGGGAACCAACTTAACAACCCCATCAACATCCAACCTCTCTGGGGCTAATGGATAATCATTATGAAGATCGTGTAACTCCAACGGGTACTCCAAGTCCACCTCTAATATGCATGGATGGTTCCTCCAATCTGTCAACTCTTGATCACTCATCCATTCAAACCCATGGGTTGGTAAAGCCTTGGTCATTGCATAACCATAGAGCCCGTTAGCATCCAAATATGTGATGAACTTTGTAGGCAGCCTGGGATTATAGTTCTTCATATATCGATTATTGGCCTTTCCATGCCTCGTCGAGATCATTGATATTCCACCCCTGATACCATTCTCTACCATAATCAGCATATCGGGGTCCCTCAAAAGCTCCAACTCAACCTTGGTGATCTTCAACGTAGCATCCCAAGCCAGTCCAGGTGCAGTATAATGCCATGCTGGATCCAACCCGTAATTCTTCATACAAACCCCTCTGAAGTTCTCAAAGACATCAGCCAACAGAATCACATCTGTTTTGAGATACAAGTCATGATAATCCCT
This sequence comes from Ricordea florida, assembly GCA_949710005.1. Lineage (NCBI taxonomy): Eukaryota > Metazoa > Cnidaria > Anthozoa > Corallimorpharia > Ricordeidae > Ricordea > Ricordea florida. Next base: position 5,318,717 of record OX453277.1, read on the forward strand.
AAAACTTCTCATACCAAAAGTCTCCCACACGTTTCCAGCATGTTGATAATCATCATCCGATATGTCAGTGTCGTATAATATCGAATAAAATTCATCCTTGGGTGGTAGACTGGTCACTTGTAACTTGTCAAAGCCATCAAACCAATCATAGGGGAACACTCCCTTCCTAGCCAAAAGATCAAAGTTTGCACCTTCATAGTATCTCGAGAGGTTTGCCAAAGACTCTCTCGGCAAGTTGTCAGCCAATCTAGCCAAACCACTTGCCATGAACCTAAAACTGTCTATAAATCTAATGGTGCGTTTAATCTGAACCTCCTTCTCCTTGCCATCCTCCTTCACCATGAACTTTTCAACCACAATCTCTTTGGTGAATGAGATGTACTTTTCATCATTGAGTGGGATACAATCAATCTTACCCTCTGACACTCCCATCTTCTTGATAAACAAATGGCTATCGTATCCAGACAAGTTGTGGAATATGACTGGAAAGAACTTGGGGATGCTAAATTCCAGGTTGCATTTCCTGTGGGCCGCTCCTCTGTACCTGCCTGTAAAATGACAGTGGTCGAGCACCTTATCTCTACCCAATTTGCCTTCACAAATATGGCAATGAGTAGCCTTTCTATAATGCATGTTATCGATAATCGTCATTTTGAGCTTCTTTTCAGACTTGAATTGATCATAGATCTTCTTGATGTCCTCCTCCAAACTTTCTTGAAACATTTGTGGTATGTCGTCCTCGGGTGAGTTGGCTGTTCTCATCACCAACTTGGGCTCAAAGATCCCATCATCGAAACACTTGATAAGGTAACAGAAACCTGATGGCTTGTGCTTCTGATATTGATTTGTGAAGCTATACCTGTCATCCGGGAAACAAGTGTCCAACTTCTCTGTGAAACTCTCGAAATCCGCATAGATCACAAATGGCACTTGCATCTTTCGTCTGTGGTTCTTGAAAGTAATGTACTTTGGGCTGCCATCCTCTTCCATGGGCATCTGGACTTTGACTGCCTCGTTGTTTAGACAGTACTCCATATGTTCGTCCAACGACTTTTGAGAATTGAACGAGTTTAGACAATTATCACAATAGAAACGGGCATGCTCGTTCTTATTATACTCGATAAGTCTTGACATGTTTTTGATCCAACAGTAATGATTTGTCTCTTCGTCTGATATCAAGAGTAGGTTTATCTTTGTAACCCCTGACTTGTTACTACGCCTGATTAGTGTTGGCCCGCCATTCTCATAACCAAGGATGTTGATCCCATATGGGTTCTGCCTTTCGAATCTATCTATCTGGGTTGTACTGAGTGCTGCCACTGGGAACTCTATCCCTGACCAATCGAATTTCTCTGAGTTTTCTCTCATCTCTTTGTTTAATCTCTCCGGATGATTCTCCCTTGGGAACACAGCGGATGTCACTGCCCATTTGAAGCACTCCTGGTCTTTCTCATTCTTGACATTAATGATTGCCTTCTTAGCAGCCAATTTGGGCGGTAATTTAATATATGAAGTTCCAGAAAACGGTTGAAATGGGTTTACATGGATACGAAAGTCAATCAAACTTTCAAACACCCATCCAGAGTGCTCGTTCTCGTATTTCTGCACCAACTCAACCAATCTAGCTTTGATGTTATCAAACATAACAAGTGTGTCTGTTGAAGCTGTCACTGTCTCCATCAGTGAATGGAAATGACCCTGACTCCTCTCAATAACACGATTATCCTGGTTGTTCCTCCTCGTAAATCCACATGAAAGAATACACTTCAACTTGAATGGCTTCCTAAGTCCATACAACAAAGTACGAAATGGTAGTCTAACCTTGCCAAGGAATGAAGTTGGATCGTATCCACCTCTTCCCTTCACTATGTAAGTCCTCAAAAAGCCTCTCAGAGCCGTTTCATGTCTTTCAGGTATGAAGTAATCAGGTTCTCTTCTAACCGCAGCAGCTGCCCTTCTTAATCTCCTGGTGATGGCCCTCCTGTTTGGATCTCTAACATTAGATCTTATCCAATTTGTGGTCTGGATAATTTCACGCCTGGCAGAAGCAATAGCCCTTCCATATGAAGCCCGGGCAGGTCTTGTTCTTGTGGGTCTAACTGGACCAGGGATTGGAACATTAGCTTCAACCACTCGTGGGGATCCGACGGCATTAATGAGAGCCTCTTTACGCATGCTGCCAAAGCCTCGAACACCAGACTTCTTGGCCATGGTTCGTAGTATCTTCACTGTCAAGTTCTCGAGTTGTATATCGGATAACGCTGTGAGCATTTCAGCCTTTCTGAATCCTCGAACACTCACACCGGCTCTTTTGGCTATTGATCTCAACTCTTTGACTGTCAAGTTCTCCATAGCATCAATTGTATTTTGAAATTGGAACCTCTAAGACAATCACTATGGTATCGAAAAGCTTATTCAACTTTTTATAACACGATGTGTGTTATAAAATGATTTACATATTACTCATCAAGCTCAATTTACATATTGAATGGTTCACACTCTTGACAAAGCCTCCTTACACATTCATGCTCGCAAAGATAATCACCAACACATAAATGACATCTAGACCTCCTTACATTTTTACGCTTGCCATGTTCACAATAAAGGTGAGGACTACAATCTTTACACTCTTGTTTTCTTTTACAATGTCCACAAAAACGTAAACCCCCACACTCTCTACACTCACGTTTTCTTCGACCATGTTCACAATAAAGATGAGGACTACAATCTTTACAATCTGCTTTTCTTTTACCATGGATACAACCATTTAAAACATTACAGTCTATACACTTAGACCTTCTTCGACCATGTTCACAATAAAGATGAGGACTGCAATCTTTACAATCTGATTTTCTTTTGCCATGTACGCAAATACCAACACCACCACAATCTTTACAATAATGTTTATCTTTACCATGTGAACAAAAGGCAGCGCCAAAACATTTTATACAATAATACTGATCCTTTCCATGTTCGCAAATCTGAGAACCACCACAATCTTTACAACGATCTTTTCGTCTTTGATGTTCACAAATACCAGTACCCCAACAATCTTTACAACGATCTCTTCGTCTTCTATGTTCACAAATACCAACACCACCACACTCTTTGGAATTTGATTTCTGTCGAAAATGAACGCAAGGCATTTTCTCAAAGCTGTACCCGATGGTACCAACCTCGACCCAAAATCCCACTTTAACAACTCGACCCCCACCCCACCCCCCAAAGGACATCGACGATCCCAACGAAAAAAATTGACACCCAACAGAAAAAGTCATCGATCGAAAAACAACCAAGTCGGGAGACCCAACTAATTAATTATGCACAAACTTTTTGGCCACACCCATCTGCCAAAATCGACCACACCCAAAACCACGATTTCGCAAAAAAAATCGTAACATCAAAAATCGATCGACCCAAAAAAATCGATTGGCCCAGAAACGGCTGTTTGCAACTACTCCAGTGAATAAAACAACACAGCAGGGTCGACTGTACTGTGGTACAGTTAATACTGGTACAGTTAATACAGAGGAAACCAGTAATGGAAAGAGAAAAGCTAAGGGTTGTGGGTCATGATAGTAATCTAAGTTTTAGTGAAATTGTGTGGTGGAGAAGAACAGTTTTTGTCCTAGAGACTTTTATTGCAGTTTCTACTCCTAATTGCAACAAATGCAATAGCGATTATTACGCGGGATGCCTTAGGTTAGCGTGTCATGGTTTCGGGAGAGTTCCGTTTTACTTTTTCCATTGCAGTCACAAATCGCGTTTTTTTGGTATGGTTGGTGTGTGCGATTTCATTGGCTTCAGTCCACGTTGGAATCACGTGCAACATCAGGGGTCGATCCGTGTGAGAAAACACTGAAGGGTCACAGTCAGTGGCTCTTTGGTTTCTTGAGATATTATTTGTGTATTTTTCAACTGTTTTTTGCTGGAACCGGAACTAGACTAAAATTAACAACACCGAAGACTGGATATGGCGATTTCCAACGATGACTACGCTTTGGGGCCCTAATTAGTTTCTTGAGCTATTTTAGTCCTCGTGTCCAATCGCTCGTTCCATTTTAAAGCAGGGACCCCTCCCACAAGCTTGTTGGTTAGTATAAACAGACAGTTTATCGCAACGCATAAATATGGTCACACCGACCCATCCCGCGTAAACGCCTCCTGGCGTCTTCTTATAGTTACTTACACGTAACAGCAATTCATTTTACAACAATAATTATCACACTTTATACAAACATTGTGAAGCTCTTGTGTTTTTCCTTAATCTAAATTGTCAACCTAAGTTCAATCGCAAGTAAATGAATTCGTACTTTGGAATCTGCTTTATTTGTTGAAGCCTTTATTATTAAAGGGAATTTCCATTTAGCTGCACAGTTTTCCGAACTTTTTAACTTGACTGTAATAATGACTTCCACTCAAGTCCTCAAAACGTCAGTCAACGTCACCAGCAGTTCTATTAACAACTAACTGCACCCAGACTATGAAACTCAGCAACAAACATATAACTACAGTTTTTTTTCTCAATCGGTGAGTAGTCTTTAAGAAAGGTAAGTAACTCGTTTGTAACATAAGGAGTTGATTCAAAAGGTACAACAGTGGTTAGTGTAGTAATTACTATCAGTAGTATTGTGTACAGTATCGACGGTGACATCCTGGTGTTCCTTTTAGTTTGTACACGTAGAAGCTTCCACAGTTGCGTACGAGGATACTTGTGGACCAATAACAGCAATTAGAACTACTTCTAAAACAAACCTGTCGACTGACCCTACCATCCTGGGTACTCGGATGTCCTCCATTAAACCACCCTGGATAAGATGTATCACAGTGTTTATAACTTGGACATGATGTGGCCATGTGCCTGCCAACAACAAACCTGTACCAGCCTTCAGCCAGATAGTAATCGCATCTGCTGTATTGTGTGCTGTAACCTCTATATCTCGTATGATCATCAATAGTATGATATTCATAGCACTCTGGTTTGTCAGTACCTGAAAGAAATAACTTAATTACTAAATAATGCAACTCATGCTAAATGGACTTTGTAAGAAGCACTGTGAAGGGAATACAATGTTGCTGTGTCGTGTGCTGTTACCTCTTTATCTCGTGCCGTCATCGATACTATGATACGTAAGAAGCACTGTAGAGGAAATACAATGTTGAAAGAGGTATTTTTGTTCAGCATCTCACATGCAAAAGACACGGGAAATGGAAATCCGAGTTCTCTCGGCCCAGCGAGTCGAACCGATGACCCTCCGATCTATAGTTCGGACGAAAATAGTAATCAAAAAGGTCATGGGTTCTGGTATAACCTAAATTCGATTTTGATATGGCATTACCTCTTTATAATGACGCCTATTTGTCAGTAAATGTATTTCCGTATTTGCTGAGCGACGGAACCCAATAACCAAATATATTTTCTTTCAATGTTACAAAGCGGCAATGTCGTCTTAAAATCGAATTTCGTTTTGTATTGACAGACAAACACAATGCAAATGTAAACTAGTATTTGAGACGATATTATCCCAAAAAAATGCGGCCTGAGACGCAGTCTAAAGAGCACCAAGTTCATGATAATATAATTAGAAGATCGCAGGTTCGATTCATTAGAATAACTCGGGTTTTCTTTTTTCCGAGTTTGCATGAGACAGTGCTAAAAAATACATCCTTCAAACGTTCTCCTGACAATAGTCTTCATTATCTCACAATTCATTCACTCACTTTGACATTCAAATCGTAGCAGCGTGCGAGATGTTTGTCCGATCAACCTAATTTAATGGCCTTTCTCGCACGAATTTCTCCTAACTCAGTGGTCGGCACGTCCGAACTCATAATCGGAAAGTCGTAGACCTGTTCCCAGGTGAAAAAATTTTCACATATTTATTCGGCTCAAGACATACCACCTGTGTTCAGTATATATTTTGCAACACAGTGTTTCATCCAAATGTTTAATTTGTGTCTCTCTCTTTTAAAAAATGGCGGGGAGTGAGTACAGATTATTAGTTCTCTATCATTTTACCCACCATACACGACAAGTGCAATAAAATCTTTGTTTAAATGATTTGTAAAGCGATGCAGCAAAAAGAAGGAAAATTGTATAACAGTGGAGAGCAAAGTTTATCAAATGATATCAGACGTTTTGATCTATAGATTACCTCAGAAAGTGCGCCGTACGGATTTTTATTTACCTGAATTGCAGAACTTTAGAAACGCACTCGTTCGCTATAATCACTAGTTACGGCTTCTAAGGTTTTGCAACGAGTGAATAAAAATACGTATAAAGCACTTTCTATGGTGTAATTTGTTTATTTTATTTTAAAGGAGAATAAAAGTGTGTAAATCAGCAATTTTACTTTTTTCCCTTATGACGCGAGCCTTATAAATCATGTTCGGGAAATAGCGAAAACTCGAGAAACCAATTTAAAAAGTTATGAGATGCTCAATATCTGTCTTGGGGAGAAAAACTCTTCAGGTGTTAAGAAACCTCCTCATTCAGAATAACGATAAATACAAATAATAATTCGAAATTTATTTCAAGTCCGATTAATTACTGTCTGAGTCAATCACATAATGGGCGCTTCGCCGGCTGTGCATATACAAGTTTGGACTCTGCTGACTTACACTGTTTATCGAGATATTAAATGTGTCAACGTGGTTTACACCTCGGCTCGAAGTACGACATGCGAGACTCTTTGAGGAGATTCTTGGTTTTCTGATAAGCTGACGTCTTCTATTTCTTCAGTTGCCAGCGATCTCCTAGTTGAAGTGATAGTGCTCAAGATGTTGGAGATATTCCGCTGTTAATTGTTTCTCTGAAAGGGAGCTGTAAACATTGAGGTTCTGAGATTTGGATGATGTGAGTACGGGGGAACCTCTTGGTCGTTTACCTTTTGGATCATTTGCTTTCTTCCGGTTCGTGAGGTGCTTTGAACCAGCTGAGGGCTTTGAAGAGTTTGCCATCGTGGTTAACTTCACCCTTAAATGAAACCGGCTGTCCTCTAAGTTCCTTTGTTCCGGTCTTTTAGAAGCATAAAGGTGGAAGGCTCGCACTGGATATCTGTCACTCGCTGGAACAGAAAACATTTTCGTCTTAACTGTACGAGTGTCTAATGGTTCAGTGCCCGTTCTTGTTTTTGTTTGTCTCTCGGTATATTCGAGAAATTCCGTTGCATCCGCACATAGTTGGTAGAGGGGCCTGGTTAGGAAACCCGGCAAACTTCAAAGGACCGGCCTATTGTTTGGAGTTTGATGTCGAGCCGGACCGTCACGTGACAATGACCGTGCAAACAATCGAGTAGCATTCCAGAACGATATGGCCGAAGATAGCGATCTTTTTCTTTTTGGAGTTGATTTGGATGCAGTTCTTGAGGCTTTGGAGGGGGATGACAATGTTGATGAATACTTTGAAGAAGCTGTGACTGAGGTGAGTGGAGGAATTCGCTCATATTTCTAAAGATCTAGTAATGATACAGGAGTTTGTGGTCAGATCGATCGACCTCACTTGGAAACTCGACTAACAGAACTGAACTAAGCTCCACTTGTCTCGAAATATCAGTAAAAATATGGCCATTTGCAAGTTCCATAAACTCTTCATGATTTAGTTTTGGGGTGTTAGTCGGCATTAACAGCTACTACGACGCTATTTTTCTTCTCTTCACTAGGTACAAGACCGAGAGATCTCTTGTCCATTCTGTTCAAAGAAATGCAAAAGTGTTGGTGGTTTGAAAAGGCACATTACTTGTAAGCATAAAGAGGAAAACGATAATGATCCAGAGACTGATGAAGGCGAATTTACAAACGAAATGCTTGCAAATATGGTCAAGGAAGCCAAACGCCGTTTGGTTAACAACAAGGTGTTCTCGAAGGACATCAGAGAAGAGCTCAGTGCTTATGAATTCACAAACTTGCCAGAAGAATCGATGGAATTTGCCGACTTACAAAAGATTTTTAAACAGCTGATGAAAAAGAAAGACCAGGAGAAATTCTATACTATGTTCTATTCCACCGTGCCATTAAATTCTACCAAGTACTTCACTGGATTGTCTAGGAATGCTGCCACACTGCTCTCAACTAAAATAGCTGATATAATGCTAGTGAATAGCAAAGAGAAGTCTGTTGTTCCTGTCAAGGCTTTTGACATTAAGTTAACTGATAAAGAAATGACAGGTTTGCAGTATGTTGGTGGATATGTGCTGCACAAATTATATAACAAACACACCAAATCAAAATCGACAGCCAGCCAGCAGTCAGTTGCTTTTCTAATTGCTGGCAAAGAGCAAGAGCACATAATGACAGACAATCATACGCTTACTTCATTGCTCAACCGTGGAGGACTCTGGGGAATCACAAAACCTGCACAAACAATATTTATTAGGACTGAAAAGTACTTTAGAGTTTTAACTTCCAACTGTCCTGCAGCAGGGATTGACATTAATGAGATTAGGTCAAAATCAACTAAGGATAGTGAAGTACAAACAGCTTTCAAATGCATTAAGGCAAACTCAGAACTTAAATTAGATGATAGAGTGGCCAAGGATGTGCTGCAAAACATTATTGACTTGTACATCAGAGTTCGGTCATTTTCATTTGCTCGAGATGTTGTTCAGAAGTATAAGTTACAGATGAAACTAGTCAAGGAGAAGGCATTAAGGAAACACATAAGCCGAGCAAGCAAAGATTCTGAGATTCTACAGCCTTAGAAAAATGCTTATTTAAAATTATCAAATGTCTTCATTTCCAACTTTTAGTGTTATATGTGAACAATAATTTGAGGGCTGGTGATATTAATGGTTGTCATTTTATATCCCAATCAAATGACTGTAATTCAACATAACACTGCCTTCCTTCGAGATATAGTAGACCAAGTTCAGATATTTTAACAAGCACAGTCTATTCCAAATTTAAAATGAAGTTTGATTTTTTTTTTTTTTTGTTTTTCTGCAAAACATATGAGGTTAATGTTAAACTGTTTTTAAAGTTATATGTAAAGCTTATGATCCAAAAGCTTGATAATAACATTTTTTAATTAAAGCTAAATGCTTGTTTAATATTAAAAGACATTAGACATGGAAAACATTTGATATCTCTGAGTCCTTAGATTCAAATGTCCTTACAAGATTCCTTGTCAATCTATGATTTTAATTTCGAAAGGGTATAAGTGAAGATGATATCACTATGAAACAAAACATTTATCAGTTAAGCATGAAATTATTTACAACTGTCTATTGAAAATTCACCTAGTGTATAAATTAATAACTCATTCAGTAGAATGCAAACACTTAAAGCATGAAATAGTAGTAAGTAGTACAAAATAGTACTAATTGAACAATAGGAAACAAAGGAATTTGCTTGATTTAGTACTATTTAGATTTAGTGATTTTATGCTTTTAGTGTTTGCACTCTATTCTTTCATTTAGTTCTCAAAGTTCACTTTTTTCCTTTTTTCTCTTTGGTAGAGGGTCATCGCTAACATTAACCCATGCCTTCCTCTTATCTTTCCTTCCTCTGGTGTTTCCAGACTGACAAGAAACAGAGCGTTGAATTCGAATAGTGTTGTCATTATATCCAAACATTCGAATATCTGGGTTGTCATTTCTTCTTCCGATCTTTCGTTGACTTCCAAAATATTCTTCAATTGGATCTTGACAAAATCTCTCTGTCAAAACATATTCCACCCCTTCTTGAAGTAGGAACTTGGTAGCTTCGACAACTGAATGGGTTGTTATCTGCATCCCCTCATATGTTTGCCGCGACAGGAACATTCTGCTTCTGGCATTTGCAGTAAAGTTGCCTGGTCGGTTCAGGGTAATCTGTTTCCACTCTTGGATCCCCCAAGTCCACATAACCAATAAGTTCACCAGTAAACTTGTCAAAGACAAGATTAGACATGATTTTCATCTCATCAAAGAGCAACACAATGTATCTCTGTACATCAAAGTACGTGTCTGTCATTGCTTTAAGCTCTTGTAGGACACTTTCTTGAAAACCTCTCTTTGGCCTTATAAAGTTCCTGTAGTCCCTCAGTGTGCGCTGACTTGGTAACACAAGAATTCCGCTGTTTCTCAATTCCTCATAGCAGGATGGAGATTTCGCTGCCAATGACAAACAGTATCTTATTATCATTGGATGAAATCGTACTCCAGTCGTACTGCTTGAAAACATTTTTTTCTGCTGCTGCCAAAATAACTCCATGAATGGAGTTATTTTAGCACTGGTTTTCCCCAGAATTGATACTAGATCCTTGCTTAGATCATGGCCAACCTCGACGCTGGACTTTTTTATTTCTGCTTTCATCTCTTTCAAATGTTGCTCAAGTTGTGCACACTTTAATCTCTGCATTTGGAGTGTGAGTTTAATTTGCTCAGGCGGTGTTTGTGATACTGGAGAGTTGATGTGGGCTGGCTCTGATAATTTTTTTAGCTTTGATCTTTTTCTTTTATCCACTGCATGCGAATATTTGGAGCAAGACAAGCACTGCTGGTTATTGCCTTCACACAGAAGTTCACATCCCTTAGCACGCCAGTACTGTTTACTTGGGAAAAAATCTTCTTCTTCCTTCAAGTGATCTACATACTTTGGAACGACATGCTGTATCACACCATGACAAGTTGAAGGATCAACACCAGGGCAAATAAAATAACTCTCCATATCCTTGACAAGGTTAGAAACGGACACATTCATAACAGACCTTAAGTAGTTTGAATAAAGTTCGTGGTCTCCAGGTAAGAAGCACCCATACACTTTGATAGTGAACCCAAGACTGTCGTCGATTACTAGTTCGAGTTCTGGTAATAAAAACGAATCCCTTAGCCTTTTAATAAGCATTCTGTCGTTCAGTTGTTCTAATTTCCACGTGGAAAGAGTTTTCAGAGATTTTACTCTGACACAAAGTTCCTCAAAGTTCTTGTAGATCCGTTTGTTCGACTCGTTGCCTTCATAATCTCTTACAATGAACCTCGGCAGTCTCGGCACAGGCTTCCTTGAATCGTGGCTTTTCTTAGGCATATTAAGCGTTGGGAGGGCTCCAAACTTTGGCTTTTTCTTCGTCATCTTTTCAGAATGAACTGCAAGAAAAGCAGACATTGCTTAAAGAATGTTAAGATACTTAAGTTCACGATCAGAATTATCATCTGTCTACAACGATCGCAACTTAACATGCACTACTTACAAATTTCTATGTCATCAGGTCCGAAGTGCTTTTCGCATGTATACACTCTATCATTGTCGATTAATCTTTGGAAGTCCTTATCCACTTCTCGTGTTTTCGTCAGCTCATTCAGCCACTGTTCTCGCCACTGTTTATACTCCTCGTTTCTCGGAGCAGGGAGCTTCCATATCCCGATTCCTTTAGTATTCCTGCACGATCCGCACCCAACTACGGCACAATTGTCGCCTGGCATTATGTTTACACAAGCAGCTAGTTTGATAACGATTTAAACTATTTAAAAAGAAAGAAAACCTCGATATTTCCGTGAAACAACAACTTCATGTGATCTGCGACGCAACTTTAGGTATTGCACGGTCATTATCACGTGATCTTTATAAAATCGAACAATAACCTATCCCTTTGAAGTTTGCCGGATTTCCTAACCAGTCCCCTCTACCAACTATGATCCGCACTGGTTTGAAGCTGAAGATCGCCCCACCTCATATCTCTATCTTCTTGGCACCCTCTTAAGCCGAAGTGCTCGGTGTTGTTCAACCATAAGGTGTTTAACAAGGTGTCTGGAGACGAAAGACCCAAAATTTCTTTGCCGTAAAGAACATCGACCTCTTCGTCAGTCAGCGCGAGCTGCCTTTGTCTTGTTTCCCTTTCCCGCTTTTTTTAAATCCTTTTGCTTTGCAATAGTCTTTCTCTGGTTATTCTAAATTCTGTCCCTTCTGTGATGGCTGTGGGGCAATCCATTCGTAAATAGCGGTCAAAGCTGGATACAAACGACCGTAGATTCGTTGCGGGTTCATATTCTCCTGCGTCCTTTTTTTTATCACTGCCAGAATGAATGCGCACAGCATTTCATCGAGCTCTCTCGGTTAACGTTTTTTGGATTCTTCGTCTTTCATTCTCTTAAAGCCTTTTAGTAACGAAAGATCCCTTTTGGTTTTTCTCAGTGTGTTTTTGTTTGCTTGCTCCTCGATAAAATCCTCTAAAGTTGATTCAGGTGGTACAAAACGTGCGGTAGCCATGTTTTGCGAAAAACACAAACATGTTTTCTCAACCGGCGCACCTCGAAACCTATTTGAAACCCATTTAAAAAAACTGGAAATTAATTTTACATTTAAAAAGCTGGACCGGTTACGCGCGCGCGATTAGCCAATCAAATTCGAAGATTTAAGATTTTGGCCCGCTCAGACGATTTGGAAAAAAGTAATAAAGGATATTACATATGTGTGAATATAAATGATATCCCACGTGTAGGATGTCATTGGGGATAGCGTTTTCCGTGATTTGTTACCACTCTGTCCTCGGTATACCGTTAAAAAACATAATAAAAAGTAAATTACGTAGTTGCTAATAAAACACTTCCCTGGTTCGCTGCGTTTACTTAATAAATATTTTACGACACTAGAAAGAGAAATTTCGTATCTTTGCGCAAACTTGAAATACCCTGTACGTCTTTAGAAATTCTCTGATTTCCTTTTATTTATTTATTATTTTTTTCATGTTTTGACTTACACTTACGACAGGTAATGTAAGAAATACTCCTTACAGATTGGTTTATTTCCACTCCACTGACCGCTGGGCAAGCATCGCCTCACTGCTGGACCGCGCATGGTATATCCCGGATGACACAGGTATCTGACATATTCTCCAACCCAGTATCCACCGGCGATGCTAACCGCGTTTTCTGGTCTACCTGGATTGCCACAGTTTACAAGAACTAAGAAGAAAAAGAAAAAAATACAAACTTATTAACTCAGTCGAAAGCAGTATATGGCAGTCATCAACGTTCATCATTTCAAGCTTCATCACTCTCATTCACTCGTCACTCTCTCTTACTCTCTCACTCAGTCTCTCCCCCACGTATTTACTCTTTCCATTTACTCACCTAATTACCCAAGCACTAACGCACTCACTTACTCAACCACTCACTCATTCACTTTCTCACTCAATCAATCACTCAGTTATTCACTTAGTAACTCAACCACTCTCGCACTTACTCAAACCCGCACAAACGCACTCTCGTTTACTCACGAACTCACTTATTCACTCGTTTACTCACTGTCGGTCACTCAATCACTCACTTAATCTCCCACTTACTCAACGACTTTCAGCCACTTACTCTATCACTTCCTCTCACTCTGAGTCGCTCACCGACCAACCCACTTACTCACCCAATTACTCTGTGAGGGAAGCAGGGTTGGCGCGGTGATAAGAGCGCTCGATTTCCAACAATGTGGCCCGGGTTCGATTCCCGGCGTCATATGTGGACTAAGTTTGTTGGTTCTCTACTTTGCTCCGACAGGACTTTCTTCGGGTACTCCTGATTTCCTCTCTACAACATTTGATTAGATTTGATTTGATTTTATGCTTTACAGTGTCCGCAATTAATACTCAGTGCCAGATACAGTTGACACTCAAATAAAGGTCATTATTATTATTATTTTTATTACTATTATCACTTATTTACTCAATCACTCACTTAATCAAACATTCTATGTCAGTCACTCAATCTGTCTCTCCCACACACTGACTTTTTCACTTCCTCTGACTCTCAGTTACTTACCTTTCTTTTCCTCACTTTCACGCACGTAGACACTAAACTTACTCGTTCATCACTCACATATTTACTCTCTCACTCATTCAATCACTTTCAGTCATGTAAGGATAAACGCACTTCCTCCCCCGCTCGCTCACGTACCAGAAGAGTTTATCACTTGATGGATCCATTGATAAATCGATCGAGGCTTAAGCGTCGAACTCAAAATTGAAAGTAAATTTTTATTCATTATTGGAGCAAAGAGAGAACAATAAACAAATTCAACCAACATTAGACGGCAGGAACCGAACTTGCATCACAGTTAAATAGGTGGGCGGGGCGTGCTCTCATCACTACGCCAACCTTCCTCCCCGCGAAATGGAATGGTGGTCACTGCCTAACAATTATATAAAGCAATCCACTTACCTAGTTTAGAAGTGCTTTCTACCGAATTGTTGTACATATTGCGCGCAATGCATTTGTAAGTGGACTGGTTAGCGGCGTGGAATTCATCAATAGCAAGTACACTGGTGAATTCATCTGCAGTGACGTAATTAATGACGGGCATAATGACGTCATCCCTGTACCACATGACAGTAGGTAGAGGAGACCCTTTAGCTGAGCAATTAACCTGAACTGATTCTCTCAATCCATTTACTGAAATTGATGCAGGTGGTGTAGTGGTAAAAAAGGGTGTCTCTGAAAAGCAAAAGTTGCGCATTTATTAAGCCATGTAAACAGAGAAAGGTACTGTGAAGGTTTAAATGAAAGGTGACAGAAACCGGTGGAAATAAGTTCTGAAATAGTTTATTAGAAAAGATGAATATCGTAAGGACCCACCTACTGTCTCTACTTTAAGAAAGATTCCATGAATGATCAAATCATACTCGTTAGATGCTCGACAAATGTACACCCCTTTATCTTCGTGTTGAGTGTTGTTTATATGCAGACCATCACTCTTGAATGAAGTACGACCCCGAGGGAGGAGTGCTCGTGGAGATCTGCTCCATTTGACAACGGGGGTAGGGTGACCTATCACGTCACAAGGCAACTTTGTGGTTTTGTTGAGATAACCTTTAATCTCACCGGGTGGTGAAGTTTTGAATCTTGGAGAACCTGTGTCAAAGATTCAATAGAAAACCGATCCAATGAGTAACTTGTAGATTGTGTGGAATCGATAGGGTGTCAAAGCAAGCATGGAGGACCACAAATGACTACGACTAACGAGTGACCACGAATTGCTACGAGTGACTACGAGTGACTCAGGGTGACTACGAATTTCTACGAGTGACTACGAGTGACTCAGGGTGACTACGAATGGCTACGAGTGACTTAAGGTGACTACGAATAGCTACGAGTGACTACGAGTGACTTAAGGTGACTACGAATGGCTACGAGTGACTACGAGTGACTACGAGTGACTCAGGGTGACTATGAATGGCTACGAGTGACCTTGAACGACCACGACTGACAACGTATAACTACAAGTGATCGAGCACGACTACGAGTTACCACGACCGACCATGGGGCAGAATTCAACACAATATTTTCGTGATATCATAATTATGACAGCCTTAATGCGTCACGTTTTGTAATCGTTATTACACCAGAAATAAGGCATTGTTGGCGTCTAAAATGTGGACATAACTTTGTCTATTGTTTAATGACGTTAATTGATCATCGCAGTTATGTACACAACTTAAGCAGCTATGAAGTTAAAGCCTGAAGAAACAAAAAAAAAATCTCAGGCCTGAACGGGATTCGAACCGATGACCTCTGCGATAAAGGTGCAGTGCTCTACCAACTGAGCTATCAAGCCAACTGCGAGCCAGTAATGTTGTGAGTTTGTAATATACCCGTAGATGGATTTATCTGGCTCCTACTCCGTGTACCGGAACAGGTGACATATGCATTGTTTCACCATTGTGTGTAAATTATTCAGTAACAACTTTTTTATTGTCTGTCTTTGTTTTACGTCATCTGTGTCGGTGCACGGAGTAGGAGCTATTTATCTATTATTGTTCTTCTAAAAAGAGCGGCCTTTGATAGGGAGTAGTATGTAAAGAGGGGAATCCAGCACAAATTTAGGAAAAAAATGGAAATACAAAAAATGAAAAAATTTTATCAGAGATTTATCAGATATTTAACCAAGGATTTTATTACTATATAAAGTATCACCAAATAAAAATTGAAAATTTTATCAAGAAATTATCAAGGATTTTATCAGAGAATTTATAGGGAAATAAAAAAAAATGAATTCAATTGATATTTAAAAACAAAAATAATGAAAGTAAAAATGGAAGAGTTACGAAAGAAAACAGTTGTAGAATTATATCAAATTGTTAAAGACCGCGGCATTAAAAAAATGTCTAAATCGAATAAACCTGAACTCATTGAAGTTTTGAGGAATATTCCAGAAGTTATGGAAGAGATGCGAAATCTTCAGAAAAAAAGACCAATTCTTGATGTGCCAATACCTAAGATTAATACCCGAATTCTAAAACCTTCAAAACCAAAACCTCAATCCAAAAAAATTAAAAATTTGGAAAGTAAAGTTGTCAAACCATTAATGAAAGATATTAACGAGTTCGCAGATTGGATACTATCTTATGTACCAGAACCTTCCAAAAAGATTGTAGACAAACGAATAGAAAGTATGAAGGAAAAGTTTAACAAAATATTTAAAACGTTTAAATCAAAAAGAAAATTCGAATGAAAAGACCAACCAAATAAGAAAACGTTTTGCTCCAAAAGAAAGTTTGAAGGAAAGATTTAACCGAATGTTTAAAAAACCTACCACCGAATATGAAGAAAATGATGAAGATTTTACTCCAATAGAACAAGAAACAGGGCTCGGTGGATATCTGAAAACATATAGAATATATGGAAAGAAATATAAAAATGATGGATTATTTTTTAAAGAACTTGCATATTTATCCCCAGAAAATATCGTAGAATTAGGATTAGATGAATTAACATTTATCAGAGAAATAAAACAGAAAGTTATTGATTTAATTAATAAGCAAAAGAAACCTATAAAGCTGAAATTTATTTTTGCCTGTAAATTTATAAAGTTTAATCCTATTAATAGAAAAATATATGCTTATGCAAATCCATTTTTTCACAGCAGAAGACCAGAGGTTGTAACAGAATCAACAGATTTATTAAGCTTATTCGATACGACGACCAAATATTTACTTGAACTTTTTAAAACTTTTATAAATAATGGCAGCGGTTGGAAATTTAATGGTGTGAATCACTTTGATATAAAAATTGATCCGTTTGAACCAATTTTAGGAAGTAGTTATATCCCACTACCAGAAAAATTAGCAAACAAAGGAGCAATTATAAACCTCAGAAATGAGAATGATAATGAATGTTTTAAGTGGTCAGTAACTGAAGCAGTACATCAAAGAGAGAAAAATCCACAAAGAGTAAATAGAGAATTGATAGAAAACTCTAAAATTTTTAACTGGAAAGGAATAGAATTTCCTGCTAAATGGACAGATATTGATAAGTTTGAGAAACAAAACCTACAATACAGGATTAATGTTTATGGGTATGATATTGATAATGAGGAAGTATATCCTCTAAGAATAAGCGATAAAGAAATAGGGCTTTTAATAAACTTACTTCTAATATCAAACGGCGAAAAAGATCACTATTGTTGGATAAAGAATCTTTGCAGGTTGATAGTTTCACAAGTTACTAAACATAAGGAAAGGATTTATCTCTGTCCTAGATGTCTTTATCATACACATAAAGAGGAAACATTACAAAAGTATCTAGAATATTGTAAAGAACATGAAGCTGTTAGGAGCGAAATGCCAAAGGATAAACATGGAAAACCTATATATCTTAAATTTATTAATTTTTACAAAAAAATGAAAGTACCATTTGTTGTATATGGTGACTTTGAGTGTTGTGGGCAATCAATAGATACTTGTTCACCAGACAAAAGTAAAAGTTTTACAATTAAATATGCAAAGCATAAACCAACTGGTTACTGTTATATAATAAAGTTTTTTGATGAAAATTATGAACCCGTTATTAGGCGATATACTGCTAAATCTCCAGACGAAGATGTAGGAAAAATATTTATGATTGAATTAGAAAAGGATATTAGAGAAATTTACAAAAATATCAAACCAAACAAGAAAATGAATTGGATGACACAAAGAGAAAAATACGAATATAAAAAAGCTACACATTGTCATATATGCGAAGAAGAATTATTAGAAAAAGATAAGGTAAAAGATCACTGTCATTATACAGGAAAGTATAGAGGAGCTGCACATAGTGCTTGTAATTTAAATTTCAAGAATAAAAAATTCATACCAATCATTTTTCACAACCTATCAGGATATGACTCACATCTTTTTATTAAGAATATTGGTATAACAAAAAGTAAAGTAGACTGTATACCTAATAATGAGGAAAAATATATTTCTTTTAAAAAACAGATTGTACTTGGTAAATATATTAATAAAAAAGGTGTGGAAAAAGAAGATAAGTTGGATATTAGATTCATTGATTCATTTAAATTTATGCCAACAAGTCTTGACAAATTAGTCGCTAATCTTACAAAATGTGGAAAATGCGAGGCATGCAAACCAGGAGATTGTATTAAGAGATATATAAAAGATGGAAAAATCATTCAGTATAAAGGTATTGGTAGTTGTGAAAAATGTAATAATTGTTTATTATCAAAAAGTAGATGTCTTTCTCCAAGAGATGATAAATTAAAAGAAACTAAAAAAGTATTTGGCGATAAGACATATTTAATGTTGCGGAAAGGAGTATTTCCATACGACTATTTTGACAACCTTAATAAATTAAACGAAACCAAACTTCCACCAATAAAAGAATTTTACTCAAAACTAAATAATGAAGATATAAATGAAGAAGATTACCAACACGCTAAAAATGTGTGGAAAACTTTTAATATGAAAACATTTAGGGAGTATCATGATCTATATCTTTTGTCAGACACACTATTTTTAATGGACGTATTCGAGAATTTTAGGGATACTTGTATGAATAATTATGGTTTAGATCCTGCTCACTATTATACATCACCCGGATTATCTTGGGATGCGATGTTAAAGTTTACTAAAGTGAAATTGGAGTTACTAACAGATAATAATATGTTACTTATGTTTGAGAAGGGTATTAGAGGGGGTGTATCTCAGATTTCAAATAGATATGCTAAAGCTAATAATCCATATTTAGAAGAATATGATCCAAATCTACCAACAAAATATATTGTATATCTTGATGCAAATAACTTATACGGAGGAGGAATGAGTAAACCACTACCCACCCACGGTTTTGAATGGATGTTTGTGGAAGAGTTTAAAAACTGGAGAGATATCCCATGCGTGGTTGAGGTTGAACTAGAATATCCAGAACATCTTCATGATTTACATAATGATTATCCTCTAGCTCCAGAAAAAATTACTGTTAACAAGGTGGAAAAATTAATCCCAAACTTAAACAACAAGGAAAAGTATGTTGTTCACCGTGAATCTTTGAAAATTTATGAAAGTTTAGGATTAAAAATAACAAAGATTCATAGAGGAATTAAATTCGAAGAGTCTGAATGGTTAAAACCTTACATTGACTTAAATACAAACCTTAGAGCTAAAGCAACCAATGACTTTGAAAAAGACTTTTTCAAGTTAATGAATAACTCTGTATTTGGTAAAACAATGGAAAATATTAGAAATAGAGTGGATATTCATTTAGTTACAAATAAAAAAGAAGCTAGAAAACTAATAAAACAACCTAATTATCAACATCGTACTATCTTTTCTAAAAATCTAGCAGCTATTCATATGAAAAGAAAAAAGATAAAATTTAATAAGCCTGTTTACTTGGGTATGTGTATTCTGGATTTAAGTAAAACAATAATGTATAATTTTCATTATAATTATATTAAAGAGAAATATGGGGATAAGGCTAAATTACTTATGACGGATACTGATTCACTTGTATATGAAATAGAAACTCCAGATTTTTACAAAGATATAAGTCCAGATGTTAGAGAAAAGTTTGACACTAGTAATTATCCTAAAGATCATCCTTCAGGAATTGAGACTGGTGTAAACAAAAAAGTAATAGGAATGTTCAAAGATAAGTTTGGTGGGGTGATACCTACAGAGTTTGTAGGTCTAAGGTCTAAGTTATACTCTATATTAACAGATAAAAATGAAGAGATAAAAAAGGATAAAGGAATTAAGCAATCAGTTGTTAAGAAAAACATAAAACATAATGATTATAAGGTTTGTTTAGAAACTAGAAAACCACAAATGAGAGAGATGAATATAATTAGAAGTCGCTTACATGATGTTTATACTGAAACTGTTAATAAAATTGCATTATCTGCTGATGATGATAAGAGAATAATTTGTGAAGATGGAAAAAATACTTTAGCTATTGGACATTATCGCACTAAAACAGAATTAGGTGGCAGCTCGGTATTATAAGGAATAACTTGTAATTCTTCTCTAACAAATCCTCGTCTAGGACCATCCACCAAATAATATAAAACTGGTTGATTAGGTGAAACGACGCTACGCGTAATATCATAAACTTTGATACTCCAAATAGGATCAGTAGCCCGTCTTTTTTCACCACCCTCAAGTTCTCCAGGAGATAATAAATATCTAACTATAACATCAGGAGGTAATCTAACCTCATCAAGGCCAACAACCCGTCGGTATCTTCTAGTTTCAAGTTCCACTTCTTTCAGTTTTATAGCATCATCAGGTTCTTTTCCAGTTAATCTCGTTGGTGTATTATTCAAAGTTTTCAAAATAGCTGGTAATCGTTTTACCCATACTCTAGATCGGGCATCACTAATCATTTCTTGTGCATATTGATGACTAAATAATCGTTCACTTAATGTTCTATTTGCTCTTTCGACAAATGCTTGAGCTCTATGATTTCCAGCTTCACTTCTCTGAATTTTTACATTATGATAATTCATAAGTTTTGTAACATCACCCATAAATTCTCTTCCAGGATCAACAATTAATGTTTTAGGGTATTTCATTTTTCTAGAATATATTTTTTCAAAAGCATTTGAAATTTCTCGACTTTCTTTTGAGGTTAATGGTTCAGCATCTTTGTATCTCGAGGCGACATCAACCACAACTAATGCGTATTTATATGTTTTTCTTCCAACTCTATCATGAGGTAAAAATAATAAATCTGCTTGGTGAATCTGATTAGGTTTATCCACAGTCCAATGCGGTCTTGGAATATATTTTGAGGGTGGTAGATATATTTGCCATAAAGCCTGTTTTTCAAGCCATTGTTTAGCCACATCTTCACTTACTTTTGCTTTTTCAGCTAATTTATTAATCGCAGAATATCCTTTCCAATATCCACCAGTTGAATAATATATTTTTGAAAACCTTCGGGATATGCTTTCGTTACTCATTTAAAGATTACTCCCCCCTTCCTTAAAATAAATATGACAACCGTATCTGAAAAAATTAACCCAAACAGGATTCCAAGAGATCCACTAGGTTTGAAAGCGGAATCAATATTGAACCGAATTACCCTAAATCCTTCATCAGCTAATCCTAGAGAAACACTATATATAAATATTCCAAAACTTTCTGAAAATTTAGTGATTGTACCAGGAAGTGTATATCTAGTATTTAACCTGACTGTTGATGGTCATGAAGATAACACCCTCGTGAATAATGTAGGTAGTAATCTTGTATCCAGACTCAAGGTTCTTTTTGGAGGTGAAACACTACAGGATACTCAAAGATACGATATATTTCAAACATATCATGACTTATTCTTAACAGATGAAGAACGTGAGGATAGATTAAAACAAGGTATTTCTTCTAGAAACATGAGGAAACTTAGAACAAATGCGGGGGATAAAGTAGACACAGATGCAAATGAAGTGGCTCTTGCAGTAGTACATAACACCAAGTACCATATCCCGCTAAATCATCCTATACTCAAAGATCATGGGGTTTTCTATCCAAAGGCATTAGATCATCAACTAATCTTTGAGATTACACTAGCTCCAGTTAACGATATAGTTGTTTATTCTGACGCGACCAAGACTCCAACTTACAAAATCACAAACCTTGAGTTGGAATATTCTTGTATATCAAGCGAATACTTAGCCCGTGAGGCACAGGCAGCTTATCAGGTTGGTAAAGGATTTTTTTACGAGAATGTCACTCTACACAAAACTTTCACCATATCCAGACCTAATGACGGTGTTATAAATCAACATATTAATCTCCCCAGAAGGTCAATTACAGGGATATTATTTTTGTTTATATTACCATACTCAGGAGGGGAAAAAAATTCTGAGAGGTTTTTAAATCCAGGGTTCACCTCAATTAATATTGATGTTAATGGAGTGCCAAACCGTTTTTACTCTAAGGGGATGGTACCTTCAGACTTCTGGGAGTCAATAAAGAAACGTTTCGGACCGACCAACGGGAGGAACCTGACTGAAGGGCGGCAGTCGGTAAAAGAAAAGGATTTTTATAATAATAAGTTTGCCCTGTGGATAGATTTGAGAACTCATCCAGATAATGGTATTCATGGAGGCGGCCTAGCCTTAAACAACGCACAAGATGGTATAAAAATCGAAATGAAAAGAAAAGTTGGTGGATCTGGTATTATTACTTGTTACATGTTTGTTGTAGCCGACGCGTTAATGGAGGTTATGAATTCAGGTTTGCGCTCCATTATGTATTAAAGTAAAGAGCGCACCCCGAACGAAGTGAGGAAACTTAAGATCAATCATGTACTGACTTAAAAAACTTTAGTTATGATACAAAAATCATGGAAGAATTACGAGATAAAATTCCCTTTCACTGCATTATAACTGGTCCAACAAATTGTGGAAAGACAAAGTACATCATAGATCAACTCCGAGGTCCATTTCGAAAATTGTTTGAATTCATTGTTTTAATATGCCCAACTTATGCTAAAAATAAAACCTATCATAATTTTGCTCGAGGGGATAAACGTTTCTATGTATTGTCACCTGATGCTAGTAACATTGATGAGATTGATGCGCTATTAACTGATTGTCAAACTTTATTCTCCGGAACAAATACACTGATAATTTTAGACGATTGCGCTGTTTCGAATGATCTTAAGAAGCGATCAAACAAGTTTATAGATTTAGCATTTTCTGGAAGACATCATGGATTATCAATGTGGGTTCTCACTCAGCAATTAACATCGATAGCAAAACCTTTCCGAGAAAATGTAGCATGCGTTGTTTCATTCCATAATCCATCACAAAAAGGAATGAAGATGTTTTTCGAAGATTATGGGGGTGATTTAGACCCTGAAACTAGTAAAAAGTTTGTACAACTACTTAAAACTGAAAAATATTCTAGGCTTTGTTTATCTTTACGTCACCCATTTAATTGCTATTTGGAGATCCCTGAGGTGATTTAAAAGAATCAAATGTTGTATTACAAAATTAAAATATGGCAGAAGTTGAAGATTATATCCCCTTGGAAGAATCTAAAAATGGAGTGAAAGATGAAGTAAAAGATAATGAAGTTGAAATAAAACAAGAATCACTAGCTATTCTCGCATCCCTTGGAACAACAAAGGAATATTTAGGGGTTGATATGAGTCTTGGTGATATAAAAAAATTATCGGTAAAAGACATTGAAAAATATTATAATCGATATCAGGCAGTATTGGGTAAGAAAATTAATGGCGGGTTGTTAGATTCATCCCTTCAATTAGTTTCTCAAGTAATTTCTTATGTGGTTCCTGTGGATGATATAGAAGCTCTTTGTTCAGATTTGAAGAATGATGATTTGGTTAATCGCGAACTGACAAACATTGTAGGCCTATTAGCATTAAAAGCAGGAAGATTGGCAGCACTTGCTAGCGGGCTATTCCAGGTTGCTAAGCATGTTAAATTCAACAAAAACCCGAGGGGCCCCGAAGGAATACAACAAGTTACAAGTAAAAATATAGATGATTCTAAAACTCAACCAGCTCCGCTGAACAAAACTGAGCATGTAACTGAGAACAACTGATTTGCTTCGCGGTCCTAAAGGGGTCTAAAGATTCTTTACTTTGTGAAATAAAATAATAATGTCTGAACAAGTTGTTGAACAAATTACAATGGATCCTACACCTGAAAAGAAAGATTCTAAAAAGAGGGCGAAAGACCCCAAAAAGGTTGCTGCTGGTAAGAAATTGGCAGAATATAATAAAAAAGCGAAAGAAGCATTAGCTAGGGAGATGAAACGTGAAAAGGAACAAGAGGAGATTAAAAATGAAGAAGAAAATGGGAAATCAAATCGGGCGGGGTCCTCCCCGCGAAGCGGAAGCTGGCTTCCAGAGCTATCTTTTACTACCGTATTATCCATTGTTGGAATAGGGTTTACAGCATTTGATATGTTTATGAGATATCGGGCGGAGCCCTCCCCGCAAAGCGGATACCGACAAAAGGAGGATAATAAAAATAGAATACCTGATTTATCCCAAGTTCCAACAAAAGTTCCACCTCAAAGATCCGTAGGACCAGCTCCGCTGAACATTTCCACCCAACCACAAACACCACAACCGCCAAAAACGGGAATGATATGATGTGATTTAAAGGTTTCTTACTGATACAGTAAAAAATTATGTCAACTGAAAACAAACTTGTGAAAACTGTTACTGATTCAGCAGTACTTATTGGGTTAGCAGCTGCTGTTGGTTATGTAGCTAAAAAGGTTATGAAAGAATCATTTATGAACGATCCATCCTCAAGTATTACAAACTATGCTAAATGGGTGGCTGTATTGTCAGGTAGTATGTACCTAAAAAAATATTTAGAGGATCAAAAGATTCTTCCAAATTAAGAATTTATAGACCTGAGCTAAGCGAATAAACATGGCAACAATAGCAATGATGTTTGGAGGGGCTATTTTGAATGCAACCGCCTTTGTTGGTGGATCATATCTTGCAAGATATCTCTCAGGTGATAAAACAGATACAGAGAAAATAAGACATGATAAAGCATTAGAAAAATATCAAAAAGATTATGCTACATATCAGGAAAATAGGCAGAAACTAATTGATTGGAAAGTAAAACAAAAAGATGATAAATACCAAGCTTCAAAAAATATTTCGAATACAGATGAAGCTTTGAAATTATACAGTCAAATGCATCCGGGGGAGCTAAAATTATCTGAAACTCTGAAAGAGCCCCGCTTTGCGGATTATTATAGACCAAGCAGTAATCAAAAGACTGGGGAAATGTTATATGTTGGTGGTGGTATGTTAGCATTAGGTTATATGGCTAGTAAATTCTTTTAAGTAATTGTATGTGATTAGTTTAAAGATTTCTTACTGATGAGTAAAAAATCATGGCAGAATTACCAGAAATACCAGACTTTGAACCAACTGATCTAGACGATGATGTTGATAGAGAACATATGGAAATGGATCCAATATCATCAACCACTACGGTAATTAACCCTTATGATGATAAAATGGAAAGACCTATCCCGGCCCCTAGAAAAAATATTCCTAAAACAAAATCAGGATATACGAAATTACCAGAAGTACCAGAAGATGATCCCATTGGATTAGGGGAAGAAGAAAATCCTGATGATTTTGATGAAAAAAATCCACTACTTGGTAGAAAACCATCAAAAATACCAGTTCGAGTAACATCTACAACTAGAGGTAATAGGGATTATGAGAAGGAGGGTGCTAGACCTAAAACAAAATCAAGTATTGAGATTGAGAAGATAGAAAAAAACAAAAATGAAGCTTGGAATGAGATTTTAAAAAAATTCCCATATGCTAAACCTAGTTTTTTATTCAGATATAGTGAGTGGGGTAAAATCGAAGTCGCAATTCCTAGAAAGGACCCCACAAAAATTAAATGGCACGAATTATTCAATGCAAATGGAGATATTAATAAAAAACTCCCTGCTACCATAATTAATGCTCTAGGTAAAAAAGCGGAAGAAATTGTTGAAGCTAATGATGATCTTTTATCACAATTGAATGAAGCTAATGAAAAAATTAGGGATTTAGTCAATGCATTAGAGGGTTTAAGAGCGACAGTGGAAACAAATGATCTGGAGAGGCAGCTTTATATTGATAATGATAAAGAGAAGCGTAGAATAATTGAACAACAACAAACTAGAATCGCGGAAAGTGAAAGCTATTTAGATGAGGCTGTTAAACAGAAGACTGATGCAAAAACAGAGGTTGGTAAACTTAAAAGTGAATTAAATCGATACAAAGATGAACTCGAAAAAAATAAGAATGGACTATCTAATTTTAAAAATCTGGAACAAAGTAATTATCGTTTACAATCTGAGGTTGATAAATTGAGAGAAGTGGTAAGAAAACAAATAATTTCCAATCAAGAACAAATAGCTGATATTGAGAGTAAAAATGAAGAAATACTTAAAAATCTAACATTAAGAGATCGGGTAAAGTACATCTTCAAAAAGTATGGTTTTACAGTATTTTCAGTTGTAAGTGCTGTTGGTGTAGTAATTGGTGTAATCGTGTCTAATCTTTCTAATGGAATAAAAAAATTAGGAAAAGGTGTTGGAAAAGGATTAAAAGCTATTGGTAAAAAACTGGGTGAAATATTACCAGGAATGGTTGGAGCCATCGTGAGCTTTCTATTTAAAACAGCTGGTGAGGTTATTGGGTTTTTAGGTAAGAATGCTTGGCTTTTGATAATGGCTGTGGTTCTCTATTTTGTGGAGCAGTTTAAAAAGAAGAGAAAGTAACAATTTAAAGATATCATGTTGAGTAGTAAAATATAATATGGATGACTACAATAGAATTTACGGCCCAACCGCTCCCGAGCAAATTAGGGCAGAGCCCTCCCCGCAAAGCGGAAGCTCGATTTATCCTAATTTGCCTGTTAATTCAGACCCGAGTTCCTCATTTCCGCGGGGCGGGGAGGCCCTTCGGGCCGATCAATCGGTTAATTTCAGACTACAAAAGTCATGTGAAGTACTACATAATCTTCAAAAGGAAATTAAACATTATGAGGATGTTAGGAAAAAATACAATAGAGCAAGAGGTATATTTACAAAAATCAGTGTTTGTAGTGGAGTGCTTTCAGTTATCCTATCTGCAAGTGGACTTGGAACCTCCCTTACTGGTTTTGGTGCTGTTTTTGGTATCCCATTAGGAGCGGTAGGAGGTATTTGTGGGGGAATATCAGTTGGATTCGGTGCTTCTTCTAAACGACTTTCTCATAAAGTTAGTAAACATGAACAGACGGTTTCTCTAGCAAAGGCAAAAGTAAATACCATTCACGACTTAGTTTCAAAGGCACTAAAAGATAACGCGATATCCGATCAAGAATTTTCATTAATTTTATCAGAGGTTGATAAGTTTGAGAAACTAAAACTCGAAATCCGCCAAAAAAACAGGAAAGATACAGAAAAAAACTTAAATATGGATCAGATAAGAACAGAGGTTCGAGCGGAAATATTAAAGGATCTAACCAGTCGAGAACACTGAAAATTTCATATGAAAGAACTGATGTGGGGTTTAATTGTTTTGCTGGTATTAGGAAAGAACGGTATTGATTTAAAAACATCCTATTATCAAGGTAAATAATAAGATGGGATTATACAATGATTTCAGAAATATGTATCCAAGGGCTGATCACAGTCAATTTATATTTGTGTCTGATCCATATGGAGGTTACATTAAGTGGAAAGTTGATGGTACAACAATAATGTCAAATGATGATCCTACTGGAAAAACATGGACTGATGATATTTCACCCCGTTTGAAAAGACTTTTATGGAAAGATTTAGGACTGAGCGAAGCGAAGAACTTTAATGGTGATGAATTGAGTTCATTTCCTGAAAGTTTAACATTGACTAATCTATCTTATCCAATACCAGCTGTTAATTTTGATGACTTTTCAACTGATATAACAAAAATGCTAACCTCGCTGGATATATACGTTTCAAATACAAAGAAATTCACAGCAAAGATGAGAAACATATTTACATCACAAGTTGTTACTTTCAAATTTGGAAAGCAGAGTCGAAAATGGTTGAACGGGCCTGATATGAATTATTGGCCACAACAACTTAACTTTGCAGTTTGGTGTGCAACATCTGGTTGTGGGATTAGTCCTTTTGAAAGTCTAAATTATCCTAAAGTAGTGAATAGCTTCATTAAGTTTCATATATATTTCACAATAAGGAGAATATTATATGAATTAAGTCTTCCCTTACCTGATGAACAACCCTTTGTAATAAACAATAATCCCTATAGTAAAGTAGCATATCAACGATTGTGTGCAGAATTTAGCATATCAAAAAACTCAGACTTTAGATGGAAAGGTGGTAGAAACGGCGGATTGGGAGATATATTCCTTGATTATGGCGCAGGATATCATGGAAAAGGAGGGGGATACCAAAATGTACATATTATAAGGAATTATGATGTTGAAGCAGATCAATGGCCTGGTGAAGGTGGCAAATTCGCTGATGAAGGAGGAAAAAAGGAAAAGGGTAATCTAATTTCATTTATACGTAATGATGACTTTGCTGATTTCAAATATGCTTGGTTTATCCCTACAAGTGGTAATGGACTCACTAAAGCGGGACTTGGTAGATTGAATCGATCCGCTGAAGCTTTTGTTTACTGTATATTGGGCGCACAAGTTAACACTAGAAACTCGATTTATGGTAATGGCGGTGGAGCGATTGAGACACAACAAGAATTCTTGGCTTTATTTGAAAGTAGTGTGATCGAGAATGACATTTCTAGTTCTATCCAAAGGTATCAATTAGCTGTACAAGAAGCGAAATTACGGCTTGATTTAGCTATTGCTCCTGGTGTATGGTTGATGCCGAGTAATATGATAATCAATACTGAAAGCGTGACAGGTTTTAATAACAAACTTATGAAAGCGAGTAATGATATGAATTTTGGTGTGAATAATTCCCTAAACACTGAAGCAAAACAAGTTGGAATAAGTCATAACTTAGGATCTTCAAAGTTAAAACCGATCGAAGATCGGGACCGGCAAAGCCGAAAGTTACCTCATATTCCTTTTGAAGGTAAAACTGAAACGAATAAAACCCCACAGGAACTAAAAACCTCAACGAAAACAGACTCGATGAAACAGGAAATCCGCAGGACCAGCTCCGCTGAAAATAATATTGACTCAACGCAACATGAAAATAATATATTGGCATTTATAATTGTCGCTGGTGGATTAGCGTGGTATCTATTTCGGTAGATGACTGGATTTTTCAGCTTACGCGTAAGTCGTTTTTTATCACAGGTTAATTATCATAACAATTTTTTTTCGGCTTACGCGTAAGTCGTTTTTTATCACAGGTTAATTATCATAACAATTTTTTTTCGGCTTACGCGTAAGTCGTTTTTTATCACAGGTTAATTATCATAACAATTTTTTTTCGGCTTACGCGTAAGTCGTTTTTTATCACAGTCGGTTATTATAGAAATTTAAAGATGAATATGTTGTAATCAAACAAAATGTTAAGCATTACCATGTATGATTCTGAAACTAGGATATATTTAAAGCCCCCTATGAAAAATATTCGGGAGATTCAGCTCCTGGATTGTAATATAAAAACCAAAAGATTGATTAATTTCAAGGATCAACAGATATTATACAATGAAAAGAATCAAGCCGTCATAATAATACAACCCGGTACATATTCGTTGCGTGATATTCAATCGATCTTTCTTAAAGATACTGATAGGGAAAAGATAACAATAATTGAGACTGATACTGTTGACTATATATATTCAAATAAGAACTTTAACATTAAACTTACTAGAGGGTTGTCGTTTGGTTTAGGGGTGCCTGAAGTCATAAATACCGGTAAATTATACCCTATAAATATACAGATTAAGGAACCTCTGAGACTTATGTGTAGTATAGTTGATAATAAGTCTTCATATATGAATAAAACCAAATATGGAGAACTTGTGAAACTCTCACCATCAACCCTACTTGCAAACATACCCTCAAAGGATTATCCGACAATTCCGGTTCGAAAATATGATAGCGTTATAAACCACTTTGATTTAATCATCTTAGACAATGAATGGAAAAAACTTGATCTTAAGGGGTCTCCCATAACTTTTAGCTTAAGATTTAGATAAATTTCATCTTAGCATGTCCTTCAGTTCTTTTGTTATGTAACCATTATTTAGGTTATATAACATAATTATATAAGATTATTTACTTTTTTGACCATCTTTCTTCCAAATCTCTTAATTCTTGAAAATCTAAATAACTACTTGGTTTCCATACTGCAGCAACTATTTCATCATGTAATTTTTTGTAGAATTTATTTTTATTTAATACTTTATATGGGTTTGTATATACACATACCCAAAAGGAATCAATAATAACTTTTTTATTAATTAAAGCATTTCTAAATTTTTCCGCCTCCGGGCGTTCATTTAAAAAATCGTTAGAAATTTCATCAGCTGGGAATATAATACTCATATCACATTTTGGACTAAAACAAAAACAAAAATAATGCTTATAACCATTATCTTGAGTATACTTAATTTGAAAATCAACTGTTTCTTTACAAATATCTTCATATTTAATAGAAAGGGCTTTTGATATGTTATATAAAAAATCTTTTTTTATTGATCTCATAAAATCCATGTTTTCTATTTTTTTATCATTAAAATATTCTAAAGTAAAACCTATTTTCTTATTATATATTTTTTTTACTATTCTTTCCATTTTCTTTTTTTATTATTTTTGTTTTTAAATAACAAATTAATTAATTTTTTTTGTTATATAACTTAATCTTCTCCCCATAACTCTTTCAAAAACTTTAACTCCTTGATATCAACGCACCAATCTAAATATCTATCTGGTCGCCATGATTTAACTATTAAATCATTATGTAAGTCTTTGTAGAATTTACGTTTATGTGATATCTTATATATATCTATGTATATAGTTACAATAAATGAATCAATAATAAAATCATTAAAAAAACCATCATTCATATCGTAATACTCTTCTTCCAAATCTTCTCTATAATGATCATTAGCTTCGCTTAATATAACTGAAACAAACTTATCAGTTGGTAAACTTTCAACATCAAATTTTTTAGTATTAACGGAAAAACAAAGAGCCTGTTCTTCACATCGATTATTAGTACTCCAAATTTCAAACCCAACGAATTTTTCATCAATAAAGCCGCGATTTTTTGATATCTTTTTTATTAAATCTGCCTTGATTGATTTAACAAAATCATAAATACCTAATCTTTTTTCATTAATATATTCAAACTCAATATAACTATTTTCTTCAACTTTCTCCATTTTATTAATTATCTCCATTTTAATTTTATTATTTTTGTTTTTAAATTACAATTTAATTCAATTTTATATTTATTGTTATGTAACTTAATGTTTTTCGTAACATTCTTTACAAAATGCTTTCTGTCTATTATGTTCACATATTTGAGATCCTCCACAATCCTTACAAAAATTTCTTTGTTTTCCATGAATACATATTCCTTTACCTTTACATTCTTTACAACGTGCCTTCTGTTTTTTATGTTTACATATTTGAGATCCTCCACAATCTTTACAATGCGTCCTTTGTTTTTTATGTTCACATATTTGTGACCCACCACACTCTTTACAATAAGCTTTATTTCTATTATGTTCACATATTTGTGATCCGCCACACTCTTTACATCTTGATTTCTGCTTTTTATGAATACAATAATAATGATACTTAATAGTTTTAGGTTCTGAAGTTGGTGGGGGAGTTTTTTTCTGAAGATTTCGCATCTCTTCCATAACTTCTGGAATATTCCTCAAAACTTCAATGAGTTCAGGTTTATTCGATTTAGACATTTTTTTAATGCCGCGGTCTTTAACAATTTGATATAATTCTACAACTGTTTTCTTTCGTAACTCTTCCATTTTTACTTTCATTATTTTTGTTTTTAAATATCAATTGAATTCATTTTTTTTTATTTCCCTATAAATTCTCTGATAAAATCCTTGATAATTTCTTGATAAAATTTTCAATTTTTATTTGGTGATACTTTATATAGTAATAAAATCCTTGGTTAAATATCTGATAAATCTCTGATAAAATTTTTTCATTTTTTGTATTTCCATTTTTTTCCTAAATTTGTGCTGGATTCCCCTCTTTACATACTACTTAGGGTTAAGGTAGCGTGAGGACAATGAGCGGCCGTTTTAAATACGATAATCTAGGAGCTTGAACGAAAACTAAGTGGGTAATTCTTAAAATCCAGTGCATAATTTTAAACATAAAATTCCATTTCTGAATTAATAATATACATGAAAAAATTACTCGATTCTGATTGGCTGAGAGCAGTGCAGTTCAAGTGTAACACCAGTGCAAAAAGTGTAATACCAGTGCAAAAAGTGTAACACCAGTGCAAATTACACATCGATTTTCTGGATTATGATATTCTTTATTTTTAAACGAACCGCTTTGAGTTCGTAGCGTTATCAGTTGATCTTCAGTAAATAAAGTGTCAAATCCGCGTCAAATGCTTACTTCCTGTCCGTCCGCAATGAGATCTTCCGGCACTTCCTCCAGGTGAATTTTTTCATGTTTATATTATTAATAAGTAATCATACGGCTTTTCTCGTTCAATTTGGAATTAATTTGTACTTGTGAGTTTTTCAAAAAGCTGAAATTGCACTCGCCGAAGCGGCTCGTGCAATTTCAGCTTTTTGAAAAACTCACTCGTGCAAATTAATTCCAAATTGAACTCGAAACCGTATGATTACCTTTACTAATAATATACATGAAAAAATTACTCGATTCTGATTGGCTGAGAGCAGTGCAGTTCAAGTGTAACACCAGTGCAAAAAGTGTAATACCAGTGCAAAAAGTGTAACACCAGTGCAAATTACACATCGATTTTCTGGATTATGATATTCTTTATTTTTAAACGAACCGCTTTGAGTTCGTAGCGTTATCAGTTGATCTTCAGTAAATAAAGTGTCAAATCCGCGTCAAATGCTTACTTCCTGTCCGTCCGCAATGAGATCTTCCGGCACTTCCTCCAGGTGAATTTTTTCATGTTTATATTATTAATAAGTAATCATACGGCTTTTCTCGTTCAATTTGGAATTAATTTGTACTTGTGAGTTTTTCAAAAAGCTGAAATTGCACTCGCCGAAGCGGCTCGTGCAATTTCAGCTTTTTGAAAAACTCACTCGTGCAAATTAATTCCAAATTGAACTCGAAACCGTATGATTACCTTTACTAATAATATACATGAAAAAATTACTCGATTCTGATTGGCTGAGAGCAGTGCAGTTCAAGTGTAACACCAGTGCAAAAAGTGTAATACCAGTGCAAAAAGTGTAACACCAGTGCAAATTACACATCGATTTTCTGGATTATGATATTCTTTATTTTTAAACGAACCGCTTTGAGTTCGTAGCGTTATCAGTTGATCTTCAGTAAATAAAGTGTCAAATCCGCGTCAAATGCTTACTTCCTGTCCGTCCGCAATGAGATCTTCCGGCACTTCCTCCAGGTGAATTTTTTCATGTTTATATTATTAATAAGTAATCATACGGCTTTTCTCGTTCAATTTGGAATTAATTTGTACTTGTGAGTTTTTCAAAAAGCTGAAATTGCACTCGCCGAAGCGGCTCGTGCAATTTCAGCTTTTTGAAAAACTCACTCGTGCAAATTAATTCCAAATTGAACTCGAAACCGTATGATTACCTTTACTAACACCAGTATTTCTTTCTTATTGTGTGCTGCTTTTGGTTACTAGGGATTCCAGAAACAGGTTTACTTGTGAAAATGACATGATGCAACCTCTTACAAAAGATTATAGACCCTTGCTAAACAAAAGATAGTACTATTGGATAGTACTAATTCAATAAAAATTACCCATAAAGTGATCACAGAAAAGGAAGGCCCTACATCTGGGTTAAATGTTGATGAAACGACAAAGAAATAGAAGTGCTCACCAAAAACAACCAGCTTTATATTTTTTGTTATGTTTCCAAAAACATTTTCTGCTCGACATGTGTAAATGCCCGTATCTTCGTAGCGTGCATCAGTGATCTCCAGTTTCCCACCAACTGCTTTGTACCGTTGTTGATTGTGGTTTCCATGGCTATTACTAGGTATCGACCACGTGATATGTGGCTCTGGAAACCCACGTGTTTTGATATTAATAGAAACATTACCACCGGCTTTGACAGTTATTGCTGAAGGATGTTTGCTTGTGAATCGAGGAGCAGCTAAAACAAAAAGAAAAAAAAATTAAGTACTGAAATCTGTTACATTTACATGTAAATAAAAAGGTTTGCTCGCAGAATATATGACACAAGCATAGAATGGTTGTGGTCTTTTTCAAGGTCGTAAATCTCCCAGCGCTAGATTAAGGGACACAAGTGTGCTGGTCCGTATTTACTATAAGTGCTAACCGTAATAAATAAAGGATTTTATTTTCATGTAGCAATAGAATAATTCATATAAGAATAACATTTTTAAGGATAGTCGCAGCACAACTTGGTGTTCAAGAGTGTCAAGAGTGGACAGCTTAATTCATGAAAGTATTTTCATGAAAATGTCATATTTAACAATTGTTCGCCCAAGACGAAGTGATTATGACTGAGCCTGAGGCGAAGAATTGTTTAAGTATAAATACACAGGTGATTATTTCAAAAAAAAAAAAGAAAGAAAAAGCATTCTGCAACACGAAAAAATTTTATTTCATCAAAAGCGCGCGAACGACTGGCAGCCATTTTGTTCGTCGAGGTGATTATCGGCTGATAATCCGAGATAGCGTGATTTTGTATAATACCTGAGTGTTTATACTATATATGCATATGAGATCCCCGCTAGATTAAGGGCCACAAGTTTGCACGTACGTATTCACTTTAAAGCCAAGTTCCAACTTAAATGATATAAAGTACTTGCTATTAATGTAGTGTAGAATAATTTATTTTGGGAATGACATGGAGAATAAGACCTGGCCCCGGTTGTTCAAAGGATGGATAACGCTATCCAGCGGATAAATCGCTATCCAGTGGATAAGTGCTGGCAAAAGAAACTACGCTATCCACTGGATAGTGATTTATCCGGTGGATAGCGTTATCCACCCTTTGAACAACCGGGGCCTGGAGTATAACCTGGTTTTCCTACTCAAGTGTGCATAGTGTAATTCAAGGTTAATTAATGAAGAACATGTTAGCTTGACTCGGAATCACTGATTAGAGGCTTTAGACAACTCTGTATGTATGCTTACGAGAAAAAAATCCAGAATAAGTTATTTAATTTATTAATGACACTCGTTTTGTCTCACATAGGTGTTGATCATAAAATAGGCAAGTAGTATCTTTCGTTATCAAACCGGGAAATAATTATTCGGTCAACATGCAATATTTATCGTTCATCAGGTCAGTTTTTAGGGTTTTCGTACGTATCTCGATCAAGTTTAACATTAAGAATTTTTTCGCGTAGAGTTCCTCTTTTTTTCTATTCTTTTTTTACAGCTTCGTTCGTTCTTTAATCGAATAGGTTGTCATGATAAGTGCCAGGGGTTAAGATATCGTCTGAACAATGCACAGATATAGAGGATATTACATGGCCGCGCGGAGATACGAAATTTCTCTTCGAGTGTTGAAATATTTTTTCAACACGAGAAGAGAAATTTTGTATCTCCAAGCGGCCATGTAATGTTCTGTTTATTTTATAGATACTGATGAAATTTCCACATAAAACAACTTCGACAAATCTTCCTGGATACTCTACAAGCTCGGAAAAAATATCGACGTTAAATTTTGGCTGCCCATCGAGAAAGTCACCCGTAACCGTACCGTCTTCGCACCTCGAAGATATTTTTTGAATGAAATTTCAAACGAACCGGCGACGTGCCTGAGCGGGAAGCTCTCTTGTAATTGGCTAATCATGTTGGTAACCATGGCGACACCAATATCCTCACACGTGAAAGATAAAAAGAATATCTTCACTGCGCGCGATGAAGATATGATTTTTTCGTCACTGGAAAAATCGTGGTATTTCATCAGTGTCTATATAATAAATGGAATTATTCCACTCACAGAACTTTCCTGGTTCGCTTTGAGTCTGAGGCGATATTCTCTTCACAAATTCTTTGATGTAGGTCTCATTGACTCCAGGGCCTTTTCCAGGTAGGCCTCGTGTGCCTCGGGGCCCTCTTTTACCAGGTGGCCCTGCTGAGCCGGTGCGCCCACGATGGCCTCTTTTTCCAGGAGGGCCCGTAGGACCTGAGAGATTAGTCAATAAAAATAAAGACAGCTGATTCCCTACATTTTCCAAAGACCTGGTCTCTCTGGGGAAAAGGGAAATGGGGAAGGGGGTGGGTGGGGTGGAGTGGTTGGGGGAAGAATTGGAGAATTGACTGCCCTTGACAATCATTAGTTGCATTAGATGAGCCCAACCCCCTGTCCTTTCCCCCTAAAATGACACAGTGCACTGAAAGACACAAGGTATGATGGGAGCCTCATCTTTGCTCCTTTATCTCCTTAATTAACCTTGGTACAAGGTTCAGTTCCAAGGCAAAATGGCCTTGCACATTACGACGGCACTTGACATCCAGATTTGGTATACTTCGCAAAGTATATAATTTCATTTGGAAATAATAACCAGGTTTAACGTATGGACTATTTCTTTGTGATGCACTTCGTTTCTAGAAAATTAACCTGACTTGTGGAAAATGGGGACTGAGATATTGAACTATTATGGGATACGAAGAACTTGTTTGAAGTGCTCTTTTAAACGTGAGGGGCATTATGGACCGCTCATGAA
Source organism: Ricordea florida (assembly GCA_949710005.1). NCBI lineage: Eukaryota > Metazoa > Cnidaria > Anthozoa > Corallimorpharia > Ricordeidae > Ricordea > Ricordea florida. The sequence goes on from OX453277.1 coordinate 5,355,242, forward strand.
AGCAAAGTTTAGACTGAGCTTAACAAAACCGCGGTCTCCATTGCATCTCAATCACCGTGGTTTACAAACCTCTAACACACGTTGGTGTCACCGTCTGATTTCTTGTTTTCATGATCTGCAAATGACAAGAAAATGCTAAAACAATCTCGGCTCTTCTTTGAATTCAACCCTCTTACTTTTCCTCGTTAAATCAGTTCTTGTCGCAAAAGGCTAACGCTCGAAACATCTGACAGCAATCATTTAATCCTACTGGGGTATAGACTTATTTTATTAACTCGTTTGTTAAACCAGATTTTGTGTGTTTTGATCTCCTCACCAATACAGCAGATACAGCACCAGTTGATTTAGAAACTAACCCCTCGCATACTACTCCAAGTTCGGCTTACAAGTGTAATTTTGAAATCAACAAGTAACTGGTAACTAAGTAGTATAATCAGCGGCCGATTTATCTTAATTTAGTCAAAATACGGCACTTCGTATAAAAAACTATTGACCTCTACCTTTCCCAACTCTAACCAGAAGCTCACTTCGTCTCTTAAGAGATAAATAAATAAACGTTTCTTAGCATTGATGATAACAAACAAACCTGAACATGCTGCAGCCATTTCTTCAGACAAATTGTCTTATACACATCTGAAGAGGACGATCCGTGGACAGCTTCAGATTCAGCGGAGCGACGGTTTATTTGGCTCGCTGTTCTTTCACCTGGAGTATCATCTGAAGCATCCGTCTTGACTGTGTTCTTTAATGTCTGTGACAGAAATTCCCCTCTGAACGTGCTAAGTTCTCTTTCCAGATAAATCACTTTGTAACTCAGTAACGCCACGGACGCAAGAGTGAAGCCAAAGTGGAGAAAACACGCGATGCCAGAGAAGCTCGTGGAAGATTTGTTCGCAGCCATCTTCTAAGCGACACTGATTTACATTGCTTTGCTTTGTGAATTTGATATAAGTTATGAAATTTCGTCTACAATACACACTGGTTTCCTCGTGATTGGAATACCTTTCTTCCATATTTGGATTTCTTTGGCATCGATACAGATGCTGGCGGCGACGAAATGTATATCCAAGACGAAGTAAATAGATATCAAATAAATTTAGCAATGATGAACTGAAATCTGTTTTATGTTGATTTTGGTTGAAGCTTTTTTTTTTTCTAGGGTCACACTGCTACACAAGTCTGTTTATTAGTCGTACAAACTACAGTGTTTTACAGGAATCTCAATCTGTAACTAAGAAATATTGTATCTGAACACACGTAAAAATATGATAAGTGTACTTGTGTTAATACAGGAGTGCTCAGTGGAGCCGATATGCAAAATACCCGTTCCTCAGGCATCACTATGCTGGCTGGGAAGTATTGTATCTAAGAAGAATAAATGGCTGGGAATTAGGTACGAATGATTGCTTGCTGGCTATTTTTTCTACCGAAACTTCTGTTGGCTGGATCATGGAAGATGACACTACACGCCCACTTCCTGGCTCGCAGCCCCTTTGAAATTTTTCGCAATTTGTTGGGAAAATGACAATTTTTACCTGTCTATTATCAACGCCCTGTCTATTGTACGTCAGCCATGGCGCGCTTACAGGGATTCATGCGCATGGCATTTGTTTTGTTAAATTGACGAACTACGCCCCTTTATTTAATATCCTACCACCCGCTTTCACCGGTGTGTCCAGAGAGAGCGGCAGGAATCGATCATATCCAAATTTTGGGCTTTAACGTAGACCTTGGAAGTTTTTGGCTCCAGATTTGCTGTTTTCTTGAAGTAACGGGAGCAGAATCTACGTTTTGCGGTAAGCAACTACTTTCTTTCCGCTAATGGAATAGCATAGCAGCAATACTGTATTTCTTTTTCAAACGCACAAGATCAAGCAATTTAACCGCCGTGGTAGTTGCTAAGGTTTTCTCTCTGAAATCTGTGAAAAGTCTAAATTAATAGTGTATGTGATACAGCATAGTACAGCAAGTTAACTAGTCATCAAATTTTCAAGAGCGGTCCGTCTGAGCGTTGTCAGACTTAAACTGCCTTCCGAATCACTGTATTTTGGAAAATCCCTTAGTGCTTGTTAACTAAAATATATCTCTTCCGAATTTTCCTAGATCTTTTGGACCTACACTGATTGAAATCAGTGAGTGGGAAAAGAACCGGAACGTCTCAGGGTAAGAAAAATTTATGTCAAATAGTTTGGCTTGATGTAGCTTGTGTAGCTGGCGTTTTTGTTGGGGAGCGCGCGCGAGTCGAGAACATGAGGGAGCGCGTGGAGATTCGTCGCTCGTCTTCGCCGCTCGTCTTCGCCGCGTTATAGCTTGCGCGCAAGAACACAGCCAGCTAAGTAGGCTTGGGTTAATGGCTTCAGGGGGATTTACATTTTTTTTTTGCCTGGTAAATTGTTGTTCGAATCTGTATAGGAACCGCCGGACCAATCGTGCGAGCCACGAAAACGAAAACCGGTTGCCTTTCTCTAGAATTCCATATATGTGTTTATCCGTCAGCAACCTTTCATCTCGAAACTGAAACAAACCTGTCTGGGGTCGTCACGCAACGCTGCCCGCGAGGAATGTTGCTTTCTGTTGAATCAAGGGATTACAGCATTCCGTCGCATCATCCTCTTCTCAGAGACATTAACTGCATCTTTAAAAATTTGGCGAGAACGGCAATGTAAGAAAGGTCATCGACTCCCGTCATTTTTGAAGGTTGGGCGCATTGTAATTTGAATCTTCTTAGTTAAATTTCTCATTGAAAACACTGATGTCACGTTCGGTCTGTAAACGTACACCCAGAGAAATTTGTTCAGCAAAGCACAGTGAAAGGTGTGGTAAAACTGTCAAAACACTGTTTGTAGTTGGCTCGGTTTACCCATAGTTAGTCTCCTCTACTAACTATGGTTTACCAAGACGCGTGAAAAACGCCGGCGCGGTAATTGTTCATGTACAGCCTGTAAAACTTCGCCTTGTTGAAAGAAAAATGCATTTGAATACGATAAAAATAAAACTTCGAGAAGTGACTTAAGAAAGCGTAGCTTACTCGGACAACAGCTCTCCGGAAACAATGCGATTCCTGATGAGATTTGCTTCTATACAGTCAGTGTACAAGATATTAGGTCATTTGACCTTGAAGGTTTTGACCGCGAAACACATATTCGTAACCTTCCAAGCATTACATGATCAAGTCGAATTCTGGCTTCACTTGTTCATTATTGGTTAAGCTTTCGAGGATATGACCCTATTTTTTATTTCAAAGATCTTACTTTTCGGATGCTTATTTCCCAATCGACAGGCGACAGAACGCTACTCTAAAACACAAGTAGCGCTCTTGTTTGAATCGAAGCTCAAGATTGCGGTCTATCAGAATAGCGGTAATTATCATAAACATTTTTCGAAGGAAACAAGTCTTCTGTCTAACATAACAAAGATTTTTGTCTATTATTTCCAAGATAGAAAGCGTGACATTGTTGAGGTATGACATTCTGACTGATATGCAAGTTAATTCTAATTTCTTTGTTTATTTCCTGCTGCGCAATGCAACCTTTTTATGTTCTCATGCATTGCTTGTTTTGTAACTGATATAAAACGTTTTCAAATCTATTAAAGACGATTTTAAAACAAAACAGATATTAAAACCACTTAAAGTTTACCACCAACTGTAAGTTATGCGCAAGCATATCGATAACTTCATAGTGAAAGAGTAGTGCGTGATTCCCGCTGGTTTCCGTAACACTCGACTAGCATAAAGACGACCCTCGATCGAGGACATTACAATATTTTTAGTCCTCTTGGGCGAACACAGCGACAAGTCCACTTTTCTGTCCTTTGATATGTCCTTTGAGTATTCAACTCAAGCCTTGCAGACCGTGACCGTGTATCTGTTGCACTCATTTAAAGTAGAAAAGAACTTAATGCACTCTCAGACTTCTATATTGTGCATTTTCCGTTTGTGATGGACAAAAATTAGGAGTTTAAAAGTTTGAGGAACAGGAAAATACACGCATTAGTTCTAATGAAAACGAGAGAGAATCTTCCGCGCTCCCGACATGTAGGTTAGCACTCATCTCCATACTCCAGAATGACGTGACGTCATCCCGACCGAGTCAACTGATCTTCGGGTTCGTTCGGTTTCACAGTAACTCTCTCCTATATGTGTCACACACTTCAAGCTGTTCATTTTTTTCTCGGTTTGTTCGTCAATAAAAGAATGTTGTGTGAATGAGTTTTTAAACATTTTCACGCTGTATTTTGTCAGCTTTAAAAAAAAAAATGCGTTAAACAGATGAGTTTCGACGGCTTTTTATTATGTGACCCCTCTAACGTCTCAGAGTTATTCCCATAGACCTCATATGTTCATCACCTCGAAGCTTCGGACAATAAACATGTGAAAACGACCAAAGTTCGACGGAAGGAAAGTCTCAAATACTTAAAAATAACCTATGACATTTTGAAGTATGGAATTAGTTCCATACTCTAAACTGACGTTCGTTTACGATTATCCCCGACGACGAAATACCGAATAATATCGAGGTTTCAAGTTTCCCCATCGATTGGCGGTAAATTCGAAACACTGTTGTCACAAGTACGGGTTTTTTCCATGGATCTGCGAAAGCAGAAAGCCATGGAGGCAACAAACAGTTCGATTAACTCCTCCTTTAACGAGAAAGACGGCTCCCAGGCGGCCAGTGACTTAGATGCTAACTCTACGGACACTGTAAGAACATGGCAAGAAATGTTCACAAGCTCCTCAGACCAGCACTGTGGTTTTGTAGAGTCAACAGGGAAGGCCACTGAATTGCTGAAGAAGTATGAGCTGGAGACCACCACAAAATTTTCTTGTTACACATCTGATAAAATGTTTGGAGCTGGAGGTGAGACCCACGGGGGGGAGGGGGGGACTCCCACATGAAAGGGGCGTGGATGCTCGTTCAAGCGTAGATTTACTGTTTTATCCCAACGTCATTTTCATGTATGGAATGTTCTCCATACTTCAGAAAGACCTTTTTAAGATCATATTTCGGTCTATTTCACAAAACAATAAAGACGCGCTTCAGAATGCTTCCAGTGGTCAATTATAATAAGGCATTAGGGTAAGATTTCCGCACAGGTCCCTACTTCATTATGCATGCTGTAGTTGAATTGTCTTGGGAAGTGTGTGTGCAAACATTTCTCAGAACGAAACCGTACTGTTACAGCATGCATAACGAAGTAGGGACCTGTGAGGAGATAAAAAAGAGATCTTACCGGTATTAGCGATGAAAATACAAAATATACTTACCATCATTTCGTCAAGCTGAAATAAAATATAATTGCATGGTGAGTCGCCTTTGTTGAGTCTTTGTTCACGCGCCATGTTTAGTTTCCGATGTGTGAGCCGAAGCCGCGTCGGAGGATTCTGGATGACGTCACGTCATTCTGGAGTATGGAGATGAGTGCTAACCCGACATGTACACAACCAGTGACGTTACAAGGTTGCTAAGCTCGGCTCCAGGTCCCGGACATGGTTTGGCTCCAAAAAAGCCGATTTTTACCACCAAAACGAGCACTTTCCGTTGTGTATTTTCAAAAATAAAGGTCACCATGATTTTAAGCAGGTTCGAAACCATGAATTGAACAAATAAAAAAGAATACGAAAATTTTGTTTTAGTAGCACTTTAAGGAAGAGAGAGGTCGGATAACTTTGATGCAAGTCAATGGCACAAAAAAAGAGAGTAGAAAGTGACAAATATGTTGCTGCTATCTCTGGAGAAGTTTTAGAAATATGTATGTGGGTCAGTATTAAAGAAACAGGACCATTTAGTAAATAATCTTTACCTTTGAACATTACTTCTTTACTTTCCAACAGAGGAGGCTCTGAGAAGAACCAACTAGAGAGGTCATTCTTGCAGGAGAAGGTTGCTTATTGCCAAAGGCAGCGCCACGAATGGAAACAATCATAGTGTCTTTGTGACTTCTGTTAAGATCTTGCAAAACATCTATGATGTATTTGTGACGTCTGTTAAGATCTTGCAAAACATCGGTGATGTCTTTGTGACTTCTTTTAAGATCTTGCAAAACATCGGTGATGTCTTTGTGACTTCTGCTAAAATCGTGCAAAACAACGATGATGTCTTTGCGACTTTTTAAGAGATCGTGCAAAACAAAGATGATATCTTGGTGACTTCTGTTAAGATCTTGCAAAACATCGGTGATGTCTTTGTGACTTCTGTTAAGATCTTGCAAAACATCGGTGATGTTTTTGTGACTTCTTTTAAGATCTTGCAAAACATCGATGATGTCTTTGTGACTTCTTTTAAGATCCTGCAAAACGTCGATGATGTCTTTGTGACTTCTTTTAAGATCTTGCAAAACATCGGTGATGTCTTTGTGACTTCTTTTAAGATCTTGCAAAACATCGGTGATGTCTTTGTGACTTCTGTTAAGATCTTGCAAAACATCGGTGATGTCTTTGTGACTTATGTTAAGATCTTGCAAAACATCGGTGATGTCTTTGTGACTTCTGTTAAGATCTTGCAAAACATCGGTGATGTCTTTGTGACTTCTTTTAAGATCTTGCAAAACATCCATGATGTCTTTGTGACTACTTTTAAGATCTTGCAAAACGTCGATGATGTCTTTGTGACTTCTTTTAAGATCTTGCAAAACATCGGTGATGTCTTTGTGACTTCTTTTAAGATCTTGCAAAACATCGGTGATGTCTTTGTGACTTCTGTTAAGATCTTGCAAAACATCGGTGATGTCTTTGTGACTTCTGTTAAGATCTTGCAAAACATCGGTGATGTCTTTGTGACTTCTTTTAAGATCTTGCAAAACATCGGTGATGTGTTTGTGACTTCTTTTAAGATCTTGCAAAACATCGGTGATGTCTTTGTGACTTCTGTTAAGATCTTGCAAAACATCGGTGATGTCTTTGTGACTTCTGTTAAGATCTTGCAAAACATCGGTGATGTCTTTGTGACTTCTTTTAAGATCTTGCAAAACATCGGTGATGTCTTTGTGACTTCTGTTAAGATCTTGCAAAACATCGGTGATGTCTTTGTGACTTCTGTTAAGATCTTGCAAAACATCGGTGATGTCTTTGTGACTTCTGTTAAGATCTTGCAAAACATCGGTGATGTCTTTGTGACTTCTGTTAAGATCTTGCAAAACATCGGTGATGTATTTGTGACTTCTGTTAAGATCTTGCAAAACATCGGTGATGTCTTTGTGACTTCTGTTAAGATCTTGCAAAACGGTTAGCACTCATCTCCATACTCCAGAATGACGTGACGTCATCCAGAATCCTCCGACGCGGCTTCGGCTCACACATCGGAAACTAAACATGGCGCGTGAACAAAGACTCAACAAAGGCGACTCACCATGCAATTATATTTTATTTCAGCTTGACGAAATGATGGTAAGGATATTTTGTATTTTCATCGCTAATACCGGTAAGATCTCTTTTTTATCTCCTCACAGGTCGCTACTTCGTTATGCATGCTGTAACAGTACGGTTTCGTTCTGAGAAATGTTTGCACACACACTTCCCAAGACAATTCAACTACAGCATGCATAATGAAGTAGGGACCTGTGCGGAAATCTTACCCTAATGCCTTATTATAATTGACCACTGGAAGCATTCTGAAGCGCGTCTTTATTGTTTTGTGAAATAGACCGAAATATGATCTTAAAAAGGTCTTTCTGAAGTATGGAGAACATTCCATACATGAAAATGACGTTGGGATAAAACAGTAAATCTACGCTTGAACGAGCATCCACGCCCCTTTCATGTGGGAGTCCCCCCCTCTCCCCCGTGGGTCTCACCTCCAGCTCCAAACATTTTATCAGATGTGTAACAAGAAAATTTTGTGGTGGTCTCCAGCTCATACTTCTTCAGCAATTCAGTGGCCTTCCCTGTTGACTCTACAAAACCACAGTGCTGGTCTGAGGAGCTTGTGAACATTTCTTGCCATGTTCTTACAGTGTCCGTAGAGTTAGCATCTAAGTCACTGGCCGCCTGGGAGCCGTCTTTCTCGTTAAAGGAGGAGTTAATCGAACTGTTTGTTGCCTCCATGGCTTTCTGCTTTCGCAGATCCATGGAAAAAACCCGTACTTGTGACAACAGTGTTTCGAATTTACCGCCAATCGATGGGGAAACTTGAAACCTCGATATTATTCGGTATTTCGTCGTCGGGGATAATCGTAAACGAACGTCAGTTTAGAGTATGGAACTAATTCCATACTTCAAAATGTCATAGGTTATTTTTAAGTATTTGAGACTTTTCTTCCGTCGAACTTTGGTCGTTTTCACATGTTTATTGTCCGAAGCTTCGAGGTGATGAACATATGAGGTCTATGGGAATAACTCTGAGACGTTAGAGGGGTCACATAATAAAAAGCCGTCGAAACTCATCTGTTTAACGCATTTTTTTTTTTAAAGCTGACAAAATACAGCGTGAAAATGTTTAAAAACTCATTCACACAACATTCTTTTATTGACGAACAAACCGAGAAAAAAATGAACAGCTTGAAGTGTGTGACACATATAGGAGAGAGTTACTGTGAAACCGAACGAACCCGAAGATCAGTTGACTCGGTCGGGATGACGTCACGTCATTCTGGAGTATAGAGATGAGTGCTAACCTTGCAAAACATCGGTGATGTCTTTGTGACTTCTGTTAAGATCTTGCAAAACATCGGTGATGTCTTTGTGACTTCTGTTAAGATCTTGCAAAACATCGGTGATGTCTTTGTGACTTCTGTTAAGATCTTGCAAAACATCGGTGATGTCTTTGTGACTTATGTTAAGACATTGCAAAACGTGAAAACCGTTCGGAGGTTATTTGTGGTTATGCCAGTGTAGTCGAATTCTGAAGATTAATATAAAGTAATAGTAATTTGTTCTTTATTTTATTACAGGTTTTATCACTTGAATCAACCTGCAATTTACTTCGAATGCGAAACTAGAGTCGTTGGTATTAAGGGCAGTATATTGGATGTAAGGTAAGAAAAATTAATCAACTGCTCTTTGATGTTTTTTTTTGTGAGGTCAGCTTAAATTGCTTTCACACTGTGAGGATCATTTCATAACTGCTCTTTGCATTGTAGCCCATAAAAATAGAAAGTGATACGCGCGTAGGTCCCCTTTCAGATGGAAACTGGTTTTAAAAAATTGGAAAGTAATGGGGGCATAGGTGCCTCTTCTGATAATACGTTTTTGTTTACTTTATTATAGGCTTAACCTTGAATCAATCTTCAATTAACCAGGGAACGCGAAGCTAGAGCTATTGGTATCGAGGGCAGTAGATTGGATCTAAGGTAAGATAAAATAATGAAACATTTCTTCCGTTGCAGCTGATATAAAATAAATAGATGGAAAGTGATGCATGAAAAGTTTCCTTTTCTGATGGTAATCTTTTTTACTTCATTACAGGTTTATCTTTGAATCAAGCTGCAATAAACCTGTCATTGGTATTTAGGGCAGTATACTGGGTGTAAGGTAAAGAAAAGTAGATAAACATTGTTTTGCATGAAAAGTTTAACTATACTTACGTTTTTGCATTGTTGCTGTCTATTTGTAAAGGTAAAAGGCAGACGAAAAGACACTGTACTTATGGCTTCCATTCACTCAGGTTAGTGACCTTAGGTTCATCATCACTGATGATTCAGTTAAAGCACTGTCAATATCATAGCATTATAATTTTTACATTTTTTATTTTACGAAATACCAATCATTACATGCTCTTATAAAGATAATGAATTAACGACTTTTTTAAAGAAAAAAGTAGAAATTAAAAATGGTAAAACTTGAATAAACTTCTTAAATTTAGTTAAAACGCGGACAAATAACGCTTTGCTGGGAAATAGTCTATTCTTGTTTCTCAATTTGCTGGCTGGAAAAAAAATTTACATCCCACGTTACTGGCAGAAGGCATTGACTGAATGTTTTTTCTGGCTGGGATTATGGTCCTCAAAGTATCTGCTGGCTGGGAAAAGGAATCCTTCTGACCTAAACTTGCTGGCTCTGAGGAGCGGCTATTTTTTTCCCACGAAAGTTAATTATTAATCATATAATGCTTAAGAGATGTCAGTTTGATGTTCGAAGAAGAAATAAACCTTTTTCGAAAAATTGGTCGTTGGGCACTCCTGTCTATAGCCAAACCATTCCGTGAAAATGTAGCTTGTGTGGTTTCATTCCATAATCCATCACAAACGGCGATGAAGATGCTTTTCGAAGAATATGGCGGAGACCTTGATGCCGAAACTTGTAAAAAATATAAGAAGCATCTTATGAATGAAAAGTATGCAAGGCTATGCTTCTCCCTTGAACATCCATTTCAAAATTATTTAGAGATACCGGCTATTACGACATAATCATGACAACTCCCGAAGATATCATGAATGGTGAAACTATTGTAAATGATCATCAATCAACAACAACCACTAGTGATGATGATTTGAAATCTAAAAGAGAAGAACTCTCAATACTAGCTTGTCTAGGTTCTACCAAGGAGTATATTGGTATGCAAATGACCCTGTCCGATATACATAAATTATCAGAAAAGGATGTTGAAAAGTACTACAAGAGGTATAAGATGGTGTCGGGTAAGAATCTAGCTGATGGATTAATAGATCCTCCTGTACATCTATTAGCTAAATTAGTTAATTGGTGTCTTAGTAGTTATGGTGGAATAGATGAACCAGACGCTTTAGTAAATGATTGGAAGAATAACCAATTGGTTAAACAATGGCTATCAGAAGTGTCTGGTTCAATAGTAGTAAAGGGTGGAATAGCTGCTACATTACTAATAATAGCTATTACCACCATTAAGCATTTCAAACTAAGAGATCCCCCTCCTGCTATTACATTTTATGATACAGATCAAGTTGGAGTTGACACTGTTCGGTAAAACAAAAAATTTAAAAATCAAGTTAGCCGTGCCAGAAATGTGTATACGCAACAGAAAGCAAACAACATGTCACAATCCTCAATGCCAAATCGATTTGTACCAATTGATGAGACTGATTTTGACTGGAACTCTATTGTTATGGAAGATCCCATCAAAAGAGGTTCTGGTTTCATATCAAGTGTCTTTGTGATTGAAGGTGGAATTAAGAAGACTCTTTCATTCCAATTGGCAGATCAGAACGTACTAGGAATTAATTATGATCTTAATAGTAAAGAAACACTCAAAGGTTTACAAGTGAACTATCCAATGACATCATTCTATACTCAATATTAACCAACTAAAGACGAGGAGGAAACCATTAGAAGGATTGATTTGATCATGGATAAAACAGCTGAATACATTAAGAAATTCTATAATGATGAACATACCAAGAAAAATATGCCTGATTTATCAAATAGTAAGCCAAAGTTGAGATTAATGAAAGAAGGAAAATCAATAGATTTGGTGAAACCCATATATTCAAAGCCAAAGTCAAAGCCGAAATCCAAATATGAGAAGCCATTAACAATGTATCCTAGATTTAATAGCAGTGGATATGGTGATAAGTTTAAGTTGCATTCATCATTTATGGGTAGAAAAAGAAATCAAACCTATCGTGACTATATAATTGATTGGGATAACTTTAATAATAATAAGTCATGTGTACAAATTTCGTTGAAGTTAGAAAGTGTATTTTTCTCCACAAGTAGCAACTATATTGCTATGTTTGATTATGGGCTTCTAATAAAGTCTGTTAGATTTACCAAACCTATTCCTGAAGTGAAACCACCATCAAAACTAAAAGAAGATGATGAAAGCGATTTCAAAGATGTTACTTTTGAAGATAGTGATGATGAGAATGAAGATCAGCCGGATGAAATAGTTCTAGAACACAATTAATTTTAATATTTGAAGTTTCCTAGTATACCTCTTACTAGGAGACTTAAAGTTTAGATTATATAAGTTCATAACATGTCTGAAGAAATTCAAACTACTGAGCAAATCACTAGAGAACCGTCTGTCAAAACAAAGGTCAAAGACCCCAAGAGAGTAAAGGCTGGTAAAACGTTATCAGAAAAGAATAAGAGGGCTAGAGAAGCTTTGAAACGTGAGGAGGAAAGGGAAAAGGAAGAGAGGGAAAAGAAGGAAAGGGAAGAGAGTGAAAAGGAAGATGAGAAGGGTGGTTCTGTTGGTGGAAGGGGTGATTGGATACCAAAATATATGTCATCCCAAACTATTATTATGACTATAGGTGCAATTGGCCTCGCCGCCTATGCTTTATTCACAAACTATAGAGATAGAATAGCTGATTTGCATGTACCAACACCAACTCGTATATTTAATCCACCACAGCCCAGAGTCATAGAAAGTCAGCCCGTCAAAGAAGAGGAAAATAGCTTAAAAGATGAGTTGTTGTGATCATAAATGGCTGAGAATAAGCTCGTAAAGACAGTTACTGACTCTGCAGTTCTCGTTGGATTGTCGGCTGGGATGGGCTGGCTGGCCAAAAAGGCTCTTCGGGAGACATTCACCGGTGACCCATCGACCAGTATCATGAATTATGGTAAATGGGTGGCTGTGTTGAGTATAAGCATGTATGTTAAAACCTATTTAGAGGATCAGAAGATACTACCCACAAGTGTTTGAATATGGGAAGTTTGAATGTGGAAGAGATAATAGAAGTTGCTGAACATGATTACAAACTTGCATTAATGAGACATATCAGACAAGCATACCTTAATTGCTTGACGGATGTTGAACGTGATTGTAATGAGGGTCAGGTTGGTGTGACTTTTTATGGAAAAGATGCAACATTAAACGAAGTATTCGAATGGTATTATTGAGATGAATACACCCATAATGGATATTCAGATAAGCCACCTAACCTTACCGATTTCATTTTAGAAGTCTTAATATCTGTGAATCCTGAATTCAAGAAGAGATATGAAGCTGAATGTGAATTATACCGCAAAGATGCAGCTGAATTAAGTAAAGTTATAGGTCCTCCAGTATCACCACACCCATTAACATCTTTTACGCTTGGAATGCTGTCAACCATCGCAATATTATATCCATTCTTGAAACTTTTCAAGAAGAATAACAAGCAATGATGACAAGAAATTTGGCCTGAAAAATTCTAAGTTTTGATTTTATATCACTGCGCATGCGCCGAAATTGTTTAAGAATAAAACAACAAGTGGATAAATGGCGACTCTAGTAATCATGCTTGGAGGGACAGTCCTCAATGCAACAGCCTTCATTGGTGGAAATTATTTAGCAAAGGTCATTAGCGGCTCATCTTCAGCTGAACTACAACTTGAAAGGGAGAGGCATGACAAGGCAATGGAGAAAGTTCCAAAAAGATTATGCTGCTGACCAAAAGAAACGAATGGCATATATTGACTTTATGAATAGGAGGAAGGGTGATGAGAATCAAGCCTCTGAGAACATATCAAAGACGGATGAAGCGCTAAGATTATACAATCAAATCGGTAATCCTCCCAAATTCTCAGACTATTACCGACCCAATTCAGATCAGAAGACTGGAGAAATGGTTTATGTTTCTGGCGGGATGTTAGCCTTGGTATATATTGCCAGCAAGTGGATATAATGACTGACAAAATAACAGATAACACAATGACTCCCCATGAATATATTCGTTTGGTAGGATTTAGAGCTGAACAGTTGAAGATGGGTAATAAACCAGTCATAGACTGGCCATTTGATTTCAATCCCATAGCCATTGCTAAGAGTGAACTCAAACAGCGTCTCTTATCACTGCTTATAATTAGAAAGATCCCAGACTGTAATTCAAAGACTGGTTTCCGCGATGAAATATGGAACCCAAACGACATGAATATACGAGACTTTTGAATCAATTTAGAAAGTTCCCATATTAAACTTCAAATATGGCAACTGCTTATGATCCTGATTTAGATCCGACTACACTAAATGAGCCAGGTGATGATGATGGGGGTCATGATGATGATGGGGATGATACACTTTATTTGAGCCCAATCACAAAGACATCAACCACTCGTCCAATTGACCCTTATGAAGAGGAGGAAACATCATTTGGCGGTGGTGAAACTCAGCCCTTGATAGATACCAAGATGAGAGATCAAGATGATGCTGAAGAAGAAATCAAAAGATTCTTCCCATATGCCAAGACTTCTGAGTTCATCAAAGGTGTTGGCAGATCAATTAGTGGACGAATAGAGAAAGTATTTTTGAAATTGAAGAGGGCAAACGCTCGCGAATACATTTTATTACCCAATGGTGAATTCACTGAAGATCTGCCGAAAGGGTTGAAAGAAAGTCTAGGCCCAAGAGCCCCAGAGGTTATAGAAGCTAATAATGATGAGATAACTAAGAAAAAAGGTTTGGTTACTAAACTCAAGGATAAACTAAGATTCCAAAGAGATAAGCCGCTGAAAACTCCAGAGGAAAGTAGCCAAATAGAGACTCTGGAGAGGGAAATTGGTGAGCAGGAGGAGGAGATAGCTAACCTGGAAGGTGAGAATGAAAAGATACAGGAACGAATGTCATTACGGGATCGTGTGAAGGCTATATTCAAGAAATATGGATTCACAGTCTTTGCTGTCATGAGTGCCGTTGGAGTGGTCATTGGTGTTATAGTCTCCAATCTCTCCAAAGGGCTATCGAAATTGGGCAAAGGGGTTGGTGATGGGCTAAAAACCCTTGGGAAGAAACTTGGTGAATTATTGCCTAGGATGGTGGGCGCTATTGTAAGCTTTCTATTTAAGACTGCTGGAGAGGTCATTTCATTCCTAGGGAAACATGCTTGGCTGTTAATAATGGCGATTGTGCTTTACTTCATAGAAGAGTTAAAAAGGAAACGTAAATGAATCAAATGAAGACCTATTGCGTCAAAGAGAAAAAGCTGACTGATTGTGTGCCTGGTAGTGAAACCTTTACCAAAACATCCAAGGGGAGGCCGATGATGAAGTGTAAATGTTCCAGCTGTGGCATCATCAAAACTCGATTCCTATCAGATGCTGATTATAGAAATTTAAAGGTGAATAAGGAGTAATCAAACAAAATGTTGAGCATTACTATGTATGAGTCTGAAACTAGGGTGTATTTGGATCTCCCACTGGAAAAGGTTCGGGAGATACAACTCCTTGACTGTATTATACCTAAACGATTGGTCAACTTCAAAGATCGCCAGGGCTTTCTCAAGGAGGATAATCGGCCCATCATAATAATTCAACCCGGTACATACTCTCTACGTGATATACACGCAATATTTCTGAACGATACGGATAATGCCAAGCTATCGATCATTGAGACTGACACTGTTGATTACCTGTATTCTAATAAGAGCTTCAACATTAAACTTACAAGAGGGCTACAAGTTGGTCTTGGGGTGCCTGAAACCATAACCCCTGGAAAGTTGTACCCCATAAATATACAGATTAAGGAGCCACTGAGACTTATGTGTAGTATAGTGGACAATAAGTCGTCATATATGAATAACACTCAATCTGGAGAACCTGTGAAACTCTCACCCTCACACCTCCTTGCCAACATACCATCACAGGATTACCCAGCCATTCCAGTTCAAAAATATAAGAGCCCCATAAACCACTTCGACTTAAGCATCTTAGACATTAAATGGAAGAAACTTGATCTGAAGGGTTCTCCCATAACTTTCAGTTTAAGATTTAGATAACATCTTAAAAGTAAGTGATAATCATTCCAAAATGGGTGAATATAAAACAATATATCCCAACTTAGAGGCTACTGCACCTCCTGCACCTCCTCCAACCCCCACTGATGGACCATCATTCAGGCTTCAACAATGTTGTGATGCTTTGAATAAGCTAAAGTCTGAATTAAGCCACTATGAAACAGTACTCAAAAAATACAACCGATCCAAGGGTGTACTAATGAATGCAAGCTCGACATGTGGTATATTGTCTTGCGTTTTGGCAGCTGGTGGATTGGGAACATCTCTTAGTGGAGTCGGAATCATCGCATCTGTGCCATTGGGTGTAGTAAGTGGCGTATTTGTGTGCGCATCCATAGCGTGTCAACAAATATCCAAGAATCTGTCCAAGAAAGCTGTGAAACACCAAAACACCATTACACTGGCCAAATCCAAAATAAACACCATTGAAGACCTGGTTTCCAAAGCCCTTCGTGACAATAAGATCTCTGATGAACAGTTCTCATTGATTATAGAAGAACTTAAGAACTTTGAAAAGCTCAAGGCTGAAATAAGGGCTAAAGCTCAAAAAAATATGAATGGAGAAGACCTAGTGGTATTGAGGCAGAGAGTACGCAAAGAAATACTCAAAGAACTAAAAGGAGAACAATAACTATAATTTATGAACAAAACAAAAACTAGTTCAAAAGAAGCTTAAAAAGTTAGTGATACTAAGGATATAACATGACTAACTCACAAGTTACTAAAGTTCCTAAAGCTAATGAAACTCCTGAACTTCCTAAAGATAATAAAACTCCTGAAGTTATTGATAGATCAACGGTTGATAAGTATTGTGAAGAATACTGTAGAGAGAATATAAATACACAATGTTGGGGAATAATATACAAAGATAGATATGAAAAAAGAATAGAGAATGAAAGATTAATCGCTAAATGCCTTGGAGGTTTCATGATAGGTTATGCATTATATTGGGCATTCGACAAATATCATCACTCTAATAACTAATGGCTTAAAAGTTTGAACTCTTCTACCCAAATTCTGGATAGAAGATGGGCTTACTCAATGACTTCAGAAATAGGTATCCAAAGGCTGACCGTGACCAATTCGTATTTGTGACTGATCAATATGGGGGTTATATTAAGTGGAAACATAATGGGATGACAATCATGTCTTATGATGATCATACTGGCAAAACATGGACTGATGACCTCCGACCAGGTTTGAAAATAATACTATGGTTTGATTTAGGACTGCATGATGATGAATTGAGCTCGTTCCCAAAGACTTTGACTATGACCAATCGCTCTTACCCAATACCTGCCATTCACTTTGATGACTTCACAAGTAATACCACAAACATGCTGACATCATTGGATATATACGTGTCCAATACCAAAAAATTCACCGCTAAGATGCGTAACATATTTACCTCCCAAGTTGTGACTTTCAAGTTTGGTAAACAAAGTCGAAAGTGGCTGAATGCTCCCGACATGAATTATTGGCCTCGACAGCTGAACTTTGCAGTGTGGTGTGCGACCTCTGGTTGTGGAATAAGTCCTTTTGAAAGTCTCAACTACCCCAAAGTCGTGAGTAGCTTCATTAAGTTTCACGTCTACTTCACCATAAGACGAATATTGTATGAATTGAGTCTTCCACTTCCTGATGAGCAACCTTTTGTAATAAACAACAACCCTTACAGTAACGTTGCATACCAAAGATTGTGCGCTGAATTTGGGATTGATACTAATTCTGATTTCAGATGGAAAGGTGGGAGAAACGGGGGTTTGGGTGATATATTCATTGATTATGGGGCCGGATACCATGGAGTAGGTGGAGGATACCAAAATGTCCATATGGTAAGAAATTATGATGAAGAAGCCGATCAGTGGCCCGGTGAAGGTGGTAAATTCGCTGATGATGGGGGTAAGAAGGAAAAGGGTGATCTCATCTCATTCATACGTAATGATGACTTTGCTGATTACAAATATGCCTGGTTCATTCCAACTAGTGGCTATGGACTCACTAAAGCTGGACTTGGAAGGTTGAATCAATCTGCTGAGGCCTTTGTTTACTGTATATTGGGGCCTCAAGTCAACACCAGAAATTCTATTGTTGGAACTGGTGGTGGGGCAATCGAGACTCAACAAGAATTCTTGGCTCTGTTTGAGAGTAGTGTGATTGAGAATGACATTTCAAGTTCGATTCAAAGGTACCAGTTAGCCACTCAAGAAGCTAAGTTAAGGCTTGATTTAGCCATTGCTCCTGGAGTATGGTTGATGCCGAGTAACATGATTATAAATACAGAGAGTGTGGTTGGGTATAATAACAACCTTATGAAGGCCACTGATGAGATGAAATTTGGTGCTAACACAAATATAAACCTGGAAACCAAGACTGTGGGAATAAGACATAATCTAGGATCTTCAAAAGTCAAGTTACCACATGCAGCTGTAGAGACTAAACAACCAACACCAACACCAAAGATTGATTCTCAACCTCTAATCAAAGAAGAAACAACTTCTAATCATGAAACCAACCTGATAGTATTAACCATTGCAGTTGCAACTATAGCTTGGATGGTTTTCAGATGAAAATTGAGATACCCAATCCATAGATCATACCCATTCGTAAATCATGGCATCATTGGCAATCGTTGGCAGTAGATATTTCTCTGACAGTGACTTCTTGAAAGAACAAATAAGTAAAGCTCTTAAGAAATGGAAGCTGGATCTCTCAAACATTGAATTCATTGTATCTGGAGGTGCAGAAGGGGTTGACTCCATGGCTAAAGATTTTACCATTGAAAACAAAATGCCCTTCAAAGAGTTTGAACCTCAATGGGACTATTATGGCAAAGCGGCTGGGCCAATTCGTAATAGAGCTATCATGGAGTGTGTAACGCATGTATTGGCCTTACCTTCTCGTATTTACTCACCAGGTACTAAATCAGCTATTAAGATGGCTAGGAAATACAAGAGAGAGGTTATAGTAGTTTATGTGTAATGATTAAGTGAACTTTTGTAACATGAATCGTGTTACAAATGTCTGTTGATAACTTATAAATTTAGTGGACCACACTCTTCACAAATTTCCTTATACTTTGATGTTTACAAACATATTCACCAAAACATATGTTACACCTATTCTTCTTATTATTAGTTTTTACCCTACCATGTATACAATATAAGTGGGGTCTACATTCTTTACATTTTCGTTTACCGTGTGAACAAATAACACCACCACCACATTCTCTACAATGATATTTTCGTCTACCATGTGGGCAAATACTTGAACCACCACATTCTTTGCAATGACATTTTTGTCTACCGTGTGAACAAATACTTGAACCACCACATTCTTTGCAATGACATTTTTGTCTACCGTGTGAACAAATACCAGCACCACCACATTCTTTACAAAGATATTTTTGTCTACCATGTGAACAAATACGTGAACCACCACATTCTTTACAAAGATATTTTTGTCTTCTATGAATACAAGACATTTCTATACCAATCACTATTTCAACTAAAATAAACTTTAAATTTTTAAATTCAATCACCTGTACTACCAAATCCACCTTGTCTTTCACTACTATATAGTTCATCTTCAACTATGTTCATATCTTCAATAAATGATCTTCTAAGTATTAATTGTGCTACACGCGTTCCCGGTGTTGGAGCATCATGCTTATTGGAATCTATTGAACAAATAGCTATAATCAATTCCCCTCTATAATCTGGATCTATTATACCAACTGAGTTTACAAGCATCCAACCCTTCTTATGAAGTGAACTTCTAGCATGAATTTCAAAAAAGAATCCTGAAGGTGGTTGGACTGCTAATCCTGTATTTAAATATATAACTGAACCAACAGATTTGAAATCTATGAAACTCAAATCTAAACCAATGGAATTTTTAGTGGCCCTTTGTGGTATAACTGCACGAGGATCAAGTTTCTTGAATCTAATCAAATTATTCATTTCACTCATTCCCCAAAACATACCAATCGATACACCATCACAAAATAATTTTTCAATATTACACACCACACCCACATTATTTTTGTAACATGAAATGTGTTACAAAATATTCTTTACGATTAACAATCAATCCCACCCCACAAATATAGTTATTCAAGGAATGAGTCTAGATAGCTCTTTTGTTCCTCGTCGAAGCACCAATCAATCGCTCTCGTAGGATGCCAAGCTGACCTGATCAAATCTTGATAGAATGCATTATGATTGAAAGACTTTTTGTGGTTCAATTTATTCTCATTGACTAGATAAATAGTCATCTCTGAAAAACCATCAAGACCTATATGATATTCATCCATCAACATATTGAAAATTAAATCACATGGACCTCGAAGGTACATATTCTCTTCCAAGGATACACTTAGTATTCTGTTGGATTTTAATTCATAACGTTGATGTGTATGTAATTTATCATTCGCGTCAACCAAATATCCAGCTACATATATATCTCCAAACTCTAATTTGGTCGCTCCAACAATTTCACACCAGTATCGAATTTTTGATCTCAATTTGAATAATGCATGTCTAAAATTATTAACTCCATAGCTAAATACCATTAAAAGTTCATGATAATCATTTATTTTTGGATATGTAATCGTAATATCGTTAATCTCATCTTCACCACCTGGGTATGAGATAATCTTCTTAATAAAATCTTCCTCAAGTTGATTCATCAAACTCATTCTCTTTTGCTCCAAATCCGTACCAATCGCTACCCCACCCCAAACCCAAATTTCAATTTACCTATGACATCCACACTCCCGACCCCACCCCCCACAAAGATACATTTTGACACACCATGACCACACCCAAACAAAAATCGAAATCGACAAAAAAATCATCGACCAAAAATCGAACAAGTTGAGACCTAATTAAATATGCATAAGACCACACCCCATAAATTCTGACCGAGCTCGGTCCAGTCCCCGATAAATTGACCACACCCTTTTTGGCCCAGAATCGGCCGAATGCAACTACTCCTGGGGAAGCTTATCATTCAGCAAATGTTCTGAAATGTGAATTCCACGCCTTGGCGTACGAGATGGAATGCAGCCAAAGGGCAAACGAGGCAGAAAAGGTAATAGATCCTGGGATGGGATAGGGCCATTCAAATCTCCCTGAGTCCACATTTAGTGTCCTAACTAAATTTAGGGCTAAGGACATAAATCTGCATCGAGAACATTATCAGGCAGCAACAAACCTGGGACTTATTCAGTCAAATATGACCTGGTGTTACCAAACGAGAGGACCTCAATACCACTGGATAATGGACCTGCACTCAAGAATGGGGTTACCCATTCTGGATGGTATCAGAGAAATGGTAATAATGTTGATTTTAGTATTATTTTATATCTGATAAGTGCAATTCCTGTTTGTATCAATAGTCATGAATCCTGTCATACCAAACCTTTCATGTTACCCTCCCTCTCTTTGGCCGGCAAAAGAGGGCAATAGATAGTGGGTTGGAATGGAAATTTTTTAAGTTTTTTTTTTAACTAGACAAAAGAGACCAGACATAAACATCATTTTTGAAATGTCTCATTGCATTCAGTTTGGACAGTCCCATTATGTGAATTTATGTCAATTTATGCTCTCATTGGTTATAAATCATTGATCTTTTACAAATATTTATGTTTATTTTCCAGTGTGTTGCTGACACGGAAGAGAGAAAGAAAAGGCTGGACAGAAAAAAGACAGACGCTGGTAAAAGGAAGAGGGTTCAACATAAAATCAACAGGACAGAGGAACAGGCACTAAGGTATTGTGTTTGACGAACCTTCATTTCATGTATTTCCTCAAATAATAGCCTGGGATTGTTATTTTTGATCACTGCAAAATGAGGCCATTATTAGATGGAAAGGTTCATATTTAATATTGTTCACTGGAAATTATGCCCTTCACCTTTTTTGGGAGATTTCGATCAATTTTTCTTTTAGTCAGTTGTTTCCTGAGTACAATTCTCTGGTTTTACCTCTATGTAGATCAAGAAGGAGGAAGGGGAGGGGAGGTGTAATTCCAAATAAATATTCAAAGGGGGTAATTATTCGATGGAGATATTATTCAAGGGACAGTATTATTTGATGAAATAGTAATACAGTATTTGTTTTGCTGTTAACACACCCTTCCTATTTATATGGTTGGGCAAATACAACTATAGCTTAGATTGTGTAGTTTGGGTTTTTCATAAGGCTAGTGTGCTAAGAAATATGCTTTTCTTTTATCTCAGGAAGAAATATGTACAAAGACTTCAGATACGCCACTCTTATGGAGATGATGCTGAAGATGATCCAGTGAGTGAGGAAATTGCTACAGAAGTAACACAAGCAGCCATGGCCGATGGGACAGCACCCTCTGCACCAGTGTTAGAGCCTGTTCCTGCCCCCGCTGGGGCCGAAGTTGATGTTGGTGGCAAAAAATGCAAGTGGTGCGGAAGCACTACCCACCAGCGAAAGAGCCACAAAGACTGTCCTTTTAAAAATTCTGCAAGTTAAGGCCAAGCAAATATGTAATGTCAATACTTTCTTGTGGATGATTTTACTGTCTGGGAGGAAAATTTTGTTCACCATAAAATTGAATAGTTAATCATTTTTCACAAGTTTAGTCACTATTTTGAGGAGAGGCCTGTAAAGGTAGCAGAACTTGCACGAGAAAAGCCACAAAGACTGTCCTTTCAACGCATAAACAGCAGTGATGCATGTTAGTGCATGTTTGCATAGAGTTTGAAAAACGTTTTGGACAGTAGAACCCTGAAACCTGAACTGTGAAATGAAACAAAATTAGCTAAGGTATGGAAAGGATTAGTTATGGGGTTCCTTTGTGACCTGTACTTTTGTTTCAGTTTGAGTGATTTGTGATTTGGTCTTCGTGTCTTGGATTTTACCATAAATATATCTTGATTTCATTTTTATAATGATATAAGTATTCTTGTATTTTCTTCAATGAATTCTTCACTGGTGAGACTAGGTTTACCCTTGTTTGATAATGCATGCATGGAGAACTTTACTACATAAATTTTATAAAGTGCAAGTCAGAAAATATAAATAATGCAGTTTTATATTTCAGTATTCTCCATGGTGATACTTTGAGAAATAAAGGACACTATCTTGTATACTTGACCAATCATGTGGTCCTAAAAAGGGAGGGGTAAGGTTATCGCTCAATGGTAGGCTGCAAATGACATCAAAACCTCGAAAGGTTCTGCTTACTCATCAATTGATCTATGAGGATCAAAAGGTTGGAGAAGAGAATAGACGAAATTGAATGCATTTCGTTACATAACATTTTATTTCAAGATTATCTTCATTTTCATTAATTCCAAACAAATCACTTCCTTGCTGGCCATCTTGTATCATTGAGGTCCTTTAGGGTGACCTTGTAGACCTAAAAAACAAGTAAAACAAATTATGTAAATAGAGGCTACTTCTTTCAAGGGGACCCCAATTGAACTGATACAATTGATCTGTCCTTTCCTTTTTTAAAGAATACCAAAATAACATAAGGAGGAGAACAAAATCTTACCGCTGGTGTTTGGGGATTCGGGTAGTCCCGCAAATTCTCGTCAACAATGACCCGGATTGCTGATTTCAGGCAGTCCGGGTAAACGTACGTGGGGACTGCTTTCCCCCGAAACTGGTCTTCGCCGATTCTGTTTCCAAACTGTGGAGCAAAGAAAATAAGCAATTACAATCGCACGCACATTGACGTTTTGTCCACCAGAATAGTCTTTATTTTATGTGTATTCAGAGGTCTCAATGGAGGTCTTTATAGAATGAGACAAAGCTGTAAGTTGAAATTGCAAATGGTAAAATAGGACTGATTGAAGAAACACATCGACTGGCCCTGCTGATACACTGTATTTTGAATGTTGCAAGTGGACTTGTTGGCTAAAAAACCTTACTGTCAGAGCGAGCAAAGAAAGACCGACTATACTTTGGATATGAAAACATACCACGTGGAACATCGAACACACTGTCAGCTAACACTCTTGCAACTACGCGTACAACAACGGAAGGAAAGGTAAGAAAAAAATCAAAATTCATCACAGAGAATCGAGGGAAAAAATATCTAAGCTTCTTACCCACAAAATTCCAAAAATTCGGCGATATAAACGCCGTCTTCCTTCCTCCGTGGACTCCATGTGCCTCAGTGAAAATCCGCGGAGAAGCCGCTCGAGCCCACTGGGAGATTTCTGGAAACTGGTTGAGAAATATGACGTTGTTGAAACTGCTAAATAATCAAACAAACTACACAAATTCAATGCAACATAAAAATTTATGTACTAACCCATTCTCTTTGAATGCTGCGTTCAACGCACTTATTGCCTCGTCAGCTGCCATGGTCAAAGAGAGTATTACATTTCAGATTACAAGGTTTTATGTGATCGAGCTGTCAACACGACCATCCTTGGGGAAATCCGCAGCAGGACGCAACAGTATCGTGTTCAAAATTTTTCCGCGAAAACGGCCATGGAAACGACACTTTGTTCGTCTATATCTCGGAAGATTTTCGTTATCCTGACCCAAAATTTGGCACACATGTTTATTTTAAGATAAACTTTTCTGTGAAAAAAAGTCAAGGCATTCCAAAATAGTTACTTTAGCCTCCAGTACCACCTTAAAGAGCATAGTTTGTTCACATTCCACATTGTTTATTAGTTTTATTGGCTTTGTAAAAAAAAAAATCATAGTCTTTTTTTAATCTTTTTTGCATGGATAACAGATGCTGGCGGCCACCAAATTAATATCCAAGACAAAGTAAATAGATATCAGATGAAATAACATGTCTGGACTAAGGTATTTAATCTGCCACTACATGTCACCAGTATCAAGCGCTGGAGACAAACCACGTGACCTATCATCAGTTCAACACCGAGGCAATCACGAAATAACTTTCGATTAGTGACAATAAATCCATTTAATTTCAGATTGCGAGGCTGATTCAAACAGGTTTAAAACGTTCGAAGGAGGAGCGAATAAAAAGTTAATTAAATGCAATGTTTTTTCCTGACGCTGAGAAAAAAAAAATACCTCCACAATTATAATAATCGTCCAACTCTAATTATTATGTTAAACGAATGCAGTAAATTAAAAATGACTCAGTAAAGAAAAACCTTAATATAGAAAACCACACAATAAGTCTAAAAAATATAAAAATATAAAAAACCACGTAAAATATGGAAAACCACACAATAAATCTAAAAAAAAGCAAAATATAGAAAACCACGCAAAATACCGAAAATCGGTACCAGCCCTCCGCCAGGTTGTTATCACATTTTCCCAGCAGATGACCGCTCATGAGGTTTCTGTCATGCTCAGTAAGAAGACGATAATGCTGACACTCGTACGCCACTAGTCCCACATTGTAACCTAGCAACGAAATCACTTCAGTGAAATTCAAGTGAAAAAGTTTTAAAAATAACTGCCAAGATAAAAACTTATAGTGCGACTTCTCTAACCAAGGTCACCCGAATAAATTTTTATACAAATTTTGAATTTCTGTTTTTGACGCTAACAACCTGATTTTTTTTGCCAACTAAGATAAATCTATCTCAATCTTATTATGTTTTGTACAGTTATGGAGCAGTTTTATAAGCATCACTAGTACTTACAGTAAGGGTGTGTCCCACTCCATCGCCCGTCTTTGCCACACACTCTAGCCGACGACCCGTATAACATACAGCCTGGATTGCAAGCGAATCGAACGATACTTCCAACCACTGCATCGGTTTCACTTATTTTATAGCCGTCAACAGGGTCGTGTAGCTCGCGACATTTCTTGAGTTCTACAAAAAAAAAACATCTGTTACTGTGGTGCTTCTAGGTCTCCTTTATTAAATAGGCCCTTTGCAGGATCTAGTCACGTGCCTGGATACCACTTAGCAACGCCATGCTGGGACGCAAGCGTTCCAGCGCCATTTGTAAAACAAAGGCTGAACACTGAGGTTGTTGCGTGCGATCAAGCGAGACAAGTACCTTTCGAAAAGATTCCCATTACTATGATAGCGAATAATTTTTCTCTTACACAAGTTGGCTTTGACCTCTTGTGCTTTTTAACTGGATTCACCGGCAAATAAGCGACAATTTTTCTTCGATTCCTGCAGCAAGTCGGCGAGTGAACACGTGTCGACATGGCGAACTCTGAAGGTAGGGAATAACCTATAACTTTTTGTTATGAATTTTTACTTTCCTCTTTTCGCCACTTAACTTTCTTACTGTCTTTGGAGGCCTTCCAGAAAAGGTTATTGTAGCGTCGTTGAAAGTATTTGGTGGCCGCATCTGGTGGCAAAAATTGATTACAGTAACAGTGATTTTTGTTTCATACTTGACACTTTCAAGTAAAACAACACATCCCTCGATAAGGATTTCTTTGTGAAGATTCGAAAATAATAACTGTTCCTTGCACATGTACAGCTGGTGAAGGAACATCGAATATTCTGTTGGATCCGTGTGATGGCTCTCAGTCTCCAGTTCCCAAGAAGAAATCGAAAGGGGGAAGTTATCATTGCTGTGTGCCAAATTGTACTGGAGACTCACGGTATGACAGCTCTTTATCGTTTCATCGAATACCGAGCAGACCCAGTGATGACACTTTAAGAAAACTGTGGCTGGTCAAAATTAGGAGAGACATTGGACCATTTTTCAAGGTACAACTATAACCAATATATATGTTTACCTCATGTTGCTGTGGTTCTTGTTTATTGCTGACATGGCCTTCTATTTCAATGTGAATGAGCTTTTCATCCGAAGCCAACCGTTTACATGTTTGCTGGCTGTCTTTGTACATTTTTTTCGCGTTAGCAGTAAAGTCATTATACATTATTAAAGCGCATTGCAATACATGGCCCAAAGTATATGCTCCAACTTTTTTTTCTTACTTTATTTCCATATTTCTGGGTTACAGATTACTAACAAGACCAGAGTGTGCTCTAAATACTTCCTTCCTGAAGACTATAAGCCATCTGACAATTCTGGACGCCGCCTATTAAAGGAAGGCACTGTTCCAACAATTTTTGACTGGACACTACCACCAAAGTCAAGAAGAAAACTTGTTCGTGTTGTTGACAGGTATGTTGCTTACTTACCTCTCATATACCCTGGGCATCATAAGACATTTCATAACAATGAATTTCAATGTAAGATTACATTCTCAATTCAACACATGACAGTCACCTCTCTCTAAAAAAACATAATCCTTTTCTTTTTGGTCCTTGTACATGTAGTGGCACTCAAACCGATGAGAGTGAGACTGATGAAGGAGATGGAATTCCTGGTGAGTGCAGAACAGCTATTATAGAACCAGAACTGTCAGAACTTGAGGCAACCAGATCTCAGCTCTTGGTTGTTCAAGCAGAACTGGAGGAACTGAGAAGGATATCTACCACTGCTGCCAGGGAAGCTGATTCAGCCATTCTTCAGGCTCAGCAAGAACTCAAGAGACAAAAGGAGCTTACTGCACAGGAGCTTGCACTGAGCAGATTTGGACTAGAGAGGTTCTCCACCAATGATGATCTCATTAAGTTTTATACGGGATTTTGTTCCTACAAACACCTAACTATGTTTTACAATTTTGCCAAGCCTACTGCTGAAAAAATGACATACTGTTATGCTTCTGGTGTCTTAGATAGTCGCCCTAATTCCCGGGTAATGTTATTGATAGATGAATTATTTATGTTCTTGGTTAGAGTGAAATTAGGCCTCTTTGAGCAAGATCTTGCACAACGTTTCCATATCCATATTTCATCAGTGAGCAGGAAAATTACTACTTGGGCCAATTATATGTATTTTCTTTTGGGTTCTCAGTCTATTTGGCCTTCTAGGGATGACGTAAATGCAAACATGCCTGAGGAGTTCAAGGAACTCTATCCAACAACAAGAGTTATTCTAGACTGCACTGAGATTTTTGTGGAAACACCATCATCTCTTCTCTTACAGTCTCAGCTGTACTCGTCTTATAAAAGCAAAACCACCCTTAAAGGTTTAATAGGAACTGCACCACATGGTGCAATTACATTCATTTCTTCTTTATTTACAGGTGCCATATCAGATAAAGAAATAACTAGATGTTCTGGTATAATAGATCTCTTAGAACCTAATGACTCAGTTATGGCAGACAAGGGTTTTGACATTGAAGGGATGTTAAGGGAAAGGGGGGTGGGACTTAATCTCCCTCCTTTTTTGCAAAGCAGGGACCAGTTTACGGCTAAACAAGTGCATGAAACTAAAACTATTGCCAAGCTTAGGATCCATGTAGAAAGAGCAATTAGAAGGATAAAAGAGTTCCACATTTTTGATTCACCAGTGCCCCTGTCGATGGTTGGCACTGTCAACCAAATATACACTGTTGTCTGTTTACTAACAAATTTTCAGGGACCCCTGATTCTGAAGGGTGGCGGTTCTATTGACAATGATTAGTTCTAAAAAACAAGTAATATTTATTTATTAGTCTACAGCAATGGCTTACCACGATTATGTAAGAGGATCATAATATCGAAGAAGTGTTCACAGATGATACGTATAATAAAACATTATAATTATCTTACACAAAACAGTGATTGAACCTACTAGTTACATGTGGGCAACTTAAAACATAACAACTCTCACTGGTGGGAAGAGGGGAGTAGAGCAAAATGATATTAAGTATAATTTTCTCCTTTACTTACTTAAAAAATAATTACTAAGATTACTGTTGACAATTAGTTTAAGAAATAATTGAAGAAAAATGTGTCCACCTTATCCTTACTAGCTTGAAAGAAGTCTTTATCAAAGTAAATTCTTTGGCAAAAAAAATCTGTATCAGTCATGTAGGAAAAAAAATCACACCAATCAAGACCAGTCAGACCAAGCTGACATTGAACCTGTGAGTAGTATTCATGATTTTCCTTCAATTTCCTCTCCTGGGTAAAAGGATCCACTCCTAAATATTTTACATTATTGAAACTGGTCTCCCCCTCTTTGACAACCTTAACTTCTAACAAACCGAATGGGTTACGGCCTTGGTTTGCTAAAGTTATATCATAAACCTTTCGGTCTGGACTACAACCAAGCCAAGGACATTTTGGATTGATGACCAGTCCTGATGGATAGAGGTTAACCATCCCCCCCTTTGCTACATTAGCATAGACCATTGAAGCTCTGGCCTCCAGCTGAATACCTCTCTTCATGGCAGGAGTGGTGACGTGACGGCTGGGATTAAGCTGTGCAACAAGACTCTCAAAGTTCGAAACCCTCTTTGCACACAAGCCAAATTTGCTTGCTGTGATACGTTTCTTGCGAAGAAGGTGCCACAAATTGTTTTCACTCTGCGTGACAGTTTTACTTTGCAGATCAATGGCAACTTCCCTTGTAACAAATAGAGAGTCCAATGATGCTTGCTTTTCAGGGCTCAAACAAATTGAAACCCTATTTTCAAACCGGTCACCAGCATCAGGCAGTGGTAACTCAGGGTATGCCTCGCAGAATAAGTCATTAATTACGTATTCTTCTGATAATTTCTGCTGGTATGAGAGGACACTGCCTCTAACAGCATGTCCAAATTTAGTTACAACAGAAGGTAATCCAGGGAGCTCTTGTACAGATGGAACAATAGAGGCCATCAATGGCTTGGGTGAGAGGTTGTTAAAATGACTCTTGCTAAGTATGCCATACACATTGGATGGGGAATATAGAGTGCTTTTAATGTACCTAGAGTAGTCAGCTCCCATCTGTGGTTTCTTGACCAACAAATCCTGGATTTCTTTTTGCTGAATAGTTTTACCCCTGGGAACACTCCACCGCTGTGGCAAACTGGTGCATGTTAAATCATCTGGCAAAGCCTTGAGACCATACAATTTACAGTGGGCCAGGTAGAAGAGTAAGGCTATTATATGATGGCAGTAGCCACTCATACCAGCAACACAGGAACACTTGGCATTGGTTATTTTGGGGTCCTCGTTAATTGCCTGTAGTGGCACAGACACTTCCAAAGAGTGTGGGGCTTCACTTTTCTTCATTGATCTGAAGCACTTGCCTTTGACTTTAGCTTTATCCGGAAAATATGTAACTAAAAGGAGCAGCATACAACAAAATCAGCGAATACTCGGTATCTGGGAAATACACCACTTGCGTAAGCTTACCTTTGATATCATGGAGATAACCTGGTTCTGCAAAGAATTTGTAGGCCTTTGCAGTATTTTCACAGCCAGAGGACTTTTTTGCATATTCCTCAACCTCACTGAAAGATAGACTGGGGAATAAACTCAGATCCTGGGTCGTTGCTTCTCTTGAGTCTGACGCGGAGTTACCATCTGTACGATAAATATGGATTAAAGTCTCACAGAACATGTCATTTTTGCCACCAGATGCGGCCACCAAATACTTTCAACGACGCTAAAATAACATTTTCTAGAAGGCCTCAAAAGACTCTAAGAAAGTTACATGGCGAAAAGAGGAGAGTAAGAATGCATAACAAAAAGTTATAGGTTATTCCCTACCTCCAGAGTTCGCCATGTCGCTACGTGTTCACTCGCCGACTTGCTGCAGGAATCGAAGAAAAATTGTCGCTTATTTGCCGGTGAATCCAGTTAAAAAGCACAAGAGGTTAAAGCCAACTTGTGTAAGAGAAAAATTATCCGCTATCGTAGTAACGGGAATCTTTTCGAAAGGTACTTGTCTCGCTTGATCGCACGCAACAACCTCAGTGTTCAGCCTTTGTTTTACAGATGGCGCTGGAACGCTTGCGTCCCAGCATGGCGTTGCTAAGTGGTATCCAGGCACGTGACTAGATCCTGCAAAGGGCCTATTGCTTGTATGCCATGGTCACCTACCTCCCAACTATCCTTACCTCCACCGTTTATTTTGCTTTCTTCTCGTCACCCCTGTATTCCACTCTCCACTGTCTTCTCTGACCTTCCCCTTTCTTATCCTCTTCTCCTTTCCTCTCGACCCTTCCTATTTTCTCGACTCTCATCTACCCCCGTTTCCTCCTTTCCTAGTTTTCCTTCCAGCCGTTTCTCCTTCTTTGTTCTCCTCCTCTCTTACCTTACAGTAAACTAATATGTCGTGAACAAATTATTGTGTGAGACCACCGTATCTTCTAATACGTTTTACAATTTTACCAACCCGTTATGTCAACTCACGTATCTTTGTGGTATATGAAAAGGGCTCAGGTCGAACAGCAGTAGTTCCAACACAATTGTATTCGCCTTGATCACGAGGTCGCAGTCGCTCCAAGTTTAATTCACCAATCACCTGATCACCAAACACGTAAGACCTTGTTGGCATGGCAACGCCATCCTTGTACCACGTGATGTTCGGCTAAGGATTTCCGCGGGCTGAGCAGTTGACACGAACGGGCTTATCAAAGTCTCTAATCGTCCCAATGCTGGGAGGAATTATTCTCACTTCCACTGGCTCTAAGCAAATAGCAAAAGAAAAACCAAATTTACTTCGTTGTAAAGGTTCGGTCAAAACTGATTTTTTTTGTTTTGTTTTGTTTATTTTGTGTGTGTGTGTGTGTGTTTGTGTGTGTTTGTATGTGTGTGTGTGTGCGTGTCCGTCTAGGGTTCACATTTTCGCGAAATGTTTGGTTTCGTATTGCTATATTGTTTGCATTTATTTATACCTTGCATTAAACATAAACCATTCTATGAGCAGCTTTGCAAAATCCGGCGCACAATGACAAAACTCCCATGTTTCGGTGGCCTTCGCAGCATGACAACGAATGGTCAGTAAAACTGCATGCTTTGATTCGCAGATGATATAGTTACAACCACACTGTGAAGTAAAAGAAACGACACAGCACTACAGCGAAGATTACCAAACAATGGCCACACTGCATTAGATCCACAGCGTATAGTTCAGTGGTTTTCCAAAAACGCATAGGTTGATTCACAGATACGAAAATGTAAATCCTTATTTTTAGTGGACTTAATAATACTATAGTACAGTACTGCTTAGCAACCATGGTTTTCCAAAGAATCACCATACGGCATGTCTTTAATGACCTGTCAAAAAATGTTAGTGGTTTAAGGGCCAACTCACCGTAGGCTTCTACGGTGACCGTGGTGACTCCCATCACAGAGCCAGCGGGAGTTGACGCATGACACATGTAAATATCTTCGTCTTCTTTGATCGGATTTGTTAAGAACAAGTTGTTATTGCGAATATAATGTATTCCAAACGGCAGCTCCTTGTTTCCCTGGCGGCGCCATTCGACCTTAGGAGTTGGGAAGCCCTCCACGGCACATTTCAGTTCAGTTACTTGTTCAGTAAAGGCAGTGATGGTTGGTTCGGGTGCAATCGTAAAGGTGGGCTGTGCTTAAATAAAAACATCACAGAATCATAGGCACGCAGTGCGTACAATACTGGATGAACTAACCATAAAGGGACGACGACATCACACATACATGCATAGTGGTTTCTCAGGTTTCTTAGAACCATGAATATAGATAATGATAAAAAATTTGTATAGAGCTCTTTTTCATATGGATATGTTCAAAGGCGCTTTACATCAATTCTATTTATTACTTTATTAATTAACTAGAAATACGACTCCCGCAAAAACCTCGCGAAGCTTGTTTTTGAAGAAGTCACAATGCTCTTATATTTTATTTTTTATATCAGCGTAATCCCCATTATTTTATTTGTTATGCTGTGTTTGGTACATAATTAGTAACACCTGGTGCAAATGACATGATAAGTATACCGGTCAACACAGTGCTTAAAAATTGACCTTCATTTAACTCTTTCACTGCCACTGAGACTGCACCAGAGGGAACAGAAGTAAAATTATTTATGATCTTGACAGGGAATACAGAGTCGATGAAGTACCACAATAATATTCACTTAACACAAATTGAAAATAATTGTAAATCTTTTGCAGGTGAAATCTTGAAGAGTTGATATGAATGCTTGTGTTTACCACGGTGTAAAAACCTGTTTTTTTTTTCAGTTTTATTTTCTTAGTCTCTACTGTTTTGTCTTCTTTGTTGTACATCCCTTTTAAACACAATATGTTCTTACACCGAGGATAAGTTGAATGCTTGTTTATGTTTTTTGGTTATAATTGCATGAGATTCATTGTAAGAAGAATCTTCTGATTAGATATCTTATTGTCTACTGCAGTCATTATTTCATTCCTAGGTAACCACAATTGAGAGCATCATGAATAGTGCATGTTTCAATTTGTGTACTCTCTTGAGTTGCAATGGTACCCCCAGTGGTAGATAGAAAAATTCCTCTTCCCTCAAAAGAGATGCCATATCAAGAGAAGTGTGAGATACAATGTCATTACATCAAAAAAAAAAAAATTGGGGGTAAAACAATTGGATTCTAAAAAACTTTGAATAAAGGTTTGGTAATAGTGAGTCCCGACTGTATAGTATGTGGTTGTGCTATTTTTAGGTCATATCATAAAAACAATACATGTAAGAAAGAGTTATTGAAATCTAAATATGTTGAAAAAGACTGCTGCACTATGTACTCCTGTAAAAAAAATAATGTGAAATCAACATCAATCAGTCAAAAGTATATACCACATGAAAGTTTAATTGTGCTGTTACAGAAACAGGCAAAATATCCATACCCAACAAGAGAAGATTATATTATTTTGAATAATATTATATGCAAATTTCTATTATAAAAACTGCAGAAGAAAGATTTAATATAAGGATGGCATTTCATCGAAAAAGTCATGGCAGCCAGAGGTATTGAACTGTAACCAATGACATATAGTAATGAGAAGCACTATCACTATATTATTATCATTATTATTATTATTATCATTACTATTATTATTACTGGTATTGATATTATTATTACTATTGTTATATTTTTTTACGTTAAACATAACATATTTTTATGGGGTGGGATGCATGTCCTAACCTTTGTAAAGGTATTGTTACTCTACTACTACAAGCAATACAAAAATCTTCTTAAAAGGCTTTTCATCAGAGGTGGTAGTAATCAAAACAACTCCAAACAATACCATTTCTTCTTAAAGGCTTAGAATCTAGTGCGGTCATTTGTCTATAAAGTTTGTGTGGAAAATCATTACTGAAAGCATAGGGCGTTTAGAAAACTTGTTCAACACTTGTTACTACATACAGCACACTTGCAATGAATATGTGAGAAAGATCATAAACGTTTTGGCATTACAAAATTTATTTTATTCTTTATAAAGTTTTTCCAACATAAAATGTTAACTGTATGTTGTAGTTGTTATTAAATATTAATATTTGACATCATAAAAATGAAGTAAACAGCAGAAAGTAACAAGGTTAATATGTTCATTAAGGCTTGAATTAGAATTTCATTTGTGGGAAATGGGCCAGGTTTCTAGATTGCAATATTATCAGGGGGGGGGGGGGTCATTGAACTCTAAGGTAAAACTGACCCATTGTGAAATGGCTATGAAACTTGTTGTCTATACGTAATATTATTGAAACCTTTCAATCAGAGAATACATACATATATATAGCAAAAAGAAATTACTCAGAAGTAAGTTATAACATTTGCTTTAGTTTCAAATGATCGCATTGATCACTGATAATATTGCAGAACCAGTACTTTATAGTGACACTGGGTATATATTCTGTTGAAAATGCTACACATAACTGCTAGATCAAGAAAATTTACAATATTTTCACTGTTGCAATGATATCAGATCACATCGTTGTAAATGATTGTTATAACAACTGCAACTCTCTGTGTTGTGAATTTCTTCAAAATGGAAACGCTATCGTTTTATTATGAAAAATACCTACTTACATTCTCTTGTAATCTGTTGGTCGTCTTTCTATTCCGTTTTTACACTAATAGAATTATTTTCCAGAGACATCTCCAATCGTTGTAGTTGTTTCTACCCGGTTTCCCTTCTAAGCCGTTTTGCTAAATTTAGTACGCTAATATATTTCGTTATGTAATCGTTCACTCATGTTCTGTATTTCTATCAATAACACATTCAAATTCAAATTCAAAACTAACTTGGTTGAATTCCTGGTCCTTTCCCCTGCTGTTTCGTTTGCCTTTTTCTAGAGCGAGCAGTTTTTGTCTTTGCTGCGATGACGGATGTCTGTTGTTATTCGCCCTGCTGTCGTACTCTTTCCTTTGAGTCGTGCTTTCCTTGTGTTGATTTTCACGGTGTTCGAACTTACTCGGCGACGATCTCGGGCTAATCTTTCTTGAATATCTCGGAGATCATCTTGCTGGGATACACTTCCAGGACGAGTGAAATCCGTTTCCACAAAATTTACATTTCTTTCAAAAAGGCATCACCGAATTCAAAATGGCGGAAATTCAGTAGTTCTCAAATACGCTACTATTGCCAGGTAACCTGGCCTGCGAACGGACACCTTTAAAATATAGATATATATATATATACATATATAAAAACTCTCGGCTCGATTTACTCGGGCTTGCGAGCCACGTGGTCTGACCGGAAGCGACACGATTAGTAACCTCGCTTCGCGAGGAATTACAATCAAACTTTACAAAGGTCGACCACCGGCACCACCGGGGTTTATGTTCCCTACTCTTTTCGAACAGTGTTGTAGGATCTTTAACGTCTCACAAGAATAGTGCTGTGAGACGGGGTCTATAGTTTTCGTCAATATCCGAGAAGACTAGAATGTCTAACCATTTGCAGATGTCATAACAGGGGCAGCACATTCTCCTCAGTTATTTTAAGACCTTGAGTGTTGGTCCAGCCGAGGTTTGAACTCACGACCTCCCGCTCGAGCGAGCGCCTAGTCGTCGCTAGGCGCACGCGCCCGCGAGCCATGCCGCTAGCCACGATGACCATGAAAACTCAAACGCATGGTTTTCTTAATTTCTATCCTCGCACGGTAGTTATGGGGCTCCGCTCTGCGGCTCTTCGAGCCGCTGTGGAGCTCCGCTAAAACTTGCATGGATCCAAACTGTACCTGCATGAATTCTCACTGTACAGGTACCGAAGTCTGGAGTGTGAATGTAGTCTAAAATTCACGTTTAATCACAGATCAAAAACCGATATCGAACGAATAATTAGGCAAACAGTGTGATATTGGCTTTAACTTTAAAGTGGAACTAGAATGAGATTTATAACTTCTGACGCGGAACTTCCATTTAATCTCAATTGAACATTTACGGTTCAGATAGTGCATCGATTAAAAAACAAGGATTTATGGCAAACGCAAACTGTTGATTCGAATTCTCATTCTGTCTCATCCCACCAATCAACATGTGAGGTTACCCAGCCCGATTTCTTTATTTTTGGTTTAGTCTTTTGACCATATTCAAAACATTGCTCTTAGGTCAAAACAGTCCCAAAAAGAATACGCCAAACTCTTCTAGCGTTGTACTGATGCCAAACCGACCATCAGCCTAAGAATCAGACTGGACATGCACCAGACGTAGGAAACGTTTGGGGTGGCCGGTGATACCCACTTATAAAAGAGGAATTTTTTCTTTCAGCGAGATTGATGTGCAGAAATGACAGGAAATTAGACAGGGCATGCAATTGTGTATTACAAGAGAAAGTTTCACTGCGTATCTAATTGGACAAATGATGTTCTCCCTCAGAAGCAAAAATGCTTAAGGAATTCAAGACTTGGAAGGAGCAGATTTGACCAAACTTAACGGTTTAAAATCTCCAATACTTAATATCACACGTAGCTCAATGCATCTACAATTCACAATATTATCGTTTGCAAAAGTCTAATTTTCTAATAGAATTCTTTAGAATAATGAATGAGAACCAGTTTCCACTTACAAAATCCCTCAAACAATGTTTTTTCTTTTGATTCTTGATCCCTGTCGTCTGTCGGTCCTGTTTGTGTCGTAATTCCCGGAGGTCCACGGGGACCGGGTAGCCCGCGCAAACGCCTTCGTCCGACGCTGCCTTTTGGACCGGGAAGTCCCGGAGACCCGGCAGCGCCAGGTATACCATAAGGACCCGGTGGGCCCTGTGGACCGGCTGACCCGGCGGCTCCAGCTGCTCCTGCAGGTCCTGCGACCCCGTTAGGACCAGGGGGACCCGGCGGACCTGGAGAACCCTCGGGACCGGCGGGACCAATAGAACCCGCGGATCCTGGTGGTCCAGCAATTGGCTTTGTGTCTATAACATAACATTTTAGAATTTAGTTATTCAGTTATTATCTGTATGTATTAGTTAAAGCTGCATGAACAGCACCAAACAGATCATCGACAATCACAACAAACGCATCCTGAATTCAACCGGTAACACTGACGTCGCCGCAGATCACACAAAAAACAACAAAACATGCAACTACCGACAAAAGAACACATGCCTCCAACCATCAGTCATCTACCAAGTCACCGTCACACGGAACGACAACAACACGACAGAAACATACATGGGACTTACTGGAAACGACTTCAAGACAAGATACAGAAACCACACCGCTTCATTCCGACACGGCAGAAGCCTCAGAATCTCCCGGGGGGGGGGTACTTTAGGAATTTCTGGGTGGGGATGTGCCGCTGGAACCCTGAAACCCTTAGCCTATACCAGAGCTGGTTCAGCTGAATTTTGCTACCCTATACTAGAGTAAACCCCCCAAATCACTCCTATTCTAGAGTAGCTGTTTTCCACTAGCACAGTCTAGCCAAAACAAAACCTTATACCACAATCGTTTCTCTCTCCAAAAATGATTTTATTTATACTAGTTCAGTTTTTTTTTTTTTTTGATTCTCAACCAACTGGTCAGTTTCGTGAAAAATGATACCCTATTCTAGACCCAAACACTCTGATTTATATACCCTATGCTAGAATAAACTGCTTGAAAACCATACCCTTCACAGCGGCACATACCTATATAGCCCATATATGGCAGTACCCCCCCCCCCGAGCAGAATCTCCACTGAACTCAGCAAACACATCTGAACACTCAACGACAACAACGTAGACCACTTTATTTCATGGCGCATTCTTTCATCAAGCCTATGCTACAACAGCGTGAATAAAAGATGCAACCTCTGCCTTAAAGAAAAATGTCTAATCATTTGCAGACCCGAATTGTCAAATCTCAAGAAACGCAACAAACTCATGTCTTGACATGCCGTTGATGATGTTGTTCTCTGTTGTTAGGGCCATGTAGAGTGTTGGGATCCTAGGTACCGTGGC
Organism: Ricordea florida; assembly: GCA_949710005.1. Lineage (NCBI taxonomy): Eukaryota > Metazoa > Cnidaria > Anthozoa > Corallimorpharia > Ricordeidae > Ricordea > Ricordea florida. The sequence goes on from OX453277.1 coordinate 5,392,987, forward strand.
AGTGTTGGCAAGCTAGACATTGGTCTCAGTGATCTTGATCACCAAAGGTAACAAAGAAGCAGAAGAAATATTTTAAGCCACCCACTTCCCAAACAAGAAATATCATGTAATTGATATCATTAGATAAGGCAAGTGATTGAAATTGTCAAATGTGACTGTCATCTAAGATATTGTGGGGGTAATTTCTAAAGAAACTGGTGCTGCATTCGTGGGGAATTGGAATACAAGAAATTGGGATAATCAAACAAGTTGATAAAGTATTAATTTATACCACCGTGAGGTAAAAAAAGGGGGTGCTGACGTGTCAAGCGTTAGCCCTTTCTCAGAGCGAATGAGAGGATTATGAGTTAATTGTGCAATTTATATTGGGAGGTTTGGAGCTATGCTATTGGTGGTGCCATAGCAACGAGTGAACAAGAGTAAATTAAGTAAATGAATTAAAAACGTTCGTTGATACTGTGGGGATTAAGAGAACCCAGTTGGAAGATAAATCTTTGTTCTAGGTTTTTATGGCTTTCCGTGTTACCGTGATGTAGGTAAAGGCCACAAATTGTCATGTTTTGAGTGGAATGGCTCGGCAAATGAAAGGGTCGCGCTACTGGTTTAGATGCATTTTTGTCATTAATTTCTTTCTTTTACCTTATGGTGGCTCAAATTACTTTATCAACTTGTTTGATTATCCCAATTTCTTGTGTCATCTGAGAAACTTTGTCAACCATTATAGTGACTTTTTGTGCTATTGATATATGCATTTAGCAAAATTAATTAGCCATCCCCCATTATTAACCTGCCCCCCTTTAAATAGTCACCCCCAAAGACACTTTGCATAAATAAGATTAATAGAGGATTTCACTTTGCATAAATAAGATTAATAGAGGATTTCCAGTGTTAGAAGTGAGCTTTGCATGCCTATTAGTACGTAGTTGCACTGTATGTTCTACTTTCCTCAGCTGTACAATTTGCTCTCAACCTGGACCAAAACATTCAATGTTAATTGTTAACTTTTCTTAAGTTTCCAACTGTTCTGCTGATAAAATTGTTCATCTCCCTCTTAGGTTTGACAGTGTTCCAGCAGTAACAAAACTTTTATTCAGAGATGGTCTTGACATATACAGGTCACGTGAGTTCAGCCTTCTTATATGAATGGAACCTTCCAAAGTGGAATTATTACATGCAAAAATATTGCTTGGCATCTGCCATTTAATAGGAAACCTGTGCCCTGTGTTTGGTTTTTCATTTTGGCATTCCGCTTTTGAGAAATAATGTATACAAAATAATCATCTTCCTGATACTGACTGGCCATTTTTTAATTAAATTTCCTTACTGGGCTGGAAAGGGCATTTAGTATAAACCTTATTTCTCAGAATTGCAACACTTAAACAGAAAAATAAATAGAAGGCATTGCTTTCCTATTACATTAGGAATTCCGTGCAAAAATTGAGCTGATTCCAATTGTTTAATTTTTTATCATCTGTATGGCCATGCAATTAACTTTATTTTTCTCAGTTATAATACTTGGTGTTTCTTACATAGATTAATTTTTTTGCTTTATCATGGTAGGTGTTGTTGTATGATTTGCGGTCAACAAAACCGCTGCTGATAAAAGATCATCAGTATGGCTTGCCGATCAACAGTATCGCATTTCAGAACAAGCTTGATGTGGTGTTATCGTCTGATTCAAAAATCCTCAAGATTTGGGACAGGGAAACGGTGAGCATGTAATTGAAATTAATTGTAACTGTATGGAAGAATTACAGAAATGAAGTGCATTTTTAAGTTGTGATAAAATATTGTAATGGGAATGTTTTTGTAGTTGTGGAATGTTTTGGCTTCTTTAAGTAGTGAAAAAGCGTAGTGCATGCTGTTGGTTGTCACCATTTGTTTGTTGATTTTTGCTACCGGTAACAGGACAAGGGGTATCATAGGTAATTTAAAAAGGAGTCCATAAAGGAGGTACTGTTTGGAGGTACATGTTTTGTAATGAAACCTAACCACCCTTCAGTCTAATTCTGACTTACATTAACACTCAATATTAGCTCCTTTTAACAGTATTGAACACACCTTCCTAATCTAAGATTCTTCCTCGTCTTCAACTTATACTTTTCTGACAATGATACTGTGCAGTGTTTGCATTTTTTTTTGAAGAAATGACAGTTAATTTTCTTGTTATTGTGTTGTTTGACCTGGTTCAACTGGAACAAACTGTGAACCACAATTTTTACTTTCTTTTTTTTAAGGGAAAACCATTTACTTCCATAGAACCATCAACAGATATTAATGAACTATGCCTTTACCCAGATTCAGGTAAGATTTCCACCATTTTTGTTATGTAACGTAAAAGTACTATAAATTCAGGCTCTGGTTATTATTACCTGTCATTGTAATCGAATTCCCAAGTTTTGTAATCAAGCACATGTAAGATAGTCTGTTGTTGATTCAGTATTAAATAGAGCGTGATCGTATCACTTTGTTGTTGAGTTATTACAATTTTAAATGTAAGCTTTGTTAGACATGATTCAGTTTTGATCGGTTAATATCATTATCACTGCAGTCACCACCACTGACCCTTGATTCCCATTCTACTTTATTAATAGGTTTGTTGTTCATGGCCACGGAAGCACCAAAAATGCTGGTGTATTATATTCCTGTGAGTTGGCTTGCCTTGCCTGAATTTTATCCAGTAACAGATCTTGACAATCTTCATTTTGAATTTATAAATTGTGCAGGAAGAAAACTTGAAAGTTGCTATTGACCTCTCTATTCTCAAACGTTTATAGAATGTATATGCACTGTATAATATGCCAATAATTCTTAAAAGAGTATGTAGTTTTGCTTTGTTGGTGTGTGCTGTCACAAAGAGTATTTTCTCTGAGCAGCATAGTCTGACAGGGTTTAAAAATCTTATGTATAAAGATTAGGGTTCAGACTGGGCATTCATGACCCTTAACCCTTTCACTGCCAAAATCGAATTTATAAATTCTCCTGAGCAAGGGCTTTACAGTTCCTTACATTCTATTTTGGAAAATGAGGCAGTTGATCGATTTAGCATCCTTGATTTGATCATGTTCTCAATTCTTATAATCTGTTTGTGCGGTACTGTATTGGAATTATAAGGAGAATTTATACATGGGTCACCTATGGCATTGAAAGGGTTAATTGTAGGGTGGGTTGAGTGACGGTTCTGGAAGACTTTAATAGACACACAATATCTTCAGTCTAGTACATCAGACACTTTTGTATGGTATATATGTGTCTGTACTGCAATGTTCTGATCCACTGTTCTGTTTTTTTTTTCTCTATCACGTTTGATGAATCACAGTCGCTTGGTCCAGCTCCAAGGTGGTGTTCTTTCCTGGACAGCTTGACAGAGGAGCTTGAAGAAGATCAGCAACCCACTGGTGTGTGTTGATGAATGTTTGGTATTTTATAAGTGATCTAATTGATTTTTTTAACCCTTTTACTGAAAAATGATCATCATTTTTTAGTGATATTAATACACAGCAGTGAATACTAAGGAGGAAATTGAATGACCCCACAGTGGTTACCTGTCTTGATGCTTTAGCACCTTCTCATTCAACTGCCTTTGAATGTCTTTAACCACAGCTTGTCCACTTTCAATCTACCAAGTAACAAATATGTGGAAAATTGGGAGCAACCAACTAAACCAATCAAATTGGCTTTGGTAGGGTGACGTACCTACAGAGAACTACCCACCTCTGCTCAACACGTGGTGAAGAATGGGTTTTCGTTTGATGCCGGAGGCCTGACGTTTCGTCCGGTCATTTCCCATTCCATGTCCGGAGAGATCTCGGAATGATTTCCGCACTGGTCTCTACTTAATTATGCATGCTGTAGTTGAATTGTCTTGGGAAGTGCGCGAGCAAACATTTCTTGTTTTCTGAGAACGAAACCATACGGCTACAGCATGCATAATGAAGTAGGGACCTATGCGGCGCCAAAAAGCGTCACGTCCGCTGCTTTCAGAAATATTTCCGCTACTTTACAAAACTGTTGAAAACGCTGGGTGAACACGTCATTTTTCCATATGTATGTTTACAATGCGTCACGCAAGTGGGACTGTTCTAACAAGCCCAAAAACGGGATCAAGCAGTTTCCAAATATGGTACTTGGGAAAAAGTTAATATTGAATCTGGACGTGCGCTGTGGATGCTTGTTGCACGTTTCAAGTTTCGTTGGTTTCTGCCTTATGTAATACTTCATGAAATGTACGGAAACCACAAAGGAGAATTCATAGCCAGAAATTTCGAACCGGGCGTGCGCAATAGACCGTAACACTTAGAATATTAAACTTGCTGAAGCTTATAAAATTCGTACAATCGATGCAACAGCCCCATCCCAATGCTAGATCGAATAATATGCATCAGTACTTTCATTGCATAATTATTTTGTTTTGGTAAATCAAACACTCGTTGCGGTTTTCTTGGTTATTTTATTCCGAATAAATGCCCTTTACAACACACTAAAATGGCGCGTACCTTCGTCAATGACACTTTCAACATCTTGACTCAGCTAAAATCGTCTGCTGGAATCGATCCATCCCAATCAAATAATTTAAGTTCAAAGATGGTATTCCACATTTACGGCAAAAAAGACTTTGTAAACCCCGAAAATCTTGCGGCTTTTTTAGCTTACTTTCAGCAAGTATGAAGGCATCCACGAACAGTAATTATACTAAATTCTGTGCCAAAACGATCGCCATTTTGATACCATCAGCTCAACGACAGATAAAAGACTGGTAGCTACATGGTGTGATTACGAGGCTGGAGGCTCGGTGGGTAATGCGTTTTTGGAGGGAATTTTGGAATTATTATTTTTTTTTTGGTTGGTTTTCGGGCAAAAAGAAATCATGCGCTACAGCCAAACACTTACCGCTCCATTTCTTTCACGTCTTTCGACGAGCTTTTCGACTTCCCAATAAGTAGATCTTGTGTACTTAATTATTTTCTTTGGCAAAACAAAGTCGGCATCAGCGGATGAATTAGCATTTAGCTCGGATAAATACCCTCTCTGAGTTTTATTACGCGACGCCATTTTGGTTGACCTTTAACAGATGGACCAATCACACCCTAGCGTTATTGACAGGTTATCATGTGTGCTGGTGCGTAACAGAAATAAGCACCACCCACTTTGGTTCGGAATTTCTGGCTATGTGGTATCTTGACATTGGAGTTAAAAGGATTAAGACTCACAAAATGTCACTTGTCTGGAAGAGTTTTTCAGGTGACATTTTCAGGGGAAAAACAAGTTGGGGGCAGTAAATTAAGTCTAATAATACTATCCTTCTCTATAAGGTTAATTATTAACTTCAGAAATGCATAATCAGCAGCAAGTTAAGAACAGCATCTCAGATAACTTGGCCAGGTGCCTGTTTGGTAACAATTCCAGATATTTTGGCTGGTTATTACATTTTTAAAGGATTTGATTAATGTCATTCTTCTTTGACTAGAATGCCCCCTTCAGTAAAAGATGAATTTAGTTTTGAATTTAGTTTTGAATTTAGTTTTTGAGGTCTAGTAGAGTTTATGATAGGCAGTACAATGAATTCAGAACTTAAAGTTGAACAGTAATGTTTCTTCTTTTTAGTGTACGAAGATTACAAGTTTGTAACCAAGCAAGACCTGGATAGTTTAGGTAAGACTGTGGACTGCGTAGATCGTTTGTGATTGGACAGAAAAATTATTTTGCTTTTTCTTTTACGGCATCTAATTATATAGCAGTCAGTTAATCCAGTATTGCCAGCACGGCTATTATCCTTTAATTTTTCAGAACTGTCCAATTTGGGATTTAATTTGGACAGTTTTCAATATGGAATTTGAGTAAAAATGCAGAAACTGTCCTATTTGGGAAAAAATAGGTCAGTTTGTTTCAGCCAATGAAATCTAAGAAAAAACAATAGATTGTGAAACCAACCAATCAGCCGTGAAGAAACGTCAGCACTGAAAGCAGGACAGGTCGCCATTGTTGTTGACAACATGGAGGAATTCAGTGAAGAAAATTTGCCAAATTTTTCCATCTTTAGCAGTTCTAACACAAATGAGAGAATTTCATGGTTGCAGGAAGAGGAAATTAGTACTCTTAAAAGCAGAAACGAAAACTCAAACACCGCCAAGAGCACAAAAACGTGGCTCAACGTTTTCAACGAGTGGAAACTCCAGCGTAACGAAGCTAAGTACCCGTAAGCAACGTAAGTTCCCATAGTTTTCCTCGCGAAGCTGTATTTCCTCACTAGCTATATAATTAATAAGTAACAGGACCACATGCTTGTCCAATTTGGAAATAATTGGATGAAAAAAATTCCTCTGACAGCTAAATTGGACTCGGCCTACGGCCTCGTCCAATTTTGGCTGTCCTCGGAATTTTTTTCATCCAATTATTTCCAAATTGGACAGCATGTAGTCCTATTACATATACTAATTAGAAAACGCGCTACAGATAATTCTTTAAACGATAAAGCCGTAGAGTATAAAGGGAACAATTAATAGGATACTTGCCAATCCAAAATAGCCAGTATGAATTATGTGAAGCTCTAATATAATAATTTTTATTTATGTTTTTCGTACTTTGTTGCGGTAGCTGCAGTAGCTAGTTAGCAGTATTTTTTTTAAACGTATGCAAGTTGATCTCCTTTTTTTTGTTAGGGCTATCACATTTGATTGGAACAAACCTGCTGAGAGCCTACATGCACGGCTACTTCGTAGATAGACGTCTCTACCACAAGGTGAAGACTATGCGAATGATAATTATAATGACCTTTATTTGAGTGTCATCTGTATCTAGCACTGACAGTACTAATCGGGGACGCTGTAAAACACAAATGAAATGGAATGAAATCATGTCAAATTAAATCAACCGATCAAGTCAAATGTTGGTTTTTGCGGAGAGGAGAAAACTGGAGTACCCGGAGAAAAACCTCTCGGAGCAGAGTAGAGAACCAACAAACTCAGGCCACATATGATGCCGGGGCCAAGAATCGAACCTGGGCCACATTGGTGGAAGGAGAGCGCTCTCACCACTGCACCAACCCTATGATGTATATGAGTTTCTAGATACCCTTCACTAAAATTTAATAAAACATTCGCTTGATATGTTACAAAACGAAACACTGATATTAGAGGGTGTTAACAAGAACCAGGGGCGACTTTCACTCCAGCACGAGTTCACTGCAGTTCCCTCTTGTGGCTCTGTATTCGTTAACACGATACCACTAAATAAGTTGCAACAAGTTGAGTCACTCCGGAGCGAGTTCACCCCAGGTTTTATGCCGAAGCTCGTTCCGGTATACTACTCGATTCTGTTTGAAAATCGGCATTTTGGTGTAGTGAAACATGAAGCGCATGTATGATCTTTTCACTTCAATACTCTTTTGAATTAGATAGTCGAAAAATAAACATGTAACAAAAAATAGCTCCGCAGTGCATACATGTGTAGCTTACTAGAACACGTGGCAGGCGCTTGGCTCGGGTGGACAAATTGAATATCTAAATAAATAAATCCGCTCGTGCCATAATGTCGCTAGATACCTCGTGTAGGCCACGCAAAAACTACAAGTAATCCCAGTTCGAAACTTGGGTCGGGGCTAGCTCTTTCATGTAAGCACCCACGGAGAACGGGTTTCAACTGCCTGTGGAAAGACATTTTGTGATATGGTCTTGTCTTGCTTCGGGAGGGGATTGGCCTTATACATCTCACATCTTGTTTTGCCATGTTCCTCAGGCTAAATCGTTGGCTGAGCCATTTGCTTTTGAGGAATACCGCAAGAAACGTATCCAGAGCAAGATTGAAGAGGAGCGAGCTAACAGAGTCAAACTGAAGGTAGGTAGGCCACAAAAATGTTGTTTTCCTTTTATCAAACGAGTAAGTTGTAAGTTATTTTAAACGTTTTGTTACTTTATTATCGCTCTCTCTGTCTTGCTGTATTGCTGACTAAGTCACTTTAAATGTAGTTACCCAGCAAGGTTATTCAACAGTGGTTTTAGTAAAGCCACACAACTTCGACAAAGACACCTCTAAAGAAGACACTAGATAGCAGTGTTGAAACGTCTAGTTGGTTAATAATAACTCTTGAGTTACTTTCATTTACTTAGCCAGTGTAGATGTGGCATCAAACTATGTCTAGTAGTTCCCAGTTAACAGCTGCCAGTGCGTCCAGTGATGAAATTGAGAGTGGTGACTAGCGTTTTCTCTCACCAGAAACTTCCTAAGGTGAACAGAAATTTAGCCGAGAAGTTAATTGACGAGAAAAGCGACGAAAAGAAAATGGCTACTGAGGTAAGTAAAAAAAAACTGTAAAATAAGCATGAAAACGAGTTTAAAACCTGTCGAACAAGCATAAAAGCTAGCTGAAAACCTGTTGAACGAGCATTGAAACGAGTTAAATCATGTAAACAAACATGAAAACAAGTTTAAACCTGTTTAAAAAGCACTTCAGTTTCGCTGAGAGAGAGTTGAATTCTACGCCCTATTTTCTGGCGTGATTTCTCAATTCCTTATTACTGTGATTTCCAGGCTGTTGATATCACCAATCCTCTGGAAGATGACAGATTTGCAGCGATGTTCTCCAACCCAGACTTCCAAGTGGACGAAGAAAGTCAGGTAGGGACTGGAACCACGGGATGTTTGCTTAAACTGATGCACTAACTATAACAATAACAATGATAATGATAGTAGTAACAGACAGCATTAATGATAATATCAATATTAATGATAATGATTAGTATATACATGTACCAACTCAGCAGACTTGGCATTTTGCGCAATCTGATTGGCTCACCATCTCGGAATAGTCAGCGCAGAAAGTGACTAGTGCCGATGCTTCTGGGAAATCTTTGTGCAAACAAGTTTTGGTCGAAAAAAAATTATGCGCGCCAGTTCTCGCTTTACAGCTATTACCGAGATATGTGACTCAGCTTGCTTCATATAAACTAAAACAATTATTCTCGTCAATATTTTGCCACTATTCACCTCAGAGAATAATTGTTATTAGTATAAATACTCAAGTGATTATACAAAATCGGACGCTCTGATTGGCTCGCTAACTCGGATTATCCGCCGATAATCACCTCGACGAACAAAATGGCTGCCATTCGTTCGTGCGCTTTTGATGAAATAAATGTTTTTTCGTGTTGTATCACGCATTTTCTTTTCTTTTTTGAAATAATTACCTGTGTATTTATACTAAAACAATTACTCGCCTCAGGCTCAGTGGTTCTCGGTAAATATTCACCTCGACTTCGTCTCGGTGAATATTCACCGAGAATCACTTCGCTTTCGGCGAATAATTGTTAAATAATAACAAGAATGACAAAACATAATAACGATTTAGCTGTGCGAGTCATGGTCCCGTTGGTTTTACGCCTTATGTTGAATCAAAATTAAAAAATCTAAATTGTATTGAAAGTCAATAGATATATACGAGCAATGTGCATTATATACGAAAAAAGTGTGAACGAAATGATAACATTGAATTACGGAAAAAGAAGGCGTTGTGGCCGAGTGGTTTGTCTTTCTTCCTGGTCATGAGCTGGATTTACAACACGGTCATCCAGAGTTTCGAATCCTGGACCACACTTCAGAATAGCGAAACGGCTCGCCTCTCACCATTTAGGATTCTGTGTTTTATTTGCAATGTGTGTTTAGTTATTTACTGTGCCTGCAATTAACACAGCAGCTTTAAATACATCCACACTTCAATAGAGCGAATGTTATCATTATCATTATCATTGTCATTATTAGTATTATTGGTATTTTCATATTATTATTATTATTGCTGTTGTTGTTCACTTAAGACTGGGATTATTTCGTGTTGTTGTTTCAGGAATATAAACTTTTTCACCCGGTTGTGTCCAAACACGAGAAAGAAAGAATCAAACGACAGAAAAAAAAGCAACAGATGTTGGAGCAGTTTGACGAGATTGAGGTGAATTGTTTTGAGTTAATCACACGCAGACAACGAATTTTCTGGTGTTGTTATTTTATGCATTAACATATTCTTAAATGAATTTTTCTGCTGAGTCAGCGTCTAACTTCAAACATTCAACTTAATTCCCTAGTAAGCCACCTGGTTGGCTTATTTATCTTATTAACGTAGATTAGTCACCGGGATTTTCTTCGTATGGATATTACATCCTTTAAGGAGCTCCTTCTCTGCTATAGCTTTGTCTGTTACCTCTCTGTTCTCAGAGTCTTTCATTCGAATATCATACAACGTAGGACATTTTTCATACAGACTGATGAGCTCACTTGTTAACTTGTTTTTTTTCTGCGGACACCGAACTAAAAAGCGATTGGTTGATGTCGTTCAACAAGCGACAAACACGTTGAACGGAATAGAGCCGAGCTCTATTCCGTTTAGCAACATATGCATTCAACAACGTTCAACATGTTGAAAGGTCTATTTTCAACATTCAACATGATATACTGTTCAACTTTCGTTGAACAGAAGTGGCAGCATTTGTTGCTCAACAAATGTTGAACAGTGTATCATTCTCTTAACGGTTTGTGCATGCACCTGCAATGGTTTAATTTCTACCAGTGACACAATATATCACTCTACAAGGGCTCAAGTGCATTGAGTAATCTTCGATTATTTACAGTTTTTTAAATCACTTGATAAAATGGAATAGATATAACGCATTCTATGATTGGTCAAGATAAATGCATTATAACACCATAAAGCACGCGTATAACGTCACGTGCGTGCATTGCAGTGCAATATATGCACGCATATGCACTCACAAATCTTTTTGTGTAAGCTCGATAGTAATGCTATTATTGGCAAAACAAGCGTTTGTTAATTGGGCGTTTCATAAAAGGAATAACAAAAAACTTGTTTCTCGTGCATTGTTGAGTTATATAAGCACTTGGGTATTTCTAAGAACACTCGAGAAGTGCGAGAAGCACTTCTCAAGTATTCTTAAAAATTTCCCGCGTGCTTATATAACTCAACAATGCACTCGGCGCGTTTTTTATTCCTCTAGTAACATTTAACAATTCCAATCATTTTGTCGATCTGATTGAATGATACATGACATTTTTTTCCTTCAGGGGAGGGGGTGTAGTTTTAAAGATTCCTTCTGTTTGGGGTTGGCTCATTTGAGGGAGGTGGGGACTGCTTGTTTTTCGGGGTGGGGTTACTTAGGAGAAGATTTATGGTATTTATTTTGGAGTTTCTTACTGTTGGTGATGAAGCTCGCTCAAAACGATTTCTCAAGAAATTGGGTAAATCAAACGAGTTGATTAAGTAAGTTATACCACCATAAGGTAAAAGGGAGGTGCTGACGTTTCGAGCTCGCAGCACCAGTTTCTCTAGAAACTATCCCCACAAAACGATTTCTATCTTGCTAGCCCTGATGAGAGAGCGTGGATCCCAAGACACTTCTTTAGGGGAGGATGGCTTATTAAGTGTCTTCTGATAGAGATGGGTAGCTTACTAGAGGATTTGTGTGTTGTTTTTGTTTGCAGGAGCGAGAAGGTCGACCAAGCGAAGAGGAAGAATCCAGCAGCTCAGAGGATGAACGAGAATGGCGAGCAGAGATATCCCGGCAGCGAAAAGGGGCGAGGAATAAAAAAGACGAATTTGTCACCAACAAACCCAAGTTTTACGAACTCAAGCCCGGTGAAAACTTCAAGACTGCTCAATCCTCCAGCACTGCGTCGAATGAAAAGCGGAGAACGTAAGCTCTCTTTTTCTTTTTTTATTATACATTTAATAGGAGTTGCCGAGGCAAACAGATAGTCTTGTTTTCCGTGAGCCCTGGAATTTCCCGAGACAAAGTCGGGGGAAGCATCAGAAGTCGATGGAAAACAAAACTAATTGGTTTCCCGAGAGAGCTGACATTTAATACTTTCACTTCACAAAGACAAAGAAAAAAGAACGAATCAAAACAATGTGTGTACTAGTAAGAACACAAATTTCATTCTCAAAAACGCTTAATGAATAGTTTACAAAGTACGCGAGAAAGCCGGTCTCGTCCACATTGGTTCGACAACATGTCGGCTCGACAACTAGCCTGCGTAGCAGTCTCTTCTGGAACCAAGGGGAAGTCGCGCGAAGGCATGATCAGCGAGAACAAAAAGTAAGGAATGGGGGGAGGGTGTGGGGAGGAATTCCTTTCCTTTCCTTGCCTGCCCCTCCCCTTGCTGTTACTTATTACCTCTGTGCCCCGTGCCCTCGCGCGACTCCCACTTGCCAGAAAGGAAACGGAAAAGACTGCTACGCAGGGTACTCGACAACATGTCGGCTCCACAACATGGTGGCTCCACAACATGGTTCTGTTTACAAACAACAATAAGGTCATCATCATCATCATTATTATTATTATTATTATTATTATTATTATTATAAGTATTATACAATTCAACCATTAATCTTGAAAGCAATAATGGCGACAGCAATTGAACATCTTCAGATCAGCAGAGAGAAAGAGTGGGGAGGTTATATGACTTATTCTAAAATGGCCGCCTTTTATATGTTCTTTTGTGTTTATTTAAATTAGACCTTGATGCCTCGTTCAAGGTAAAATATTCCTTTGAATTTTAGTTGAAGAACGACGGGATAACTTGAATAAAAACAAAAGAATATTTAAATGGCAGCCGTTTTGGAATAAGGTGTATAAGTCTCCAATTTGCGTGTTGACTAGAAAAAGGCGAAGCAAAACGTCGCTGGTAGAACTGTTAAACAGCTCAGTGTTGACACGTTAAGTAGTGGCTTATTTTATGTTGCGTTGAATATGAGAAAAGTGCAAACAACGTATTCTTATGTGGAGCCTTCTTGTTTTGCTAGGGAATCCCTCGGAGAGCGTTTAAAGCACGAAGAGAGTTCCGGTGTAATCACATCCATTGGTTCCTCTCTTGGAGAAAAGGAAATCACTTTCAAAGTGAAAAAGGTGAGTTTATTAATAAGCTGGTTCCGCGAGCGGGCAATATGAAACGAACCCTGAGTTCTGATTGGCTACCCGAGCTGGCAAGATGGGCGTATTTCCCGCTTTTAATTTCCCGCTTTGACCCGCAAAACGGAACAAAAGATACAACATATCATAAACCTCTATTCAGTCACCCAACTCTAATAAGCCAGTCCCCAAAGATACCTTGTTATAACTGAGGCCATCTTCAAAAGAGTTGATTGTCTGGTGAGACCGACTATCAAGTGACATTCATGAGAAATACAAAAAGCCTACATTGACTTCTTTTCCGTTTGTAGCTTGTAGGTTATGCATTGTAACAATATGCTTAGGTTTGTCTGTACGCTTGACCTAGTGAGTTTAACTACCTCAACCGCTTTGTTAGATCCACTCCTTCAATACGACCACGATTTTACAGCCCGCAAGTGCTTCCAGTAAGAATGCGGCTCCAATTCTGAGTACAGTTTTCTGAACTGTCCTACCCAACCCTAGGGATTGACACCTTCTATTCCACATTCCTCCCTCCCCCACCCCTACCCCCCCCCCCCCCCCCATAAAAACGAACATCCTCACGTGAGATTTTATTTGTTGTGCAGAGTGACAAAGAGACAAAGAGAAACGAAGCAACCCGTGCGCATGTCAAGGAAAGAAAGAAGCTTCGTCGATCAGTAAGCAGTGTTATCGGCAAAGAAAAACGCGGCCCTGTCTTCTGGAGAGGGAAGCGGGTAAAATAAAAATTGTTGGGTTAAAAATAGAAAACTGTTACAGAAATAAAGAGAGAATAAATCAAAGTGCTCTGTGAGCGATGTCATCCGATTTTATCTACGAACACAAATGAATTAGGAATAACTCATTTACGTCCCATTTACATGTACTAGTACGCAAATTATTCTGAAAACAGTTATATTTCCAGAAAAGTCCATAGACAATCGACCATCTGAGAACGAAGAAACCCAAATCCTTCCTGAAATTTGTCACTAGCAAATTTCACCGGACCGCCTAAGCAATGAAAGAACAAGATCGAGAAATAAATACAAACTAATACCACTTTGGGACAAAAAGTGGCAAAATGTGGCAAAGTCCTTTATTTTGTGTATTTTTTACCGTTCATTTGGGCATAAAGGTACTAAGGTTCGGCTAAATCCGGTGTATTAAACTTGCAACATAGCAGAATCCATCCTGGGTACATTTGCGTACTTGATCGAGTTTACTCCTGAGTGAGGGAGTAAGTGACAAATCGTCCCCTCACAATATGTCATCCTTCATTAACATGCACGGATGACATAAAAATGGTGTAGGAAACAAGAAATCAGGGTCGGGTGTACTGCGATAAAGTTTGAATAGAAACAGAAAAAAACCAGTACAGAAAACAACACATAAGGGTCAACTGTACTGTGGTACAGTTAATACTGTTACAGAGGAAACCAGTAATGGAAAGAAAAAGGGTTGTGGGTTATGATAATAATTTAAGTTTTAGTGGAATTGTGAGGTGGAGAAGAACAGTTTTTGCCCTAGAGACTTTTGTTGCAGCTTCTACTCCTAATTGCAACAAGTGCAACAGCGATTATTACGCGGGATGCCGTAGGTTAGCGTGTCATCGTTTCGGGAGAGTTCCGTTTTTTTTTTTCCATTGCAGTCACAAATCACTTTTTTTTTTGGTATGGTTGGTGTGTGCGATTTCATTGGCTTCAGTCCACGTTGGAATCACGTGCAACATCAGGGGTGAATCCGTGTGAGAAAACACTGAAGGTTCACAGTCAGTGGCTCTTGGTTTTCTTGAGATATAAATTGTGTAATTTTCAGCTTTTTTTGCTGGAACCGGACTTGACTAAAATTTACAACACCGAAGACTGGATATGGCGATTTCCAACAGTCAAATTACATATCCTCAACGGTGAATACCCTTTGGGGCCCTGATTAGTTTCTTGAGTTATTTCATGTGAGAAAATTCCTCGTGTCCAATCGCTCGTTCCATTTTAAACAGGGTCCCCTCCCTCAAGCTTGTTGGTTAGTATAAACAGACAGTGTTTATCGCAACGCATAAATATGGTCACACCGACCCATCCCGCGTAAACGCCTCCTGGCGTCTTGTTATAGTCACTTTATTACACGTAACAGCAATTCATTTTACAATAATACTTATCACACTTTACACAAACATTGTGAAGCTCTTGTGTTTTTCCTTAATCTCGTTAAATTGTCAACCTAACTTCAATCGCAAGTAAATGATTTTGTACTTTGGAATCTGCTTTATTTGTTGAAGCCTTTATTATTAAAGTGAATTTCCATTTAGATGTACAGTTTTCTGAACTTTTTAACTTGACTGTGATAATGACTTCCACTCAAGTCCTCAAAACGTCAGTCAATGTCACCAGCAGTTCTATTAACAACTAACTGTACCCAGACTATGAAACTCGGCAACAAACATATAACAATAGTTGTTTTTTTCAATCGGTGAATAGTCTTTAAGAAAGGTAAGTACACTCGTTTGTAACATAAGGAGTTGATTCAAAAGGTACAACAGTGGTTAGTGTAGTGATTACTATAAGTGGTATTGTGTACAGTATCGAAGGTAACATGTTGGTGTTCCTTTTAATTTGTACACGTGGAAGCTTCCACAGTGGCGTACGACGATACTTGTGGAGTAATGACAGCAATTAGAACTATAAGTAAAACAAACCTGTCGACTGACCCTACCATCCCGGGTGCTCGGATGTCCTCCATTTAACCACCCTGGATAAGATGTATCACAGTGTTGATAACTTGTACATGATGTGGCCATGATCCTGCCAACAACAAACCTGTACCAGCCTTCAGCCAGGTATTTATCGCATTTGTAGTGTTGTGTGCTGTAACCTCTATATCTCGTATAATCATCAAGAGTATGATATTCATAGCACTCTGGTTTGTCAGTACCTGAAAGAAATAACTTACTAAATAATGCAACTCATGCTAAATGGACTTTGTAAGAAGCACTGTGAAGGGAATACAATGTTGCTGTGTCGTGTGCTGTTACCTCTTTATCTCGTGCCGTCATCGATACTGTGATACGTAAGAAGCACTGTAGAGGAAATACAATGTTGAAAGGGGTATTTTTCTTCAACATCTCACACGCAAAAGACACGGGAAATCCGAGTTCTCTCGGCCCAGCGAGTCGAACCGATGACCCGCCGATCTATAGTTCGGACGGAAATAGTAATCAAAAGATTATGGGTTCTGGTGTTTGTCTCTCGGTATATTCGAGAAATTCCGTTCCATCCGCACTGGTTTGAAGCTGAAGATCGCCCCACCTCATATTTCTATGTTCTTGGCACCCTCTTAAGCCGAAGTGCTAGTGTTGTTCAACCATAACGTGTTTAACAAGATCTCTGGAGACGAAAGACCCAAAATTTCTTTGCCGTAAAGAACACCGACCTCTTCGTCAGTCAGAGCGCGAGCTGCCTTTGTCTTGTTTTCCTTTCCCGCTTTTTTCAAATCCTTCTGCTTTGCAGCTAGTCTTTCCCTGGTTTTTCTAAATTCTGTCCCTTCTGTGATGGCCGTGGGGCAATCCATCCATAAATAGCGGTCAAAGCTGGATACAAACGTCCGTAGATTCGTTGCGGGTTCATATTCTCCTGCGTCCTTTTTTTATCACTGCCAGAATGAACGCGCACAGCATTTCATCGAGCTCTAGCGGTTAACTTTTTTTGGATTCTTCGTCTTTCATTCTCTTAAAGCCTTTTAGTAACGAAACATCCCTTTTGGTTTTTCTCAGTGTGTTTTTGTTTGCTTGCTCCTCGATAAAATCCTCTTAAGTTGATTCAGGTGGTACAAAACGTGCGGTAGCCATGTTTTGCCAAAACACAAACATGTTTTCTCAACCAGCGCACCTCGAAACCTATTTGAAACCCATTTGAGTGGGAAAAAATCCGGCCCGTGGGCCGTATCGTAAAAAGCTGGACCGGTTACGCGCTCGTGATTAGCCAATCAAATTCGAAGATTTAGGATTCTGGCCCGCTCAGATGATTTGGAAAAAAGTAATAAAGGATATTACATATGTGTGGATATAAATGAGATCACACGTGTACGATGTCATTGGGGATAGCGTTTTCAGTAATTTGTTACCACTCTGTCCTCGGTATACCGTTAAATTTGCATAATAAAAAGTAAATTACGTAGTTGCTAATAAAACACTTCCCTGGTTCGCTGCGATTACTTAATAAATATTTTACGACACTAGAAAGAGAAATTTCGTATCTTTGCGCAAACTTGAAATACCCTCTACGTCTTTAGAAATTCCCTGATTTCCTTTTATTTATTTATTATTATTTTCATGTGTTGACTTAGACTTACGACAGGTAATATAAGAAATATTCCTTACAGATTGGTTGATTCCCACTCCACTGACCGCTGGGCAAGCACCGCCTCACTGATGGACCGCGCATGGTATATCCCGGATGACACAGGTATCTGACATATTCTCCAACCCAGTATCCACCGGCGATACTAGTCGCGTTTTCTGGTCTACCTGGATTGCCACAGTTTACAAGAACTAAAAAGAAAAAGAAAAAAATACAAACTTATTAACTCAGTCGAAAGCAGTATGGCAGTCATCAACGTTCATCATTTCATCACTCTCATTCACTCGTCACTCTCTCTTACTCTCTCACTCAGTTTCTCCCCCACGTATTTACTCTTTCCATTTACTCACCTAATTACCCAAGCACTAACGCACTCACTTACTTACTCACCCACTCACTCATTCACTTTCTCACTCAATCAATCACTCAGTTATTCACTTAGTAACTCAACCACTCTCGCACTTACTCAAACCCGCACAAACGCACTCTCGTTTACTCACGAACTCACTTATTCACTCATTTACTCACTGTCGGTCACTCACTCACTTAATCTCCCACTTACTCAACGACTTTCAGCCACTTACTCTATCACTTCCTCTCACTCTGAGTCGCTCACCGACCCACCCACTTACTCACCCAATCACTCTGTGAGGGAAGCAGGGTTGGCGCAGTGGTAAGAGCGCTCGATTTCCAACAATGTGGCTCGGGTTCGATTCCCGGCGTCATATGTGGACTACGATGTTGGTTAGCTTCTTTGCTCCGACAGGACTTTCTTCGGGTACTCCGGATTTCCTCTCTACAACATTTGATTAGATTTTATTTCATTTTGTGCTTTACAGTGTCCCCAATTAGTACTCAGTGCCAGATACAGTTGACACTCAAATAAAGGTCATTATTATTATTATTTTTATTACTATCATCACTTATTTACTCAATCACTCACTTAATCAAACATTCTCTGTCAGTCACTCAATCTGTCATTCCCACACACTGACTTTTTCACTTCCTCTGATTCTCAGTTACTTACCTTTCTTTTCCTCACTTTCACGCACGTAGACACTAAACTTACTCGTTCATCACTCACTCATATTCACTCTCTCACTCATTCAATCACTTTCAGTCATGTACGCATAAACGCACTCCCTCGCCTGCTCTCTCACGTACCAGTAGAGTTTATCACTGGATGGATCCATTGATAAATCGATCGAGGCTTAACCATCGAACTCAAAATTGACAATAAGACTAGCAGTAAATTTGTGTTCATTATTGGAGCAAAGAGAGAACCATAAACAAATTCAACCCACATTAGACGGCAGGAACCGAACTTGCATCGCAGTTAAATAGGTGGGCGGGGCGTGCTGTCACCACTAAGCCAACATTCCTCCCCGCGAAATGGAATGGTGGTCACTGCCTAACAATTAATTAATTTAATTTGCTATAAAGCAATCCACTGACCTAGTTTGGAAGTTCTTTCCACCGAATTGTTGTACATATTGCGCGCAATGCATTTGTAAGTGGACTGGTTAGCGGCGTGGAATTCATCAATAGCAAGTACACTGGTGAATTCATCTGCAGTGACGTAATTAATGACGGGCATAATGACGTCATTCCTGTACCACATGACAGTAGGTAGAGGAGACCCTTTGGCTGAGCAATTAACCCGAACTGATTCTCTCGATCCATTCACTGAAATTGATGCTGGTGGTGTACTGGCAAAAAATGGCGTCTCTGAAAAGCAAAAGTTGCAAATTTATTAAGCCAAGTAAACAGAGAAAAGTACAGTGAAGGTTAAAAAGAAAGGTGACAGAAATCGGAGGAAATAAGTTCTGAAATAATTTATTAGAAAAGATGAATCTTGTAAGGACCCACCTACTGTCTCTACTTTAAGGAAAACTCCATGAATGATTGAACCATACTTGTTGGATGGCTGACAAATGTATAGCCCTTTATCTTCGTTTTGAGTGTTGTTTATATGCAGACCATCACTCTTGAATGAAGTACGACCCTGAGGGAGGAGGGCTTGGGGAGACCTGCTCCATTTGACCACGGGGGTAGGGTGACCTATGACGTCACATGGCAACTTTGTGGTTTTGTTGAGATAACCCTTAATCTCACCGGGTGGTAAGGTTTTGAATCTTGGAGAACCTGTGTCAATGATTTAAGAGGAAACCGGTCCAATGAGTAACTTGTAGATTGTGTGAAATCGATGAGGTGTCAAAACAAGCATGGAGGACCACAAATGACTACGACTAACGAGTGACAACGAATTACTACGAGTGACTACGAGTGACTCAGGGTGACTACGAATGGCTACGAGTGACAACGTATAACTACAAGTGATCCAGTACGACTACGAGTTACCACGACTGACCATGGGGCAGAATTCAACACAATATTTTCGTGATATCATAATTATGACAGCCATACTGCGTCACGTTTTCTAATAATCGTTATTACACCACAAATAAGGCATTGTCAGCGTGTAAAATGTGGACATAACTTTGTCTATTATTTAATGACGTTAATTGATCATCGCAGTTATGTACACAACTTAAGCAGCTGTGAAATTAAAGCCTGAAAAAAAAAAAAAAAAAAACTCAGGCCTTAACGGGGTTCGAACCGATGACCTCTGCGATATCGGTAATGTTGTGAGTTTGTAATATACCCGTAGATGGATCTGTCTATTATTGTTCTTCGAAAAAGAGCGGTCTTGGATAGGGTTAAGGTGGCGTGAGGACAATGAGCGGCCGTTTTTTAAAAATACGATAATCTAGGAGCGTGAACGAAAACTAAGTGGGTAATTCTTAAACTCCAGTGCATAAGTTTAAACATAAAACTCCATTTCTGAATTAACACCAGTATTTCTTTCTTACTGTGTGCTACTTTTGGTTACTAGGGATTCCACGGAAACAGGTTTATTTGTGAAAATGACATGATTCAACCTCTTACAAAAGATTATAGACCCTTACTAAACAAAAGGTAGTACTAGTGGATAGTACTAATTCAAACAAAATTACCCATAAAGTGATCAGAGAAAAGAAAGGCCCTACATCTGGGTTAAATGTTGATGAAAGGACAAAGAAATAAAAGTGCTCACCAAAAACAACCAGCTTTATATTTTTTGTTATGTTTCCAAAAACGTTTTCTGCTCGACATGTGTACATGCCCGTATCTTCGTAGCGTGCATCAGTGATCTCCAGTTTCCCACCAACTGCTTTGTACCGTTGTTGATTGTGGTTTCCATGGCTATTACTAGGTATCGACCACGTGATATGTGGCTCTGGAAACCCACGTGCTTTGATATTAATAGAAACATTACCACCAGCTTTGACAGTTATCACTGAAGGATGTTTGCTTGTGAATCGAGGAGCAGCTAAAACAAAAAGACCAAAAAAATTAAGTATTGAAATCTGTTACAATTACATGTAAATAAAAAGGTTTGCTCACAGAATATATGACACAAGCATAGAATGGTTGTGGTCTTTTTCAAGGTCGTAAATCTCCTGTAAATCGCTAGATTAAGGGACACAAGTTTGCTCGTGCGTATTTACTGTAAGTGCTAACCTTAATAAATAAAGGATTTGATTTTCCTGTAGCAATAGAATAATTTATTTAAGAATAACATTTTTAAGGATAGTCGGAGCATAACTTGGTGTTCGAGAGTGTCAAGAGTGGACAGCTTAATTCATGAAAGTATTTTCATGAAAATGTCATATTTAACAATTATTCGCCCAAGGCGAAGTGATTATCGAAGTGATCATAAAATAGGCAAGTAGTATCTTTCGCGATAAAACCGGGAAATAATTATTCGGTCAGCATGCAATATTCATCGTTCATCAGGTTAGTTTTTAGGATTTTCGTACGTATCTCGATCAAGTTTACAAGTTTAACATTAAGGACTTTTTCGCGTGGAGTTTATTTTCTTTTCTTGTTTACAGCGTCGTTAGTTCTTTAATCGAATAGGTTGTCATGATAAGTGCAGTAGTATAAGAGGAGGAAGTTAAATTACACTTGAGCTAGAAGCCGTTTTTCAGCGTGTAAAGGTCCCCAAGTATAAAGGGAAGGGGGTTCCAATTTGGATTTTAAGAGAATTTTCCGAGCTCCGAAGATGGCCCGAAGATGACCCGAAGATGACCCGAAGATTTTCCGAGCGTTTTCCGAGAGTTAATGAGCTATTTCAATTTAGACAAATATGCATACTATAAATCTTCGGAAAAAGTATTTCCATTTAGAGAGTGGCGCACCAAAGGTATTTCCATAAACATGTTCTCCGTCAAAGAGTTACGCTCTTTAGCACGAAGCTATGGACTACCTGTGGTTTCGAAGATGCGAAAAGCTGACCTCCTACGAGCTATCGCGGAGGCTCGCGCCGCGGAGTGGAGGAAACGACTCCGGCGAGCGCTAACGACGGGGAGATACCCTGCTATTACCAGAGGGGATATAGAGAACCCCCACAAGAAGTGGCAGCGAGCACGTGAACTCCGTCAACTTGCGAGAGAGGTTGACGCCGCTCTTCTCGCGGAGGGTGTCCGAAAGAGGACTACTCCAACGATGAGAGCAGAAGCTCGTAGAAGGATTGAAAACCGGCGAGCACCCTTAGCGCGATCTATTGTCGCAGAAGGGTCACGATTACTCGAAGAGTTGGATGGAGAAAGAGAGGGCGAGCAACGCGGGCGGCGCTTCTGGAAGTGGTCTTTCTTCCGAGGCGTGGACGGACCTCTGGTGGATCGGATTATGGATAAGCTCCACGAGAAGGTCGTCACCAGCTGCTATCTGCGATACAGTTACACCTATCGACTAAGACACATCGAAACGGGAAAAATCATGTTGTGGAAAAAAACAGCAAAAGGCAGTCCCTGGATCCAGCGGCTCGAGCCAGAAGCTAGAGACTGGGTGCAGGCGGAAGACGAGAAGCGCTTGTCAAGGGACCAAATTGAGCGACCTAGCACCAAGTGGACCTTCATTCGCTTTATCTATGTGGAATTCAAGGTCGTAGTAGATCGGCAGGCGCCTCTGTTGGGCACAGGACCACTACCAGATTGGTTGAGGAGAAAGCGGGGGATGTATTCCTTGGACACGTACGGAGATAACCTCTGCCTCTTTCGCTGTATAGCGGTCCATCGAGGTGCGCATGTGTATCGTTGCACCACCCAAGCCCGAGCTCTTGCTAGAGAGATATTCAAAACGCCAAACATCCGAGGTACACACCTGGACGACCTTCGGAAAGTAGAGGCCCACTTCAAATTCGGGATTCGGGTATACGAACCGACAGAGGTTGGTGAGTGGACGCATATAAGGCACCCAGCGCACTATGAAAAAGTAGGTACTCCACCAATGACGATCGGCGTCTACGAGGGGCACGCGTTTCTCATTCGCGACATCCGGAAACTCGCGAATGTATACGTGTGCGGGGAGTGTAAGGCAAGGTTTACACGGACCGACAACCTTTATCGCCACGCCGATAGTTGCACCCAAGGCGAGACAAAAGTTGTCTGCAAAGGAGAGAAAGTGGAAGCTCCATCATCCGCCTACGAGTTTGCGTTCTACCCCCAAAAACTAGATAGCATTCAGGCCGTTCAGTGGCTCGAGTATGAAGCTCGCACTAGGGGCATCCATATCCATCACCGGCGAGCCAATGATAGAAGGTATAGCCGTAGACGGTTATGATCCCATTTCAAAGACCGTCTTCCAATTCAACGGGTGCCTCTGGCACGGGTGTAAAATCTGTTTCCCATCACCGAAGCAACGTCAGGAGCTACTTCAGAATCTTTCCAAGAAAAAGGACAGCCCTGTTACGCGTGAAATGCCATACCAACAGACGCTCGAGCGTGAAGCCAAAATCCGAGCTGCTGGGTATCGCCTTGTGGTCAAGTGGCAGCACGAGGAGCCAAAACCTTGGAGAAAAGATCGCATCCTTGATCCAAAGACGGCAACCTACCCCCACGCGATCGTGTATGACTTCGAGAGTTATCTCGACAAGACCAGCACTCGTCGTCCTACAGAAGACCTGACACTAGAGGGAACACATATTCCTATCTCCGTCTCACTATCAGACACCCTCTACCCTGTTCCTGAGCACCTTTGTAATCGAGATCCGAAGTTGCTTATCGAGGAGTTCATGCGAAAGCTAGAACGCCGAGCTGCTAGGATACGAGAAGACGTCCGCCGTCAGTTCCTGCCCGACACCCTCGAGCTCTTGCCCAAAAAGTATCGGCTAGCGATTGAAGAGTGGTGCGACCAAGTCCCCGTGCTCGGGTTCAATTCGGGTAAGTACGATTTGAATTTGATCCGGAACTACTTCGTCGAAGAGCTCTGTAAGACGACCGACCAGTCCATCAAAGTAGGATGTAAGGCCAACCAGATCATGTTCATTACGACTCCGGACTTCAAATTCCTCGACGTTGTGAACTATATCGGTCCTGGGAAAACCTACGACGCCTGGGTCAAAGCCTACGGGTGTACCCTCGCGAAGTCGTGGTTCCCGTACGACTGGTTCGATATCCCCGACGAGCTCGACTTTCCCGGCTTACCGGACTACCCACAGTGGTATTCGAAAATGAAAGGCAAATATCTCCTTTCCCTTTCGGATTATCGAGCTTGCAAAAAGCTATTTCGAGAGAAGGGGATGAAGACGTTCGCGGACTGGCTCCGCTATTATAACAATCTTGACGTCGGCCCGTTTGTCGAAGCCCTCCAAAAGATGCGCGACTTCTACACAGACTATGGCATCGACATCTTCAAAGATGCGGTAAGTCTACCGGGTGTCTCGATGAGGTTTGTACTTCGAGGGACGCTAACAGGACCCAACGCGCCTGAGCTGTACGCCCCAAACAAAGAAGCGTACAACATGCTTAAAGCCAGCGTCACAGGCGGACCCTCGATTGTGTTTACGAGGTACCACGAAGCGGGGGTCTCGAGGATCCGTTCCCATCAGGTCGCAGAGGCCCGCCCCTGTCAGCGCATCCTCGGCTACGACGCCAACGCGCTCTATCTCTCCACCATGGCTGCCCCGATGCCCTGCGGGGAGGGCCACTGTCGTAGGCCGGACGATGTAGAAGGGTTCGTGGCGGCTCTCCGCGAAGGAAGGTGGTTCGGGTTCGCCGAGGTTGACATCGAGGTCCCCAAATACCTCTGGCCAAAGTTCGAAGAAATGCCCCCGCTCTTCTACAGCAAGGAGATTCCCGTCGAAGCGGTCCCCCAAGAGATGCTGGACTGTCTCGAGCGAACAGGACGAACCCGCTCAACAGATGCGAAGCTGGTTGGGGCCCTATGGGCCAAGAAGATTCTGTTGTACGCCCCTCTGCTCCGTTGGTACCTCGACCACGGTTTGGTTGTCACCGCGGTCTACAGAACGATCGACTACCAACCCCAAAAGATATTCGGGTGGTTCGTCGATCAAGTAACCGAAGCCAGACGCCAAGGCGATACCGACAAAGACAAAGCACTATTCGCCGACCTCTTCAAACTGCTGGGGAATAACTGCTACGGCAAATTCATTGAAGCCCTGGAGCGCCAGACGCTTGTCTCATACACAACAGACGAAGCGGTGGTCGATCGTGCTCTCCGATCTTCCTGGTTCGAGGACCTCAACGAAATAGGTGAAGCCTCTGAACTACACAGGAGGAAGTAGACGAAAGAAATTACCCGCCCGTTTCAAATAGGGATCACGGTTTACCAGTTAGCGAAACTACGGATGCTCGAATTCTATTACGATTTCCTTGATCGTTTCGTAGATAGGAAAGACTTCGAGCTGATCCAAATGGATACGGACAGCTTGTACATGGCCAGCTCCGGGACCAGCTTAGATGAAGTCGTACGCTCAGAGCTCCGCGGAGAATTCGAGGGCTGCAAGAAACAGTGGCTCGCTTGGGATAAGTGGAGCGGACGGACGCCGGGCCTGTTCAAGCTAGAGTTCGAGGGCACCCGGGCGATAGCGCTCTGCAGCAAGGCGTACTACGTCGACAGCGAAGAAAAAAGTAAAACCTCGGCGAAGGGGATGGCCAAGAAAGACAACGACTTGACCTGGGGGAGATACAAAGCAACCCTCGATGGAGCGCTCGACCGGGCAGAAAACCGAGGCTTCCGCATGGTCGACGGGCAGATGACAACCTACCACCAGGAGAAATTAGGGCTTTCCGCCTACTACGACAAGAGACAGGTGCTACCCGACGGGATTCACACCGAACCCCTTGAGTACGCCTTTCGGGGGTAATTCGGTATTCCAAGGAACTACCTGCAGCTCTTCGCGGACGAAGCCTCGTTTGGGGCCGTCTCTGAGATAGTAGACCACAGGCTCACCAGGCCGAACAATCGCGCGCTCTTGGTCGAGAACCTCGAGACTCCAAATTGGATCCGTTGCACGTCTTCGTCCACCCTCCTGTTCGCCGGGCTGGTATAAATACCGTAAGTCGGCGTCAGACGAAAGTCTCTCCTCCTCCAAACCAACCGCTCTCCCCGGTACAACAGAGGAGGACCTGCTTTGCGCCACCGATTTGGCTTCGATGGCATCCTGCGGTTTTTTCCCGATCAACCGCGTTGGTTCGTTGTTCAAAGCCGCGACAACAGCAGGCAGCCTAGTCACCCATTCAACCGATCTTTCTCCTTCGGGAAGAAGCATCTCCTGGGCGTACTGGTAACCGAACAACCGCTCGGCTAGAGTCCGGTTGAACCTCTCAACGATCGCTTGGTCTCGGTGGATATCCACGCGGCCACGCCGAACTTCGGTATTGTGGCGAGCTAGTAGCGGCAAGACAGCTCCCATGAACTCTTTTCCCGGGTCGACTTGAAGTAGCTTGGGCCAGGTCAAAGGGCTTCAGTTGTAGATGCGCTCGAACGCCCCCGCGACTTCTTTCGCTTCCTTTGAAGCCAAAGGCTCAGCCTCCTTGTAGCGCGAGGCAACATCGACCACAGTGAGAGCATACTTGTAAAGCTTCCGCCCTCGCCCAAGTCGGTCGTGAGGAAGAAATAGAAGATCGGCCTGATGAACGTCGTTTGGTGTTGAGACATTGAACCTCGGCCTCGGTATGCGTTGTGGAGGCGGGAGGTAGATCTGCCAAATTGCCTGTTTTTCTAGCCAAGCCAGGGCGGTATCTTCAGAGACGCCAGACGAGACCGCCAACTTCTTCGACGCGGCGTGTCCCTTCCAATAGCCCTGGGGGCTGTAGTAGATATCGGACAGCTTGTTTTCCATTGGTCTATAGTTCCATCGCGAAAAAAGCTATTGTGGTCTCACAACCATCGGCTAGCAGCATACCCAATGGCGAGCATCCCACCCCCTACATAGGCCAGTTCACCCGTTCGCTGGGAACTCGAAGGTCGGTAATAATCGCTCCATTGCGGGGCGTCGTGGTCATCAACTGCTGTGGGACGAGGATGGGTTTTAGCGTACAGGTCGAGAGCGCGGTTTGTTGAGGCTGTGTCTTGGTCAGCTCTATTGCGCAGGCGTTCCTGCTCTACTTCCCAATCTGCAAGCTTCTCACGGCGTTTCTGAAAGGCAGCCCAGTCAGCCTGGTACTTTTCCAAGGCTTTGTCGTGGCGCTTCCGCTCAGCTGCCATTGCATCGGGACCTTTACCAGAAATCGCCCGTGCGAGATACGAACCACCAACGAAGGCCGTAGCGTTCAAGATAGCCCCACCAACCATAACTTTTTATCGACTAAGTATTGCCTAGCTGCGACGGCTCCCGAGAGAACTGCAACCCACTTCGCGTAGTTTTCAATCGACGAGGAAGGGTCCGAGATCATAGGCGTTTTGAGAACCTTTTTCCCCACCCAACCGATACCAGCAGCAATGCCTGTCAGAGTTGCCGCTTCGACCACAGTGTTTACGACTTTGTTGTCCATCGAGACTATACAATACAAAAATCTATTCCATAATTTCGCGAGGCCGCGCAGGCTCGGGTGGCGGGTGAGTAAGCTTTGGCTACTGCTGCGGTTGCTTGAGATGCGCTAGATACAGACTAAACAGACCCCTGCGGCAATCAGGAGCCCCCAATTCCAGCTTGTCGTAGCTCGGTGTGGTTCGTCGTCGTGGCTCTCGCGAGCCCGCTCTCGAGCCAGAGCTTGTCGAGCTTCTTTGTTCCTAGCCGCGAGGGCTCGGCCACCCGCGACCTTCTTAGGATCCTTCTGCTTATTCGGAGCTCCGGGAGCGGCCGGCGCTGTAATACGATCTTCTTCTTCTTCCATCACTTTCAGACAGGGCTCGTATACTATACAAACACCAAAAAATTGCCAGCGGGACCCTAGCGATCTGTCGAAGACTCTGCAAGAGGAACCACAGGATCGCTAGCATCTGGGCCTGCGGCCGTCGAAGACTCTGTGTGGCAACCTACATGAGCCAGTGCAGCCACTAGCGCCACCAACCGACCTCCGTTGACAGCGATCCAGCCAGCTCCGTAGCTCAACTCACGTCGGATCAGAGCATCCTGCTGGAGGTCTGTTAACAGTGCCTGCTCGGAATCCAGTTTTTTCCCTACTGCTCCCAACAAATGGCCTACCGCCTTGCACGCGACCTTCAAAACCCCGCTAGAGAGACTGTGCTCGACCTGCTTTCCGAGGGTCACCTGGTAACGAAGATGGAGCGAAGCAACCTCCTTCCTCGAGAGCTTGTGGACGTCGCCCAGCGACAGCTCCTTCCCCAAGTACTCCTTGGTATTGCCCGCGGCCGCGAGAATAGCCAGCGCCTCCCGTTGTTCCCGAGCATCGTCTACGGGAGGCTCGCTGGAGCACAGCCCTTCTTGGCGGAGAATTTCATCCAGCACGGTGTCATCCATGACTATATATCTGCCGAAACAATTTTGCTGGGGGCTGGGATTTCCAACACGATATCGAATGGATGACGGAGACGGAAGCAAAGTCTGGCGTACGGATGCTCCTTGAGCGCGGATAGCATTTGGTGCCGCTCCTCCTTCGAGTGTCCCACCCCGTAGTTCTCCCAAAGCGTTTTCCCATCGAGCTCGCTCGGGCTGTAAAACGTCAACGTCGCCGCTACATTCTCCCGGAACGCTTTTGCCACGCTCGTGTATTGTTGGGTCAAAAGCCACACTGAAAAATTCTTGTGCCTGCCAGAGAAAGCCAGCTCGATCAAAGCGCTGCGATGTCTTTTTACGTCTTCACTGGCGGCGCAGTCGTCCAGAATAAGCAACACCTGGCCACGACCTTCGAAAACCGCGACCGCCAACCGGAGGCACTTCTCAATTTCACCACCTGCGTTCGCTGGCGCCAGAGCTACGAAGCCGGGGTCCTTCCGGGCAAATCCCCGATATGTTTTGTTGTGAGCGTAGGTGGGGCAAATCAAACACACGACGTGGAACTTCCCACGAAAAGGACCGCGGAGAGCTTCGACGACCAGTCTCGACTTCCCGGACGCCGTTGGGCCAACGATAAGCAGATGGCCGGGTATCAAATCGGTAAGACAATCCATCGTATATAGGGACGGTGATTAATAGTAGGCAACTTGACTTCCAAGGTCGAATGCTGCGTCGCCTAGGAGGAAGACGTGGCAGTTGCCATGCCCACTACCGCCGGTCTTTCGATAGATCCGAAACTGAAGATTTTTTCCCGGACCGAGGGCTGCTTGTCCGTCGCCGTGCACAAGGTGGTCGCGTGCCGTACGGAGATCGATGAAGATCCCGTATTTGTCGTGGAAGAACCCTGTAGGGGTGACCACCGAGAGTGGAGCTGGGGGGCGCACCAACCACTCTGCGCCGGCTCGCGCCGTCTCCCAAATATCTGCGGGGAGCATGCCGCTGGGGTACAGCGTGTTGGGGACGCCGTTTAAGTCGAACTCAACCTTTGTCACCCCCGGATTCGGAAAGGCTTCGCTGTTTCTTGCTCCCGCGGGGAACTGGTTGACGAACAGGAAAAGGACACCCACAAAGCTTTTGAGTTGCACGGGGATGTTGTCCGTGAAAATTGCCTCGGTGGCCTTCGCAAAGGAGATCACTTTGTAGTGCGAGATGTGGTTGTAAAGAACCACGCTCGGGACGTGCTGCGCGTAACCGGGGGACTCAATCACTTGATACACCAGTTCTATGTTTTTGAACGTGTAGCTGCCAATCTTGGTCGCATCCGAGCTTACGATGACATCTTTGGCGGCGGCGAGTCTGAGCTCCAACCGAATTGGCGGAAGACTCGCCGTATGGAGAACGCCGTGGGTGCGAAGGAGCTCAAAATCAAGTGGGAGCCGATACTTTGGGAAGGCCTCGGCAATTGCTAGGTCCCCCGCCACATCACCTTTGTCTCCGGACTCTGAGCGGATTTTATTGACCGCGGTTGTCTGGATTTATTTTTATTTTATTTCAATATTTTAACAGGAACATCTATTTAGCATAGCTAGTTTAAGTAGAATCCTGTGTAACATAATATTACAAAATACAAAAAAATAAGAATTACATTACAGGTTACATATAAAGACAATTAAATTTGAAGTCGTATTCCCAATTCATTCTAATTCTGGATCCATTCATTCTGGATCCCTTGCTCGATACGTTTAGCTCGCTCTTCGGTGGGAAGCCACAGGTCGGAGAACGCTCCAACAAGGTCAGCGCGCTCCAGGTCTTCTAGGGTTTTATCGCCCATCTTGACGATCCTTCGCCGAATCAAGCAGCGCCCCAGGTTGTCGACTACGCGATTGTTGGCGTGCTTCGTCGATCCGCCTAGCGACACCTCGCCTACAAGGGCTAGGGTGTCTGGGACTAGGACGGTGTCGGCTGGAAGTCTGGGAATGTCAACGTAAAGAGTCTCTTTGTGGATCGCCGAGCTCGGGTTAAAGGTCAAGCGGTGGGTGACACGTTTTCCTTTTGCGGCCATGAGAGCGCGCGGCTCCTCCCTTGGGTCAAGCTTCTTGGAGATGTACGCCATTTTTAATTTTCTTGTATGTATAGGCAGAAACAAAACATGGATATCAACCCTGATGAGATGACCCCTTTGATACCCCCCGATGACGACCCGGACGAGCCCGCCGGCGCTGAAGGTGGAGAAACTATTAACCCATTTCCCACGTTACCCGACGATGACGAAGGTAACGAGCAAATCGGGATGTATAACTTAAGATCGAGAGGCCCGGGGGCACGTCCGCGTGAAACTGACCCAGTAGCAGAAACGTCGTTTTCGTCCGACCCTGTTACTGGGAGGAAGATGGTGACCAACCCTTTTGATGGGAAGCCAATCCAAAAAAGATTCCTGGACGATGCGAAGTTGGAATTGGAGAGCGAATATTCCTTACGCTAATGGATTCGAGCTCGGTATGGAAGGTGGACGTATTATGATTCGTCCGTGGGAGGGGGGAAACACGACGTGGCGCCCACTGAAAACCGTGGATGGAAGTTTAACGAAGAACTTCTCTAAAGAATTGAAAGAAGTTTTAGGCCCATCCACGGACGAGATCTTAGAACGGAATAACGCCAGAACTCAGGAGCTCGAGCAGCAAAACCGACAGGACGAGGAGATAAGAGACGCTTCCGATACTTCACCGGAAGATAGGCGTGCCGCTGAGGCGCGGATTGCGGACCGCGAGGAAGAAATTCAAGAACTCGAGCGGCAAAGCGAAGCCGTTGAGGAGCGAATGTCTCTGCGGGACCGCGTTCGGGCTATTTTCAAGAAATACGGAGTAGGGGTCCTGGGGGTTCTCGTAGCGGCTGGAACGGTCATTGGGGTTATCTTGGGGGCTTTACAGCGGGGGCTCGCCGGCGTAGCGCAAGGGGTAGGGCGGGGGTTGAAGACCATCGGAAAAAAGATTGGAGACCTCCTTCCTGGAGCCATAGGCGCCATTGTCTCATTCCTCTTCCGCACGGCTGGAGAAGTTGTTGGTTTCTTAGCCAAAAACGCCTGGCTCTTTATCGTAGCCGTGATCGTGTTTCTCATCGAGCGCTACAAGAAGAAGTCTACCTAAACAACCACCAAGTCGCACCTGCGGCCACAACATGTACAGTGACTGCAGCTAAATTTCGCTCGTGCGCGGATGGCGCGACGGGGGCTTTAGTTTTCGGCGTTGTTTTCGGGACAAGTGGGACTGGGGCTTCTATTTTCGGCGTTGTTTCCGATACAAGGGGGGGGGGACTGGGGCTTTTATTTTCGGTGCAACGGGCGTGCGCTTATGTGTCCTCTCGTTTACGTTAGGATTGACCCCGAAAGTCATATCACTGGTCGCTTTCTGGAGCTCGTTGTTGTACCCGAGAACGCTTTCTGAATTAATAACAAGGCGGCTGGGGAGCAACCAGAGCCCTGGGGCGACAGCCAGATTCAGCTGCGCTCGGGCGTCTGACAGAGCCCTTTGATAGTTCTGGATGCCGGTGGAGATATCGTTTACTACGATTGTCTCCTCTAGAAGTTGTCTGAACATTTGGCGGGTCTCAACAGCGCTGCCGCTCGCCCCCACGATAGTAGATCGGGTTTTGACTTGCGAGCCAAGAACACAATAAACTAAAGCCTCAATACTACGATTGAGACGACCCATGCCAACCTCCGTCAGTCCTTCACCCTTTTTTAGCCCAAACCAGCTGTATTGCGCTCCGCCGTGGGCATCGTTTCGGATAAATGCCAACAAATTCCCGAAAATCTTTTGCCCTCCCTCGTCTGCGAAGATATTCGCGCCACCAGGCCATGTGTTGGCCGAGATGTCATAGCCACGGATGACGTGCAAGTTCTTTGGGCCCTCGCTTGGGTACGTTATAAACAAGTCTCCAAGACCTTGGTTTCGTCCGCCCTTCCAACGAAAGTCGGGGGCTCTAGGCAGCCCGAATTCGATGCATAGGCTTTCAAAGGCGGACTTGCGAAGTGGGTTGTTTGTTTTTTGGAACGCCTTGTCTCCGGGGAGGGGGCAGCCGAGCTCGAATAGGATACGGCGGACGGTGAAGTATACGTGGAAGCGAAGCAGCCCCTGAACTATAGGCGGGAAGGTTTTATTGCCCGGATCGGTAATCGACACTCCACACCCCGAAGTTGCGCACCATGTTGTGAAGTTCAGCTGTTGAGGCCAATATTCGTACTTCGGAGAAGAAAGCCAACGGAGAGACTCCTTTGCCGAGCGATGTGTGATGGTCGTTTCCTTCCAGATGTCACGGACCCCTGCTTTGAAAGAGATTTTAGGGTCAACAAAGATCTCGAGCTCTCGAAGCAGCGGTGCGATTTCAGAGCCCGTTTCAGCGAACGGAACGGCCGGCACGGGGTATTTGTCCGGGCTACGTAGAAGGAGGGCTTGTGGAAAATTGCTCTGTTTAGGAAATTTAATTTTTTCTAAGGTTTTACCGAATTCTGCAGCCTTTTTTGGAAACGCTGTTCTAAAAACAGACCAAAGATCTATTTCGTGGGATTGATCCATGGTGTATATATACGCAGGTAAATAAAATGTCCCTCAGCATAGCAGCAAGCGAGGGTGTGAATGAACTTCACCCTCCGGTCGGTGGTGATCTCTCGAGTGTCGCAGCTCGAACCGTGAAGATCCCTGAAATAAAAATCACAGTACCTGAAACGGTGAATATATATCGCGTGCTCGATTTATTACAACTGTCCAGTATTCTCACCATTAAACCGAAAAATGCTATTTTGGTCACCATTCCAAAGGGCGAGTACAACCTCTACTCTCTCCAACAGGCTTTCGTCTCAGGGTATGTAAAGGAAGTCCCCGCGGACACTTGTGAACTTAGGATAACCGCTACTGGAGTGTATTTCTTCTCGAAAGTACAGGTGATCCTAGACAAAAAGCTAGCCGTCTTGTTGGGGATATCCGAAGTCCCGCGCAATATGATTCTCGTTCCTGTACAATGGGACTCGCCCTCTGTTTCAGTCTACTGCGATTTGGTGGACCCCAACAAGTCGTATGAGGGTGGCAAGCCCTCCTATTTGCTGGCGAAGGTCGAACCGCTGAAGCTTCAAGGACCTTCGGTGTGGCATTTGCATCCGTTTTATCTCCACGTCGACCCCACAAAAAGAAATCTCTTTCGAGTTTGGACGGTGCCGTCGACCAAGGTTGAAGTTTTGTTAGAACTCTGTATATAGGACATGGAATCTGATTGTTTGTACCCAAAGGTTCCCACCGCCCCCAAATATGAGGGGCATTCGTTTCGACTTCAAAAGATTTGTGACATTCAGACCGCTCTAAAAAACAGTATCGCCCACTACGAGGGGGTTCGGAAAAAATATACCCGCTCTCGGACAATTCTAAACGGGGTAGCTTTAACCGCTGGGAGTCTGAGCGTTATACTTTCGGCTTCAGGCCTAGCCGCCTCTTTGACCGGTCTTGGGATTGTCGTCGGGGTTCCACTGGGTGCTATTGGCGGCATCTTCGGAATTGTATCAGCCTCGATGGTCCGGGTCAGTAAACGTATCGCCGTAAAGATCTCCAAGCATGAGCGAACCGTCGCGATTGGTGAGACGAAGTTGAGTACCATCAACGACCTGGTCTCGAAAGCCTTGCAGGATAACCAAATCAGCGCTACGGAATTTCAACTCATCCTCTCCGAGGTTGAAAAATATGAAACACTCAAGCGCGAGATTAAACAAAAAGCTGTGACAAAAAACGAAGACCTCGATCTGACAAAGATGCGGACCGAGATTCGCAGCGAACTGGTCGCAGAGATGCGAGAAAAACTCGCTTAAGTGGAGGTTGTTATTTCCACGTTGAACGATGACTTCAGCTTGGACCATAGAGCCTCGTATTTTCGAAGAGTCGTCGGTCGAATGTTTGAGATGTAGCACCTGGCGGCTCTTTCGTGGTCCTCTCGGAGTTCGAAGATTACTTTCAACAGCCATATCAGCTTTGGAAGCCGGCGGTAGTCTGAGACAAAACTCAAGTTGTCCTCAATACGATTCACAAGGTTTACTATCGATTTTCTTTCGAGTAAATCAAGCCCGAACTCTTTCATCAACAATTTGTTCAACGCCAACCTTTTACTTTTTGATCTTGGTCTTGGTCTATACCCCTCGTGTTGCCTCTCAGTTGGGAGGTTCCATGTAATATGATCAAACTCCCCTGAGACCACACGCCTACAAAGCTGAGTGCTGGAGAAAAGATACGCCTCGATGTTTTTTGGATTGAGTCGGGGAGAAGTTGAAGGATTTTCTAAGAAAGAGGTTGCTAAGAGTTTTAACTGCGAGAGGAAAGTAGAGGAATAGTTTTCTTTTTTCAAGCTGTCAGCGACCATTACATCCATTTTTGCGGTCTATTTGTTGCTACTCTCTAATTGCCTGACCGAAAAAAGGATGTCCCCGGAGACGCACTAGGCGACTTAACCACAATGCCGCCACTTTTTCTGCAGATTTATCATTATTTTTACGAATTTTTTCTGCATATGGAAGCGCGTTTTTTCCCCATTAAACAATGAGACAATAATATCATCTATATCAATGGACATATAGGTTCTCATCGTATCGCCCACAAGATCCATGAAGACCTCGTGGGATTCCCAGGGCATAATCCACCCGTCAGTTTTCTCTTTCACCCATCTTTGGTGAGCAAGGTGGCACTCACGGTAGATTAGTTTTAAATCGACACTCTGGAAGCGCCGCCCAACATAGCCCAGCCCTTTCATACGCCACGTAAAGTCAAAGGCCTCGGCTTCACGCTCTAAGCGTCGCAAGCGGGCGGTTAATTACGCCGGACGCGTTAAACTGAGCTTTCACTCGCTCGCTAAAAGATGGAAGCTCCCGGCGCCCCATTTCCCGAATAAGGTTCTTATCACCGCTCGCCCATATAAGCCCCCACGCCCATGGGGAAGACATTTTTTCTTATCTTAGCAAGGATTCGCGTTACGCCAACGTTTTTCCGAAGATTTATAGTATGCATATTTGTCTAAATTGAAATAGCTCATTAACTCTCGGAAAACGCTCGGAAAATCTTCGGGTCATCTTCGGGTCATCTTCGGAGCTCGGAAAATTCTCTTAAAATCCAAATTAAAACCCCCTTCCTTTTATACTTGGGGACCTTTACACGCTGAAAAACGGCTTCTAGCTCAAGTGTAATTTAACTTCCTCCTCTTATACTACTAGTGCCAGGGGTTAAGATATCGTCTGAACAATGCACAGATATGGTAATATTCCACTCACAGAACTTTCCTAGTTCGCTTTGAGTCTGAGGCGATATTCTCTTCACAAATTCTTTGATGTAGGTCTCATTGACTCCAGGGCCTTTACCAGGTGGGCCTCGTGTGCCTCGGGGCCCTCTTTTACCAGGTGGCCCTGCTGAGCCAGTGCGCCCACGATGGCCTCTTTTTCCAGGAGGGCCCGGAGGACCTAAGAGGTTAGTCAATAAAAATGAAGACAGCTGATTCTCGAAATTTTCACAAGACCTTGTGTCTCTTGGGGAAAGGGAGATGGGGGGGGGGGGTGTGGTTGAGGGAAGAATTGACTTGAAGCCCTTGACAATCATCAGTTGCATTAGATGGAGCCCAACCCCCTGCCCTTGCCCCCTTACAGTGACACAGTGCACTGAAAGACACATGGTATGATGGGAGCCTCATCTTTGCTCCTTTATCTCCTTAATTAACCTTGGTACAAGGTTCAGTTCCAAGGAAAAATGGCCTTGCACATTACGACGGCACTTAGCATCCAGATTTGGTATACTTCGCAAAGTATATAATTTCATTTGGAAATAATAACCAGATTTAAACTATGGACTATTTCTGCATGATGCTCTTCATTTCTAGAAAATTAACCGGACTTGTGGAAAATGGGGACTGAAGTATTGAACTATTATGGGATACGAAGAACTTGTTTGAAGTGCTCTTTTAAACGTGAGGGGCATTATGGGCCGCTCATGAAAGCGAAGTTTAGACTGAGCTTGACAAAACCGCGGTCTACATTGCATCTCAACCACCGTGGTTTACAAACCTCTAACACACGTTGGTGTCACCGTCTGATTTCTTGTTTTCATAATCTGCAAATGACAAGAAAATGCTAAAACAATCTCGGCTCTTCTTTGTTGT
Organism: Ricordea florida; assembly: GCA_949710005.1. Classification (NCBI taxonomy): domain Eukaryota; kingdom Metazoa; phylum Cnidaria; class Anthozoa; order Corallimorpharia; family Ricordeidae; genus Ricordea; species Ricordea florida. The sequence continues at coordinate 5,429,166 of OX453277.1, forward strand.
TTGATTTCAACCCTCTTACTTTTCCTCGTTAAATCAGTTCTTGTCGCAAAAGGCTAACGCTCGAAACATCTGACAGCAATCATTTAATCCTACTGGGGTATAGACTAATTTTATTAACTCGTTTGTTAAACCAGATTTTGTGTGTTTTGATCTCCTCACCAATACAGCAGATACAGCACCAGTTGATTTAGAAACTAACTCCTTGCATACTCCAAGTTCGGCTTACAAGTGTAATTTTGAAATCAACAAGTAACTGGTAACTAAGTAGTATAATCAGCGGCCGATTTATCTTAATTTAGTCAAAATACAGCGCTCCGTATAAAAAACTATTGACCTATACCTTTCCCAACTCTAACCAGAAGCTCACTTCGTCTCTTAAGAGATAAATAAATAAACGTTTCTTAGCATTGATGATAACAAACAAACCTGAACATGCTGCAGCCATTTCTTCAGACAAATTGTCTTATACACATCTGAAGAGGACGATCCGTGGACAGCTTCAGATTCAGTGGAGCGACGGTTTATTTGGCTCGCTGTTCTTTCACCTGGAGTATCATCTGAAGCATCCGTCTTGACTGTGTTCTTTAATGTCTGTGACAGAAATTCCTCTCTGAACGTGCTAAGTTCTCTTTCCAGATAAATCACTTTATAACTCAGTAACGCCACGGACGCAAGAGTGAAACCAAAGTGGAGAAAGGACGCGATGCCAGAGAAGGTCGTAGAAGATTTGTTCGCAGCCATCTTCTAAGCGACACTAAGTAACATTGCTTTGCTTTGTGAATTTGATATAAGTTATGAAATTTCATCTACAATACACACTGGTTTCCTCGTGATTGGAATACCTTTCTTCCATATTTGGATCTCTTTGGCATCGATACAGATGCTGGCGGCGACGAAATGTTTATCCAAGACGAAGTAAATAGATATGAAATAAATTTAGCATTAATGAACTGAAATCTGTTTTATGTTGATTTTGGTTGAAGCCTTGTTTTTTTTCTAGGGTCACACTGCTACACAAGTCTGTTTATTAGTCGTACAAACTACAGTGTTTTACAGGAATTTTTATCTGCTACTTAGAAATATTGTATCTGAACACACGTAAAAGTATGATAAGTGTACTTATGTCAATAAGATAAGTTAAGGTAGTTTCGCTTGATTCATGTTTTGGACAGTGACAGAAAGTGAGAAATGGAAACAGCTTAATAGAAAACCACAGCTTTTAAGCATTTAAAGAGCATAGTTTGTTAACATTCCACATTGTTTATTAGTTTTATTGGCTTTGTAAAAAAAAAAATCATAGTCTTTTTTTAATCTTTTTGGCATGGATAACAGATGCTGGCGGCCACGAAATTAATATCCAAGACAAAGTAAATAGATATCAGCTGAAATAATATGTCTGGACTAAGGTATTTAATCTGCCACTACATGTCACCAGTATCAAGCACTGGAGACAAACCTCGTGACCTATCATCAGTTCAACACCGAGGCAATCACGAAATAACTTTCGATTAGTGACAATAAATCCATTTAATTTCAGATTGCGAGGCTGATTCAAGCAGGTTTAAAATGTTCGAAGGAGGAGCGAATAAAAAGTTAATTAAATGCAATATTTTTTTCCTGACGCTGAGAAAAAAAATAAACCTCCACAATTATTATAATCGTCCAACTCTAATTATTATGTTAAACGAATGCAGTGAATTAAAAATGACTCAGTAAAGAAAAACCTTAATATTGAAAACCACACAATAAGTCTAAAAATATAAAAAACACGCAAAATATGGAAAACCACACAATAAATCTAAAAAAGATAAAAACATAGAAAACCACGCAAAATACAGAAAACCACACAATAAATCTACTAAAGTTGAAAACCTCATAAACGATCTATTTCAAGGCTGTTATGAAGAAAAACGTTTAACAAACAAACGTAAGGATAATAAGTGCCCTATTCCATAAAGAGAGCATATAAGATAAAGTGAAGAAAGCAACGACAACACAAGTTAAAGTAAACCATCCATTGCAGTTGGCTGTGGTGAATTTTTTCCACAATAGCGGAAATTACATCCTGGAGTTGGTCCCAGTTTGTACACGTAAAATGTACCACAGTTTCGCACCAAGATTTTCTTCTGATATTGACAACAGCCTGAAAGGTAATTTCCAAAACAAACTCGTCGTTCAACGCAACCATCATCCTTATATGGATGCATACCAAACAACCATCCGGGGTACTGGGTATTACATCTGCCGGAGCCTTGGCAACGGTTTGGCATTTGAACACCCGCAGAACCCGAAAATCGGTACCAGCCCTCCGCCAGGTTGTTATCACATTTTTCCAGCAGATGACCGCTCATGAGGTTTCTGTCATGCTCAGTAAGAAGACGATAATGCTGACACTCGTACGCTACTAGTCCCACATTGTAACCTAGCAACGAAATCACTTCAGTGAAATTCAGGTGAAAAAGTTGTAAAAATAACTGCCAAGATAAAAACTTATAGATGCCGTATGAATACATTTAATTAGCTAGTTTACGACCAAAGCAAACGGAATAACATGCGCGGGCACTTACTTGCCACAACTATTTCTATGTCAGCAGTATCGATCCGTTCCCAGAAAGTTGCTTGCCCTACAAGACCAGTTCCCAGAATCCTCTGGCAGAGCGGGATTTAATATGAATGTGCCGCCAATAGCGGCTTTTCCGGTGTTCTTATTCACCCAGATTATATCCGGTTTGGGAGTTCCTAGAGCAGAACACTAAAGCACTATCGTTTCTCCTTTGCTGATTACGTAGGTTTTGGGTGGTGTGATGGTGATGTTCGGTTTCACTAAAAGAGCAAAGATGAAAAACTACCGTTCATACTTAGCTGCGACCATGTAGCTGGTTTACCGCCTATCTGTGCAAATTTTATATCAGCTCTAGAGGTAGATACAGTTTTGAATCCGCAGCGGTCTCAAGTTATATGGGCACAATGTAGACAAGTTAGTTAGGCTCCTCTGTCCTACCAGGACGCCATTTTTAAACTATCGTGCGTTCCGCACATGGCAAAATGACGAAAATATCTAATCATTATCTTCTAATGATCGTGGACTGATAAAATGTAGCCACACGATAATAAGGAAACTGCCTCATTGTGAACAGGTATAAAACTTGCATGGATCCAAACTGTACCTGCATGAATTCTCACTGTACAGGTACCGAGGTCCGCAGTGTGAATGTAGCCTAAAATTCACGTTTAATCACAGATCAAAAACCGATATCAAACGAATAATTAGGCGAACAGTGTGATATTGGCTTTAACTTTAAAGTGGAACTAGAATGAGATTTATAACTTCTGACGCGGAACTTCCATTTAATCTCAATTGAACATTTACGGTTCGGATAGTGCATCGATTAAAAAAAACAAGGATTTATGGCAAACGCAAACTGTTGATTCGAATTCTCATTCTGTTTCATCCCACCAATCAACATGTGAGGTTACCCAGCCCGATTTCTTTATTTTTGGTTTAGTCTTTTGACCATATTCAAAACATTGCTCTTAGGTCAAAACAGTCCCAAAAAGAATACGCCAAACCGTCTTCTAGCGTTGTACTGATGCCAAACCGACCATCAGCCTAAGAATCAGACTGGACATACACCAGACGTAGGAAACGTTTGGGATGGCCGGTGATACCCTCTTATAAAAGAGGAATTTTTTCTTTCAGCGAGATTGATGCGCAGAAATAACAGGAAACTAGACAGGACATGCAATTGTGTATTACAAGAAAACGTTTCACTGCGTATCTAATTGGACAAATGATGTTCTCCCTCATAAGCAAAAATGTTTAAGGAACTCAAGACTTGGAAGGAGCAGATTTGACCAAACTTAACGGTTTAAAATCTCCAATACTTAATATCACACGTAGCTCAATGCATCTACAATTCACAATATTATCGTTTGTAAAAGTCTAATTTTCTAATAGAGTTTTTTAGAATAATGAATGAGGACCAGTTTCCACTTACAAAATCTCTAAAACAATGCTTTTTCTTTTGATTCTTGATCCCTGTCGTCTTTCGGTCCTGTTTGTGTCGTAATTCCCGGAGGTCCACGGGGACCGGGTAGCCCGCGCAAACCCCTTCGTCCGACGCTGCCTTTTGGACCGGGAAGTCCCGGCGACCCGGCAGCATCAGGTATACCAGGAGGACCCGGTGGGCCCTGTGGATCGGCTGACCCGGCGGCTCCAGCTGCTCTTGCAGGTCAGGCGACCCCGTTAGGACCAGGGGGACCCGGCGGACCTGGAGACCCCTCGGGACCGGCAGGACCAATAGGAAATACAATTGGAATACAAGAAATTGGGATAATCAAACAAGTTGATAAAGTAATTTATACCACCGTGAGGTAAAAAAGGTGGTGCTGACGTTTCAAGCGTTAGCCCTTTCTCAGAGCGAATGAGAGGATTATGAGTTAATTGTGCAATTTCTGTAAGGAGGTTTGGAGCTATGCTATTGGTGGAGCCATAGCAATGAGTGAACAAGAGTAAATTAAGTAAGTGAATTAAAAACGTTCGTTGATACTGTGGGGATTAAGAGAACCCAGTTGGAAGATAAATCTTTGTTCTAGGTTTTTATGGCTTTCCGTGTTACGGTGATGTAGGGAAAGGCAACAGATTGTCATGTCAAGGTGGTGTTCTTTCCTGGACAGCTTGACAGAGGAGCTTGAAGAAGATCAGCAACCCACTGGTGTGTGTTGATGAATGTTTGGTATTTTATAAGTGATCTAATTGATTTTTTTAACCCTTTTACTGAAAAATGATCAGCATTTTTTTAGTGATATTAATACACAGCAGTGAATACTAAGGAGGAAATTGAATGACCCCACAGTGGTTACCTGTCTTGATGCTTTAGCATCTTCTCATTGGTAATACCAGAATTTGATAAGACTTGAAACGCACAACTGCCTTTGAATGTCTTTAACCACAGCTTGTCCACTTTCAATCTACCAAGTAACAAATATGTGGAAAATCGGGAGCAACCAACTAAACCAATCAAATTGGCTTTGGTAGTGTGACGTACCTACAGAGAATTACCCACCTCTACTCAACACGTGGTGAACCATGGATTTTCGTTTGATGCCGGAGGCGTGACGTTTCGTCCTGTCGTTTCCCATTCCATGTCCGGAGAGATCTCGGAATGATTTCCGCACAGGTCCCTACTTAATTATGCATGCTGTAGTTGAATTGTCTTGGGAAGTGCGCGAGCAAACATTTCTTGTTTTCTGAGAACGAAACCGTACGGCTACAGCATGCATAATGAAGTAGGGACCTATGCGGCGCCAAAAAGCGTCACGTCCGCTGCTTTCAGAAATATTTCCGCTACTTTACAAAACTGTTGAAAACCCTGGGTGAACACGTCATTTTTCCATATGTATGTTTACAATGCGTCACGCGAGTGGGACTGTTCTAACAAGCCCAAAAACGGGATCAAGCAGTTTCCAAATATGGTACTTGGGAAAAAGTTAATATTGAATCTGGACGTGCGCTGTGGATGCTTGTTGCACGTTTCAAGTTTCGTTGGTTTCTGCCTTATGTAATACTTCATGAAATGTATGGAAACCACAAAGGAGAATTGGTATCTTGACATTGGGGTTAAAAGGATTAAGACTCACAAAATGTCACTTGTCTGTAACAGTTTGTTGGGTGACATTTTCAGGGGAAAAACAAGTTGGGGGCAGTAAATTAAGTCTAAAAATACTATCCTTCTCTATGGGGTTAATGATTAACTTCAGAAATGCATAGTCAGCAGCAAGTTAAGAACAGCATCTCAGATAACTTGGCCAGGTGCCTGTTTGGTAACAATTCCAGATATTTTGGCTGGTTATTACATTTTTAAAGGATTTGATTAATGTCATTCTTCTTTGACTAGAATGCCCCCTTCAGTAAAAGATGAATTTAGTTTTGAATTTAGTTTTTGAGGTCTAGTAGAGTTTATGATAGGCAGTACAATGAATTCAGAACTTAAAGTTGAACAGTAATGTTTCTTCTTTTTAGTGTACGATGATTACAAGTTTGTAACCAAGCAAGACCTGGATAGTTTAGGTAAGACTGTGGACTGCGTAGATCGTTTGTGATTGGCCAGAAAAATTATTTTGCTTTTTCTTTTACGACATCCAATTAGAAAACGCGCTACAGATAATCCTTTAAATGATAAAGCCGTAGAGTAAGGGAAAAATTAATAGGAGACTTGCTAATCCAAAATAGCCACTACGAATTATGTGAAGCTCAAATATAATGATTTTTATTTATGTTTTTCGTGCTTTGTTGCGGTAGCTGCAGTAGCTCGTTAGCAGTATTTTTTTTAAACGTATGCAAGTTGATCTCATTTTTTTGTTAGGGCTATCACATTTGATTGGAACAAACCTGCTGAGAGCCTACATGCACGGCTACTTCGTAGATATACGTCTCTACCACAAGGTGAAGCCTATGCGAATGATAATTATAATGACCTTTATTTGAGTGTCATCTGTATCTAGCACTGACATTACTAATCGGGGACGCTGTAAAACACAAATGAAATGAAATGAAATCATGTCAAATTAAATCAACCGATCAAGTCAAATGTTGGTTTTTGCGGAGAGGAGAAAACTGGAGTACCCGGAGAAAAACCTCTCGGAGCAGAGTAGAGAACCAACAAACTCAGGCCACATATGATGCCGGGGCCAAGAATCGAACCTGGGCCACATTGGTGGAAGGAGAGCGCTCTCACCACTGCACCAACCCTATGATGTATATGAGTTTCTAGATACCCTTCACTAAAATTTAATAAAACATTCGCTTGATATGTTACAAAACGAAACACTGATATTAGAGGGTGTTAACAAGAACCAGGGGCGACTTTCACCCCAGCACGAGTTCACTGCAGTTCCCTCTTGTGGCTCTGTATTCGTTAACACGATACCACTAAATAAGTTGCAACAAGTTGAGTCACTCCGGCGCGAGTTCACCCCAGGTTTTATGCCAAAGCTCGTTCCGGTATACTACTCGATTCTGTTTGAAAATCGGCATTTTGGTGTAGTGAAACATGAAGCGCATGTATGACCTTTTCACTTCAATACTCTTTTGAATTAGATAGTCGAAAAATAAACATGAAACAAAAAATAGCTCCGCAGTGCATACATGTGTAGCTTACTAGAACACGTGGCAGGCGCTTGGCTCGGGTGGACAAATTGAATATCTAAATAAATAAATCCGATCGTGCTATAATGTCGCTAAAAACTACAAGTAATCCCAGTTCGAAACTTGGGTCGGGCCTAGCTCTTTCATGTAAGCACCCACGGAGAAAGGGTTTCAACTGCCTGTGGAAAGACATTTTGTGATATGGTCTTGTCTTGCTTCGGGAGGGGATTGGCCTTATAATCTCACATCTTGTTTTGCCATGTTCCTCAGGCTAAATCGTTGGCTGAGCCATTTGCTTTTGAGGAATACCGCAAGAAACGTATCCAGAGCAAGATTGAAGAGGAGCGAGCTAACAGAGTCAAACTGAAGGTAGGTAGGCCACAAAAATGTTGTTTTCCTTTTATTAAACGAGTAAGTTGTAAGTTATTTTAAACGTTTTGTTACTTTATTATCGCTGTCTCTGTCTTGTTGTATTGCTGACTAAGTCACTTTAAATGTAGTTACCCAGCAAGGTTATTCAACAGTGGTTTTAGTAAAGCCACACAACTTCGACAAAGACACCTCTAAAGAAGACACTAGACAGCAGTGTTGAAACGTCTAGTGGGTTAATAATAACTTTTAAGTTACTTTCATTTACTTAGCCAGTGTACAAGTGGCATCAAACTATGTCTAGTAGTTCCCAGTTTACAGCTGCCAGTACGTCCAGTGATGAAATTGAGAGTGGTGACTAGCGTTTTCTCTCGCCAGAAACTTCCTAAGGTGAACAGAAATTTAGCCGAGAAGTTAATTGACGAGAAAAGCGACGAAAAGAAAATGGCTACTGAGGTAAGTAAAAAAAACTGTAAAATAAGAATGAAAACGAGTTTAAAACCTGTCGAACAAGCATAAAAGCTAGCTGAAAACCTGTTGAACGAGCATTGAAACGAGTTAAATCATGTAAACAAGCATGAAAACAAGTTTAAACCTGTTTAAAAAGCACTTCAGTTTCGCTGAGAGAGAGTTGAATTCTACGCCCTCTTTTCTGGCGTGATTTCTCAATTCCTTATTACTGTGAAAGTGAGAGGTCATTATGATTTGAATGCGATTTCCAGGCTGTTGATATCACCAATCCTCTGGAAGATGACAGATTTGCAGCGATGTTCTCCAACCCAGACTTCCAAGTGGACGAAGAAAGTCAGGTAGGGACTGGAACCACGGAATGGTTGCTTAAACTGATGCACTAACTATAACAATAACAATGATAATGATAATAGTAAGAGACAACATTAATGATAATATTAATATTAATGATAATGATTAGTATATACATGTACCAACTCAGCAACCTTGGCATTTTGCGCAATCTGATTGGCTCACCATCTCGGGATAGTCAGCGCAGGAGGTGACTGGTGCTGATGCTTCTGGGAAATCTTTGTGCAAGCAAATTTTGGTCGAAAAAAATGATGGGCGCCAGTCACTTTACTTTTTCACTTTTAATTATTATTTCAAACAAATATATACAGGTAATTTACACAACCCGCGTATAGCAACAGCTAATCTTGGCGGGTATTAGTAATGACAAAAATTGAGGTTAATTAAAAATTTACAATATTACTATAACATCGGCACTGCAATGTAAGACTGTGAAAACGAAAACGAAAACACATAGCTATAAGGCACAATAATTAGCAGTAAACAAAAATTAAGTATTAGAGCTAAAAGACTACAATATTGCTACAATTACACTACAATATAAGACGAAGACATACAATATCAAACGAAACACGTAGCAAAACATAAAGCTATAGGGTACAATAATTATTAGCATTAATTTTCAATATTAAAGAATGGGCGTCAACATAAAAGTCCTCAATCCCAAGTACGGTTAAAAGTAATTTATGAAGTTTTCTTTTAAAAGCTCTTTTCGTTAGCTTACGCCAGTCGGGGTGTAGACAGTTCCACAATCTCGCACCAAACGCAGAAAAAGATTTTAGTTTCACATGCAATCTAGATTTCGGAATAAAGAAATTCCTTGTGTAAGAGGAACGCGTATTATGTGCATGAACATCGGATGAATGAATAAAAAGCTGACGAATGTTGCAAGGTGTAGAATTAGTAGAAACATCATGCATTATGGTGGAAATCGTTTCAAAATAAAGCATATTAACGGGTAAAATGTTCGAAGTTATAAAAAGAGGGATAGCATGAGTTCTATTGCTGGAAAAGAAGATCAAACGAAGTGCACGTTTTTGCAGGATAAGAATCTTTTCCAAATCACGCTGAGCTGCCTGCCCCCAAACAGGTATACCGTAAAGCGTGTAGGGAAATATTAACGAGCGGTAAATTTGAAGAAGGATACTGAAAGGTACATGATGTCTTATTCTTGCAAGAATACCAACTATTTTGCTGATCTTCGAAGCAATATAATCAATATGAAGCTTCCAGGTCAAGTTTTTGTCAATTAGCAGTCCTAAAAATTTTACATAATCTTTGCATTCAAGAAGTACGAACCCATTATTGTTATTATCCGGAATTCTGATACACATCTGATGATCCATTCTTTTTTGTCTTGGTCTAAAGACAACAAAGTTTGATTTTTTAGCGTTAATGGTTAGTTTATTAGCATTAAGCCAGTTCCAAACATTGTTTAGTTCAGCGGTAACTGTGGTTTCCAGGGACTTCAAGTCTTTGTCAGCATATAACAGGTTTGTATCGTCAGCAAATAAATAAAACCCAAGTTTATTACTACAGAGGTAAATATCATTAATATAAATTAAGAAAAGTAAGGCAGTTCTCGCTTTACAGCTATTACCGAGATATGTGACTGAGTTTGCTTCATCTAAACTAAAACAATTGTTCTCGCCAATATTTTGCCACTATTCACCTCAGAGAATAATTGTTAATAACAACAAGAGTGACAAAACATAACAACGATTTAGCCCTGCGAGTCATGGTCCCGTTGGTTTTACGCCTTATGTTAAATCAAAATTAAAAAATCTAAATTGTATTGAAAGTCAATAGATATATACGAGAAATGTGCATTATATACGAAAAAAGTGTGAACGAAATGATAACATTGAATTACGTAAAAAGAAGGCGTTGTGGCCGAGTGGTTTGTGTTCCTTCCTGGTCATGAGCTGGATTTACAACACGGTCATCCAGAGTTTCGAATCCTGTACCACGCTTCAGAATAGCGAACTGGCTCGCCTCCCACCATTTAGGATTCTGTGTTTTATTTGCAATTTATGTTTAGTTATTTACTGTGCCTGCAATTAACACAGCAGCTTTAAATACATCCACACTTCAATAGAGCGAATGTTATCATTATTATTATCGTTGTCATTATTAGTATTATTAGTATTTTTATTAATTATTATTATTATTATTGTTGTTGTTGTTCTTCACTTAAGACTGGGATTATTTCGTGTTGTTGTTTCAGGAATATAAACTTCTTCACCCGGTTGTGTCCAAACACGAAAAAGAAAGAATCAAACGACAGAAGAAAAAGCAACAGATGTTGGAGCAGTTTGACGAGATTGAGGTGAATTGTTTTGAGTTAATTACACGCAGAAAACGAATTTTCTGGTGTTGTTATTTTATGCATTGACATATTCTTAAATGAATTTTTCTGCTGAGTCAGCTAACTTCAAACATTCAACTTAAGTCCCTAGTAAGCCACCTGGTTGGCTTATTTATTCAACTTGTCTTTGGGGTGACTTATTAACGGGGGCCGACGTTCTATTTTTTTTATCTACGTTATTATTTTATTTACAGGAAGCGACGTTGTATTTTTTTTCTATCTTGAACGACGTTCTATTTTTTTAGTCATTCTCGGAGAATGGCAAAAAAAAAATAATAAAACTTAGTTTTTGGGGCATATCACACACTGTTGGTGGAACTCGGAAACCTCGACGTTTCCAGTCACCTGGATTTTTATCGTATGGATTTTACATCCTTGAAGGAGTTCCTTCTCTGCTATAGCTTTGTCTGTTATCTCTCTGTTCTTGTAGTCTTTCATTCGAATACCATACAATGAGGACATTAATTTTTTCATACAGGCTGATGACCTCACTTGTTAACTCCGTCGTCTGTTTTTTCTGCGGAAATTTTGAAACCTTTAGGAAAGAACGTGACACCGAACCAAAAAGCGATTGGTTGATGTCGTTCAACAAGCGGTAACATGTTGAACAGAATAGAGCCGAGCTTTATTCCGTTTAGCAATACTCAACAACGTTCAACATGTTGAAAGGTCTATTTTCAACATTCAACATCACATGATACACTGTTCAACTTTTGTTGAACAGAAGTGGCAGAATTTGTTGCTCAACAAATGTTGAACCGTGTATCATTCGCTTAACGGTTTGTGCATGCACCTGCAATGGTTTAATTTCTACCAGTGACACAATATATCACTCTACAAGGGCTCACGTTCATTGAGTAATCTCAGATTATATACAGTTTTTTAAATCACTTGATAAAATGGAATAGATATAAGGCATTGTCTGATTGGTCAAGGTGAATGCATTATAACATCATAAAGCAAGCGGCATACGTCACGTGCGTGCATTGCAGTGCAATATATGCACGCATATGCACTCACAAATAATCTTGTGCAAGCTCGATGGTAATGCTGTTATTGGCAAAACAAGCGTTTAATTGGGCGTTTCATAAAAGGATTAAAAAAACTTGTTCATTGTGCATTGTTGAGTTATATAAGCACTTGAGAATTTTTAAGAACACTTGAGAAGTGCTTCTCGCACTTCTCAAGTGTTCTTAAAAATTTCTCGCGTGCTTATATAACTCAACAATGCACTCGGCGCGTTTTTTATTCCTTTAGTAACATTTAACAATTCCAATCATTTTGTCGATCTGATTGAATGATACATGACATTTTTTTTTCCTTCAGGGGAGCGGGAGTAGTTTAATAGAGTAGATGTAAAAAGCGGGGTCTGGGACAAATTTAATAAAATAAAAAATAAGAATTAATTTTCATTTATTAAAGCTTTCGAGAAAAAATGAATTTCAAAAAGATTTAAAGAAAAAAATATTAATTATTAATTATGGATAAGAAAAAAAGATCGAATCTTGTAGAAAAGCTAAAACAAGCTATTGATGAAAATGGTGAAAGTTTAAAAATATTAATAGTAAAACAGCTTAAGAAAATTATTAAAGAAAACGGTAAGAAATTATCTAATAATAAAATTCTCAAAGAGTTGCGTAAAATTCCAGAAATTTCTACAGCTCTAGATAATATGAAAGAAATACAAGAAAGAAATTATGAAAAAGAGGCTCTAAAATATAAAAAAACATTATTTATATTATTGCATTCATGGAAGGTATAAATATAATTGTAAAGAATGCGGAGGATCTCAAATATGTGAACACAATAAGCAAAAGATGTTTTGTAAAGAATGTGGAGGATCAAAAATATGCGTTCATGGAAAAAGAAGGGATTATTGTAAAGAGTGCGGAGGGTCGCAAATATGTATTCACGGTAAAATAAAAAGTGTCTGTAAGTTATGTGGAGGATCACAAATATGTGAACATAAAAGGCAGAAATCGAGCTGTAAAAAATGTAATGGTGGCAACATTTGCGAGCATAAAAGGGCTAGGTATTTTTGTAAAGACTGTAAAGGTAAAGGAATATGTGTACATAACAAACAAAAAAATTTTTGTAAAGAATGTGGGGGATCGCAAATATGTGAGCATAATAAACATAAATCTAATTGTAAAGAATGCGGAACGGTCAAATTATGCATACATAAAAAAAAGAAATCAGTTTGTAAATTGTGTGAAGGATCACAAATATGTATTCATGAAAAAATAAAGTATCAATGTAAAGAATGTGGTGGATCACAAATATGTGTTCATGATAAACAGAAGGCTCATTGTAAAGAATGCGTTGGATCACAAATATGCGAACATGGCAATCATAAATCAATTTGTAAAGAATGTAGTTAATTGAAAGTATTTAATAAAAAATTAATTTATAATTTAATAAATAAAAAAAATATAAAATAAAATGTATAAATTAATAGAAAAAAGAGGAGAATATATTAATGAAGAAGTAGAAATTATTGTTTCTTATGAAAATAAAAAGAAATTGGGGTTTTGTGATTTTATAGATGTAATAAAAGAAGATTTATTAAAATATATAACAAAAAATTGTGGTTTTATTGATAGTATTTATTTTAAAATTATTTATTTTAATATAGATAAAGATGATTTTTTTGAAAGTTATGATTTTATTTATTTTTCTGATAAAAATTTTGGTATTGGCGGTATATGTACTAATTGTTTTGTAAAAGATTTATTAGATGAAGCTAATGAAAATTTTGATTTTTGGAATTATAATGTTTACGGCGTTAAAAATGGTTATTATGATGAGGAATGTAATATTAATGAATTTGATAAAGAGTTTGTTATTGGGTTTTTTGATGTTCGTATATTATTAAATTATGATAAATTACATCATAAAAACAAATTCTACAAAGACTTGCATGATGAGATTATGGCTGTAGCATGGCATCCATCTAGGTATTTAGATTGGTGTATTGATTTTGAGGAGTTAAGAGATTTGAAAGAAAGATGGGGTGAAGATTAAAAATAATTATGTTATATAACCTAATAAATGGTTACATAACAAAAGAAATAAAATAACAGCTATCTAAATCTTAAACTAAAAGTTATTGGCAATCCTCCCAAATCAAATTTTTTCCATTCAGAGTCTAAGATTGCTAAATCAAAGTAATTAACTAAGTTATCATATTTTTTAACCGGAATTGTTGGATAATCTTTTGATGGTATGTTTGCTAGTAATTGTGATGGTTGTATTTTTAAAAGTTCTGATTTTTTATTATTCATATATGACATTCTATTATCAACTATACTACACACAAGTCTCAATGGTTTATTAATATTAGAATTTATAGGATAAAATTTACCACTATTTAAAATTTCAGGTAAACCTAAAGAAACTTGTAAATCTTTAGTAATTTTAATGTTAAATACCTTATTAGAAAATAGATAGTCAATAGTATCACCACTAATTATTGATATATTTGAACCCTTTTCACTATTAGTAATTATTGATTGAATATCGAGAATTGAATATGTGCCGGGTTGTATTATTACTAGCGGTCTATCCCTTTCATCAGTTATTCTTTGTTCATCTTTGAAATTAAAAAATCTTTTAGTTTTTATATTGCAATCTAGGAGCTGTATCTCTTGAATATTTTTTATTGGGGGGTCTAAATAAACCCTTGTTTCTGAATCATACATTGTAATACTGAACATATTGTTTTGATTACATTATATTCATCTTTAGATTATATAATCAAAACATTAACGAAATAAAAACCAAGATAATACCCCACCAAAAACCATAATCAATATAAGATTACTTTGATGTTGTGTTGTATCATTATTTTCTGTTTTAATTTCATCTATTTTATCATCATCTTTTTCTGTTGTTATTGGGTTTTGTTTATTTTGAGTTTTATGTTCCAATAAAACTTTTGTGGGTCCTAAACTATGACTTATTCCTACAGTTTTTGTTTCAACATTTAATGAATTATTTACTCCAAATTTCATATTTTCATCGGCTTTCATGAGTTTGTTATTGTATCCAACAACACTTTCTGTATTTATAATCATATTACTTGGCATCAACCAAACCCCAGGTGCTACTGCCAAATCAAGCCTTAATTTTGATTCCTGTACAGCTAATTGATACCTTTGTACAGAATTAGAAATATTATTATCTATTATACTACTCTCGAGTAAAGAAATAAATTCTTGTTGAGTTTCATATGCACCACCCCCTTTTCCTAAAATTGAACTTCTAGTATTAACTTGAGCTCCTAATACACAGTAAACAAAAGCTTCAACCGATCTATTTAATCTACCTAAACCCGCTTTTGTTAATCCATATCCGCTTTCTGGTATAAACCATGCATATTTAAAATCTACAAACTGATCATTTCTAAGTAAGGATATTAAATTACCATCTATTTTCTTTCCACCATCATCTGAAAATTTATTGGGACCGCTTGGCCATATATTAGCTTCAGGATCATAATTTCTTATTATTCTAACATTTTGATTACCTCCACCTTTACCATGAACTTCTCCAGGAGGCACGTATCCTTTTCCATAATCAATGAATACATCTCCCAATCCACCATTTGTTCCACCCTTAAATCTAAAGTCAGCTAAAGGTTTATTTAATCCCTTAAAATCTTGATTATTACTAAGACCAAATTCTGCGCATAATCTATTATACGCTAATTTGTTATATGGATTATTTTTTGCAGAAAAAGTTTGTTCGTCAGGCAATGGCAATCCCATTTCATACAATATTCTCCTTATTGTGAAATATACATGAAACTTTATAAAACCGCCAATAACTTTGGGATAATTTAAACTTTCAATGAGACTTACACCGCAACGAGATGTAGCGCACCATACAGCCATGTTTAATTGTTGAGGCCAATGATTAATATTTGGTTTATTCAACCAAGCTCTACTCTCTTTTCCACTATAAAATTCTATATTTTGTGATTTAAATATATTTCTCATTGGCGCATTGAATTTATCTTTATCTGTTACAAATATATCCAAAAAGTTTATCATTTTTGATACATCCTGAGCAAATTCATCAAATTTAACTGCTGGTATTGGATATGTTTGATTTGTAAATGATAAACTTTTTGGAAATGAAACTAATTTAACTTTATTTTCTAATCCCAAATCTTTCCACAATAATGTTTTCAAATTATTAGAAAGATTTTCAGTCCAGGTTTTTCCTGAAGGATCATCATTTGACATTATTATTGTTCCATTAACTTTCCATTTAATATATCCACCAAACGAATCATTAATGAATGTAAATTTATCCAGGTTAACATTTGGATATCTAGTTTTGAAATCATCCAATAACATATTATTCTTTGTTTTCCAATTAATCTGATCTTTAGATTAAGAATAATATGTAAATTCAATTAACCTCATTTCTAATTCCTGCAAAACAATTACAACCCACATCAGTTCTTTCGTATGAAATTTTTAATGACCTGGATTTGTTAATTCTTTTAATAGATCTTCGCGAACTTTTTTCCTTATTATAGACATGTCGAAGTTTTTTTCTGTAGCTTTCCTAAATTTTTGTCTAACTTCTTGTTTTAGTTTTTGAAACTTTTCCAATTCTGCTAAAATTATAGAAAATTCTTGTCATGATCTGATATAGCATTATCTTTCAAAGCTTTTGAAACTAAATCGTTAATGGTGTTTAATTTTGATTTTGCAATTGCAGCTGTTTGTTCATGTTTGCTAACTTTATGAGAAAGTTTTTTAGAAGCAATACCAAATCCAACCGATAATCCACCAAAAACTCCACCTACAACACCCAAAGGCACACCAAAAACAACACCAAAACCAGTAAGAGAAGTTCCAAGTCCACTTGCAGATAGAATAACTGAAATCATACCACCACAAACACTTATTTTTGTAAATATTCCTCTAGCTCTATTATATTTTTTTCTTACTTCTTCGTAATGTTTAATTTCTTTCTCAAGATTTTGTAATACTTCGCTTGATTTTTGTAGTCTGAAATTAATAGGATCTGAATTATTTGGTAATTGAGGATAAATTTTATTGTAGTCATCCATATTTGTTTTTTACTGATCAACATGTTATCTTTAAATTTGTTACTTTCTCTTCTTTATATTTTCTACAAAATATAGAACTACAGCCATTATCAACAACCAGGCATTCTTACCTAAAAATCCAATTACTTCACCCGCTGTTTTGAATAGAAAACTAACTATTGCACCAATCATTCCTGGTAATATTTCACCTAATTTTTTACCTATAGTTTTCAATCCATTACCCAAACCCCTTCCCAAAGTTGCTAGTCCTTTAGAAAGATTAGAAATTATAACGCCAATTACTAAACCAACCGCGCTTAAAACAGCAAATACTGTAAAACCATGTTTTTTAAAAATAGACTTTATTCTTTCGCGTAACGACATTCTATTTTCTATTTGTTCAGTATAACGCTTTTTGTCAGCCATTTTATCATTTCGTTCATTATATTGTTCATCTAAAGCATCTATTCTATTAATTTCCTCTGGTGTTTTATTTTGTTTATCATCAAGTAATTTTCTCTCCTCCCTATTTTTCTTTTGTAATTCTTTATCATTTTCTATATCACGATAAATTTCTTCAACAATTTCTTCTCTAGTAGGCCCTAAAGCATTTCTTATTGTTTTTGTTTTCATTACTTCTTTACTTATATTACCGTATCTATCATAAAAATCATACCATTTAACATTTTTAGGATCATTACGCATTATTCCAACTTGTAATTTACCAAACGCATCATACCTAAAATCAAAATCTGCTGTTGCTCTGGGGCATTTCCTTTTAATCTCTTGCCAGGCTTTATCTTTGTTTATTTCTTTCTCCTCCATATCTTCTCTTGGTAATTGAAAATATCCTTTTTTAGTTTTTGGTTTTGCACCACCAAATGAAGTTTCTTCTTCCCCATAAGGATTTTTATAAGATGTTGATGTAATTTCTGGTAAATCAATTGTCTCATTATTATCATTATCATCATCTTTTGGATCATTTAGTTCAGTTGGATCAATTTCTCCTCCTTCTGCCATGATTTTTTACTCATCATTAGGAAGTCTTTAGATGCTTTAGATACAAAAATCAAAAATTATAAATATTTAATAAAATAAAAATAATTTATCATTTAAAAAATAAAAAAAGTATAAATAAAATGATTAATGAAAGCACACAATTAATAAATATTAATAATTTCATTCCAAAAGAGCGCATGGTATTTTCTAAACCAATTTCAGGAGAAGTTCCTGGAACAAAACCTAAGATTAAATTTAAGCGAATCAATATTTTTACAAAAAATGAAGATGGAACCGAAGGAGAACTAGTTATTCCAACCAGACGTTTGTTTTCATATGGTATTTCAGCAAATATAAGTCAAGAAACAAATAAAGTTACGGGATATACTTTTCCTTTATGTTTATGGAGTAAAGATGAACCAACTACTGAAGAAGAAAAATGGATTAATGCTTTTAACGAAATAGTGGATTGTTGTATTGATCATTTGATAGAAAATAAAGAAAAAATTGACAAGTTTGAATTAGAAAGAAGCGATCTTACAAAAACAAAGGGAGGTTTAAATCCTCTATATTGGAAAATGGTTAAAATTACAGATGAAAAAAACAAAACTTTTATGCGTAAAGTTGAAGGTCGAGGTCCAACATTATATGCAAAATTAATTTACTCAAAAAGAGAAGATAGGTTTCTCACAAATTTTTATGATATGAAAACAGATGAAATAATTGAATATAAGGATTTAATGAATAAACGATGTCGCGCTGAATGTGTAATCAAAATTGATTCAATATTTATTGGCGCAAAAATAATTTCTCTTCAGGTAAAACTTTATGAAGCTCATATAGAACCTAAAATTGAAATTAAAAAATTACTAAAACCAAAATATGATCCTGAAGTAATTGTTTCTGATTGTAAATCATATGCTGATTTTATGGAACAACAAGAAGAAGATTCAGATAATGAAAGCCTTATGTAAACCTAATAATAAATAGAATTATGTTATATAACTTATTAATAGTTACATAACAAAAATAATGTTATTTAAAATAATTTTGAAACCGCATAACCCAACACCAACATTCCTCCTCCAACATATAACATTTCACTATTCTTTTGATCATCGCTTGGTTTATAATAATCTGAAAATTTTGGTTCTTGCATTTGACTATATAATGCAAATTGTTCATTTGTTGTTGAAATATTTTTTGATGCTTGATATTTTTCATCTTTTTTCTTAATTTTCCAATCCATTAGTTTTTGTCTTTTTTCCTGATATTCAGCGTAATCTCTTTGATATTTTTCCATTGCCTTATCGTGTCTTATTTTTTCTGTATCAACATTTTTTCCAGATAAATATTTTGCTAGATATGATCCACCAACAAATGCTGTTGAGTTTAATACTGCTCCTACAACCGTCATTGCTATTAATACAAGCGCCATTATTATTTTTTAATTTGCTTTTACTACCCTTTAGGCCGGTAAAATCTTTTGATCCTCTAAATATGTTTTTAGATACATACTTCCAGACAATACAACAACCCATTTTGCATAATTTGTAATACTTGAAGATGGATCGTTCAAAAATGATTCTTTCATTACTTTTTTAGCCACATACCCAACTCCAGCCCCTAATCCGATAAGTACTGCAGAATCAGTAACAGTTTTCACAAGTTTGTTTTCGTTTGACATGATTTTTTACTACATCAGTAAGAAATCTTTAGATCCCTTTAAGGTTTACATCATTCCAATTTTTGGACGATCTAGGGGTTGCGCTTGAGTATTTGTTTGTGGATTATGAATCTTTATGGGTGGAGCTTGAAAAGGTTGTTGTATTTGAGGAACTTGAGATAAATCAGGTATTCTATTTTTGTAATATCTCATAAACATATCAAATGCTGTAAAACCTATTCCAACAATTGATAATACAGTTGTAAAAGATAGCTCTGGAAGCCAAGGATTTGCCTGATTAGACTCACTTTCTGTATTTTCATTTTTATCTTCTTCTTTTTTAATTTGCTCTTCGCGCTTTATCTCCCTAGCCAATGCTTCTTTTGCTTTTTTATTATATTCAGCTAATTTTTTACCAGCTTCTACTTTTTTAGGGTCTTTCTTTTTATTTTTTGAAGAACCAACCTCTTCTTTTAGCGGTTCTCTAGTAATTTGCTCCACACCTACTTCACTTCGTTCAATTTGGTTAGACATTATTTTACATATCATTAAGAACTCTTTAGATCTGTTAGGAATGATATGTAAATAAAATAATAGTATGCTCAGTAAACAGTATCAGTACCGCTAGCATCTTGCTTAGTAGTCTGCTCAGTTTTGTTAGAATCATCTGTATTATTGCTTGTAACTTGCTTTATTTTTCCTATTTTAACATGCTTAGCAACCTGGAATATCCCGCTAGCAAGTGCTGCCAGTCTTCCTGCTTTCAATGCTAAGAGTCCAACAATGTTTGTTAGTTCTCTATTAACCAAATCATCATTTTTCAAATCATTGCAAAGAGATTCTATATCATCAACCGGAACTAAATATGAAATAAGTTTGGAAACTAATTGAAGGGATGAATCTACTAATCCACCATTAATTTTTTTACCAATTACCGCTTGATATCGATTAAAATATTTTTCTACATCTTTTTCCGATAATTTTTTTATATCACCCAAACTCATTTCAACTCCTAAATATTCCTTTGTTGTTCCGAGAGCGGCCAGAATTGCTAAAGATTCTTTTTTTATTTCAAGTTCATCATTATCATTTACAAAATCTTTTCCCGATACTCCCTGAGGTCGGTCTGATTTTTCTTCAATGTAATCTTCAACGTTTGACATCTTTTTTAAATCACTTCAGGAATCTCTAAATAGCAATTAAATGGATGGCGTAAAGATAAACAAAGTCTAGAATATTTTTCAGTTTTCAAGAGTTTAACAAACTTTTTACTTGTTTCATAGTCTAAATCACCACCATAATCTTCGAATAACATCTTCATGCCTTTTTGCGATGGATTATGGAAAGTAACAACGCAGGCAACATTTTCCCGAAATGGTTTTGCAATCGATGTTAATTGTTGAGTTAGAACCCAAACAGATAAACCATGATGTCTTCCAGAAAATGCTAAATCTATAAACTTGTTTGATCTTTTCTTCAGATCATTAGAAACAGCGCAATCATCTAAAATTATTAGTGTATTTGTTCCGGAGAATAAAGTTTGACAATCAGTTAACAATTCATTAATTTCATCAATGTTACTGGCATCTGGTGATAATACAAAGAAACGTTTATCTCCTCTAGCAAAATTATGATAGGTTTTATTTTTAGAATAAGTTGGACAAATTAAAACAATGTAATCAAAAATTTTTCGGAAAGGCCCGCTGAGCTGTTCAATTAGGTACTTTGTTTTTCCGCAATTTGTTGGTCCTGTTATAATACAATGGAGTGGTAATTTTTCTCGCAGTTCTTGCATTATTTTTTGTATCATAACTAAAGGTTTTTAAGTCAGTACTTAATTGATCTTAAACTTGAATTCATAATCTCCATCATTGCATCAGCTACAACAAACATATAACAAGTTATTGTTCCTGAACCACTTTGTTTCCTTTTAATTTCTATTTTTACACCATCATGTGTATTATTTAGAGCTAGTCCTCCACCATGAATACCATTATCTGGGTGAGTTCTCGTATCAACCCAAAGAGCAAACTTATCCGCATAAAAATCCTTTTCTTTCAATGAAATTTGTAAACCATCATCTCTATGAAAGCGTTTTTTCACTGATTCCCAAAGATCTGATGGAATCATCCCTCTAGAGTATATTCGATTTGGAACACCATCAACATCAATATTAACAGAAGATATACCTGGATTATAAAAATTTTCAGAATCCCTTCCTCCTGCAGCTTGTGGCAATAAAAACAAACATAATATTCCAGTCATTGATCTTCTTGGTAAATTAATATGTTGATTAATAACACCATCACCCCCTATGGAAAATGTAAAAGTTTTGTGTAAAGTAATATTTTCATAAAAGAATCCTTTACCAACTTGATATGTTGATTGTGCCTCGCGAGCCAAGTATTCGCTTGAAATTGAAGAATATTCTAACTCTAAGTTTTTGATTGAATATGATGGCGTTTTAGTTGTATCAGAATAAATAAGAATATTACTAATTGAGGCAAGTGTAATCTCAAATATTAAATGATTTTCTAATGCTTTTGGATAAAAAACACCATGATCGTTTAGAATAGGGTGATTTATTGGTATTCTATACTTTGAACCATGAACATTAGCGAGAGCAACTTCTTTTACATCTTGTGTTTTTGCATCGCCGGCTTTTGTTCTAAGTTTTCTAATATTTAACGAAGAAATACCTTGTTTTAATTTATCTTCTCGCTCTTCTTCGGTTAAAAATAAATCATGATATGTTTGAAATAGATCATATCTTTGCGTATCTTGTAATGTTTCACCACCAAAAAGAACTTTTAGTCTGGATACAAGATTACTTCCTAAATTATTAACAACTGTATTATTTGCATGACCCTCAACATCTAAATCAAATAGAAGAGATACACTTCCAGGAACAATCACTAAATTCTCAGAAAGTTTTGGAATATTTATATATAATGTTTCTCCGGGGCTGGCTGTGGATGGATTTAGAGTAATTCTATTCAATGTTGATTCGGCCTTCAAACCAAATGGTTCTTTTGGAATTCTGTTTGGATTAATTTTTTCTGAAGTCATTGTAATTTATAAGATACTTTGTTTAACCTTTAAACCCCTTTGCTCTAATTTGTTAATATGTTTTAATAATTTTTCTCTAGCCTCAGGAATTAAAATTAAAACATTAAAAATATCATCACCATCTTCCATATCTAGAATTTTTTTAATGATAATTTTTTTCATAATGTTAATTTGATATCTTGTAAAAATTATTTTTTCTTCCTCCATTTTAATTTATAAGATACTTTGTTAATTTTTAAAATGAGTAACGAAAAGATACTTTCAAAAATATATTATTCAACTGAAGGATATTGGAAAGGATATTCTGCGATTAATAAATTAGCTGAGAAGGCGAAAGTAAGTGAAAATGTAGCAAAACAATGGCTTCAGAAACAAGCAATATGGCAAATATATCTTCCAACTCCTAAATATATACCTAGACCGCACTGGACTGTAGATAAACCTAATCATATTCACCAAGCAGATTTATTATTTTTACCTCATGATAGGGTTGGAAGAAAAACATATAAATACGCATTAGTTGTGGTTGATGTTGCTTCAAGATATAAAGATGCAGAAGCATTAACCTCAAAAGAAAGCAGAGAAATTTCAAATGCTTTTGAAAAAATATATTCTAGAAAGTTAAAATATCCTAAAACATTAATGGTTGATCCAGGAAAAGAATTTATGGGCGATGTTACAAAACTTATGAATTACCATAATGTAAAAATACAAAGAAGTGAAGCTGGAAATCATAGAGCTCAAGCTTTTGTAGAAAGAGCAAATAGAACATTAAGTGAAAAATTATTTAGTCATCAATATGCTCAAGAAATGATAAGCGATGAAAGGTCAAGAGTATGGGTGAAAAGATTGCCAGATATTTTGAAAACTTTGAATAATACACCAACTAGATTAACAGGTAAGGAGCCCGATGACGCTATAAAAATGAAGGAAGTTGACATTAAACCAAAAAATTACCAACGTATCGTAGGGCCTAATGAGGTTAGGCTACCTCCTATTGTTAAAGTTAGATATTTATTATCCCCCGGCGAACTTGAGGGTGGTGAAAAAAGACGGGCTACAGATCCTATTTGGAGTATTCTGATATATTATATTTCAAGGATTGTGGTTTCACCTAATCAGCCAGTTTTATATTATTTACAAGATGGACCGCGACGAGGATTTGTTCGTGAAGAATTACAGGTTATTCCTTATGATACAGAACTTCCGCCAGATTCTGTTTTGGTAAGATAATGACCAATAGCTAAAGTATGTATTCCATCTTCACAAATTATTCTCTTATCATCATTAGCAGATAATGCAACTTTATTAACTGTTTCAGAAAAAACATCGTGTCGGCGGCTTCTAATTACTTTCATCTGTCTGTATTGTTCTTTACATTCAAATAAACATTTCTTATAATCATCAAAGCTTATGCTCTTTCTTACTACTAACTTCTTCATTCCCTTACATTTCTTTTCTTCTTCACCTTCATCCATTTTGTAAGAGTATAGCTTGGCTCGTAGACCTACAAATTCTGTTATCTGTTTGCCTCCTGCCTCATCTTTAAACATATTGATGACTTTTTTGTTTACACCTGTCTCAATACCTGATGGATGATTTTTAGGAAAGTTGCTTGTGTCAAACTTATCCCTAACATCTAGACTTATATCTTTATAGAAATCTTTTGTTTCTATATCATAAGTAAGGCTGTCTGTATCTGTAAACAACAATTTTGCTTTTTCTCCATATTTTGGTTTTATATAATTATAATGAAAGTTGTACATTATTGTTTTACTTAAATCTAAAATACACATACCTAAATAAACGGGTTTATTGAATACTAACTTTGTTTTCTTCATTTGAATGGCAACAAGATTTTCACAAAAGATAGTTCGATGTTTAAAATTAGGTTTTGATATTAATTTTTTCGCATCTTTTTCATTAGTAACTAATTTAATATCAACCCTATTTCTAATGTTTTCCATAGTTTTACCAAACACAGAATTATTCATTAACTTGAAGAAATCTTTCTCAAAATCGTTATTTCCTTTAGCTCTTAGGTTGGTATTCAATTCAATGTATGGTTTTAACCAGGCTGACTCTTTGAATTTAATACCTCTGTGAATTTTTGTAATTTTTAATCCAAGACTTTCATAAAGTTTTAGTGTTTCATGATGAACAACATACTTTTCCTTATTTTTTAGGTTTGGAATCAATTTCTCAACCTTATTAACTAAAAGTCTCTCTGAGGCAAGCGGGTAATCATTATGTAAATCATGAAGACGAGTTGGGTATTCTAAATCAACCTCTAATATGCAGGGCATATTTTTCCAGTATGTAAGTTCTTTTTCATTCATCCATCTAAAACCGTGAGTTGGTAATGGTCTACTCATTGCTCCTCCATATTAATTATTTGCATCTAGATATATAATATAATTTATTACTTTGCTAATATCAAAGTTTTTCATGTATGGATTATTAGCTTTTCCATATCTAGTAGAAATCATAGAGACGCCGCCTCGAATGCCTTTCTCAATCATAAGCAGCATATCTATGTCAGTTAGCAACTCTAAATTCACTTTTGTTATCTTTAATGCGGCATCCCAAGCTAGTCCGGGCGCTGTATAATACCAAGCAGGATCCAACCCATAGTTTTTACTACAAACATCTCTAAAGTTCTCAAACACATCTGCTAAAAGTAGCACATCTGAATTAATATATAAGTCATGATAATCCCTCATGGTTTCCATATTGAAAGTTTCCCAAACATTTTGTGCATGTTTATAATCATTATCTGATATATTTTCATCGTTTAGTATTGAATAGAATTCATTCTTTGACGGAAGTTGGGTTGTATTAAGTTTATCCAATCCATCGAACCAATCATATGGAAATACGCCCTTTCTCAACAATAACTTTAATTCTTCACCTTTATAGAAATTATTTAAGTTTTTGAAAGATTCTTTTGGTAGATTAGCCACCAATTTTTCTAGACTTGTTGACATAAATTTAAATGAATCAATGAATCTAATATCACGCTTCACCTCAACCCGTCTGCCTTCTTTATTTGTAAATTCATCAACAACAATCTGTTTTGTGAAAGAAATATACTTTTCTTCATTATTTGGTATACAGTTTATTTTACCTTCTGTTACACCAAGATTTTTGATAAAAATATGCGCATCATATCCAGATAGATTATGAAATATTACGGGGAAGAACTTTGGTATCTTGTAATTTAAGTTACATTCATTGTGAGCTGCTCCTCTATACTTTCCTGTGAGATGACAGTGATCTAATACCTTATCTTCTCCTAATTCTCTCTCACATATATGGCAGTGTGTAGCATTTTCATATTCTTTTTTATCCATTTCTGACATATTCTCCACTTTTTTATGGAATTTTGTATCATTATAAATTTTCTTAATATCTTGTTCCAAATTATCTACAAATATCTTTGGTATATCATCGTCTAGAGATTCTGCTGTATATTTTACAAGCTTTGGGGGGAATATCTCATCATCAAAAGACTTTATTAAATAGCAGAATCCTGCAGCTTTATGTTTCTGGTATTGATTAGTAAAACTTTCTCTTTTTTCTGGTTCGCATGTATGTATTTTCTCGTTAATACATTCAAAATCTGCATATACGACAAATGGCACTCGCATTTTTCTATTATAATTATTAAATTTAATATATTTTGGATTTCCATCATCATCTTTTGGCATATAAATTTTTACTTCTTCATTTGAGTTGCAATATTCAAGATGTTTTTCTAGCGAAGTTTCTGACTGGAATGCGTTGAGACATCTTGGACAAAAATACATCTTTGATTTATGTTTACTAACTTTTGAGGCTAACAATCTACTCATATTCTTTATCCAACAGTAGTGATTATTTTCTCCTTCTGATATTAGAAGTAGGTTTATTAGGCAGTCTTTTTGTTTTTTACTTATTCTTAATGGGTATACTCCGCCTTCTTCATATCCATAGACATTAATAGCATAGTGGGGGTTTTGTTTTTCAAACTTGTTAATTTGTTTTAGTGAGATAGGAAACTCCATTCCCGACCAGTCGAAGTTCTTTGAGTTTTCTATCATTTGTTTGTTTAATCTTTCTGGGTGAATGTTTTGTGTGTAAACAGCAGAGGTTACTGCCCACTTGAAACATTCTTGATCATTCTCATTCTTAACATTTATAATAGCTTTCTTTTTTGCTAATATTAATGGCAATTCAATATATGAACTTCCAAAAAAAGGCACGAAGGGGTTAATATCGATATCAAAGTATACCACATGATCAAATATCCAACCAGTTTCTTTTTTCTGAAACTCGTCAACCTTTTTAAGTAAAAAATTTTTCGCAGCATCAAATAATTCAAACAAATCAGTTGATAATGTAACCACTTCTGCAAATGTATGAAAGAAGCCGTCGTCTTTATCAATCTTTCCTGTAGCTGGATCCTTTTTTTCAAAATTACAACAATATATAAATTCTACCTTTATAGGTTTCTTTTTCTGATTAATTAAATCAATAACTTTTAGTTTAATATGATTTAGAAACTCCTCAGGCCCATAACCTTTTTGTCCATCTATCCTATAACTTTTCAAATAGCCTCTAAATGCCCTTTCTTTTTCTCTTGGAGTGATACGTTTGTTTGATATGCGTTTAGAAACCAGCTTTTTAAAAGTAAATATTCTATTAACCTTTTTCTTCAAATCATCAACTCGTTTGTTTACGACCTTTTTAATAGGTTTAGACTTTATTTGTTTTTTATTAGTAAGTTTTATTATATTTTCATTGGTTAAATCTGTAAGCTTTTTAGAAAACTCATCTTTATCCACTACCTTAAATGAATAATTTTCCCAATTAAAAGTTTTATTTGATGGTTTTTTTGGTTTGGTTGGTTTTAAAACTGGAACATTAATCTCAGGTATTGTCTCATCAATAATTAATCTTTGTATTTTATTATCTAGAGCTGTAGAAATTTCTGGAATTTTACGCAACTCTTTGAGAATTTTATTATTAGATAATTTCTTACCGTTTTCTTTAATAATTTTCTTAAGCTGTTTTACTATTAATATTTTTAAACTTTCACCATTTTCATCAATAGCTTGTTTTAGCTTTTCTACAAGATTCGATTTTTTTTTCTTATCCATAATTAATAATTAATATTTTTTTCTTTAAATCTTTTTGAAATTCATTTTTTCTCGAAAGCTTTAATAAATGAAAATTAATTCTTATTTTTTATTTTATTAAATTTGTCCCAGACCCCGCTTTTTACATCTACTAATAGATTTCTTCTTTTTGGGGTTGGCCCATTTGAGGGAGGTGGGGAAAGCTTGTTTTTTCTTGGTGGGGTGACTTAAGAGAGGATTTATGGCATTTACTTTGGAGTTTCTTACTGTTGGTGATGAAGCTCGCTCAAAACGATTTCTATTCTGCCAACCCTAATGCGAGAGCGTGGATCCCAAGACACTTCTTTAGGGGAGGATGGCTTATTAAGTTTCTTCCGATAGAGATGGGTAGCTTACTAGAGGATTTGTGTGTTGTTTTTGTTTGCAGGAGCGAGAAGGTCGACCAAGCGAAGAGGAAGAATCCAGCAGCTCAGAGGATGAACGAGAATGGCGAGCAGAGATATCCCGGCAGCGAAAAGAGGCGAGGAATAAAAAAGACGAATTTGTCACAAACAAACCCAAGTTTTACGAACTCAAGCCCGGTGAAAACTTCAAGACTGCTCAATCCTTCAGCACTGCATCGAATGAACAGCGAAGAACGTAAGTTATCTTTTTCTTTTTTGTTATACACTTAATAGGAGTTGCCGAGGCAAACAGATAGTCTCTTTTTCCGAGAGCCCTGGAATTTCCCGAAACAAAGTCAGGGGAAGCATCAGAAGTCAAAGGAAAACAAAACTAATTGGTTTCCCGAGAGAGCTGACATTTAAGTGTCTTGTTATATTCCAATACTTTCACTTCACAAAGACAAAGAATAAAGAACGAATCAAAACAATGTCCGTACTAGTAAGAACACAAATTTCATTCTCATAAACGCTTAGTGAATAGTTTTCAAAGTACCCGAGTAAGCCGGACTCGTCAACATCGGCTCGACAACATGTCGGCTCGACAACATGTCGCCTCGACAACTAGCCTGCGTGGCAGTTTTTTCCGTTTCCTCTGGAACCAAGGGGAAGTCGCGCGAAGGCATGAGGCGAGAGCAAAAAGTTAGGAACGGGGGAAGAGGGTGGGGAGGAATTCCTTTCCTTCCCTACCCCTCCCCCTGCCATTACTTATTACCTCTGTGCTCCGTGCCCTCGCGCGACTCTGGCTTGACTGAAAGGAAATGGGAAAGACTTCTACGCAGGCTACTCGACAACATGTCGGCTCGACATTATGGTTCTGTTTACAAACAACAATTAAGTTAATCCTTGTCGTACAAACTAGCTCCAATTTTTTACAATCGAAAGCTTATACATATAATGAAACATTTATTCCACGAAATCTTGTCGTACATGAACCCGTTGATTCTCGCTTTAGAGCTGTTTACGAGAGTTGTTACTGGGTAAATTAAGCAAAAAAAAAAACCACAATGAAACGTTGACCGGGGTAAGACCAAACAATAGCGCAAATGAACGACTCCATGAAACGGCATTTGCAATATAAAGTCCAGTAAAGTCTAGTTTTTCTATGTTACGAACAACTCAGTTCTCTTCAGTCTCCATGAATGGTGACTTTTCTGCGACTATTCACCTCAATTTCTAATAATAACTGTTAAATATAGTCAAGGCCACGCGACCAAGATTCAGCCAATGGGAGTCCCTGTTTGGTTGAGTGAAAGTCTAGGAACATAACAATACATATTTTTCTGTATCGGCCCCCATGCTGAGGAATTCTCTATCGTGTGACTCTCATGAATTTTCTTTTGCTCCTTTTTGAGCACGCTTTTTTATGCATTAATTCTTTTCGTTCATCTACGTCATTTATTCTTTTGCAATTGTTCTGTACTTGTATATTGTTTTGTTTTCCTTGTTTCTTAAGTCGATTTTGTAAAGCGCCATTGGACTTTTGGATTTTGGCGCTATGTAAATAACTTCTAACCATTGTCATCATCATCATCATCATCATTATTATTTTTATAAGTATTATCGAATTCAACCATTAATCTTGGAAACAATAGCTGTATGATGACAACTAATGGCGATAGCAATTGAACATCTTCAGATCAGCAGAGAGAAAGAGTGGGGAGGTTATATGACTTATTCTAAAATGACCGCCTTTTATATGTTCTTTTGTGTTTATTTAAATTAGACCTTGATGCCTCGTTCAAGGTAAAACATTCTTTTAAATTTAAGCTATAAGAGCGACGGAATAACTTGAATAAAAACAAAAGAATATTTAAATGGCAGCCATTTTGGAATAAGGTTTATAAGTCTCCAATTTGAAGAAAAACGGTAGAACTGTTAAACAGCTTAGTGTTGACATGTTAAGTAGTGGCTTATTTTATGTTGCGTTGAATATGAGAAAAGTGCAAACAATTTATTCTTATGTGGAGCCTTCTTGTTTTGCTAGGGAATCCCTCGGAGAGCGTTTAAAGCACGAAGAAAGTTCCGGTGTAATCACATCCATTGGTTCCTCTCTTGGAGAAAAGGAAATTACTTTTAAAGTGAGAAAGGTGAGTTTATTAATAAGCTGGTTCCGCGAGCGGGCAATATGAAACGAACCCTGAGTTCTGATTGGCTACCCGAGCTGGCAAGATGGGCGTATTTCCCCCTTGTAATTTCCCGCTTTGACCCGCAAAACGGAACAAAAGATACAACATATAATAAACTTCTATTCAGTCACCCAACTCTAATAAGCCAGTCCCCAAAGATACCTTGTTATAACTCAGGCCATCTTCAAAAGAGTTGATTGTCTGGTGAGACCGACTATCAAGTGACATCCATGAGAAATACAAAAAGCCTACATTGACTTCTTTTCCGTTTGCAGCTTGTAGGTTATGCATTGTAACAATATGATTAGGTTTCTCTGTACACTTGACCTAGTGAGTTTAACCACCTCAACCGCGTCGTTAGATCCACTCCTTCAATACGACCACGATTTTATAGCCCGCAAGTGGTTCCAGTAAGAATGTGGCTCCAATGCTGAGTACAGTTTTGTGAACTGCCCTACCCGACCCTAGAGATTGACACCTTCCAGTCCACATTCCACCCTCCCCCACCCCCACCCCCAACAAAAACGAACATCCTCACGTGAGATTTTATTTGTTGTGTAGAGTGACAAAGAGACAGAGAGAAACAAAGCAACCCGTGCGCATGTTAAGGAAAGAAAGAAGCTTCGTCGATCAGCAAGCAGTGTTATCGGCAAAGAAAAACGCGGCCCTGTCTTCTGGAGAGGGAAGCGGGTAAAATGAAAATTGTTAAGTTAAAAATAGAAAAACTGTTACAGAAATAAAGAGAGAATAAATCAAAGTGCTCTGTGAGCGATGTCATCCGATTTCACCTACGAACACAAATGAATTAGGAACTCATTTACGTCCCATTTACATTTACTAGTACGCAAATTATTCTGAAAACAGTTATATTTCCAGAAAAGTCCATAGACAATCGACCATCTGAGAACGAATAAACCCAAATCCTTCCTAAAATTTGTCACTAGCAAATTTCACAGGACCGCCTAAGCAATGAAAGAACACGATCGAGAAATAAATACAAACTAATGCCACTTTAGGACAAAATGTGGCAAAGTACTTTATTTTGTGTATTTTTTACCGTTTATTTGGGCATAAAGGTACTAAGGTTCGGCTAAATCCGGTGTATTAAACTTGCAACATAGCAGAATCCATCCTGGGTACATTTGCGTACTTGATCGAGTTTACTCCTGAGTGAGGGAGTAAGTGACAAATGGTCCCATCACAATATGTCATCCTGCATTAACATGCACGAATGATATAAAGATGGTGTAGGAAACAAGAAATCAGGGTCGGGTGTACTGCAGCGATAAAGTTTGAATAGAAACAGAAAAAAAACCAGTGAAGAAAACAACACATAAGGGTCGACTGTACTGTGGTACAGTTAATATTGTTACGCGGAAGAAACCAGTGAAGAAAACAACACATCAGGGTCGAGTGCACTGTGGTATAGTTAATACTGTTACAGAAGAAACCAGAGAAGAAAACAACACATAAGGGTCGACTGTACTGTGGTATAGTTAATACTGTTACAGAGGAAACCAGTAAAGAAAACAACACATCAGGGTCGAGTGCACTGTGGTACAGTTAATATTGTTACAGAGGAAACCAGTAAAGAAAACAACACATAAGGGTCGACTGTACTGTGGTACAGTTAATGTTGTTACAGAGGAAACCAGTAAAGAAAACAACACATAAGGGTCGACTGCACTGTGGTACAGTTAATACTGTTACAGAGGAAACCAGTAAAGAAAACAACACATCAGGGTCGACTGCACTGTGGTATAGTTAATACTGTTACAGAGGAAACCAGTGAAGAAAACAACACATCAGGGTCGAGTGCACTGTGGTATAGTTAATACTGTTACAGAAGAAACCAGTGAAGAAAACAACACATAAGGGTCGACTGCACTGTGGTACAGTTAATACTGTTACAGAGGAAACCAGTAAAGAAAACAACACATCAGGGTCGACTGCACTGTGGTATAGTTAATACTGTTACAGAGGAAACCAGTGAAGAAAACAACACATCAGGGTCGACTGTACTGTGGTATAGTTAATACTGTTACAGAAGAAACCAGTGAATAAAACAACACATAAGGGTCGACTGTACTGTGGTACAGTTAATATTGTTACAGAGGAAACCAGTAATGGAAAGAAAAAGGGTTGTGGGTTATGATAATAATTTAAGTTTTAGTGGAATTTTGAGGTGGAGAAAAACAGTTTTTGCCCTAGAGACTTTTGTTGCAGCTTCTACTCCTAATTGCAACAAGTGCAACAGCGATTATTACGTGGGATGCCGTAGGTTAGCGTGTAATCGTTTCGGGAGAGTTCCGTTTTATTTTTTCCATTGCAGTCACAAATCACTTTTTTTGGTATGGTTGGTGTGTGCGATTTCATTGGCTTCAGTCCACGTTGGAATCACGTGCAAGATCAGGGGTGGATCCGTGTGAGAAAACACTGAAGGGTCACAGTCAGTGGCTCCTTGTTTTCTTGAGATATGAATTGTGTAATTTTCAGCTTTTTTTGCTGGAACCGGAACTTGACTAAAATTTCAATTACAACACCGAAGACTGGACATGGCGATTTCCAACAGTCAAATTACATATCCTCAACGATGACTACCCTTTGGGGCCCTGATTAGTTTCTTGAGTTATTTCATGTGAGAAAATTCCTCGTGTCCAATCGCTCGTTCCATTTTAAAGCAGGGTCCCCTCCCTCAGGCTTGTTGGTTAGTATAAACAGACAGTGTTTATCGCAACGCATCAATATGGTCACACTGACCCGTCCCGCGTAAACGCCTCCTGGCGTCTTGTTATATTTACTTTTATTACACGTAACAGCAATTCATTTTAAAACAATACTTATCATACTTCACACAAACATTGTGAAGCTCTTGTGTTTTTCCTTAATCTCGTTAAATTGTCAACCTAACTTCAATCGCTAGTAAATGATTTTGTACTTTGGAATCTGCTTTATTTTGTTGAAGCCTTTATTATTAAAGTGAATTTCCATTTAGATGTACAGTTTTCTGAACTTTTTAACTTGACTGTGATAATGACTTCCACTCAAGTCCTCAAAACGTCACTTAACGTCACCAGTGTAACAACACGCGAGAGACTTTCTTTAGCAAAACGACGTTTAATAATAATAATGTAGAGCAGATAGAAAAACAAGTAATACATGTGCTAGGAGTGGCTAGTGAAAAATCTAAACTATTTCCGGTAATAGATACCGCAGACACGTAAACTATTTCGGTCAGCCCTTGTGGTTTCTAGATAAACCACATTAGTTTCGTCACATCTTTCCTCCTATAAAGAAAGTAAGCTACATGTGTTTCCTAATAAATCAAGATCGAATCAACAAGTATTTAGAGGAACTAATAGTTCATTTGGTGACAAAGTCCTTTAGGTGAGCAGGTGGTCTGCGGGTACGTTGTGATTTGCGTATACTAACAGGTTGTGAGTCAGGGGTGCTGGATGCTTGGGTCGGCGGCTGATTGGCTAGTTCAATGTGTTGAGGTTTTGTCTCTGCACATGATGTAGAAGGTTCTGGCTCGCTGCAGTCTACAATGGGAGGTTCTTTGGACTGAATCAGCTGGCGGCGGTTGCGACGGTATACAGTCTCACCGACTTTCACATCGTAGCTACGCGGACCAGCTTGTGCCATGCAGGTACCAGCGCTCCAGGTTTTCTGACCAGGTAGTTTCATGCGCACGGTTTCACCTTGTCCGATTGGTCGCAGTGCCGGCCTTGCATGCTTGTTGTAGTAGTGCTGCTGCCGCTGTTTGTTGCCAATAAGCGCGCGTGTCTCCTCTTCTGTTGAGTAACGAGGCTGTAACAGGGTACCGGCGACAGGAAGGAGGGTCTTGCAGCGACGTCCCATTAGACGCTGGGCGGGGCTGGTGCCAATTCCTTCAGTCGGGGTGTTCCGCCAATCTAACAGTGCTAGGAACTCTGATTGGCCAGACTCTTTACACTTGGTAAACAGGCGTTTCACAGTTTTCACGGCGTTCTCAGCCTTTCCATTTGACTGTGGATGGTAGGGTGATGAAGTACTGTGTTTGAACATCCAGGTTTTCGCGAAGACAGCGAATTCAGCGGATGCAAACTGGGGACCGTTATCCGTCACGAGGACGTCTGGAATGCCATACCTGGCAAATACGGCTTTCATTTCTTTGATGACGTTGCGTGACGTCGCGGTGTTGAGTCGAGCAACTTCTATGAAGTTACTGTAGTAGTCAGTGATGACTAGGAGTGTGCGGTTGTCTAGCTCACAAAGATCAGCGGCGACTTTGGACCAGGGACGGGCCACCACTTCGTGCTGTACGAGTGTTTCCTTGGCTTGTCCGGTGCGGTGCGCTAGGCATACGTCACACTTCGAGATGTACTCTCGTAGCTCGGTTGCCATGCGGGGCCAGTAGAGGGTATCACGTGCTCTGCGTATACACCCTTCAACGCCAATATGCGAGCTGTGTACCACTGCCATAAGCTCCTTACGTAGGGAGGCTGGTACTACGAGAAGTTGTCCTTTGAAGACGAGTTCGTTCTGGACAGTCAGCACATCTCTCATGTCGAAGTAGGGGTAGAGACATTCCGGAATTTCGGATCTGGTTTCTGGCCATCCCCGGCGTATAGTTGCACGTAGCTGCTGTAACACAGGATCATCTGCCGATGCATGTCTGATCTGCTGCCAACGCTCGTCACTGACTGGTAGTGAGGCTGTGTGATCCACTTCCTCGAGCTCTTGCGTGAACTCACAGGCGTTGACCTCTGGGAGGAAAGCTCTGCTCAGGGTGTCGGCTAGAAACATGTCGTGACCTTTCTTGTAAGTCACTCGAAGGCTGTACTTTTGGAGTCTCAGCAACATTCGCTGGAGTCGCTTAGGTGCTGAGTGGAGTGGCTTTAGAAAGATTGACTCTAAGGGCTGGTGGTCGCTTTCCACATGGACTTCGTCACGGCCGTACACATACGGCTCAAAACGTTCGCACGCAAAAACGATTGCGAGCAGTTCCTTTTCTATTTGGGCATAGCGAGTTTCTGCATCTGTAAGAGCACGCGATGCGTAGGCCACCGGCTGTCCGTTTTGTAATAGGGCGGCGCCTAACCCAAACTGAGAGGCGTCACACTGGAGCGTGACTTCTTCCTCTAGGTTGTAGTAGCGCAAGACTGGGGTAGTCATGACAGCATTCTTTAGCGCCACCAATGCCTCTTCTTGGGCAGTTTCCCAGGTCCACTGTACGTCTTTCTGGGTGAGTTCTCTTAATGGCTTTGTGATGTCAGACAGACGTGGTAGGAACTTGCTGAGAT
The DNA here is from genome assembly GCA_949710005.1 of Ricordea florida. Lineage (NCBI taxonomy): Eukaryota > Metazoa > Cnidaria > Anthozoa > Corallimorpharia > Ricordeidae > Ricordea > Ricordea florida. The sequence continues at coordinate 5,464,647 of OX453277.1, forward strand.
ACTGTGCGAGTCCCAGCAATCTCTGAACTCCGGCCTTGTCTGTGGGTGCTGGCATTTCGCTGATCGCCCGGACTTTGGCGGGGTCTACACATAGACCTTTGTCTGTGGCGACGTGTCCGATGAACGGGACTTCCGTTAGTCGGAGGTTGAGCTTGTCCGTGTTGAGCTTAACGCCTCGCTCTTTGCAGCGTTCCAGGAATCTAATCAGGACTGTGTCGTGGTCATCAATGGCCTCTTCAACTGTGTTTCCGCAACCAATTGCGATAAAATCATCTGCCACGACTTCGATGCCTGAAAGTCCTTCAATGAGCTCGTGCATTTTGCGTTGGAAGACTTCAGGAGCTGAGCTGATACCGAAAGGCAGGCGTCGCCAACGGTAACGTCCAAACGGGGTGTGAAAGGTTGTCAGGTAGGACGACTCTGCATCAAGGACCACATGCCAGAATCCGTTTCGTACATCGAGCTTTGTGAAGACTTTCGCGCCGTGGAGTCGAGTAGCAATGTCTTCAATTGTTGGGAGAGGGTAGTGCTCGCGTTGGACGGCACGGTTGAGGTCCCTGGGGTCCAGGCATACGCGTAGTTTTCCGTTTTTCTTCGGTACAGTTACCATGGAGCTTATCCATGCTGTGGGACAGGTCACGGGTGCAATGATTTCCTGTTTCTCCAAGTCTTCTAAGGTTTCTTTTACTTTGGCTCTGAGTGCTACAGGTACGCGACGCGGTGCGTGCTGTACAGGGTTAACGGTGCTGTCAATTCTAATATGGTGTTCACCGGCCAGCTTTCCGACACCTTCGCCGAAAACTTGCGGGTATTTCTTAATCAGGGCCATTTTGGTAATGGGCGCTTGCGTTACTTTTGCTGCCGTTTCGAGCGAGTACACTGGGGCATTTCCTGTTTGTGGTTTGTTTAATTGATCATTGTCAGTGTATGTAATGATCTTCATGCCCACACAGGCTTTTCGTCCAAGGAGGGGGCGGATTGTGTTGTTGTCAACAAGTTTACAATCCAACTGACATCTGTAGTCGTCACGCCACACGGTAATACGAACTTGGCCCACAACTTGTAATTTCGAACCACCGTAGGCTGAGAGTTGAGTGTTCAGTGGTGTCACGCGCTCCAATTTGTGGTCTTTTGTGGCTTTCTTGTAGAGGCTCACCGGAATTACGTTGCACTGTGCTCCAGTGTCCGGTTGAAACCGCAGATAATTGCCAGACTCCAGTTTTAGTGTCACGAGTTGGGAATCATCCAGATCTACTGCTGATATCATGTCGGCGTAGAATACCTCGGATTCGCTGACATCGTCGTCGACAGCTCTAACAAACGTGCGAGTGTTGTTGTCTCGTTTCTTACTGCGACATTTAGCTGCAAAATGCGATAGTTTACCACACTTCAAACACGTCTTGCCGAAAGCCGGACATTGTTCTTTCTTTGCGTAATCATGAACAGAGCCACACCTCTCACATTCTTTGGGCTTTCCGTGTTGGGAGTCCTTGCTTTTGAGATTTCGTTTTCTTGGCACTTTAAGGTTCTTGCTTTGTTCTCTGACTGCATTTACAGTGCTTGATGGATTCTCTTCTTTTTCCATAAGTTTCATCTGAGCAGTCGTGCTCTCGGATGCCCTGCAGATTTCGTCTGTTTTGGCGAGTGTTAATGTTGTCTCTCTTAACAATCTCTCTCTGAGTTTGGGTTCACGAATTCCAAACAACAGGCGGTCGCGAAGTATTTCTTCGGGAGTTATTGTTGCAAAGTTGCAACCCTCGGCTAACTTTCGAAGTGCCGTGCGATACTGGTCGTAAGTCTCTCCTGGCTCTTGAATACGTCGGTTGAAGCGATATCTTTCGAAGGGAATGTTCTTGCGCGGTTCGCAGTAATCTCCTAGTTTCTTTAGTACTGGTCCGATTTTCTTGTCGTCTCCCTCGTTTACCCAGTCGTTGAAGGTCGAGTACACCTCTCTTGCTTCTTCGCCTATCACTGTCAAGAGTGTGGCTACTTGTACTGGCTGGGACTTCTCGCTGAGCTCTGTGGCGAGAGCGTAGTTTTCCCATGCTAACAGGAACTTTTTCCACTTTTCCGCAGCGTTCGAGTCATGAATCTCGAGGTGCGCTGGAGGTGGTAGGGAGTATCCCGATGTCATTCTTTTTACTCTTGCGTTTATGAGAAACTATGTGTAATATTGTACCACTATAGCTCTCCACTCGCTGCCACCATGTAACAACACGCGAGAGACTTTCTTTAGCAAAACGACGTTTAATAATAATAATGTAGAGCAGATAGAAAAACAAGTAATACATGTGCTAGGAGTGGCTAGTGAAAAATCTAAACTATTTCCGGTAATAGATACCGCAGACACGTAAACTATTTCGGTCAGCCCTTGTGGTTTCTAGATAAACCACATTAGTTTCGTCACAACCAGCAGTTCTATTAACAACTAACTGCACCCAGACTATGAAACTCGGCAACAAACATATAACTAGAGTTTTTTTTTTCAATCGGTGAGTAGTCTTTAAGAAAGATAAGTAACTCGTTTGTAACATAAGGAGTTGATTCAAAAGGTACAACAGTGGTTAGTGTAGTGATTACTATCAGTAGTATTCTGTACAGTATCGAAGGTAACATGTTGGTGTTCTTTTTAGTTTGTACACGTAGAAGTTTCCACAGTTGCGTACGAGGATCCTTGTAGAGTACTCACAGCAATTAGAAGTACTTCTAAAACAAACCTGTCGACTGACCCTACCATCCTGGGTGCTCGGATGTCCTCCACTTAACCACCCTGGGTGACCTGTATCACATTGACTATACCTTGGACATGATGTGGCCATGATCAAGCCAACAACAAACCTGTACCAGCCTTCAGCCAGGAATTTATCGCATTTGTAGTGTTGTGTGCTGTAACTTCTATATCTCGTATGATCATCAATGGTATGATATTCATAGCACTCTGGTTTGTCAGTACCTGAAAGAAATAACTCACTAAATAATGCGACTCACGCTAAATGGACTTTGTAAGAAGCACTGTGAAGGGAATACAATGTTGCTGTGTCATGTGCTTTTATAATTACCTCTATATCTCGTGCCGTCATCGATACTATGATACGTAAGAAACACTGTAGAGGAAATACAATGTTGAAAGAGGGGAATTTTTGTTCAGCATCTCACACGCAAAAGACACGGGAAATGGAAATCCGAGTTCTCTCGGCCCAGCGAGTCGAACCGATGACCCTCCGATCTATAGTTCGGACGAAAATAGTAATCAAAAAGGTCATGGGTTCTGGTATAACCTAAATTCGATTTTGATATGGCATTACCTCTTTATAATGACGCCTATTTGTCAGTAAATGTATTTCCGTATTTGCTGAGCGACGGAACCCAATAACCAAATATATTTTCTTTCAATGTTACAAGGCGGCAATGTCGTCTGAAAATCAAATTTCGTTTTGTATCGACAGACAAACACAATGCAAATGTAAACTAGTATTTGAGACGATATTATCCCAAAAAAATGCGGCCTGAGACGCAGTCTAAAGAGCACCAAGTTCATGATAATATAATTAGAAGATCGCAGGTTCGATTCATTAGAATAACTCGGGTTTTCTTTTTTCCGAGTTTGCATGAGACAGTGCTAAAAAATACATCCTTCAAACGTTCTCCTGACAATAGTCTTCATTATCTCACAATTCATTCACTCACTTTGACATTCAAATCGTAGCAGCGTGCGAGATGTTTGTCCGATCAACCTAATTTAATGGCCTTTCTCGCACGAATTTCTCGTAACTCAGTGGTCGGCACGTCCGAACTCATAATCGGAAAGTCGTAGACCTGTTCTCAGGTGAAAAAAACTCGGATTTTTTTTCCAAGTTTCCCTGTGACATGATGAAAAAGTACAACTTTCACATATTTATTCGGCTCAACACATACCACCTGTGTTCAGTATATATTTTGCAACACAGTGTTTCATCCAAATGTTTAATTTGTGTCTCTCTCTTTTAAAAAATGGCGGGGAGTGAGTACAGATTATTAGTTCTCTATCATTTTACCCACCATACACGACAAGTGCAATAAAATCTCTGTTTAAATGATTTGTAAAGCGATGCAGCAAAAAGAAGGAAAATTGTATAACAGTGGAGAGTAAAGTTTATCAAATGATATCAGACGTTTTGATCTATAGATTACCTCAGAAAGTGCGCCGTACGGACTTTTATTTACCTGAATTGCAGAACTTTAGAAACGCACTCGTTCGCTATAATCACTAGTTACGGCTTCTAAGGTTTTGCAACGAGTGAATAAAAATACGTATAAAGCACTTTCTATGGTGTAATTTGTTTATTTTATTTTAAAGGAGAATAAAAGTGTGTAAATCAGCAATTTTACTTTTTTCCCTTATGACGCGAGCCTTATAAATCATGTTCGGGAAATAGCGAAAACTCGAGAAACCAATTTAAAAAGTTATGAGATGCTCAATATCTGTCTTGGGGAGAAAAACTCTTCAGGTGTTAAGAAACCTCCTCATTCAGAATTTATTTCAAGTCCGATTAATTACTGTCTGAGTCAATCACATAATGAGGCGCTTCGCCGGCTGTGCATACACAAGTTTGGACTCTGCTGACTTACACTGTTTATCGAGATATTAAATGTGTCAACGTGGTTTACACCTCGGCTCGAAGTACGGACAAGCAACACTCTTTGAGGAGATTCTTGGTTTTCTGATAATCTGACGTCTTCTATTTCTTCAGTTGCCAGCGATCTCCTAGTTGAAGTGATAGTGCTTAAGATGTTGGAGATATTCCGCTGTTAATTGTTTCTCTGAAAGGGAACTGTAAACATTGATCGGATGAGGTTCTGAAAACAATGTAAACATTGAGACGAAAGAACCAAAATTTCTTTGCCGTAAAGAACATCGACCTCTTCGTCAGTCAGAGCGCGAGCTACCTTTGTCTTGTTTTCCTTTCCCGCTTTTTTCAAATCCTTCTGCTTTGCAACTAGTCTTTCTCTGGTTATTCTAAATTTTGTCCCTTCTGTGATGGCTGTGGGGCAATCCATCCGTAAATAGCGGTCAAAGCTGGATACAAACGACCGTAGATTCGTTGCGGGTTCATATTCTCCTGCGTCCATTTTTTTTATCACTGCCAGAATGAATGCGCACAGCATTTCATCGAGCTCTAGCGGTTAACGTTTTTTGGATTCTTCGTCTTTCATTTTCTTAAAGCCTTTTGGTAACGAAACATCCCTTTTGGTTTTTCTCAATGTGTTTTTGTTTGCTTGCTCCTCGATAAAATCCTCTAAAGTTCATTCAGGTGGTACAAAACGTGCGGTAGCCATGTTTTGCGAAAAACACGAACATGTTTTCTCAACCGGCGCACCTCGAAACCTCTTTGAAACCTATTTGAAACCTACCTGAGTGGGAAAAAATCCGCCCCGTCGGCCGTATCGTAAAAAGCTGGGCCAGTTCCGCGCGCGTGATTAGCCAATCAAATTCGAGGATTTAGGATTCTGGCCCTCTCAGATGATTTGGAAAAAAGTAATAAAGGATATTACATATGTGTGGATATAAATGATATCACACGTGTACGATGTCATTGGGGATAGCCTTTTTAGTGATTTGTTACCACTCTGTCCTCGGTATACCGTTAAATTTGCATAATAAAAAGTAAATTACGTAGTTGCTAATAAAACACTTCCCTGGTTCGCTGCGTTTACTTAATAAATATTTTGCGACACTAGAAGGAGAAATTTCGTATCTTTGCGCAAACGTAAAATACCCTCTACATCTTTAGAAATTCTCTGATTTCCTTTTATTTATTTATTATTATTTTTCATATATGTGTTGATTTAGACTTACGACAGGTAATATAAGAAATACTCCTTACAGATTGGTTGATTTCCACTCCACTGACCGCTGGGCAAGCATCGCCTCACTGCTGGACCGCGCATGGTATATCCAGGATGACACAGGTATCTGACATATTCTCCAACCCAGTATCCACCGGCGACACTAACCGCGTTTTCTGGTCTGCCTGGATTGCCACAGTTTACAAGAACTAAAAAGAAAAAGAAAAAATACAAACTTTTCAATTCAGTCGAAAGCAGTATGGCAGTCATCAACGTTCATCATTTTAAGCTTCATCACTCTCTCTTACTCTCTCACTCTCTCCCCCACGTATTTACTCTTTCCATTTACTCACCTAATTACCCAAGCACTAACGCATTCACTTACTTACTCATCCACTCACTCATTCACTTTCTCACTCAATCAATCACTGAGTTATTCACTTAGTAACTCAACCACTCTCGCACTTACTCAAACCCGCACAAACGCACTCTCGTTTACTCACGAACTCACTTATTCACTCATTTACTCACTGTCGGTCACTCAATCACTCACTTAATCTCCCACTTATTCAACGACTTTTAGCCACTTACTCTATCGCTTCCTCTCACTCTGAGTCGCACACCCACCCACTTACTCACCCAATTACTCTGTGAGGGAAGCAGGGTTGGCGCAGTGGTAAGAGCGCTCGATTTCCAACAATGTGGCCCGGGTTCGATTCCCGGCGTCATATGTGGACTAAGTTTGTTGGTTCCCTACTTTGCTCCGACAGGACTTTCTTCGGTTACTCCTGATTTCCTTTCTACAACATTAGATTTGATTTCATTTTGTGCTTTACAGTGTCCCCAATTAGTACTCAGTGCCAGATACAGTTGACACTCAAATAAAGGTCATTATTATTATTATTATTATTTTTATTACTATTATCACTTATTTACTCAGTCACTCACTTAATCAAACATTCTCTGTCAGTCACTCAATCTGTCACTCCCACACACTGACTTTTTCACTTCCTCTGACTCTCAGTTACTTACCTTTCTTTTCTTCACATTCAGGCACGTAGACACTAAACTTACTCGTTCATTACTCACATATTCACTCTCTCACTCATTCAATCACTTTCAGTCATGTACGCATAAACGCACTTCCTCGCCTGCTCTCTCACGTACCAGTAGAGTTTATCACTGGATGGATCCATTGATAAATCGATCGAGGCTTAACCGTCGAACTCAAAATTGACAATAAGACTAGCAGTAAATTTTTATTCATCATTGGAGTAAAGAGAGACCCATAAACAAATTCAACCCACATTAGACGGCAGGAACCGAACTTGCATCACAGTTAAATAGGTGGGTGGGGCGTGCTCTCACCACTACGCCAACATTCCTCCCCGCGAAATGGAATGGTGGTCACTGCCTAACAATTAACTAATTTAATTTGCTGTAAAGCAATCCACTGACCTAGTTTAGAAGTGCTTTCTACCGAATTGTTGTACATATTGCGCGCAATGCATTTGTAAGTGGACTGGTTAGCGGCGTGGAATTCATCAATAGCAAGTACACTGGCGAATTCATCTGCAGTGACGTAATTAATGACGGGCATAATGACGTCATCCCTGTACCACATGACAGTAGGTAGAGGAGACCCTTTGGCTGAGCAATTAACCCGAACTGATTCTTTTAATCCATTTACTGAAATTGATGCTGGTGGTGTAGTGGTAAAAAAGGGCTTCTCTGAAAAGCAAAAGTTGCAAATTAATTAAGCCATGTAAAAAGAGAAAAGTACAGTGAAGGTTTAAGTGGAAGGCGACAGAAACCGGTGGAAATAAGTTCTGAAATAATTTATTAGAAAAGATGAATATTGTAAGGACCTACCTACTGTCTCTACTTTAAGAAAGATTCCATGAATGATCAAATCATACTCGTTGGATGCTCGACAAATGTAGAGCCCTTTATCTTCGTGTTGAGTGTTGTTTATATGCAGACCATCACTCTTGAATGAAGTACGAGCCCGAGGGAGGAGTGCTCGGGGAGATCTGCTCCATTTGACAACGGGGGTAGGGTGACCTATGACGTCACATGGCAACTTTGTGGTTTTGTTAAGATAACCTTTAATTTCATCCGGTGGTGAAGTTTTGAATCTTGGAGAACCTGTGTTAATGATTCAAAAGAAAACCGGTCCAATGAATAACTTGTAGATTGTGAGGAATCGATAGGGTGTCAAAGCAAGCATGGAGGACCACAAATGACTACGACTAACGAATGACAACGAATTACTACGAGTGACTACGAGTGACTTAGGGTGACTACGAATGGCTACGAGTGACCTTGAACGACCACAAATGACCACTTATAACTACAAGTGATCCAGAACAACTTCGAGTTACCACGACTGACCATGGGGCAGAATTCAACACAATATTTTCGTGATATCATAATTATGACAGCCTTAATGCGTCACGTTATGTAATAATCGTTATTACACCACAAATAAGGCTTTTTCAGCGTGTAAACTGGATGTGGACATAATTTTGTCTCTTATTGTTCTTCGAAAAAGAGCGGTCTTGGATAGGGTTAAGGTAGCGTGAGGACAATGAGCGGCCATTTTAAATACGATAATCTAGGAGCGTGAACGAAAACTAAGTGTGTAATTCTTTATTTTCTCAATTATGCAAGTCAGTCGTAACTATCTGAACACCGGAGCCCTCTTAATCTCCAGTGCATTATTTTAAACATGAAATTCCATTTCTGAATTAACACCATTATTTTTTTCTTACTGTGTGTTGCTTTTCGTTGCTAGGGATTCCAGAAACAGGTTTACTTGTGAAAATAACATGATTCAACCTCTCACAAAAGATTTTTTACCACAATTGCTACTAATCTCGCAATCTGATTGGCTAATTTGTCGTTGTCGATAAGAGTCCAGACAACGCTGCTCGCGTCAATTTGTCACGCAAAGCAATAGCCAATCAGAATTTGGGGAATAAACCAATCAGATTGCGAGAAAGTTACACAACGCTTGTTCTTTCTTAATTTGTATCACGATCTTGGTCATGCTCTGAAAAAAAACCCCACACATTTTCTTTGACGTTTTTTAACGTTGTTATTGTGGTAAAAAAACAATCGAATGTGGTTTGGCGTTGTCTGCACTCTTATCGACAACGAGTACGCGTCATCACAGTGGTTAAAGTTTGTCGTGGACTCACTCGGCTGCGCTTCGCGAGTCCACAACATTTTCACCACTGTGATGACGCGTACTCGTTGTCGATAAGGGTAAACCATAGTCGATTTGTTGAATAGGCTCTTGCTAAACAAAAGATGGAACTAGTGGATAGCACTATTTCAAACAAAATTACCCATACAGTGATCTCAGAAAAGAAAGGCCCTACATCTGGGTTAAATGTTGATGAAAGGGCAAAGAAATAAAAGTGCTCACCAAAAACAACCAGTTTTATATTTTTTGTTATGTTTCCAAAAACATTTTCTGCTCGACATGTATATATGCCCGTATCTTCGTAGCGTGCATCAGTGATCTCCAGTTTCCCACCAACACCTTTGTACCGTTGTTGATTGTGGTTTCCATGGCTATTACTAGGTATCGACCACGTGATATGTGGCTCTGGAAACCCACGTGTTTTGATATTAATAGAAACATTACCGCCGGCTTTGACAGTTATTACTGAAGGATGTTTGCTTGTGAATCGAGGAGCAGCTAACACAAAAAGAAAAAAAACATTAAGTATTGAAATCTTTTACTATTACATGTAAATAAAAAGGTTTGCTCGCAGAATATATGACACAAGCATAGAATGGTTGTGGTCTTTTTTAAGGTCGTAAATCTCCTGTAAATCGCTAGATTATGGGACACAAGTTTGCTCGTGCGTATTTACTACAAGTGCTAACCTTAATAAATAAAGGATTTGATTTTCATGTAGCAATAGAATAATTCATATAAGAATAACATTTTTAAGGATAGTCGGAGCATAACTTGGTGTTCGAGAGTGTCAAGAGTGGACAGCTTAATTCATGAAAGTATTTTCATGAAAATGTCATATTTAACAATTGTTCGCCCAAGACGAAGTGATTATGACTGAGCCTGAGGCGAAGAATTGTTTAAGTATAAATACACAGGTGATTATTTCAAAAAAAAAAAAGAAAGAAAAAGCATTCTGCAACACGAAAAATTTTTATTTCATCAAAAGCGTCGAGGTGATTATCGGCTGATAATCCGAGATAGCGTGATTTTGTATAATACCTGAGTGTTTATACTATATATGCATATGAGATCTCCGCTAGATTAAGGGCCACAAGTTTGCACGTACGTATTCACTTTAAAGCCAAGTTCCAACTTAAATGATATAAAGTACTTGCTATTAATGTAGTGTAGAATAATTTATTTTGGGAATGACACGGAGAATAAGACCTGGAGTATAACCTGGTTTTCCTACTCAAGTGTGCATAGTGTAATTCAAGGTTAATTAATGAAGAACATGTTAGCTTGACTCGGAATCACTGATTAGAGGCTTTAGACAACTCTGTATGTATGATTACGAGAAAAAAATCCAGAATAAGTTATTTAATTTATTAATGACACTCGTTTTGTCTCACATAGGTGTTGATCATAAAATAGGCAAGTAGTATCTTTTGTTATCAAACCGGGAAATAATTATTCGGTCAGCATGCAATATTCATCGTTCATCAGGTTAGTTTTTAGGGTTTTCGTACGTATCTCGATCAAGTTTACAAGTTTAACATTAAGGATTTTTTCGCGTGGAGTTTCTTTTCTTTTCGTTTCTTTTTTACAGCTTCGTTAGTTCTTTAATCAAATAGGTTGTCATGATAAGTGCCAGGGGTTAAGATATCGTCTGAACAATGCACAGATATGGAATTATTCCACTCACAGAACTTTCCTGGTTCGCTTTGAGTCTGAGGCGATATTCTCTTCACAAATTCTTTGATGTAGGTCTCATTGACTCCAGGGCCTTTACCAGGTGGGCCTCGTGGGCCTCGGGGCCCTCTTTTACCAGGTGGTCCTGCTGAGCCGGTGCGCCCACGATGGCCTCTTTTTCCAGGAGGGCCCGGAGGACCTGAGAGATTAATCAATAAAAAATGAAGACAGCTGATTCCCTAAATTTTCTAAAGACCTGGTCTCTCTGGGGAAAAGGGAGATGGGGAAGGGGGTGGGTGGGGTGGAGTGGTTGGGGGAAGAATTGGAGAATTGACTGCCCTTGACAATCATTAGTTGCATTAGATGAGCCCAACCCCCTGCCCTTCCCCCCTAAAATGACAAAGTGCACTGAAAGACAAAAGGTATGATGGGAGCCTCATCTTTGCTGCTTTATCTCCTTAATTAACCTTGGTACAAGGTTCAGTTCCAAGGCAAAATGGCCTTGCACATTACGACGGCACTTTACATCCAGATTTGGTATACTTCGCAAAGTATATAATTTCATTTGGAAATAATAACCAGGTTTAACGTATGGACTATTTCTTTGTAATGCACTTCGTTTCTAGAAAATTAACCTGACATGTGGAAAATGGGGACTGAAGTTTTGAACTATTATGGGATACGAAGAACTTGTTTGAAGTGCTCTTTTAAACGTGAGGGGCATTATGAACCGCTCATGAAAGCAAAGTTTAGACTGAGCTTAACAAAAACGCGGTCTCCATTGCATCTCAATCACCGTGGTTTACAAACCTCTAACACACGTTGGTGTCACCGTCTGATTTAGTGTTTTCATGATCTGCAAATGACAAGAAAATGCTAAAACAATCTCGGCTCTTCTTTGTTGTTTGATTTCAACCCTCTTACTTTTCCTCGTTAAATCAGTTCTTGTCGCAAAAGGCTAACGCTCGAAACATCTGACAGCAATCATTTAATCCTACTGGGGTATAGACTAATTTTATTAACTCGTTTGTTAAACCAGATTTTGTGTGTTTTGATCTCCTCACCAATACAGCAGATACAGCACCGGTTGAGAGAGGGAGAAAACTGCGTTTTTGAGACACAGGAATTTTGACAAGGATTTTCTAGCTTATAAGCTAAATTGGTTTTGAAAATTAATCAAGAATTTAATCAGCACCTTATAAGACAAAAATCCTTGTCAAAATACCTAAGGCAAAAGAGCTCTCGTCAAGCCTTCACAAAGCCTTTGCCAAGCCGCTGCCCGGTATTGCCGAAGCCGATATCATGTTTCCGCCAAGTCTCTGCAAAGCTTCGGACAAGACCTCAGCCAAGCCCGCGGCGGTTTTGAGACACAGGAATTTATTGGGCAATATTTTGCTGATTAATTTTGCGGGTACGGTAATGCTAGCACAGATCAGTAGAATGCCAAGTCTCTGTAAAGTTTCGGATAAGACCTCAGCCAAGCTCGAGGCGGTTTTGAGACACAGGAATTTATTGGGTAATATTTCTCGGACAGGCAGAAAAATTTGAAAATGGCTTAAAGATTTGATATTTCTTACAAAAGTAATTATGGATCAGTTAAGAGAATTATATATTTTTGAACTAAGAATAATAGCGAAAGATCTTGGAATAAAAGGAAGAATAAAAATGAGCAAGCAAGAACTAATTGATGAAATTGCAAATTTTAGAGATGAGGAAATTGCTGATTTAATCGAAAAAGTTATCCCCATTAGCAGAATTGTTTGCGAGCATGAGAAAATAAAAAAATTTTGTAGCGAATGTAATGGGTATAATTGTTTGCATAATAAATATAAATATCGATGTAAGGAATGCGCAGGATCGCAAATTTGTAAGCACGGCAAGCAAAAACAACATTGTAAGGAATGTGGGGGTTCACAGATATGCGCTCATAATAAACAAAAACAACAATGTAAAGAATGTGGAGGATCGCAAATTTGTGTGCACGGCAAGCAAAAAGCTTCTTGCAAAGATTGCAGAACGAAATTATTAAATGGGTAATTATGTTATATAACCCAATAAATGGTTACATAACAAAAATTGATATTTAAAAAGAAAAAATATATATAAAAGAAAAAACAATGGAAAATATTTTTCGCGTATCTGGTGAAATCGAATACAGAAATTTTAGATATTTTAATAATAATGAATTGGATTCTTGCGATTTTATTAATTCAATTAAAGATGATATAATAAAAAGACTAGCAAAGGATAGAGAATGTTTAAAAGGAAAAATAAATTTATGTTTTCATTTTTGGCGGAGGAATGATAAAATGAGTAGTCTTTTTGGAAATCAAACACCCCTATTTATAAAAAATTTTGATTTTGGCGTTAATGGTATAAATGCTAATGATCTTATGGAAAAATTTTTAAGAGAAGATAAAAAAGAAGTTAGTATTAATGATTTTGATAAAAAATATATAATTGGCGATATTTATTTTCAAAGGGATTATGATTATAATAAGTTGAATCATAAAAACAAATTCTACAAAAGTCTGCTTGATGATTTATTGGTTGCAGCATGGCACCCCAAAAGAGTTGTGGATTGGTGTCATGATATTGAGGATCAAGAAATTTTTAATTCTTTACCCAACGAATAATAGAATATAATTATGTTATATAACCCAATTACTGGTTACATAACAAAAGTCCTCGGTAATTTATCTAAATCTTAAACTAAAAGTTATTGGCAATCCCCCTAAATCAAGTTTTTTCCAATCTTTGTCTAAGATAGTTAAATCAAAGTGGTTTATGGGGCTGTCATATTTTTGAATCGGAATTGCTGGGTAATCCTTCGAGGGTATGTTTGCAAGCAGTTGCGATGGAGCTAGTTTTAAAAGTTCACCATTTTTACTTTTATTCATATATGACATCCTATTATCAACTATACTGCACATAAGTCTCAACGGCTCCCTAGTCTGTATATTTATGGGGTATAATTTACCAGGATTTAAAACTATAGGAACTCCTAAACCAATTGACAATCCTCTCGTAATTATAACTTTGGAGTTCTTGTTTGAATAAAGATAGTCAATAGTATCAGTCTCAATTATTGTTATTTTTTCCAGACCGGGATCATTAAGAAAGACCGATTGAATTCCACGAAGAGTATATGTGCCTGGCGGAATTATGAAGCTCTGATTCTTGCCATATAATATTGTTTGTTCGTCCTTGAAATTAATTAATCTTTTGGTTTGCATATTACAATCCAGGAGCTGTATTTCCCGAAGATTTTTCAGTGGCGGATCTAAATAAATTCTGGTTTCTGAATCATACATCGTAATGCTGAACATATTTTTGATTAAATTATATTAGTTTTTAGACCGGGAAAATGGAAACTAATATAATTAAAAGGCGAATATATCTTGAACCTAAATATCTGGATAAAAATATTATGAGTCATCTCTTGAGAACAATTGAAAAGAAAATGATTGGGGAAATTGATAAAGAGTATGGTTATATTATTTCTGCGAATCAGATATTAAAAATTTTACATAATGAAGATACTACTTTTGTTTTAGAAATTGAGGTGAAAACATACAAACCAAAAATTAAGCAAAAAATTCATGGATTGGTAAGCGGCATTTTTGAAGAAGGTATTTTTGTTAGTTTTTTTGATAAAGTAAAAATTTTAATTCCGAATATTTATATAAAAGATTATACTTTTGATGCAGTTTCTGGCAAATATGAAAATAATAATAACAGAATTGTAATGGGGGATAAAATTAAAGTGGAAATTAAAGCAGTTAGATTTGATGAAGGTGAGTTTAAATGTATTGGATTTTTAGCATAAATATTTTGTTTTGATTACTTTGAGTCCGACTCTAGATTTAGTAATCAAAACATTAACGAAATAAAAACCAGGATAATAATCCCCCGGCAATCATTAAAACAATAAGATTATTTTGGTGAGAAGATGTTTCTTCTATGTTACTAATTTCTTCTTCATTTTTTGATTCAACGACTTTGTTTTGTTTAGGTTTTTTCGGTTGAGGATTGGTATTTAATAAAACCCTTGTTGCTCCCAAACTGTGTCTTATTCCGACGTTTTTTGTTTTCGCGTTTATTGAATTATTTACCCCAAAAGTCATATCTTCTGTTACCCTTTTCAAATCATTATTATATCCAATAACGCTTTCCGTATTTATAATTAAATTACTCGGCATCAACCAAACACCCGGAGCAACAGCCAAATCAAGTCGGGATTTTGATTCTTGAACCGCGGTTTGATATCTTTGAATTGATTGGGACACATCATTTTCAATCACCGAACTTTCAAATAAAGTTATAAAGTTTTGTTGAGTTTCAAAACCTCCACCTCCTTTACTAACAATTGAAGTTCTAGTATTAACTTGTGCGCCCAAAACGCAATAAACAAAAGCCTCAATCGATCTATTTATTCTTCCCAATCCCGCCTTTGTTAATCCATGACCCGATTCTGGTATAAACCAAGCATATTGAAAATCAACAAAATGATCATTTCGAAGCATTGAAACTAAATTCCCCATATTTTTTCTTCCTCCATCGTCGTAAAATTTATGATCGCGGCTCGGCCAAATATTAGCTTCTGTATCATAATTTCTTATGACCCTTACATTTTGAAATCCGCCGCCCTTTGCTTGCGCGGCTTCACTTCCCGGAACTGCGTCATGGTATGTATATCCTTCCCCATAATCAATGAATATATCACCAGCCCCATGGTTTGCGCCGCCCTTGAATCTAAAATCGGCCAAAGTTTTGTTCCAGCCCTTATAATCTTGATCATTGCTTAACCCAAATTCTGCGCACAATCTATTATAAGCATTTTTGTCGTACGGATTATTTTTCAAAGAAAAAGTTTCTCCCCCAGGTAATGGAACATTTAATTCTTGGATTATTCTTCTTATTGTAAAGTAAATGTGAAATACGAAAAAACTTCTGATAACTTTAGGATAACCAAAAATATCGCTTAAACTTACTCCGCATCCCGAAGATGCGCACCAAACCGCCATGTTTAATTGTTGCGGCCATTGATTAATATTTGGTTTACTCAACCAAGCTCTAGTTTCTTTTCCACTGGCAAATCCCACAGTTTGATTTTTAAAAATATTCTTCATTGTCGCAGTGAAACTATCTTTTTCTGAAACATATATATTCAGATTGGTTAATAATTTTGTAACATCAAGAGCAAATTCATCAAAGTTGACTCCTGGTATTGGATATGGTTGTTTTGTAAATGTTAAACTTTTTGGAAATGAACTTGCCTTAACTTTATTTTCAACCCCCAAATCTTCCCATAATAATGTTTTCAAATTATTAGAAAGATTTGCAGTCCAAGTTCCCCCAGAAGGATCATCATCGGACATAATTGTTGTTCCATTAACTTTCCATTTAATATATCCTCCAAATGAGTCATTCACAAATGTAAATTTATTTAGGTTCGCGTTTGGGTATCGGGTTTTGAAATCGTCCAATAACATCTTATTCTTTGTTTTCCAATTTATCTGATCTTTAGATTAAGAATAAGATGTAAAATTCAATTAACCTCTCTTCTAACCCCCGCAAAACAATTACACCCAACATCAGTTCTTTCAAAAGAAATTTTTAATGAGCGGGATTGGTTAATTCTTTTAATAGATCTTCTCGAACTTTCTTCCTTATCATACTCATGTCGAAGTTTTTTTCTGAATCTTTTCTGAATTTTTGCCGTATTTCTTGTTTCAGTTTTTGAAACTTTTCCAATTCTGCTAAAATTATGGAAAATTCTTGATCGGATATAACATTATCTTTCAGAGCTTTTGAGACTAAATCACTAATTGTGTTTAATTTTGATTTTGCAATTGCAACGGTTTGTTCGTGTTTACTAACTTTACCAGAAAGACTTTTAGAAGCAAAACCAAATCCAATCGACAAACCTCCAAAAACACCACCAACCACACCCAAAGGAATACCGACAACAGCACCAAAACCCGTGAGAGAAGTTCCTAATCCGCTTGCTGATAGAAGAACTGAAATAAATCCGCCAGAAACACTAATTTTTGTACATATTCCTCTAGCTCTATTATATTTTTTCCTCACTTCTTCGTAATGTTTAATTTCCTTCTCGAGATTTTGTAATACCTCGCTTGATTTTTGTAGCCTGAAATTAATCAAATTATCTCCGCTTTGTGTTTGGAAATTATTATTAGGTATTTGAGGGTAAATTCCATTGTATTCGCCCATATTGTATTTTACTGAACGGTATGACGTCTTTAAATTTGTTACTTTCTCTTCTTTTTTATACTTTCCACAAAATACAGAACTACAGCCATTATCAAAAGCCAAGCATTCTTGCCTAAAAATCCAATAACCTCACCCGCTGTTTTGAAAAGAAAGCTAACTATAGCTCCAACCATTCCTGGTAATATTTCACTGAGTTTTTTACCAAGAGCTTTCAACCCATTACCAACACCTTTTCCTAATTTTGTTAGTCCTTTTGAAAGATTAGAAACTATAACTCCAATGATAGTGCCCACAGCACTTAAAACAGCAAAAACTGTAAAACCATACTTTTTGAAGATAGCCTTAACCCGCTCTCCCAATGACATTCTTTCCTGTATTTGCTCGGATTCGCGATCCCGGCTTGCCATTTCATTTTCATCCTCTTCAATTTCTCTATTTAATTCCTCTATTCGCGTTCTCTCCTCTGGTGTTTTCAATGGTTTTTCTTCTAGAAATTTTTTCTCCGACATCTTTTTGTTTTGTAATTCTTTTGTCTTTGCGTTTTCGCGATTATTTTCTTCTACAATTTCTTCTGCTCTTGGTCCCAAGGCATTTTTCAATTGGGTGCTTGTAAGTTTAACCCCGGTTTTTTCATTTATGAATTCACCGTTTCTAAGAACATATTCAGCCGCATTTTTTCTGGTTGTTGTAATGGTGGGAACTTTTAATCCTTGTCCTATATCTTTTAAAAATGAAACAAATTTTGAAAATTTTGCGCGCGGGTATACTGTTTTTATTTCATCTTCTGAAATTTTTTGTTCTTTTTCTTTCGTATTTTTTAACAAAAGAGGTCGTTTTTCATTATTGCCACCAAGTGAAGTTTCTTCTTCTTCCTCGTCGTAGCCATAACTGGTGGATGTTTGGCCAATCGGGTCCATTTCAATTGTATCATCATAATCATCATCATCGTCATTATCCCACGGTTTATTTAATTCTGTTGGATCTAAATCTTCTGGTGAATATCCTCCTTCTGCCATGATTTTTTTACTCATCAGTAAGAAATCTTTAGATTGCCCTGAGTCGGAAATAAAAGAAAAATTGATATTTAAAAAGAAAAAAAAGTAAATAAAAGTAAAATAAAATGAGTAACGAAGAACAAAAATATAAAACTATTTCAATTAGTAATATGGATTTAGTAAAATACGCTAAAAAATTTGGAATAAATGTGCGCCCTCAAGATGCTTGTAAAATATTAAGTCAAATGCAAAAAGAACATGATCCAGATAGAGACTTTGAAGAATATAAAAGAGAAATAAGGGCAAAAGTAACTGAAAAATATGAAATAGAAAATGATAATAGAATTAGTGATGAAGAAATGACGAAAAAAGTAGCTTCAAAATTTAATAAAAAATAATACCTTATGTTATAT
Organism: Ricordea florida; assembly: GCA_949710005.1. Lineage (NCBI taxonomy): Eukaryota > Metazoa > Cnidaria > Anthozoa > Corallimorpharia > Ricordeidae > Ricordea > Ricordea florida. The sequence goes on from OX453277.1 coordinate 5,483,003, forward strand.
AACCCAATTACTGGTTACATAACATTATAATATTTTACTTACCGCGTATCCCAATCCCATCATTCCTGCTCCAACATATATCATTTCCCCCGTCTTTTGATCATCGCTTGGTTTGTAATAATCAGAGAATTTAGGTTCCGCCATTTGCCCGTACAACTCAAAAGCCTGATTTGTTGCCGAAATATTTTTTGATGCTTGATATTTTTCATCTTTTTTCTTCATTTTCCAATCAAGCATTTTTTGTCTTTTTTCCTGATATTCAGCGTAATCTTTTTGATATTTTTCCATTGCTTTATCGTGCCTTATTTTTTCCGTATCCGCTTTTTTCCCGAATATATATCTTGTAAGAATATTTCCTCCGGTAAATGCTCCTGCATTCAATACTGCCCCTATCGTCATCATTGCTAATGTTGCTGCCATTTTATTTTGGTAAAATCTTTTGATCCTCTAAATATGTTTTTAGATACATGCTTCCGGATAATACGGCAACCCATTTTGCGTAATTTGTAATACTCATGGACGGATCACTCAAAAATGATTCTTTCATCATCTTTTTTGCCACATACCCAACCCCCGCGCTTAATCCGATAAGCACAGCTGAATCAGTTACAGTTTTCACAAGTTTGTTTTCTGTTGACATAATTTTTACTCATCAGTAAGAAACTTTTAAATAACTTTATGTTGTTAATCCATTCCCAAAGATTTTGGAGTTGCAGAAAATGGTTGCGGTAATTGAGGAACTTGCGATAAATCAGCTATCCTATTTGAATAACGGGCGGAGCCGGATTCATCTCTGGCTTTTTCTCGGTATCTCATAAAAAGATCAAATGCTGTAAACCCCAATCCGACAACGGATAAAACAGTAGTAAAAGATAACTCTGGCAGCCATGATTTCGCTTCGCCATATGTATTTTCATTTTGATCCGCAGTCTGTTGGGCATCTTCTCGTTTCATCTCCCTAGCTAATGCTTCTTTTGCTTTTTTATTATATTCCGCTAATTTCTTACCAGCTGCGACTTTTTTGGGATCTTTCTCCCTCTTCTTAGTATCTGTTTTGGGTTCTGCAGTAATTTGCTCCTCTTCTGACATTGTTATTTAGATGCTACAGATAAGTTTTTAGATCTGTTTAATACACAGTATCAACGCCTTCAGCAGATTGCTTAGTTTCCTGATCAAGATCTGTAGAGGAAGCGCCAGCGCGCCGATCAGTTGCGCTACCATTTACTGCTCCTTCTATTGGTTTTTGTTGATTTTTGTTCAATTTTACGTGTTTAGCAACCTGAAATACCCCGCTAGCAAGTGCTGTCAGTCTTCCTCCTTTTAATGCCAAGAGCCCTACAAAGTTTGTTAATTCTCGATTAACCAAATTATCTTTCTTCAAATCGTCGCAAAGAGCATCTATGTCATCTACCGGAACTAAATACGAAATAAGTTTGGAAACTAATTCTAGGGAAGAATCTACCAATCCTCCGTTAATTTTCTTACCCATTACCGATTGATAACGATTAAAATATTTTTCTACATCTTTTGCAGATAATTTCTTTACATCTCCCAGGCTCATTTCAATTCCTAAATATTCTTTTGTTGTCCCGAGAACAGCGAGAATGGCAAGAGATTCTTGTTTTATTTCAAGTTCGTCGTACTCAATCTTTTCTTCAGCTTTTCCATCTGTTTGGTTAATGTAATCTTCCGGCTTTGTCATATTTGTTAAATCACTTCTGGTATCTCTAAATAGCAATTAAATGGGTAACGCAAACTCAAACATAACCTAGAATATTTTTCAGTTTTCAGGAGTTGAACAAACTTTTTCCCCAATTCATAATCCAAATCGCCGCCGTAATCCTCGAAAAACATTTTCATCCCTTTCTGCGACGGATTATGAAAAGTAACAACGCAAGCTACATTTTCCCGGAATGGTTTTGCTATCGATGTTAATTGCTGAGTTAAAACCCACATTGATAATCCGTGATGCCTTCCGGAGAATGCCAAATCTATGAACTTATTTGATCTTTTCTTCAGATCGTTTGAAACGGCGCAATCATCCAAAATTATTAAAGTATTTGTGCCGGAGAATAAAGTTTGACAAACAGTTAGTAACTCATTAATCTCCTCTATGTTACTTGCATCCGGAGATAATACATAAAAACGCTCATCCTTATTAGCAAAATTATGATAAGTTTTATTTTTAGAATAGGTCGGACAAATTAGCACAATATATTCAAAAACTTTCCGGAAAGGACCTCGGAGCTGTTCAATTAAATACTTTGTTTTTCCGCAATTTGTCGGTCCAGTTATAATACAATGGAATGGTATTTTATCTCGCAAATCTTCCATGATTTTTTGTATCATAACTAAATGTTTTTTAAATTTAGGTTCTTCGGTCAGTACTTAATTGATCTCAAACTTGAATTCATAATCTCCATCATTGCGTCCGCTACGACAAACATATAACAAGTTATGGTTCCAGTTCCGCCTTGTTTCCTTTTAATTTCTATTTTTACACCATCATGAGTATTATTTAGAGCAAGTCCGCCGCCATGAATACCATTATCTGGATGAGTTCTAGTATCTACCCAAAGAGCAAACTTATCCGCGTAAAATTCCTTTTCTTTCAATGAAATTTGTTCTCCTCCCGCTGGTCGGAATCGTTTCTTCACGGATTCCCAAAGATCGGACGGAATCATTCCCCTGGAGTATATTCTATTTGGCACGCCATCAACATCGATTTCAACGGAAGAAATACCCGGATTATAAAAATTTTCAGAATCCCTTGCTCCCGCAGCTTGAGGCGCTAAAAACAAAAACAATACTCCCGTCATTGATCTTCTCGGTAAATTAATATGCTGATTAATAACGCCATCTCCGGCAATGGAAAATGTAAAAGTTTTGTGCAAGGTAATATTTTCATAAAAGAATCCTTTGCCGACTTGATATGTTGCTTGGGCCTCACGCGCCAAGTATTCACTAGAAATTGAAGAATATTCTAACTCTAAGTTTTTGATTGAATACGATGGTGCTTTGGTTGTATCAGAATAAATAAGAATATTATTGATCGGGGCAAGAGTAATCTCAAATATAAGATGATTTTCCAGCGCTTTCGGGTAAAAAACTCCGTGGTCGTTTAGAATAGGATGATTTATTGGTATTCTGTACTTTGAACCATGGACATTAGCGAGAGCAACTTCTTTTCCATCTTGTGTTTTTGCATCTCCAGATTTTGTTCTAAGTTTTCTAATATTTACCGAAGAAATACCTTGTTTTAATCTATCTTCGCGCTCTTCTTCGGTTAAGAATAAATCATGATATGTTTGAAATAAATCATATCTTTGAGTATCTTGCAATGTTTCTCCTCCAAAAAGAACTTTCAGCCTGGTTACAAGATTACGACCCACATTATTCACAACTGTGTTATTCGCATGGCCCTCAACATCTAAATCAAATAGAAGAGAAACGCTTCCGGGCACGATCACTAAATTCTCGGCGAGTTTTGGAATATTTATATATAATGTTTCTCCAGGGCTGGCAGAGGATGGATTTAGAGTAATCCGATTTAGGGTTGATTCTGCTTTCAGGCCAAAGGGTTCTTTGGGAATTCTATTTGGGTTAATTTTTTCAGACGTCATTGTAATTTATAACATACTTTGGTTAACCTTTAAACCTTTTCTAACTTGGAAATATGTTTTAATAAACCCTCTCTCGCCTCTGGAATTAAAATCATAATATTAAAAATTTGATCGCCATCTTCCATATATAGAATTTTTTTCCTAATAATTTTTTTCATAATGTTGATTTGGTATTCGGAAAATTTTATTTCTTCTTCCTCAGACCCCATTTCAATTTATAAGATACTTGTTTATTTTTAAATGATGCCAAAAATATATTATTCAGCCGAAGGGTATTGGAAAGGATATGCCGCGATTCCTAAATTGGCTGAGAAGGCTAGAGTAAGTGAAAATGAAGCAAAACAATGGTTGCAAAAACAAGCAATATGGCAAATCTATCTTCCTGCTCCAAAGTATATACCTAGACCGCACTGGACTGTGGATAAGCCCAATCAGATTCACCAAGCGGATTTATTATTTTTGCCGCATGATAAGGCTGGAAGAAAAACTTATAAATATGCGTTAGTTGTGGTTGATATCGCCTCGAGATATAAAGATGCTGAGCCATTAACCTCAAAAGAAAGTCGAGAGATATCAGAAGCTTTTAAGAAAATATATTCTAGAAGATTAAAATACCCAAAAACTTTAATGGTTGATCCTGGGAAAGAATTTATGGGAGAAGTTAGTAAACTCATGAATTACCATAATGTGAAGATACAAAGAAGTGAAGCTGGTAATCATAGAGCTCAAGCATTTGTGGAAAACGCAAATAAAATATTAGGAGAAAAATTATTTAGCCATCAATATGCGCAGGAAATGATCGGCCTAGCCGGGCCTTCGGGTCTCAGTGATGCCCGATCAAGGGTATGGGTGAAAAGATTGCCAGCTATTCTAAAAACTTTGAATAATACGCCGATGAGAATAACCGGTAAAGAGCCCGATGAGGCTATAAAACTGAAAGAGGTTGATATTGAACCAAAAAATTATCTGCGGGCGGTGGGGCTTGATGAGGTTAGATTGCCGCCAATTGTTAAAGTTAGATATTTATTATCGCCGGGTGAACTTGAGGGTGGTGAAAGAAGACGAGCTACTGATCCTATTTGGAGCATCAAAGTTTATGATATCTCCAGAAGCGTTATTTCTGCTAATCAACCGGTTTTATATTATTTAATTGATGGCCCGCGGCGAGGATTTGTAAGGGAAGAATTGCAAGTTATTCCTTATGATACAGAGCTGCCACCCAATTCTGTTTTGGCGAGATAATGACCATATGGAAGAGTATGTATTCCGTCTTTTTGAATGATTCTCTTATCGTCATAAGCCGATAGCGCTTTTTTATTAACCGTTTTTGTGTAAATATTGTGTAGTTTTGAGCCGATTAAATTTTGCGATCTCATTTGCGGTTCTTTAGTATCCAAGCAATTTTTGAAATCATTAAAACTTATTGTTTTCTTGACAACTAATTTCTTTGTCCCCTTATTCTTCTTTATCTCTTTGCCGTTGTCCATTAATAAGGCATATTGTTTAGCACCTAATCCTACAAATTCTGTTGGGATACTTCCTCCGAACTCGTCTTTGAACTTTCCAATTACTTTTTTGTTTGTTTCATCCCAAATACCAGATTTGTGGTCTTTTGGGTAGTTGCTAGTGTCAAACTTTTCCCAAACGGCTGGCCTTATATCGTCATAGAAATCCTCTGTTTCTATATTATATACAAGACTATCGGTATCAGTCATAAGTAATTCGGCTTTTTCACCATATTTCTCTTTGATATAATTATAGTGAAAGTCGTACATTATTTGTTTGCTTAGATCCAAAATGGAAAACCCCACGTAAACCGGTTTATTAAATCTTATTTCTGTTTTCTTCATATTTATGGCGGCAAGATCCTCAGAAAAGATGGTAAAATGATTAAAGTTCGGTTTTCGTATTAATTTTTTAGCCGATTCTATATTATTAACCAATCTAACGTCTATCCTTTTTCTCATATTTTCCATTGTTTTACCAAATACGGCATTATTCATTAGTTTGAAGAAATCCTTTTCAAAGTCGTTTTTCGCGTGTTTTCTCAATTCAGTATTCCGATCGATGTAAACCTGTAACCACTCTGACTCTTGAAATTTAATCCCCTTATGAATCTTTGTTATTTTTAATCCTTGTTTTTCGTAAAATTTTAGGGTTTCATGATGAACTACATATCTTTTCTTATCAAATAGGTTTGGTATTAATTTCTTGACTTTATTAACGGTAAGTTTTTCCGGAGCTAAAGGTAGATCTTTATGGCTATCATGAAGATTTTTTGGGTATTCCAAATCAACCTCAACTATGCAAGGTATATTCCTCCAATTTTCGAGCTCTTCATTTGGAATCCATTTAAATCCGCGTTTCGGTAATTTCTTGCTCATTGCGGCTCCGTATAAATTATTTGCGTCAAGATAAATAATATAACTTATAAGTTTATTTATTTCAAAATCTATCATATAGGGGTTATTGGCTTTAGCATATCTTTTTGATACTTGGGATGTTCCGCCTCTAATCCCTTTCTCAATAAAAAGCAGCATATTAACGTCTGTAAACAATTCCAAACTAACTTTGGTTATTTTTAACATCGCATCCCAAGATAAGCCCGGTAATGTAAAATAGTGAGCGGGATCTAAACTATAATTACTAATACACACATCCCTAAAGTTCTCAAATACGTCGGCAAGCTGTAATACATCTGTTTTTAGGTATAAATCGTGATAATCTCTCATTGTTTTAATGCCAAATGTTTCCCAAACCTTTTTTGCGTGTTCGTAATCTTCGTCCGAAATATCTTGATTATTAAGAATTGATTTAAATGCTTCCTTTGGGGGAATTTCTGTTTCATTAAGTTTATCAATTCGATCAAAATAATCATAAGGGAACACGCCCTTTCTCAACAATAGTTTTAACTTTTCTCCTGTGAAATGTTTTTTTGTTATTTTCATATTTTGATCTATTGGGGAAAAACACATACTACCTAATAACTTGCAATTCTTGCATTGATCGCAATTACCGGCGCCATTAAAAGTAATAATCTTTCCATCTTTTATGTATCTTTTCAAACAATTCCCTGGTTTGCACGACTCGCATTTTCCGCATTTTGTAAGATTGTCGACCAATCCGCTTAGAGAGAATTGCATAAATTTATAAGAATCAATGAATCTTATTGTTCTAGTAATGGGCTTTTCTTTTTCATCTTCGTCCTCTTCGCAATCATGGTTGTGATCGCGATCGCAATCATAATTAATTAAAATTTTCTTCGAGAAACTAATATACTTTTCATCGGTGTTGGCTAAACAGCTCATTTCGCCCTTTGTTTTGCCGAGATTCTTAATGAATAGATGGGAGTCGTACCCCGACAGATTATGAATTACTACTGGAATGAATTTGGGAATCACATATTTTAAGTTACAAATATTATGCGCCGCTCCCCTATATTTTCCAGTAAGATGGCAATGATCTATTACTTTTTTAAAATCCTCTTCTTCGCTTTCAGAAAATTCGCGCTCACATATATGGCAGAGAGTTGCATTTTCATAATCTTTTTTATCCATTTCAGGCATATTCTTTTTATCATAAACTTTAAAAGTTTCCTTTTTTTCTTCTATTAGCTCAAAAATTTTCCTAACATCTCTTTCTAAATATTCTGTAAATATCTGCGCGACATCCTCGTCGTCGGATTTTGCGGTATAATTCACGCAGATTTTAAAATCCTTTGGTAATATACTTTCATCGAAACATTTGATATAATAGCAGAACCCCGATGCTTTGTGCATTTGGTAATTTTTTGTAAAACTTCTAATTTCATTTGGTGAACAAGTATGTATTGGTATTAGTCGACCTTCAAAATCCACATAAATAACAAAAGGGGATCGCATTTTATTTTTAAAATTTTTAAAGTAAATAAATTTTGGGCTGCCATCTTCATTCTTTGGCATTTTGATTTTAACTTCACCGTGCGAATCGCAGTATTCTTTGTGTTCTTGCAAAATCCTTTCATCATAAAATGAGTTAAAACACCTAAGGCAGAAATGTTTTTTGTGTTGATTATTATCAATTTCGGATGATAAAAGCCTGCTAACATTATTTACTAAAATATAGTGGGTTTTTTCGCCATTATTTATTAAAAGTAATGTTATAAATTTGCAATCGCATAACTTGCATTCATAATTATTGCAATCGCATTTCTTGCATCCGCATTCTTCGCATTCGTGTTTTGTGCAATCTTTTTTCTCGCATTTCTGTTTTTTCTTGCACTCTTTTTTCATGCAGCCGCAATTCTTACATTTTTCTTCTTTCTTGCAATAACATTTATCGCTTAATCTTGCAGTATATATTTTATCAGATTCTTCGTCATATTTCAATACATTAACTGGATAAGGGTTTTGTTTTTCAAACTTGGCAAAATCTTTTAATTTCATTGCGCCTTCTATACCAGAAAAGTTTAATTTTTTACAATTTTCCAACAATTCATTATTTACCCTCTCTCTATGGTGTTTTCTTGGGAACACCGCCTCTGTTAATGAAAGTTGACCGCAATCTTCGCACTTATTTTGTATATTAATAGTCGCTTTTTTTGCTGCTAATCTTTCTGGCGTCGGTATATATGAACTCCCGGAAGTAACCGAGTAAGGCGCTATCCCAAGATCAAATCGCACTACTGAATCAAATTGAAAAACGCCAGAATCTGTATTTTCATGAAATCTTTCAACCTCATCAAGTATATTTTTAATTATGTCGTCATATTCTTTTGACAAATCGCTTGCCTCTGTAATTATTTTTGGTTTGGCGTTAAAGTATTTTTCAACCTGTTCTGCAATTTGATTGTTTGCATATTTTACAAACTTGGCTGATAGAATAACCTTAACCTTTTTTGGCTTCTTATCCTTATTAATAATATCTATAACCCTTAGTTTTATTTTTTTCATGAATTCGCCAATAGTATATCCTTTTTTCCCATCTATGGTGTGCTGCTTCAAATAGCCATTTTTGAATTTTCTCACATTTTCTTTGATAATTAATTCTTCTTCTTTCAGCCTTTTTGTTTTTGGTCTTGCGCCCTCCTTTTCATAATCTCTTTTTGATTTTGTTCGATTTGGACGATTTTTAGGCTGATTTATTTCATTCGCTTTTTTATATCTATCTATAAAATTTTTGGCCAGTTCCTCTGCTTTATTTTTTACTTTTTCTGGAATATATGGTTTCACAAAATCCCAAAACTTGTTTAGTACATTTCCCAAAAAGGGAGTATTTTTAACTGATTCATTTTTTATTACTTGTTTTTTAGTTTTTGTTGGAATTGGCGGTGGTGGCCTTGTTGGTTTGGGTGGAGAAGGTCTTTTTAATTTTATTCTAGGTTGATTTGGTGGGGGCGTTCCTGGCGGTGTTTCTGGTATAAATTTATCTGGCGAACCAGGAGGTGTTTCTGGTATATAACTATCTGACGAACTTGGCGGTGTGTCTGGAATTTGAGTTGGTTGGGGTATATTTAAGGGCGGCAAATTTGGCCTTATTTGTGGTATTGGAAGAGGAGGTTGAGGCTGGTTTGCTCTTCTCCTCGGCATATTATCTATCGCATCAAAAATTTCTCTTCTATTATCGAGGATTTGTTGAACATTATTAATTACTTCTGGTATAATACCTAATGCTAGTGTTTTATCCGCTTTAGTAGTCATTTCTGATCTACCCGGAATTTTATAAAATGAGAGCAATTTGGTTAATTGCTTAAAATTCAATTCTCTTCCTAACCGATCCATAATTACTTTTGTAAGAAATATCAAATCTTTAAGCCATTTTCAAATTTTTCTGCCTGTCCGAGAAATATTACCCAATAAATTCCTGTGTCTCAAAACCGCCTCGAGCTTGGCTGAGGTCTTATCCGAAACTTTACAGAGACTTGGCATTCTACTGATCTGTGCTAGCATTACCGTACCCGCAAAATTAATCAGCAAAATATTGCCCAATAAATTCCTGTGTCTCAAAACCGCCGCGGGCTTGACTGAGGTCTTGTCCGAAGCTTTGCAGAGACTTGGCGGAAACATGATATCGGCTTCGGCAATACCGGGCAGCGGCTTGGCAAAGGCTTTGTGAAGGCTTGACGAGAGCTCTTTTGCCTTAGGTATTTTGACAAGGATTTTTGTCTTATAAGGTGCTGATTAAATTCTTGATTAATTTTCAAAACCAATTTAGCTTATAAGCTAGAAAATCCTTGTCAAAATTCCTGTGTCTCAAAAACGCAGTTTTCTCCCTCTCTGGTTGATTTAGAAACTAACTCCTCGCATACTACTCCAAGTTCGGCTTACAAGTGTAATTTTGAAATCAACAAGTAACTGGTAACTAAGTAGTATATAATCAGCGGCCGATTTATCTTAATTTAGTCAAAATACGACACTTCGTATAAGAAACTATTGACCTCTGCCTTTCCCAACTCTAACCAGAAGCTCACTTCGTCTCTTAAGAGATAATTAAATAAACGTTTCTTAGAATTGGTGATAACAAACAAACCTGAACATGCTGCAGCCATTTCTTCAGACAAATTGTCTTATACACATCTGAAGAGGACGATCCGTGGACAGCTTCAGATTCAGTGGAGCGACGGTTTATTTGGCTCGCTGTTCTTTCACCTGGAGTATCACCTGAAGCATCCGTCTTGACTGGGTTCTTTAATGTCTGTGACAGAAATTCCCCTCTGAACGTGCTAAGTTCTCTTTCCAGATAAATCACTTTGTAACTCAGTAACGCCACGGACGCAAGAGTGAAGCCAAAGTGGAGAAAACACGCGATGCCAGAGAAGCTCGTGGAAGATTTGTTCGCAGCCATCTTCTAAGCGACACTGATTTACATTGCTTTGCTTTGTGAATTTGATATAAGTTATGAAATTTCATCTACAATACACACTGGTTTCCTCGTGATTGGAATACCTTTCTTCCATATTTGGATCTCTTTGGCATCGATACAGATGCTAGTCTCCTTCGCAGCCGTTATTAGGGTTGTCACGCAACGCTCCTCCCCACTAACGGGTTAGTTGGGAGGAGCGTTGAGTGACGACCCTAATAACGGCTGCGAAGGAGACTATACAGATGCTGGCGGTGACGAAATGTATATCCACGACGAACTAAATAGATATCAAATAAATTTAAGAATTATTACCTGAAATCTGTTTTATGTTGATTTTGGTTGAAGCTTTTTTTTCTAGGGTCACACTGCTACACAGGTCAGTTTATTAGTCGTACAAACTACAGTGTTTTACAGGAATCTCAATCTGTAACTAAGAAATATTGTATCTGAACACACGTAAAAATATGATAAGTGTACTTGCGTTAATAACATAAGTTAAGGTAGTTTCGCTTGATTCATGTTTTGGACAGTGACAGAAAGTGAGAAAGGGAAACAGCAATTTAAAGAGCATAGTTTGTTAACGTTCCACATTGTTTATTAGTTTTATTGGCTTTGTAAAAAAAATTACAGTCTTTTTAAAATCTTTTTGGCATGGATAACATGCTGGCGGCGACCAAATTAATATCCAAGACGAAGTAAATAGACATCAGATGAAATAACATGTCTGAACTAAGGTATTCAATCTGCCACTACATGTCACCAGTATCAAGCGCTGGAGACAAACCACGTGACCTATCATCAGTTCAACACCGAGGCAATCACGAAATAGTGACAATAAAATCCATTTAATTTCAGATTGCGCGGCTGATTCAAACAGGTTTAAAACGTTCGAAGGAGGAGCGAATAAAAAGTTAATTGAAGGCAATGTTTTTTCCTGACGCTGAGAACAAAATAAACCTCCACAATTATTATAATTGTCCAACTCTAATTATTATGTTGAACGAATGCAGTAAATTAATCAAAGTAGGCCTATGGTGAACTCGTGGATATGTTTACAAAACAGAGAAAAAAGAAATAATTTAAAAATTACCGAGGTGTTTTTTCAGAGTTGTGATTGAATGAACTTGAAGATAATTTTAATAATCTATAATCACAACATAAAAGTGACCAGGGAGCTGAGTAGCTTTTTGAAATAAACATACAGTGAGTACATGACGCCAATCATTTGACTACACTAGGCATCAGTTATAAGGCAGGTGGCAAGCATACAGTTGTTAAAAAATTTGATAACTTAACATAAGGGTACAGGATTAAATGGCACCGAAACCAAATGTAGTTCTGGTATCCTGCTGCTCACTGTCTGTGAGTTCAAAGTTTCTAACACATGTAACATGGTCCTTCTGAATAAGGTCTGAATTTTGTTGCCATGACATTGTCAATTTTATCATCATTACAGTTTTTGTTGTCTACAAGTCTATTCAATGTATTCAACAGAAATATCCACCTTGATTCTGCAGCTGATAATGAACAAAACCATGTAGGATAGCCCAGCTGACGAATCATACCAAACAAGTCTTTCTTGCATTTTTGCAAAGTATGTTAGTGATGATCTTAAAATCCTTAAGACTCTCAATCCTTTATCAAGTTGAATTAGTTTATTTACATTACCATCTCATTTTAGGTTATCAGTGGTATATATATTCAGAGTTGCACTTAAAAAAAATCACACTTGCCATCATTAATACAGCAATACATCTTTGTTTTTATCCTTATAACTTCTTGTTTTTACAATGTAAATATGATGAGTCACACAACAGTAAGCAAAACAGGTAAGCCTATTTTTCCAACATGTCTACTTCAACACAATCTAGTTCACTTCAAGGTAAATTCGGAAATCAATAGACAGAAAACGTTTCATTGTAACGGCTTGTGGTGTATTGTATATAATATAACGCTTAATACATTTTCTACATGACTTACTCTTTTCGAACCCTGGTTCTCCGTCACGGCATGCGCCTCTATATTTAATGGTAAACGTTGACATACTTCTTGACCGTCCCAATACTTTTCCAACTCCATTCCTGTTAGTACTAACACTTAAATCAGTAGAAAAGTCCTCCATGCGATGTTTCTTATCCAGGTTGGCCGCAGAAGTTCTTCGGTTTCACATCATGGATTCGTCAATTTATTCTGTTTTCAGTAGTAGTTTCGTTCAATAACGAGTACTCATTTCGCTCAAATAAATTCTCATTCAAGTGCTAATTTCGCTCTATGAGTTCTCATCAAAGCTTACTACATTAGCAAGAGATTTTCTCATCTTCAGATCACTTTCGAGCCAACTGAAATTCGTATACCGCTTGTAATCTTGGGGGCGGTCGATGGCGGTCGATGTCGGAAAAGCGAATAGTTATCATCTGTTCACGTTTAGCGCCTGGCCGAGTAAAAGGCTCATGAAATTCAGTCTCCAAGTTGGTCATTGTCCTAACTGGAAACATTTAAACTCCTTTTGATTTTAGTAAGACCGCTAATGAGGCCCTGTGAGTGAGGTTGTTTATGTCGCGCGTCTGAGTTTCAAACCTTTTCACGTCGCAATTTCGGAAGGTCGAAGGTCGCTGTCGTAATTTCCCGTGATCGGCTCGTCGTTCGTCGCCATTTCAGGCCCTTTATGTCGCCGTTTCAAGGCCACGTCGCTTGTCGAAATTTACCCCTAACAGGGCCTCGCTAATCGTCCTCTTAAGCTACAAAATCATTACAAACTCTGGCAACGGTACGATACACTTTCAGCGTGAACTTTCATCAACAGACTTCCGTGACTTCGGTCACGACAATTGTCGTCTTCATATCGGTGCCCCCGAGTTCTATCCGACTAATTACGAAGATGTCTACACTGGAGTGAGTGAGTGAGTGAGTGAGTGAGTGGCGAGTGAGTGAGTGAGTGAGTGAGTGAGTGAGTGACAATTTGCATATCGGAGTCCCCACAAAAACTCGCAAATACGCTTCGCGTATCCACGAGTTAAAAATGTCTAATCATTTGCAGACCCGAATTGTCAACTCTCAAGAAACGCAACGAACTCGTATCTTTATGCCGTTCATGATGTTGTTCTCTGCTGTTAGGATCATGTAGAGTGTTGGGATCCTAGGTCCCGTAGCAGTGTTGGCAAGCTAGACATTGGTCTCAGTGGTCTTGATCACCAAAGGTAACAAAGTAGCAGAAGAAATATTTTAAGCCACCCACTTCCCAAACAAGAAATATCATGTAATTGATATCATTCAATTGATTAGATAAAGCAAGTGATTGAATCGTTAAATGTGACTGTCATCTGAGATATTGTGGGGGTAATTTCTAAAGAAACTGGTGCTGCATTCGTGTGGAGTTGGAATACAAGAAATTGGGATAATCAAACAAGTTGATAAAGTAATTTGTACTATCGCGAGGTAAAAAGAGGAAGTGCTGACGTTTTAAGGGTTAGCCCTTTCTCAGAGGGAATGAGAGGATTATGAGTTAATTGTGCAATTTATATTGGGAGGTTTGGAGCTATGCTATTGGTGGAGCCATAGCAACGAGTGAACAAGAGTAAATTAAGTAAACGATTGAAAAATGTTCGTTGATACTGTGGGGATTAAGAGAACCCAGTTGGAAGATAAATCTTTGTTCTAGGTTTTTATGGCTTTCCGTGTTACCGTGATGTAGGGAAAGGCAACAGATTGTCATGTTTTGAGTGGAATGATTCAGCAGATTAAACTAAAGGGTCATGCTACTGGTTTAGATGCATTTTTGTCATTTCTTTCTTTTACCTTACGGTGGCTCAAATTACTTTATCAACTTGTTTGATTATCCCAATTTCTTGTGTCATCTAAGAAACTTTGTGAACCATTATAGTGACTTATTTTGCTATTGATATATGCATTTAGCAAAATTAATTAGCCATCCCCCCTTATTAACCTGCCCCCCTTAAATTAGTCAACCCCAAAGATGCATTGCATAAATAAGATTAATACAGGATTTTTAGTATTAGAAGTGAGCTTTGCATGCCTATTAATATGTAGTTGTACTGTATGTTCTACTTTCCTCAGAGGTACAATTTGCTCTCAACCTGCACCAAAACATTCAATGTAAATTGTTAACTTTTCTTAAGTTTCCAACTGTTCTGCTGATAAAATTGTTCATCTCCCTCTTAGGTTTGACAGTGTTCCAGCAGTAACAAAACTTTTATTCAGAGATGCAGGTCTTAACATGGCTCTTGGAACAAGTACAGGTCATGTGAGTTCAGCCTTCTTATATGAATGGAAGCTTCCAAAGTGGAATTATTACATGCAAAAATATTGCATGGCATCTGCCATTTAATAGGAAACCTGTGCCCTGTGTTTGGTTTCTCATTTCGGCATTCCGCTTTTGAGAAATCCAAAATAATCACCCGTACGAAACGAGCAGATCTGTTTATAGTCTGTTACAGATCTTCTGGTACATCTGTAGCAGATCTGCAGACAATCTACAGATGATATACAAATTATCTGCAGAATGTCTGCAGAATGTCTGCAGAATGTCTGTAGAATATCTGCAGAATGTCTGCAGAGCGTCTGCAGCGACGATCTGCAATAAGTCTGCAAATTTGCAGACGCTCTGCAGACGAAATCAGCCTATCATGTTAAACAAAAAGCCCATAAAATGCACCAATCAAATAACGTTTATTTAAAAGATTCATAGAGAAGGTTGGTCTGTTATTCATCAAAAGTAAACAATTACTGTTGACAGATAAAGCAAATAATACAACCAGCAGGAATTTAAAGTATTTTCTTAAAGTATTATCCATGAAATCCATTTCATCAATTTCCATCGCCAATCGAGACTTCTTCCTTTGGCGTTTTTGGGTGGTGTTTTCACTCTCTGAGAGATTTAGAAAAAAACCTACCACAAAATCCAACTGCAAGGTTCAAGTTCAACTATTACAAAGACTGTCCGGCGGTGTTTTAGTTACTGTTACATATTACGTGACGTTCACAACAAAGGACTGTTTTTCATTTCATACCTGTCAAATAACGTTTACAGTAATACGATAACAATAGGTCTTAGATTAGTTTTGTATGGTCACCGTCGACACGTTTCAGCTTGCTTTTGCCGTATGGCTTGATTTCTGTCTTAATCTTGGAATCCCTTCACGAAGTAAGTTTATTTGATCGTCCTTTTTATTATGTATTATGAACTCTGAATTTCAACGTCGTTTCATTTGGTTTGAGATCGGTTCACACCTACCGCATGACTTACTCAATTGTTTGTATATCAATGTTTTCAATTTGCTCTTCTTAATTCACTTTGAACCCCTTTTTTCGTTGTTTGCCATAACCCCTTTGTTAATTTCCATTATGTGTTTGTTACTGTAATTCCAGATCGAATAAAACTATTATACGATTTACGGATTCCTTGATTTGAGTCTGTGATTTGCACCCCACTGGACCACTTTGATTCGATTTCTTTGTGCTAACCCGGAGTCCACGTGGGAGTGGAAATATAGGATGGCCGACGCAGCGAAAATTAAGCGAAGGACAGGTAAAGCGACGCTAACCCGAAACAGCAAAGCACTGATGAAAAAACTAGGCGACAACAGGCCGAGAGAGGAAATAAAGGAAACCTTTCAGCAAGTGAAGGATGCGTACAAGGATTTAATAATTAAACACGACGAATACACGGAACATATCGAAGAGGAGGAAGCGTTTGAACAAGAGGAACGATGGCTGGAAGAATGCCAGGACGCATATCTTGAGTTAGAAACTAACACAATGGATTATCTAAGGTTTAAAATGGAACAGGGAAAACCGGCGGTGGAGAGCGGCGAAATTGGAACCCCACAGACAATAGAACACCAAGACGAAATCGACAATGGAAATCAATACGGAGAAACTGGCGAGAATGAGACTGAAGCAGTGACCGATGGAAATGAAAACCTTGCAACAACCTCCTACATTACACCGGAAATATTACCGACCGCCAATCACTATGTAACCGTTAGCAGTTTTGAAAACACTGGCCAAGCAATTCCTAATGAAGCACGGAGCAGTGGTCAGGTCTCCTGTGGATTCAAGATGGAAAAACCCAAAATGCCCCGGTTTAGCGGTGACGTGAGAGACTACGCCATTTTCCGAGCCGACTTTAAGCACGCAATAGATACCCGGTACAGCAAAAGGGATGCAATTTCGTTATTGCGAACGAGTTTACAGGGACGACCGTTTGATTTGATAAAGGGCATTGGTACGGATTATGACGCAGCCTGGGGATACCTGGACTCGATTTACGGGGACCCCAGATTTGTAGCTGACACTGTCACTCAAGACATCGTAAAGTTTAGACCTCTCCGCGATGGAGAAGACGCACGTTTCTGCGATTTGGTGCACCTTGTTCAGAGAAGTTTTAACACGCTTAGAGAAGTTGGTCGCCCTCATGACATGGATAATAATCACATGTTGGCACTTATCGAACAACGAATGTGCAGCGATGACCGCAAAGTGTGGGCACGTCACTTGGAAAGCAGCGGTAAAGAGGCAACCTTGACACAGTTGATAGCATGGATGACTACCGAAATGAAATCCAGAATAAGAGCAACGGCAACCCTGAGAAACGTAGGTCAACCCCCGAGACATCCCGTGAACCACGTGTCACCACAAGACAGCAACAACAGAATTAACTCCTCCTCGCCCAAGTGCTGGCTCTGTCAGACCTCGAGTCACTGGATCGATCAGTGTCGGAAATTCACTTTGCTCAGTCCGCAGGAACGACTTAGGGTTACGAAAGATAATCATGCCTGTTTCAGCTGCTTAAAGCGAGCAGGAAAAGATCACCGGCTTACATCATGTTCAAGGAGAAGACAGTGCACTGAAAAGTCCAACGGAATTCAGTGCACATACTACCACCACCCTCTCCTACATGCAGCATTTCAACCAACCGTCGCGACTATCGCTTCCGCAACAAGCAACAAAAGAGCTTTGTTACCAATCGTGCAGGTGGACCTCCTGGGTTCAGGTGGCCGACAGAAAGTAGGAAACGCCTTGCTGGATTCAGGAGCGCAGATCAGTTTGATCCGAACACCCATAGCCGAAGAACTCAAATTGAAAGGAAAGGAAACCGTTATTACTATCACTAAAGTGAGTGGACAGGAAGAAGAACTGAAGACGAAGTCATATCAAGTTCGTATACGATCGCTCGTGAATCACACCCCATACACGATTCAGGCCATAGGAATTCCGTGGATTAGCGATGAAATCTCCAAAGTGAGGGTGGACGACATAGCGAGAAAACTTGGCCTTAGAAAAGAACAACTGCATCGAGGATTTGCAATGTGCACGTAAACCTGCTCAAACTATAAAAATCTGTAAATCGGGTCACCGTTACTCCAGACTTAAGTTAATATGATTTCGGGACGAATGCTGTGAATAAAATTGTTTCTCGTTTTGCTGTTCACCTCTGATAATTACCCTGTTTTTTGAACGATCATCAGAGTTTAGTTAAACTGGAATGTTACATTAAAAGAAGTCTTAAAACAGTTGAAAAACCACCAACCCCAGTCTTAATAATTTTCCTGAGTAGGGAGTTTTTTTACCGGTCTTCCTTTCTTTCTTTTCCTCCTCCCAGTCAACCATGGCGTCTAAGCCCTCGAAGATTTCTCCGGCATAATGTACTTGCGACGCTGTTTAAATCTTCTTCCGTCCAAAGAACTAGCAAAATCCATCTTTTTATATCAAAAAGCAATTTCTTGGACTGTTTTGTTTGCGCGCAAACTTTGAATGTGACACTTCAACTGAAAGGAATATCAGTGTTGGCAACATCTCCTACTCTTATTGGACGTTTGAAGTGTGACAGGTATCCGGTATCGGCCAGGAGAATCTGTCATATTCGCAGCGGCCGAGGAGATTTCACTTGTAGTTTTCTCTCTTTGTCGAGAACAGCAAGTAAAGGTAAAGATCATTTGTACATTTATTTCATTTTCTTCGTGGCTGCGATATATTTACATTGAGTTTTAAATAAGTCAGAAGGATGGTTTTAAAAGGGATCAGATCGGAGGAACGCCGGCGTGACATTTCCAGAAGAGTTTTCGATTTAAGCGGCGGCATGACCTTCATATTAATCACGACATAAGAAGGTCGTCTCCTCATGTTTTGAAGCTGTTGTAGGTAAGAAAAACAATCATAGTACATAAATTGATTCATTCACGTGTTACTTCAACTTTCGTATCGTTGTTCTATCAACACTGATATGTCGATCAATAAAATGTTTTTTTCTTCCTGAGCGTTTGGAATTGGGAATTTAACACCAATTCGCCCTGCACTGCTCTTAAATCTTACTGAAAGAATGAATTAAGGTCGACAGTGTATTTAAGTGTTCTATTAACTTACTCTTTATGCCTCTTATTTACGCATTTTCAATTTTCGACTATCTTTTTATCTGTAGAATCGAACTATTTTATTTTAAATCTCAAAACGAACCAGTAATGACTGATGCAACTAAGGTTTATACCGAAGTCACGATACAATCAATGGTCTATCGATCCGGTTTTTGGACTTCAACGTGTTGCAGATCATCTGCAGACGCTGCAGATAATCTGCAGATCTGTTGTTAGTCTGTTTTTCGTCTGCAGTCTTAAGATTGCGAAGACTATTAAAGCTTAACATCTGCAGCAGACTGAAAACAGACTCTGCAGACGATAAATTAGTCTGCAGTTGATCTGTTTTTGTCAAAACAGATCTGTTGCAGATCTGCTGCAGATCTACTCGTTTCGTACGGGCTGATCTTCCTGATACTGACTGGCCATTTTTTAATTAAATTTCCTTACTGGGCTGGAAAGGGCATTTGGCATAAACCTTATTTCTCAGAATTGCAACACTTAAACAGAAAAATAAATAGAAGGTATTGCTTTCCTATTACATTAGGAATTCCATGCAAAAATTGAGCTGATTCCAATGGTTTAATTTTTCATCATCTGTATGGCCATGCAATTAACTTTATTTTTCTCAGTTAAAATACTTGGTGTTTCTTACATAGATTAATTTTTTTGCTTTATCATGGTAGGTGTTGTTGTATGATTTGCGGTCAACAAAACCGCTGCTGATAAAAGATCATCAGTATGGCTTGCCGATCAACAGTATCGCATTTCAGAACAAGCTTGATGTGGTGTTATCGTCTGATTCAAAAATCCTCAAGATTTGGGACAGGGAAACGGTAAACATGAAATTGAAATTAATTGTAACTGTATAGAAGAATTATAGAAATGCAGTGCATTTTTGCAGTTCCCAATTTTTGCAGTGCATCCTTTTTAAGCACGCTTTTTTATGCATTCATTCTTTTGTAATTGTTCTGTACTTGTATATTGTTTTGTTTTCCTTGTTTCTTAAAAGTCTGTTTTGTAAAGCGCCATTGGACTTGTAAATAACTTCTAACCATTGTCACCATCATCATCATCATCTTCATCATTATTATTATTATTATTATTATTATTATTATTATAGAATTCAACCATTAATCTTGGAAGCAATAATGGCGACAGCAATTGAACATCTTCAGATCAGCAGAGAGAAAGAGTGGGGAGGTTATATGCCTTATTCTAAAATGGCCGCCTTTTATATGTTCTTTTGTGTTTACTTAAATTAGATCTTGATGCCTCGTTCAAGGTAAAATATTCTTTTGAATTTTAGTTTAAGAACGACGGGATAACTTGAATAAAAACAAAAGAATATTTAAATGGCAGCCGTTTTGGAATATGGTGTATAAGTCTCCAATTTGCGTGTTGACTAGAAAAAGGCGAAGCAAAACGTCGCTGGTAGAACTGTTAAACAGCTCAGTGTTGACACGTTAAGTACTGGCTTATTTTATGTTGCGTTGAATATGAGAAAAGTGCAAACAACGTATTCTTATGTGGAGCCTTCTTGTTTTGCTAGGGAATCCCTCGGAGAGCGTTTAAAGCACGAAGAAAGTTCCGGTATAATCACATCCATTGGTTCCTCTCTTGGAGAAAAGGAAATCACTTTCAAAGTGAAAAAGGTGAGTTTATTAATAAGCTGGTTCCGCGAGCGGGAAATATGAAACGAACCCTGAGTTCTGATTGGCTACCCGAGCGACAGGGTGGGCGTGTTTCCCGCTTTTAATTTCCCGCTTTGACCCGCAAAACGGAACAAAAGATACAACATATAATAAACCTCTATTCAGTCACCCAACTCTAATAAGCCAGTCCCCAAAGATACCTTGTTATAACTGAGGCCATCTTCAAAAGAGTAGATTGTCTGGTGAGACCGACTATCAAGTGACATTCATGAGAAGTACAAAAAGCCTCCATTGACTTCTTTTCCGTTTGCAGATTGTAGCATTGTAACAATATGCTTAGGTTTGTCTGTACGCTTGACCTAGTGAGTTTAACTACGTCAACCGCGTTGTTAGATCCACTCCTTCAATACGACCACGATTTTATAGCCCGCAAGTGGTTCCAGTAAGAATGTGGCTCCAATGCCGAGTACAGTTTTGTGAACTGTCCTACCCGACCCTAGGGATTGACACCTTCCAGTCCACATTCCACCCTCCCCCACCCCCACCCCAACAAAAACGAACATCCTCACGTGAGATTTTATTTGTTGTGCAGAGTGACAAAGAGACAGAGAGAAACAAAGCAACCCGTGCGCATGTCAAGGAAAGAAAGAAGCTTCGTCGATCAGTAAGCAGTGTTATCGGCAAAGAAAAACGCGGCCCTGTCTTCTGGAGAGGGAAGCGGGTAAAATAAAAATTGTTGAGTTAAAAATAGAAAAACGCTACAGAAATAAAGAGAGAATAAAAAATGGTGTAGGAAACAAGAAATCAGAGTCGGGTGTACTGCGATACAGTTTGTATTGTAACAGTAAAAAACTAGTAAAGGAAACAACACATCAGGGTCGAGTGCACTGTGGTACAGTTAATACTGTTGCAGAGGAAACCAGTTTTTTGCAGCTTCTAACCCTAATTGCAACATGTGCAACAGCGATTATTACGCGGGATGCCGTAGGTTAGCGTGTCATCGTTTCCGGAGAGTTCTATTGCAGTCACAAATCGCGTTTTTTTTTTGTATGGTTGGTGTGTGCGATTTCATTGGCTTCAGTCCACGTTAGAATCACGTGCAACATCAGGGGTGAATCCGTGTGAGAAAACACTGAAGGGTCACAGTCAGTGGCTCTTTATTTTCTTGAGATATGAATTGTGTAATTTTCAGCTGTTTTTTGCTGGAACCGAAACTAGACTAAAATTTACAACACCGAAGACTGGATATGGCGATTTTCAACAGTCAAATTACATATACTTAACAGTGAATACCCTTTGGGGCCCTGATTAGTTTCTTGAGTTATTTCATGTGAGAAAATTCCTCGTGTCCAATCGCTCGTTCCATTTCTTAAAGCAGGGTCCCCTCCCTGAAGCTTGTTGGTTAGTATAAACAGACAGCGTTTATCGCAACGCATAAATATGGTCACAACGACCCATCCCGCGTTAACGCCTCCTGGCGTCTTGTTATATTTACCTTATTACACATAACAGCAATTCATTTTACAACAATACTTATCACACTTTACACAAACATTGTGAAGCTCTTGTGTTTTTCCTTAATCTCGTTAAATTGTCAACCTAACTTCAATCGCTAGTAAATGATTTTGTACTTTGGAATCTGCTTTATTTGTCGAAGCCTTTATTATTAAAGTGATTTTCCATTTGGTTGCACAGTTTTCTGAACTTTTTAACTTGACTGTGATAATGACTTCCACTCCAGCCCTGAAAACGTCAGTCAACGTCACCAGCAGTTCTATTAACAACTAACTGCACCCAGACTATGAAACTCAGCAACAAACATATAACTACAGTTTTTTTTTTTCAATCGGTGAGTAGTCTTTAAGAAAGGTAAGTAACTCGTTTGTAACATAAGGAGTTGATTCAAAAGGTACAACAGTGGTTAGTGTAGTGATTACTACTCGTAATGTGTACAGTATCGCAAGTTACAGTGTGGTGTTCCTTTTAGTTTGTACACGTAGAAGCTTCCACAGTTGCGTACGAGGATACTTGTGGAGGAATGACAGCAATTAGAAGTATCTCTAAAACAAACCTGTCGACTGACCCTACCATCCTGGGTGCTCGGATGTCCTCCATTCAACCACCCTGTATGATATGTATCACAGTATTTATAACTTGTACATAATGTGGCCATCATCAAGCCAACAACAAACCTGTACCAGCCTTCAGCCAGGTATTTATCGCATTTGCTGTGTTGTGT
>OX453277.1:5510728-5785728 GCA_949710005.1 Ricordea florida
CACTCATTTACTCACTCACTTAACCGTTAATACATTTGCTCTCAGTCACTCAACCTGTCACTCGTTCAATCACTCTCACTCACTGACTCTGCCACTTCCTCTGACTCTCAGTTACTTACCTCCCTTTTCCTCACTTTCACGCACGCAGACACTAAACTTACTCGTTCATCACTCACATATTCACTCTCTCACTTTTTCAATCACTTTCAGTCATGAACACATAAACGCACTTCCTCGCCTGCTCTCTCACATACCAATAGAATTTATGACTGGATGGATCCATTGATAAATCGATCGAGGCTTAACCGTCGAACTCAAAATTGACAATAAGACTAGCAGTAAATTTTTGTTTATCATTGGAGCAAAGAGAGAACAATAAACAAATTCAACCCACATTAGACGGCAGGAATCGAACTTGCATCACAGTTAATATAAATAGGTGGTTGGGGCGTGCTCTCACCACTAAGCCAACATTCCTCCCCGCAAAATGCATGGAACGGTGGTCACTGCCTAACAATTAATTAATTTAAATTAATATAAAGCAATCCACTTACCTAGTTTGGAAGTGCTTTCTACCGAATTGTTGTACATATTGCGCGCAATGCATTTGTAAGTGGACTGGTTAGCGGCTTGGAATTCATCAATAGCAAGTACGCTGGTGAATTCATCTGCAGTGACGTAATCAATGACGGGCATAATGACGTCATTCCTGTACCACATGACAGTAGGTAGAGGAGACCCTTTGGCTGAGCAATTAACCCGAACTGATTCTTTTAATCCATTTACTGAAACTGATGCTGGTGGTGCAGTGGCAAAAAAGGGCTTCTCTGAAAAGCAAAAGTTGCAAATTTATTAAGCCAGGTAAACAGAGAAAAGTACAGTGAAGGTTTAACTGAGAAGTGAGAGAAACCGGAGGAAATAAGTTCTGAAATAACTTGTTAGAAAAGATGAATATTGTGAGGACCCACCTACTGTCTCTACTTTAAGAAAGATTCCATGAATGATTGAACCATACTTGTTGGATGCTCGACAAATGTACAGCCCTTTATCTTCGTTTTGAGTATTGTTTATATAAAGACCATCACTTGTGAATGACGTACGACCCCGAGGGAGGAGTGCTTGTGGAGATCTGCTCCATTTGACCACGGAGGTAGGGTGACCTATGACGTCAAATGGCAACTTTGTGGTTTTGTTGAGATAACCTTTAACCTCACCGGGTGGTAAAGTTTTGAATCTTGGAGAACCTGTGTCAATGATTTAAGAGGAAACCAGTCCAATGAGTAACTTGTAGGTTGCGTGGAATCGCTAGGGTGTCCAAGTACCCACGGATGACCACGAATGACTACGTGTGACCACGACTTACCACGATTTAGAATTCACCACAATATTTTCGTGATATCATAATTATGAAGGTCTTAATAGTCAGAAATACGTAATAATTGCTATAGCACTACAAATAAGTCATTATCAGCGAGTAAAATATAAACAAATTATTGTATATTGTTTGTTTTCCGAAAAAAGGCAGGCTTTGGATTGGATTAGGGTATAGAGAGAACAAACACTTTTTTTTAAATATATTTGATAATTCAGGAGCGTAAACGGTAACTGATTGTCTACTTGATCTTTTTCTGAGTTATGCATGGCAGTTCTAGTTATCTGAAAACCTGAGCCCTCTTAAGAGGGGCCGTAAGGGGGTTTCTCGTGAAACGTGATCGCATGTTTTTATTCTCCGTGATCTGTGATTACGAAATATTAAAATCCGTGAACTGTGAATAACATGCTTGTCGTGACATGTGAAAGCAAAAAATTATTTTTCGATAACCGTGAAACTTGAATAAAATTCTTCACTTTTTTCGTGAATACCGACCTACCGTGCAAATGTGACCCTTAATGATGTTTTCAAATTGCGTGTCTGACCGACTAGACGCGATTTGCGTGATGGCTTAGTACCGTACTTGACGACTTGACAGAAGATTGTAAAACAAACATGCACTTTGATACCAGAAGCCGAATCAAGGGGTCAGATAACAAGAGAAGACAACGATGTCATTCTATTCGATGTCCCTTGCATGTTAAATCACGCAATCATTCTAAATCATTTTGGCCAAGCTCACGCTAGAATTCAGTGTCAAAAAAGTCATGGATGTCGAGGGCGACAAACAAATTTCTGTTATAGAAGATGCCGTTTTCTACGTGGATCCAAACTCTGCAGGATCACTGAGTTTCCTCGGAGGGAAAGAACGAGTCAGGATCCCACTCACTGAAGACAGCGAAGACAGCGAAGAAAACCACGAAGGGACAGAAGTCACAGAACAAGATGATGAACAAGAATCCGAGTATGACACAGACTCTGAAAGTGAACTTCAAGCAACTGTAGAAATAGACCGGGAGGACGAAATGACTTTTCTTCGAGCCGTGACAACTCGTAGCGGACGAACTGTTCGAGTAACATCAAAGTTCTTTTAGCTGGCAGGTCCAGTTCCCCATGGATGAGGTACTTGTTTATTTTAGATGACCTTACATTATTGTGTTCGCCGGTAACCTTTGTGCAAATTGCAAAATTGCCGATTATCAAGTTCATAAACAGGAGCCCGGCCCATTACCTCGGCATAAATAATAACTTCGGAAAGAAACATTAACATTTATTAAACATAAAACACCATTTCTGAATTAACACCAGTATTTCTTGAATGCGCTATCAATGTGGGCTGCACTTGGTTACTAGGGATTCTAAAAGTGGCCTAACTTGTGAACATGGCGTAATGTACCCTCCTACAAGAGACTATGGACTCTTGCTAGACAAAAGATAGTACTCAAGTTGCAAGGTTCCAGTTCAACCACAACTGCTCAATAGTGTACCGAGATAAAAACTGGCACTACAACTAGTTTAAATGTTGATTAAAGGACAAAGAAATAACGCTCACCAATGACCACCAGTTCTATGTTTTTTGTTACATTTCCAAACACATTTTCTGCTCGACATGTATACACGCCCTTATCTTCATAGCGTGCATCAGTGATCTCCAGTCTCCCACCAACTGGTTTGTACCGTTGACTGTGGTTGCCATGGTTATTACTAGGTTTCCACCACGTAATATGTGGCTCTGGAAACCCACGTGTTTTGATGTTGATAGAAATGTTACCACCGACTCTGACAGTTAGCAATGAAGGATGTTTGCTTGTGAATCGAGGAGCAGCTAAAACAAAAAGAAAAAAATTTAAGTATTGAAATCTGCTGCTATTATATATAAATAATCAAAGGGCTCTTGGAGCGAGTTCTTCCATTGTAATGGACAATTTTCATTGTACTGTTGAATGCTGCTAATTTGATGAGCCAAAGACTGAACAGGACTTGTTTATTTGAGATACAACATATATAGACTGGTTGGTTCCTGTTCAGCTGTTCTGTTATTAATTAAAGAGTTGGGTAAAGCGAAATTACACAATTAAGAATCATCTGTATTTGTGATTATCACTTCACGGCTCGACATGCCGGAAGGTTATTTGACCTTTTGTGAAGGCGTAATTTCGTCAACATCAACGGCAGTTATAAAAGAATCACAAACGAAAAAAATTGTACAAGGAAGCAAGAAATGTGTCTTTCGTGCGCAGTATAAGAGTCTATGAGTAATCGATGGGTCATCAATAGCATCAATAGGTAATCAATTACATCAATGAGTAATCGATAGGCCACAATGTTCTTCGATTACTAATCGATTACTCATTAATCAATGAATAATAAACTGATTAGCCATCGATTACTCATTGATAACCAATTGATGTTATTAATCATCGATTAGTTATGTCTGGCATTTAGTACAACCTGGTTTCCTCCCCACGAGTGGTAGTGTAATTCAAGTTAAATTAATGAAAAACGTGTTACTTGACTTGAAATCACTGACCAGAGGTTTTAGAGCACATAGTATGCACGATATGGTAATATTCCACTCACAGAACTTTCCTGGTTCGCTTTGAGTATGAGGCGATATTCTCTTCACAAATTCTTTGATGTAGGTCTCATTGACTCCAGGGCCTTAACCAGGTGGGCCTCGGGGGCCTCGGGGCCCTCTTTTACCAGGTGGCCCTGCGG
The DNA here is from genome assembly GCA_949710005.1 of Ricordea florida. Taxonomy (NCBI): domain Eukaryota; kingdom Metazoa; phylum Cnidaria; class Anthozoa; order Corallimorpharia; family Ricordeidae; genus Ricordea; species Ricordea florida. The sequence continues at coordinate 5,514,819 of OX453277.1, forward strand.
AGCCGGTGCGCCCACGATGGCCTCTTTTTCCAGGAGGGCCCGGAGGACCTGAGAGATTAATCAATAAAAAATGAAGACAGCTGATTCCCTAAATTTTCCAAAGACCTGGTCTCTCTGGGGAAAAGGGAGATGGTGGGGGGAGGTGTGGTTGAGGCCCTTGACAATCATCAGTTGCATTAGATGGAGCCCAACCCCCTGCCCTTCCCCCCTTAAATGACACAGTGCACTGAAAGACACTGAAGGTATGATGGGGGCCTCATCTTTGCTCCTTTATCTCCTTAATTAACCGTGGTACAAGGTTCAGCTCCAAGGAAAAGTGGCCTTGCACATTACGACGACACTTAACATCCAGATTTGGTACACTTCGCAAAGTATATAATTTCATTTGGAAATAATAACCAGGTTTAACCTATGGACTATTTCTGCGTGATGCACTTTGTTTCTAGAAAACTAACTTGACTTGTGGAAAATGGAGACCGAAGTATTGATATATTTTGGGATACGAAAGAACTTGTTTGAAGTGCTCTTTTAAACGTGAGGGGCATTAAGGGCCGCCCATGAAAGCAAAGTTTAGACCGAGCTTAACAAAACCGCGGTCTCCATTGCATCTCAACCACCGTGGTTTACAAACCTCTAACACACGTTGGCGTCACCGTCTGATTTCTTGTTTTCATGATCTGCAAATGACAAGAAGATGCTAAAACAATCTCGACTCTTACTTTTCCTCGTTAAATCAGTTCTTGTCGCAAAAGGCTAACGCTCGAAACATCTAACAGCAATACCTTAATCCTACTATGATATAGACTTACTTTATTAACTCGTTTGATAAACCAGATTTTGTGGGTTTCGATTTTCTCACCAATACAGCAGATACAGCACCAGTTGATTTAGAAACTAACTCCTTTCATACTACTCCAAGTTCGGCTTACAAGTGTAATTTTGATGTCAACAAGTAAATAGTAACTAAGTAGTATAATCAGCGGCCGATTTATGAGGCCCCATTAGGGGTTTTAGGGATACGGGATATTTGCGAAAAAAATTATAGGGATACGGGATATTTCGGGGAAAAATTATAGGGATACGGGATATTTAGAAAAGAGATAGTGAGATATCGAACGTCAAAGTTTTCTTTTTTGACAGAATAAAACAGGTTAATTGATCAATATGAAAGACGCGAAAAGAAAAAAAGTACTTGAAAATGCGAATTAATGTATTTCCCTAAGAAAAAACATTGTAATCATCATTCAAACCCTATTTGCACTCGATTTCTATTTTAAAGTATGAAACCGCACCGGAAAATGTGTTATACACTATTTGGTAATCGGACTTATCACATGCAGGACGTCATCAGTATTAACTTGAATTATAGGGATACAAACTACAGGAATTAATGGGACACGGGATATTCAGACCCCCCCTAATGGGGCCTCATTTATCTTAATTTAGTCAAAATACAGCACTTCGTATAAAAAAACTATTGACCTATACCTTACCAAGGTCTAACCGCAGAAGCTCACTTCATCTCTTAAGAGATAAATAAATAAACGTTTCTTAGCACTGATGATAACAAACAAACCTGAACATGCTGCAGCCATTTCTTCAGACAAATTGTCTTATACACATCTGAAGAGGACGATCCGTGGACAGCTTCAGATTCAGTGGAGCGACGTTTTATTTGGCTCGCTGTTCTTTCACCTGGAGTACCATCTGAAGCGTCCGTCTTGACTGTGTTCTCTAATGTCTGTGACAGAAATTCCCCTCTGAACGTGCTAAGTTCTCTTTCGAGGTAAATCACTTTGTAACTCAGTAATGCCACGGACGCAAGAGTGAAACCAAAGTGGAGAAAACACGCGATGCCAGAGAAGCTCGCAGAAGATTTGTTCGCAGCCATCTTCTAAGCGGTGACACTGAGTAATATTGCTTTGCTTTGTGAATTTGATATAAGTTATGAAATTTCATCTACAATACACACTGGTTTCCTCGTGATTGGAATACCTTTCGTCCATATTTGGATCTCTTTGGCATTGATACAGATGCTGGCGGCGACGAAATTTCCAAGACGAAGTAAATAGATATCAGATAAATTTTGACAATGATGAACTGAAATCTACGGAAGCCCAGAGGGGCCATTCACCTATTTTGTTTTTCATTTACACTTTTTCGTTTTTATTCTTTCAGTTTTCGTTTTTCTTTTACACTTTTTGAATTTTGTTTTTCACTTTTTCGTTTTTATTTTTTCAGTTTTCGTTTTTACTTTTCCTTCTTTTGAATTTTGTTTTTCACTTTTTCGTTTTTACTTTTTCAGTTTTCGTTTTTCTTTTACACTTTTTGAATTTTGTTTTTCACTTTTTTGTTTTTACTTTTTCCGTTTTCGTTTTTCTTTTACACTTTTTGAATTTTGTACCAAAACAAAAACAAAAACCAAAAAGTGAAAAACTAAAACAAAAACCAAAAAATGAAAAACAAAAACAAAAACCAAAAAATGAAAAACAAAAACAAAAACCAAAACTTCGAAAACGAAAACGAAAACCGACTGTATAGACCATCATGCTTTGCTGTAGGAACAATATGGCGGATGGAGCTGTTGAACCCGCGCAGTGCGGGTTTGTTGGCGATGTTAGCCCTGGTAAATCCTCTCCATTCACTTCCATTTTATAATGTCAACCCTAAATTACATATATTTATCTACATTTTTTGTTCTTCATTTGATGCAATGACAGTTGCGTTAATCGATTGGATTAGAAAGTCCAAGTCGAATGCTACGATTGTTGCATACGTTAGACGGGATTTTGGCTTAGATTGGAGGTACTGGTGATGATGTGCTTCTAAGTAGAATCATTAAGCTATAACTGATGACACTGGAACGTTATCAAGAGATAGACAGTTGAATAATTAGACAGTAGAGTATCCCTTAACTACGTATATGGATCGCTTAAAGTGGTAATACAATTTGCAATACAAGTTTGCTATCTAGCTCAGGAAAGAGTATTGCATTGTACACACTGCAAAGCCCCCAACAGGAAGTATAGCTTTCTATCGTACATGGGGCTCTTGAATGCTGAAACTGATAAGCTGATATCTTATGAGAATTTTACAGACTTCACAATGATTAGATGTAGATGATCCCAACTTAGGCCAGAACGATTCCTCACTGAGTTTGTTACTGACAAGATCGGCATAGCGAAATATAAACTTTGTTTTGTATTGTGCATACATTAAAGAGACGTTTGAGAGCTCTCAACATTAAACGCCATGTGCCAGTGTCAAGGAGAGAAATTTTAAATGCAGTGTGGGTGCATGAGTTAATGTCACGAATTGCCTTTTTCTCTTCGTATTCCAAGGACGCCAATGAAGGAATTTCCTTTAATTGTTTTGTTTCAGTCTTCTTTTCTGTCTTGTACTATGTGTTGATAAGACTGAGATAACTAGTCCCGGTAAACACATTGGGTACAGACATATGCACCAACGGTTCAGGATGTGTCATGACCTACCTGTAAAAAGATAGGCTACTTTCTTTTATTCCATTTTTTTGGTTTTACGTTACATTTTAATATAGCCGGCTTTCTTAACCACTTTTCACCACAAGCTAATGGAATTTCAAGGAAATTCAATTTCACTCTTCAATAAGCTAAGGAAATTTTTTCTTGAGTCTTCTAAAATAAAACCCTGCTCAAGAGCATTGTCAATGTTGACTTGAAACTGTGCAACCAAATTACGATCATGAAACCAGTCCATTGAGAAAAAAAATTTCTTCAAGAAATTAAACAAGGTTAACGAAAGATAAACAAAATAGGAGGAACTTGCTTTCGATAACTTTGTCTGGGATAAGCAGAACAGATCGGAGAATATTATGAACACTTAACTATTCAATTTGACCCCACCGATGACTTGTCATGCACAAAATGTAACGCAGGTGTCACGCTTCTCTGTTGGGGCCAGCTAAAACAGGTCTCAAAAACCTTATACTCCCTTGTGGTCTTTTTTCCGAGGCCACTTTGATAATAAAACGAAAAGGAACTTTGAGGGTTTTAACGCTTTAGACATGCCGTTTTTTGTCATCGAGAACCAAAAATAAATCAATCAAAATGTCATTAACAACAAGATTTTTGTCATAATATTTTGACAAAATATTCTCCGATCTGTTCTGCTTATCCCAGACAAAGTTATCGAAAGCAAGTTCCTCCTTTTTTATCTTTCGTTAACTTTGTTTAGTTTCTTGGAGAAATTTTTGACAATGCTCTTGAGCAGGGATTTATTTTAGGAGTACACTCAAGAAAAAATTTCCTTAGCTTATTAAAAAGTGAAATTGAATTTCCTTGAAATTCCATTTACTTGTGGTGAAAATTGGTTAAGAAAACCGGCTATATTAACATTAAATCTTCAACAGATGTAAAACCAAAAAAACTGGAATAAAAGAAAGTAGCCTACCTTTTTACAGGTAGGTCATGACGCATCCTGAGTCGTTGGTGCATATGTCTGTACCAGGAGCCCAGGAGCCCAGTAATAGGCTCCTGTCTGTACCCAATGTGTTTACCGGGACCAGTTATTTCATAGTACTAGACAGAAGAACAAAAATGATGTAAATAAATAGATGTAATTTAGGGTTGACATTATAAAATGGAAGTGAATGGAGAGGATTTACCAGGGCTAACATCGCCAACAAACCCGCACTGCGCGGGTTCAACAGCTCCATCCGCCATATTGTTCCTACAGCAAAGCATGATGGTCTACACAATCGGTTTTCGTTTTCATTGTCGGAGTGGATTTGACACCTTGTGATTGATGAAAAGCCCAACGGATACAAATAGTGTTCGGTTTTAAATTGAGCCAGTTCACATGAGAATTACAGACAACGCGAAGTTCATGTTTATTAGCACTTCAAACTTACTTTGTTCTTAGCCTTCTTACAGGGCTTGTCTTTTCCTCCTCATTGACAACTGTCACCACAGTACGCGTTTCGTGTTTTACACGGACAACCCCGATTACTGGATTCTTTTCATTTCGTACTAAACGAACTTTTACATTTATAGCATCACGGTTGACATTCCTAAACGAAACTGAAATAATTTTTCGGGTTCTTGTTTTTTAAATCACAATATGATATGAATAATTCGCCCCTACGGAGGAATCCAAATGGCGGCCATTGGCTTTGCGGGCAATAGGTCACGATGATTAATGCGCATGTGCAGCTGATGAGACTGTCCCTTTAAAAAGGGAAACTGAAAACAAAATTCAAAACCTTCTGCCTTGAAAACAAAAATTAAATAATGAGAAAATTAAATTAAAAACTGAAAAAGTGAAAACGAAAAAGTGAAAAACAAAATTCAAAAAGTTTAAAAGAAAAACGAAAACTAAAAAAGTAAAAACGAAAAACTGAAAAACAAAATTCAAAAAGTGTAAAAGGAAAACGAAAACGGAAAAAGTAAAAACGAAAAAGTGAAAAACAAAATCCAAAAAGTGTAAAAGAAAAACGAAAACTGAAAAAGTAAAAACGAAAAAGTTAAAAAAAAAAATTCAAAAAGTGTAAAAGAAAAACCAAAACTGAACAAGTATAAACGAAAAAGTGAAAAACAAAATTTAAAAAGTGTAAAAGAAAAACCAAAACGGAAAAAGTAAAAACGAAAAAGTGAAAAAACAAAATTTAAAAGTGTAAAAGAAAAAAGAAAACTGAAAAAGTAAAAACGAAAACTGAAAAAGTAAAAACGAAAACTGAAAAAGTAAAAACGAAAACTGAAAAAGTGAAAACAAAAAAGTGTAAAAGAAAAACCAAATAGGTGAATGGCCCCTCTGGGCTTCCGTAGAAATCTGTTTAATGGTTGAAGCCCTTTTTTTCTAGGGTCACACTGCTACACAAGTCTGTTTATTAGTCGTACAAACTACAGTGTTTTACAGAAATTTTTATCTGCTACTGAGAAATATTGTATCTAAACACACGTAAAAATATGATAAGTGTACTTGTGTTAATAAGATAAGTTAAGGTAGTTTCGCTTGATTCATGTTTTGGACAGTGACAGAAAGTGAGAAAGGGAAACAGCTAAGGATAGAAACCCACAGCTTTTAAGCATTTAAAGAGCATAGTATGTTAACATTCCACATTGTTAATTAGTTTTATTGGCTTTGTAAAAAAAAATTTAGTCTTTTTTTAATCTTTTTGGCATGGATAACAGATGCTGGCTTCGACGAAATCTTAAAATATCCAAGACGAAGTAAATAGACATCAGATGAAATAACATGTCTGGACTTAGGTATTTAATCTGCCACTACATGTCACCAGTATCAAGCGCTGGAGACAAACCACGTGACCTATCATCAGTTCAAAACCGAGGCAATCACGAAATAACTTTCGATTAGTGACAATAAATCCATTTAATTTCAGATTTCGAGGCAGGCTGATTCAAACAGGTTTAAAACGTTCGAAAGAGGAGCGAATAAAAAGTTAATTAAATGCAATGTTTTTTTTCTGACGCTGAGAAAAAAATAGAACTCCACAATTATTATAATCGTCCAACTCTAATTATCATGTTAAACGAATGCAGTAAATTAAAAATGACTCAGTAAAGAAAAACCTCAATATAGAAAACCACACAATAAGTCTAAAAAATATCAAAATATAAAAAACCACGCAAAATATGGAAAACCACAAAATAAATCTAAAAAAAGATAAAAATACAGAAAACCACGCAAAATATAGAAAACCACACAATAAATCTACTAAAGATGAAAACCTCATAAACGATCTATTTCGAGGCTGTTGTGAAGGAAAACTTTTAACAAACAAACGTAAGGATAATAAGTGCTCTATTCCATAAAGAGAGCATATAAGATAAAGTGAAGAAAGCAACGACACTGACACAAGTTAAAGTAAACGATCCATTGTAGTTGGCTGTGGTGCATTTTTTCCACAATAGCGGAAATTACATCCTGGAGTTGGTCCCAATTTGTACACGTAAAATGTACCACAGTTTCGCACCAAGATTTTCTTCTGATATTGACAACAGCCTGAAAGGTAATTTCCAAAACTAACTCGTCGTTCAACGCAACCATCATCCTTATATGGATGCATACCAAACAACCATCCGGGGTACTGGGTATTACATCTGCCGGAGCCTTGGCAACGGTTTGGCATTTGAACACCCACAGAACCCGAAAATCGGTACCAGCCCTCCGCCAGGTTGTTATCGCATTTTCCCAGCAGATGACCGCTCATGAGGTTTCTGTCATGCTCAGTAAGAAGACGATAATGCTGACACTCGTACGCCACTAGTCCCACATTGTAACCTAGCAACGAAATCACTTCAGTGAAATTCAGGTGAAAAAGTTCTAAAAATAACTGCCAAGATAAAAACTTATAGTGCGACTACTCTAACCAAGGTCCTCCAAATAAATTTTCATACAAATTTTGAATGTCTGTTTTTGACGCTAACAACCTGCTTTTTTTTACCAACTAAGATAAATCTATCTCAATCTTAATATGTTTTGTACAGTTATGAAGCAGTTTTATAAGCATCACTAGTACTTACAGTAAGGCTGTGTCCCACTCCATCGCCCGTCTTTGCCACACACCCTAGCCGACGACCCGTACAACATACAGCCTGGATTGCAAGCGAATCGAACGAAACTTCCAGCCACTGCATCGGTTTCACTTATTTTATAGCCGTCAACAGGGTCGTGTAGCTCGCGACATTTCTTGAGTTCTACAAAAAAAAAACATCTGTTACTGTGGTGCTTCTAGGTCTCCTTCATTAAATTGCTTGTATGCTATGATCAGCTACCTCCCAACTATCCTTGCTTTCTTCTTGTCTCCCCTCTGCCCCACCCCTGTATTCCACTCTACACTGTCTTCTCTGACCTTCCCCTTTCTTATCCTCTTCTCTTCCCTCCCCCTCTTCATGCCTCTCGACCCTACCTATTTTCTCGACTCTCGTCTACCTACCTGTTTCCTCCTTTCCTAGTTTACCTTCCAGCCGGTTCTCCTTCTTTATTCTCGTCCTCTCTTACCTTACAGTAAACTATTATGTCGTGAAGAAATTATTGTATGAGACCAAAGTATCTTCTAATACGTTTTACAATTTTACCAACCCGTTATGTCAACTCACGTATCTTTGTGGTATATGAGGGGTCAGGTCAAAGGGCTCAGGTCAAACGGCAGTAGCTCCAACACAGTTGTATTCGCCTTGATCACGAGGTCGCAGTCGCTGCAAGTTTAATTCACCAATCACCTGATCACCAAACACGTAAGACGTTGTTGGCATGGCAACGCCATCCTTGTACCACGTGATGTTCGGCTGAGGATTTCCGCGGGCTGAGCAGTTGACACGAACGGGCTTATCAAAGTCTTTAATCGTCACAATGCTGGGAGGAATTATTCTCACTTCCACTGGCTCTAAGCAAATAGCAAAAGAAGAACCAAATTTACTTCGTTGTAAAGGTTAGGTCAAAACTGATATTTTTTTGTTTTGTTTTGTTCTGTTTATTTTGTTTTTGTGTGTGTGTTTGTGTGTCCCTCTAGGGTTCACAATTTCGCGAAATGTTTGGTTTCGTATTGCTATATTGTTTGCATTTATTTATACCTTGCATTAAGCATAAACCATTCTATGAGCAGCTTTACAAAATCCGGCGAACAATGACAAAACTTCCATGTTTCGGTGGCCTTCGCAGCATGGCAACAAATGGTAGGTAACAATGCATGCTTTAATCCGCAGATGAAATAGTTACAACCACACTGTGAAGTAAAAGAAACGACACCACTACAGCGAAGATTACCAAACAATGGCCATACTGCATTAGATCCACAGCGTATAATTCAGTGGTTTTCCAAAAACGCATAGGTTGATTCACATATACGAAAATGTAAATCCTTATTTTTAGTGGACTAAACAATACTATAGTACAGTACTGCTTGGCAACCATGGTTTTCCAAAGAATCACCATACGGCATGTCTTTAATGACCTGTCAAAAAATGTTAGTGGTTTAAGGGCCAACTCACCGTAGGTTTCTACGGTGACCGTGGTGCCTCCCATCACAGAGCCAGCGGGAGTTGACGCATGACACATGTAAATATCTTCGTCTTCTTTGATCGAGAACAAGTTGTTATTGCGAATATAATGTCTTCCAAAGGGCAGGTCCTTGTTTCCCTGGCGGCGCCATTCGACCTTAGGAGTTGGGAAGCCCTCCACGGCACATTTCAGTCCAGTTACTTGTTCAGTGAAGGCAGTGATGGTTGGTTCGGGTGCAATCGTAAAGGTGGGCTGTGCTTAAATAAAAACATCACAGCATCATAGGCACGCAGTGCGTACAATACTGGATGATTTACCCATAACGGGCATCACACTGTTTCGCATGCATAGTGGTTTATCAGGTTTCTTAGAACCATGAAGATAGATTATGATAACGAATTTGTATAGAGCTCGTTTTCATATGCATATGTTCAAAGGCGCTTTACATCAATTATATTTACTAATTTATTAATTAATTACAATCAAACTTTACAAAGGTCGACCACCGGCACCACCGGGGTTTATGTTCCCTACTCTTTTCGAACAGTGTTGTAGGATCTTTAACGTCCCATGCACAAGAACAGTGCTGTGAGACGGGGTCTACAGTTTTCGTCCTTATCCGAGAAGACTAGAATGTCTAACCATTTGCAGATGTCATAACAAGGGCAGCACATTCTCCTCAGTTATTTTTTAAGACCTTCAGTGTTGGTCCGGCCGAGGTTTGAACTCACGACCTCCCGCTCGACAGGCCGGCGCTCTACCAACTGAGCTAACCGGGCGGCGGTTAGCCTGTTAGTCCATCGTCAGCCTGTCTCCTTCATTGTTAATCGTTTTTCCTAACCCGAGTACAAAGACAGGAGATAAAGTTCCTGACATAGCACAACTACATAGGACAGTTTATCTCACAACTACATAGGACAGTTTATCTCACAACTACATCTGACAGTTTGTCTCACAACTACATAGGACAGTTTGTCTCACAACTACATAGGACAGTTTGTCTCACAACTACAGCGGACAGTTTATATCACAACTACATAGGACAGTTTGTCTCACAACTACATAGGACAGTTTGTCTCACAACTATAGCGGACAGTTTATATCACAACTACAGCGGACAGTTTTTCGCTTTTATGTTTGTCGCTGTTATGTTCAGCTTTTAGGGCAAAGTTCCAATTGAGTGACAAGTTGTTACACTCGATACAAATTGAGTTACCATTTGCATTGTTGAAATTCAAAGGATAGAAGCATTATGCGATACTTGCAGATTAATTTGCGCCACTCATCCAATTAATTATAAGTTGTTAATTATAATTAGCATCAAACAGTTAAAGGATTTTTAACTTGTTGGCAATAGTTCGACAATGTCCATTCCCGATTGAAGAAGAATAGTAAGTAACGCATGCGCCACGAGACGAGAAACCTTTGCGTTCAAGAAAGTGATAGAAGCACAGGCCCAGAGAGAATGAGCTCCCGTTTCGACTCTTGAAATTTGCAAGACGAAAGCATTGGACAGTAGACATTGCCCTGGATGCATTGCCCCAGATGCATTTAATGCGTATTTTAATGCTTATTGAATTAATCATTATTAATATGAATGGTTAAAACACTTCATTCAATGCGTGGTTGCAAGCATAACTGTTAACAACAGCCAAGACACAATCAGATTTTATGTGGCATTTATAATTTACCAATCAGAGGCCGATGCCGTATGAATACATTTAATTAGTTAGTTTACGACCAAAGCAAACGGAATTACATGCGCGGGCACTTACTTGCCACAACTATTTCTATGTCAGCAGTATCCGTTCCCAGAAAGTTGCTTGCCCTGCAAGACCAGTTCCCAGAATCCTCTGGTAGAGCGGGATTTAATATGAATGTGCCGCCAATAACGGCTCTTCCGGTGTTCTTATTCACCCAGATTATATCCGGTTCGGGAGTTCCTAGAGCAGAACACTGAAGCACTATCGTTTCTCCTTTGCTGGTTACGTAGGTTTTGGGTGGTGTGGTGGTGATATTCGGTTTCACTAAAAGAGCAAGGATGAAAAAATACCGTTCATACTTAGCTGCGATCAGGTAGCTGTTGTACCGCCTATCTGTGCAAATTTTATATCAGCTCTAGAGGTAGATACAGTTTTGAATCCGCAGCGGTCTCAAGTTATGTGGGCACAATGTGGACAAGTTAGTTAGGCTCCTTTGTCCTACCAGGACGCCATTTATAAACTATCGTGCGTTCCGCACATGGCAAAATGACGAAAATATCTAATCATTATCTTCTAATGATCGTGGACTAATAAAATGTAACCACACGATAATAAGGAAACTGCCTCATTGTGAACACGTATAAAACTTGCATGGATCCAAACTAACTATGATCCAAACTGTACCTGCATGAATTCTCACTGTACAGGTACCGAAGTCTGCAGTGTGAATGTAGCCTAAAATTCACGTTTAATCACAGATCAAAAACCGATATCGAACGAATAATTAGGCGAACAGTGTGATATTGGCTTTAACTTTAAAGTGGAACTAAAATGAGATTTATAACTTCTGACGCGGAACTTCCATTTAATCTCAATTGAACATTCACAGTTCAGATAGTGCATCGATTAAAAAACAAGGATTTATGGCAAACGCAAACTGTTGATTCGAATTCTCATTCTGTCTCATCCCACCAATAAACTTGTGAGGTTACCCAGCCCGATTTCTTTATTTTTGGTTTAGTCTTTTGACCATATTCAAAACATTGCTCTTAGGTCAAAACAGTCCCAAAAAGAATACGCCAAACTCTTCTAGCGTTGTACTGATGCAAAACCGACCATCAGCCTAAGAATCAGACTGGACATACACCAGACGTAGGAAACGTTTGGGGTGGCCGGTGATACCCTCTTATAAAAAAGGAATTTTTTCTTTCAGCGAGATTGATGTGCAGAAACGACAGGAAATTAGACAGGACATGCAAGTTTGTATTACAAGAAAAAGTTTCACAGCGTATCTAATTGGACAAATGATGTTCTCCCTCATGAGCAAAAATGTTTAAGGAATACAAGACTTGGAAGGAGCAGATTTGACCAAACTTAACGGTTTAAAATTTCCAATTCTTAATATCACACGTAGCTCAATGCATCTACAATTCACAATATTATCGATTGTAAAAGTCTAATTTTCTAATAGAGTTCTTTAGAATAATGAATGAGGACCAGTTTCCACTTACAAAATCCCTCAAACAATGCTTTTTCTTTTGATTCTTGATCCCTGTCGTCTTTCGGTCCTGTTTGTGTCGTAATTCCCGGAGGTCCACGGGGACCGAGTAGCCCGCGCAAACCCCTTCGTCCGACGCTGGCTTTTGGACCAGGAAGTCCCGGAGACCCGGCAGCACCAGGTATACCAGGGGGACCCGGTGGGCCCTGTGGACCGGCTGACCCGGCGGTTCCAGCTGCTCCTGCAGGTCCTGCGACCCCGTTAGGACCAGGGGGACCCAGCGGACCTGGAGAACCCTCGGGACCAGCGGGACCAATAGGACCCGCGGGTCCTGGTGGTCCAGCAATTGGCTTTGTGTCTATAACATAACATTTCAGAATTCAGTTATTCAGTTATTATATGTATGTATTAGTTAAAGATGCATGAACAACACCAAACAGATCATCGACAATGACAACAAACGCATCCTGAATTCAACCGGTAACACTGACGTCGCCGCAGGTCACACAAAAAAACAACAAAACATGCAACTACCGACAAAAGAACACATGCCTCCAACCATCAGTCATCTACCAAGTCACCGTCACACGGAACGACATCAACACGACAGAAACATACACTGGACTTACTAAATACGACTTCAAGACAAGATACAGAAACCACACCGCTTCATTCCGACACGCAAGCTTCAGAATCTCCACTGAACTCAGCAAACACATCTGGACACTCAAAGACAACAACGTAGACCACTTTATTTCATGACGCATTCTTTTATCAAGTCTGTCCTACGACAGCGTGAACAAAAAATGCAAACTCTGCCTTAAAGAAAAATGTCTAAACATTTGCAGACACGAATTGTCAACTCTCAAGAAACGCAACGAACTCGTATCTTCATTCCGTTCATGATGTTGTTGTCTGTTGTTAGGGTCATGTAGAGTGTTGGGATCCCAGGTCCCGTAGCAGTGTTGGCAAGCTAGAGATTGGTCTCAGTGGTCTTGATCATCAAAGGTAACAAAGAAGCGGAAGAAATTTTTTAACCACCCACTTCCCAAACAAGAAATATCATGTAACTGATATCATTCAATTGATTAGATAAAGCAAGTGACTGAAATTACTGAAATGCGACTGTCATCTGAGATATTGCATGTGGGGGTAATTTCTAAAGAAACTGGTGATGCACTCGTGGGGAATTGGAATACAAGAAATTGGGATAATCAAACAAGTTGATGAAGTAATTTATTCCACCGTGAGGTTAAAAAAGAGGGTGCTGAAGTTTCAAGCCTTAGCCCTTACTCAGAGAGAATGAGAGGATTATGAGTTATGTGCAATTTATATAGGGAGGTTTGGAGCTATGCTATTGGTGGAGCCGTGGTAATGAGTGAACAAGAGTAAATCAATTAAATGAATGAAAACGTTCGTTGATACTGTGGGGATTAAGAGAACCCAGTTGGAAGATAAATCTTTGTTCTAGGTTTTTATGACTTTCCGTGATGTAGGGAAAGGCCGCAGATTGTCATGTTTTGAGTGGAATGGTTCAGCAGATGAAAGGGTCATGCTACTGGTTTAAATGCATTTTTGTCATTTCTTTCTTTTACCTTACAGTGGCTCAAATAACTTTATTAACTTGTTTGATTATCCCAATTTCTTGTCTCATCTGAGATACTTTGTGAACCATTATAGTGACTTCTCGTGCTATTGATATATGCATTAGCAAAATTAATTAGCCATCCCCCTTATTAACCTGCCCCCCTTTAATTAGTCATCCCCAAAGATGCGTTGCATAAATAAGATTAATATAGGATTTTTAGTATTAGAAGTGAGCTTTGCATACCTATTAATATGTGGTTGTACTGTATGTTCTACTTTCCTCAGAGGTACAATTTGCTCTCAACCTGGACCAAAACATTCAATGTAAATTGTTAACTTTTCTTAAGTTTCCAACTGTTCTGCTGATAAAATTGTTCATCTGCCTCTTAGGTTTGACAGTGTTCTAGCAGTAACAAAACTTTTATTCAGAGATGGTCTTAACATGGCTCTTGGAACAAGTACAGGTCATGTGAGTTCAGCCTTCGTATATGAATGGAAGCTTCCAAAGTGGAATTATTACATGCAAGAATATTGCTTGGCATCTGCCATTTAATAGGAAACCTGTGCCCTGTGTTTGGTTTTTCATTTTGGCATTCCGCTTTTGAGAAATAATGTATACAAAATAATCATCTTCCTGACACTGACTGGCCATTTTTTAATTACATTTCCTTACTGGGCTGGAAAGGGCATTTGGTATAAACCTTATTTCTCAGAATTACAACACTTAAACAGAAAAATAAATAGAAGGCATTGCTTTCCTAATAAATTAGGAATTCCATGCAAAAATTGAGCTGATTCCAATTGTTTAATTTTTTATCATCTGTATGGCCATGCAATTAACTTTATTTTTCTCAGCTATAATACTTGGCGTTTCTTACATGGATTAATTTTTTTGCTTTATCATGGTAGGTGTTGTTGTATGATTTGCGGTCAACAAAACCGCTGCTGATAAAAGATCATCAGTATGGCTTGCCGATCAACAGTATCGCATTTCAGAACAAGGTTGATGTGGTGTTATCGTCTGATTCAAAAATCCTCAAGATTTGGGACAGGGAAACGGTGAGCATGAAATTGAAATTAATTGTAACTGTATAGAAGAATTCTTCCTTGTCTTTAACTTATAATTTTCTGACAATGATACTGTGCAGTGTTTGCATTTTTTTTTTTGAAGAAATGACAGTTAATTTTCTTGTTATTGTGTTGTTTGACCTGGTTCAAGTGGAACAGACTGTGGACCACAATTTTCACTTTCTTTTTTTTAAAGGGAAAACCATTTACTTCAATAGAACCATCAACAGATATTAATGAACTATGCCTTTACCCAGATTCAGGTAAGATTTCCACCATTTTTGTTATGTAACGTAAAAGTACTATAAATTCATGCTCTGGTTATTATTACCCGTCATTGTAATCGAATTCCCAAGTTTTGTAATCAAGCACATGTAAGATAGTCTGTTGTTGATTCAGTATTAAATAGAGCGTGATTGTATCACTTTGTCTTCGAGTTATTACAATTTTAAATGTAAGTTTTGTTAGACATGATTCAGTTTTGATTGGTTATTATCATTATCACTGCAGTCACCGCCACTGACCCTTGATTCCCATTCTACTTTACCAACAGGTTTGCTGTTCATGGCCACAGAAGCACCAAAAATGCTGGTGTATTATATTCCTGCGAGCTGGCTTGTCTTGCCTGAATTTTATCCAGTAACAGATCTTGCAATCTTCATTTTGAATCTATAAATTGTACAGGAAGAAAACTTGAAAGTTGCTATTGACTTCTCTATTCTCAAACATTTATAAAATATATATGCACTGTATAATATGCCAATAATTCTTAGAAAGAGTATGTAGTTTTGCTTTGTTGGTGTGTGCTGTCACAAAGAGTATTTTCTCTGAGCAGCATAGTCTGACAGGGTTTAAAAATCTTATGTAAGATTGGGATCCAGATTGGGCATTCATGACCTTTAACCCTTTCACTGCCAATATCGAATAAAAATTCTCCTGAGCAAGTGCATTACAGTTTCTTTCATTCTAGCTCGGACCATCCTTGATTTGATCATGTTCTCGATTCTTATAATGTGTTTGTGCGGTAGTGTATTGGAGTTATCAGGAGAATTTATACATGGGTCACCTGTGGCATTGAAAGGGTTAATTGTAGGGTGGGTTGGGTGAGTCTTCTGGAAGACTTTAATAGACATTAGTATAAATACTCAGGTGATTATACAAAATCGCGCGCTCTGATTGGTTCGCTATCTCGGATTATCAGGCGATAATCACCTCGACGAACAAAATGGCTGCCAGTCGTTCGCGCGCTTTTGATGAACTAAAAATTTTTCGTGTTGTAAAATGCTTTTCTTTTCTTTTTTGAAATAATCACCTGTGTATTTATACTAAAACAATTATTCGCCTCAGGCTCAGTGATTCTCGGTGAATATTCACCTCGACTTCGTCTCAGTGAATATTCACCAAGAATCACTTCGCCTTCGGCGAATAATTGTTAAATATCTTCAGTCTTGTACATCAGACACTTTTGTATGGTATGTGTCTGTACTGCAACATTCTGATCCACTGTTCTGTTTTTTTTTTCTTTATCATGTTTGATGAATCACAGTCGCTTGGTCCAGCTCCAAGGTGGGTGTTCTTTCCTGGACAGCTTTACAGAGGAGCTTGAAGAAGATCATCAACCCACTGGTGTGTGTTGATGAATGTTTGGTATTTTATAAGTGATCTAATTGATTTTTTTAACCCTTTTACTGAAAAATAATCAGCATTTTTTTTAGTGATATTAATACACAGCAGGGAATACTAAGGAGGAAATTGAATGACCCCACAGTGATTACCTGTCTTGATGCTTTAGCACCTTCTCATTGGTAATACCAGAATTTCATAAGACTTGAAACGCGCAGCTTCCTTTGAATGTCTTTAACCACAGCTTGTCCACATTCAATCTACCAAGTAACAAATATGTGGAAAATCGGGAGCAACCAACTAAACCAATCAAATTGGCTTTGGTAGTGTGACGTACCTACAGAGAACTACCCACCTCTACTCAACACATGGTGAACCATGGGTTTTCGTTTGATGCCGGAGGCGTGACGTTTCGTCCGTTCGTTTCCCATTCCATGTCTGGAGAGATATCGGAATGATTTCCGCACAGGTCCCTACTTCATTATGCATTATCTAGTTGAATTGTCTTGAGAAGTGCGCGAGCAAACATTTCTTGTTTTCTGAGAACGAAACCGTACGGCTACAGCATGCATAATGAAGTAGGGACCTATGCGGCGCCAAAAAGCGTCACGTCCGCTGCTTTCAGAAATATTTCCGCTACTTTACAAAACTGTTGAAAACCCTGGGTGAACACGTTATTTTTCCATATTAATGTTTACAATGCGTCACGCAAGTGGGACTGTTCTAACAAGCCCAAAAACGGGATCAAGCAGTTTCCAAATATGGTACTTGGGGAAAAAATTAATATTGAATCTGGACGTGCGCTGTGGATGCTTGTTACACGTTTCAAGTTTCGCTGGTTTCTGCCTTATGTAATACTTCATGAAATGTATGGAAACCACAAAGGAGAATTGGTATCTTGACATTGGAGTTAAAAGGATTAAGACTCACAAAATGTCTCTTCTGGAAGAGTTTGTTGGGTGACATTTTCAGGGGAAAAACAAGTTGGGGCAGTAAATTAGGTCTAAAAATACTATCCTTCTCTATGAGGTTAATTATTAACTTCAGAAATGCATAGTCAGCAGCAAGTTAAGAACAGCATCTCAGATAACTTGGCCAGGTGCCTGTTTGGTAACAATTCCAGATATTTTGGCTGGTTATTACATTTTTAAAGGATTTGATTAATGTCATTTATCTTTGACTAGAATGCCCCCTTCAGTAAAAGATGAATTTAGTTGTTTTTAAGGTCTAGTAGAGTTTTTGATAGACAGTACAATGAATTCAGAACTTAAAGTTGAACAGTAATGTTTCTTCTTTTTAGTGTACGTTGATTACAAGTTTGTAACCAAGCAAGACCTGGATAATTTAGGTAAGACTGTGGACTGCGTAGATCGTTTGTGATTGGCCAGAAAAAATATTTTGCTTTTTCTTTTACGACATCCAATTAGAAAACGCGCTACAGATAATCCTTTAAATGATAAAGCCGTAGAGTAAGGGAAAAATTAATAGGAGACTTGCTAATCCAAAATAGCCACTACGAATTATGTGAAGCTCAAATATAATGATTTTTATTTATGTTTTTCGTGCTTTGTTGCGGTAGCTGCAGTAGCTAGTTAGCAGTATTTTTTTTAAACGTATGCAAGTTGATCTCATTTTTTTGTTAGGGCTATCACATTTGATTGGAACAAACCTGCTGAGAGCCTACATGCACGGCTACTTCGTAGATATACGTCTCTACCACAAGGTGAAGCCTATGCGAATGATAATTATAATGACCTTTATTTGAGTGTCATCTGTATCTAGCACTGACATTACTAATCGGGGACGCTGTAAAACACAAATGAAATGAAATGAAATCATGTCAAATTAAATCAACCGATCAAGTCAAATGTTGGTTTTTGCGGAGAGGAGAAAACTGGAGTACCCGGAGAAAAACCTCTCGGAGCAGAGTAGAGAACCAACAAACTCAGGCCACATATGATGCCGGGGCCAAGAATCGAACCTGGGCCACATTGGTGGAAGGAGAGCGCTCTCACCACTGCACCAACCCTATGATGTATATGAGTTTCTAGATACCCTTCACTAAAATTTAATAAAACATTCGCTTGATATGTTACAAAACGAAACACTGATATTAGAGGGTGTTAACAAGAACCAGGGGCGACTTTCACCCCAGCACGAGTTCACTGCAGTTCCCTCTTGTGGCTCTGTATTCGTTAACACGATACCACTAAATAAGTTGCAACAAGTTGAGTCACTCCGGAGCGAGTTCACCCCAGGTTTTATGCCGAAGCTCGTTCCGGTATACTACTCGATTCTGTTTGAAAATCGGCATTTTGGTGTAGTGAAACATGAAGCGCATGTATGATCTTTTCACTTCAATACTCTTTTGAATTAGATAGTCGAAAAATAAACATGAAACAAAAAATAGCTCCGCAGTGCATACATGTGTAGCTTACTAGAACACGTGGCAGGCGCTTGGCTCGGGTGGACAAATTGAATATCTAAATAAATAAATCCGATCGTGCTATAATGTCGCTAAAAACTACAAGTAATCCCAGTTCGAAACTTGGGTCGGGGCTAGCTCTTTCATGTAAGGACCCACGGAGAACGGGTTTCAACTGCCTGTGGAAAGACATTTTGTGATATGGTCTTGTCTTGCTTCGGAAGGGGATTGGCCTTATAATCTCGCATCTTGTTTTGCCATGTTCCTCAGGCTAAATCGTTGGCTGAGCCATTTGCTTTTGAGGAATACCGCAAGAAACGTATCCAGAGCAAGATTGAAGAGGAGCGAGCTAACAGAGTCAAACTGAAGGTAGGTAGGCCACAAAAATGTTGTTTTCCTTTTATCAGACGAGTAAGTTGTAAGTTATTTTAAACGTTTTGTTACTTTATTATCGCTCTCTCTGTCTTGTTGTATTGCTGACTAAGTCACTTTAAATGTAGTTACCCAGCAAGGTTATTCAACAGTGGTTTTAGTAAAGTCACACAACTTCGACAAAGACACCTCTAAAGAAAACACTAGACAGCAGTGTTGAAACGTCTAGTTGGTTAATAATAACTCTTAAGTTACTTTCATTTACTTAGCCAGTGTACATGTGGCATCAAACTATGTCTAGTAGTTCCCAGTTAACAGCTGCCAGTACGTCCAGTGATGAAATTGAGAGTGGTGACTAGCGTTTTCTCTCACCAGAAACTTCCTAAGGTGAACAGAAATTTAGCCGAGAAGTTAATTGACGAGAAAAGCGACGAAAAGAAAATGGCTACTGAGGTAAGTAAAAAAAACTGTAAAATAAGCATGAAAACGAGTTTAAAACCTGTCGAACAAGCACAAAAGCTAGCTTAAAACCTGTTGAACGAGCATTGAAACGAGTTAAATCATGTAAACAAGCATGAAAACAAGTTTAAACCTGTTTAAAAAGCACTTCAGTTTCGCTGAGAGAGAGTTGAATTCTACGCCCTATTTTCTAGCGTGATTTCTCAATTCCTTATTACTGTGAAAGTGAGAGGTCATTATGATTTGAATGCGATTTCCAGGCTGTTGATATCACCAATCCTATGGAAGATGACAGATTTGCAGCGATGTTCTCCAACCCAGACTTCCAAGTGGACGAAGAAAGTCAGGTAGGGACTGGAACCACGGAATGTTTGCTTAAACTGATGCACTAACTATAACAATAACAATGATAATGATAGTAGTAACAGACAGCATTAATGATAATATCAATATTAATGATAATGATTAGTATATACATGTATCAACTCAACAACCTTGGCATTTTGCGCAATCTGATTGGCTCACCATCTCGGGATAGTCAGCGCAGGAGGTGACTGGTGCCGATGCTTCTGGGAAATCTTTGTGCAAGCAAATTTTGGTCGAAAAAAATGATGGGCGCCAGTTCTCGCTTTACAGCTATTACCGAGATATGTGACTGAGTTTGCTTCATCTAAACTAAAACAATTGTTCTCGCCAATATTTTGCCACTATTCACCTCAGAGAATAATTGTTAATAATAACAAGAATGATAAAACATAGTAACGATTTAGCCCTGCGAGTCATGGTCCCGTTGGCTTTACGCCTTATGTTGAATCAAAATTAAAAAATCTAAATTGTATTGAAAGTCAATAGATATATACGAGCAATGTGCATTATATACGAAAAAAGTGTGAACGAAATGATAACATTGAATTACGGAAAAAGAGGGCGTTGTGGCCGAGTGGTTTGTCTTCCTTCCTGGTCACGAGCTGGATTTACAACACGGTCATCCAGAGTTTCGAATCCTGTACCACGCTTCAGAATAGCGAACTGGCTCGCCTCCCACCATTTAGGATTCTGTGTTTTATTTGCAATGTGTGTTTAGTTATTTACTGTGCCTGCAATTAGCACAGCAGCTTTAAATACATCGACACTTCAATAGAGCGAATGTTATCATTATCATTGTCATTATTAGTATTATTAGTATTTTCATTATATTATTGTTATTGTTGTTGTTGTTCACTTAAGACTGGGATTATTTCGTGTTGTTGTTTCAGGAATATAAACTTCTTCACCCGGTTGTGTCCAAACACGAAAAAGAAAGAATCAAACGACAGAAGAAAAAGCAACAGATGTTGGAGCAGTTTGACGAGATTGAGGTGAATTGTTTTGAGTTAATCAGACGCAGATAACGAATTTTCTGGTGTTGTTATTTTATGCATTAACATATTCTTAAGTGAATTTTTCTGCTGAGTCAGCTAAGTTCAAACATTCAACTTAATTCCCTAGTAAGCCACTTGGTTGGCTTATTTATTCAACTTGTCTTTGGGGCAACTCATTAACGGGGGGCGACGTTCTATTTTTTTATCTACGTTATTATTTTATTAACGGAAGGCGACGTTCTATTTTTTTTATCTACGTTATTATCTTATTAACGGGAGGCGACGTTCTATTTTTTTATTTACGTTATTGTCTTATTAACAGGAAGCGACGTTCTATTTTTTTTCTATCCCGAACGACGTTCTATTTTTTCAGCCATTCTCGGAGAATGGCTAAAAAAATAGAACTCAGTCTTTTGGGGCATATTACACACTGTTGGCGGAACTCGGAAACCTCGACGTCTCCAGTCACCGGAATTTTCTTCGTATGGATATTACATCCTTGAAGGAGTTCCTTCTCTGCTGTAGCTTTGTCTCTTACGTCTCTGTTCTTAGAGTCTTTCATACGAATATCATACAGCGAGGACATTTTTCATACAGACTGATGAGCTCACTTGTTAACTCCGTCGTCTGTTTTTTTTTCTGCGGCCATTTTGAAACCTTCAGGAAAGCACGTAACACCGAACAGTTCAACTAAAAAGCGATTGATTGATGTCGTTCACCTAGCGGCAACAGGCTGAACGGAATAGAGCCGAACTTTATTCCGTTTAACAACATTCCACAACGTTCAACATGTTGAAAGGTCTATTTTCAACATTCGACTTTACATGATACACTGTTCAACTTTCGTTGAACAGAAGTGGCAGCATTTGTTGCTCAACCTTGTATCATTCGCTTAACGGTTTGTGCATGCACCTGTAATGGTTTAATTTCTACCAGTGACGCAATATATCACTCTACAAGGGCTCAAGTTCATCGATTAATCTCAGATTATATACAGTTTTTTAAATCACATGATAAAATGAAATCGATGTAACGCATTCTCTGATTGGTCAAGATGAATGCATTATAACACCATAAAGCACGCGGCTACGTCACGTGCGTGCATTACAGTGCAACATATGCACGCAAACTACGTCACTCACAAATCTTCTTGTGCAAGCTCGATAGTAATGCTTTTATTTCTCGCCGAAACCATTTCGAAGAACGACTTCCCATTTTATTGATCGCCAAGAATATGAACGTTATAAATCTAACGGGTTTCGATTCTCTTGCACAAGCCCTCTACTCCTTTGGCAAAAAAAAAACTTGTTTCTCGTGCATTGTTGAGTTATATAAGCACTTGGGTATTTCTAAGAACACTTGAGAAGTGCGAGAAGCACTTCTCAAGTGTTCTTAAAAATTTCCCACGCGCTTATATAACTCAACAATGCACTTTAGTAACATTTAACAGTTCCAATGATTTTGTCGATCTGATAGAATGATACATGACATTTTTTTTCCTTCAGGGGAGGGGGGGGGGGAGATGTGGTTTAATAGATTTCTTCTTTTTGGGGTTGGCTCATTTGAGGGAGGTGGGGAAAGCTTGTTTTTTTCGTGGTGGGGTGACTTAAGAGAGGATTTATGGCATTTATTTTGGAGTTTCTTGCTGTTGGTGATGAAGCTCGCTCAAAACGATTTCTATCCTGCCAACCCTAATGCGAGAGCGTGGATCCCAAGACACTTCTTTAGGGGAGGATGGCTTGTTAAGTGTCTTCTGATAGAGATGGGTGGCTTACTAGAGGATTTGTGTGTTGTTTTTGTTTGCGGGAGCGAGAAGGTCGACCAAGCGAAGAGGAAGATTCCAGCAGCTCAGAGGATGAACGGGAATGGCGAGCAGAGATATCCCGGCAGCGAAAAGAGGCGAGGAATAAAAAAGACGAATTTGTCACCAACAAACCCAAGTTTTACGAACTCAAGCCCGGTGAAAACTTCAAGACTGCTCAATCCTCCAGCACTGCATCGAATGAAAAGCGAAGAACGTAAGTTCTCTTTTTCTTTTTTATTATACACTTAATAGGAGTTGCCGAGGCAAACAGATAGTCTTGTTTTCCGAGAGCCGTGGAATTTCCCGAGACAAAGTCGGGGGAAGAATCAGAAGTCAAAGGAAAACAAAACTAATTGGTTTTCCGAGAGAGCTGACATTTAAGTGTCTTGTTATATTCCAATACTTTCACTTCACAAAGACAAAGAATAAAGAACGAATCAAAACAATGTCCGTACTAGTAAGAACACAAATTTCATTCTCAAAAACGCTTAGTGAATAGTTTTCAAAGTACCCGAGTAAGCCGGACTCGTCAACATCGGCTCGACAACATGTCGGCTCGACAACATGTCGCCTCGACAACATGTCGGCTCGACAACTGGCCTGCGTGGCAGTCTTTTCCGTTTCCTCTGGAACCAAGAGGAAGTCGCGCGAAGGCATGAGGCGAGAGCAAAAAG
The DNA here is from genome assembly GCA_949710005.1 of Ricordea florida. Classification (NCBI taxonomy): domain Eukaryota; kingdom Metazoa; phylum Cnidaria; class Anthozoa; order Corallimorpharia; family Ricordeidae; genus Ricordea; species Ricordea florida. The sequence goes on from OX453277.1 coordinate 5,538,390, forward strand.
TTAGGAACGGGGGAAGGGAGTAGGGAGGAATTCCTTTCCTTTCCTTCCCTGCCCCTCCCCCCTGCTATTACTTATTACCTCTGTGCTCCGTGCCCTCGCGCGACTCTCGCTTGCCCGAAAGGAAATGGAAAAGACTTCTACGCAGGCTACTCGACAACATGTCGGCTCCACAACGTGGTTCTGCTTACGAACAACAACAAAGTTAATCCTTCTCGTACAACTTAGCTCCAATTTTTCACAATCAAGGGCTTATACATGTAATAAAACATTTATTCCACACAATCTCGTCGTACATGAATCCGTTGATTCTCGCTTTACAGCTGTTTAAGAGAGTTGTCACTTGGTAAATTAAGCAAAACAAAACCACGATGAAACGTTGACCTGGGGAAGACCAAACAATAGCTCAAATGAACGACTCAATGAAACTGCATTTGCAAAATAAAATCCAGTAAAGTATAGTTTCTCTATGTTACGAATTACTCTTCAACAATTACATTTCTCAACGATTGTGTTTAATATCTAAGGGTATTTGATTGGTATATACTAAAACAATTATTCTCTTTAGTCTCGATGAATGGTGACTTTTCTGCGACTATTCACCTCAATTTTTGATAATAACTGTTAAATATAGTCAAGGCCACGTGACCAAGATTAAGCCAATGGCAGTCCCTGTTTGGTTGAGTGAAAGTCTAGGAACATAACAATACATATTTTTCTGTCTCGGCCCCCATGCTGAGGAATTCTCTATCGTCTGACTGTCATGAATTTTCTTTCGCTCCTTTTTAAGCACGCTTTTTTATGCATTAATTCTTTTCGTTCTTCTACGTCATTAATTCTTTTGAAATTATTCCGTACTTGTATATTGTTTTGTTTTCCTTGTTTCTTAAAAGTCTGTTTTCTAAAGCGCCATTGGACTTTTGGATTTTGGCGCTATGTAAATAACTTCTAACCATTGTCATCATCATCGTCATTATCATTATTATTATTATTATTAATATTACAAGTATCATCGAATTTAACCATTAATCTTGGAAGCAATAGCTGTATGATGACAACTAATGGCGACAGCAATTGAACATCTTCAGATCAGCAGAGAGAAAGAGTGGAGAGGTTATATGACTTATTCTAAAATGGCCGCCTTTTATATGTTCTTTTGTGTTTATTTAAGTTAGACCTTGATGCCTCGTTCAAGGTAAAATATTCTTTTGAATTTTAGCTCAAGAACGATGGGATAACTTGAATAAAAACAAAAGAATATTTAAATGGCAGCCATTTTGGAATAAGGTGTATAAGTCTCCAATTTGCGTGTTGACTAGAAAAAGGCGAAGAAAAACGTCGCTGGTAGAACTGTTAAACAGCTCAGTGTTGACATGTTAAGTAGTGGCTCATTTTATGTTGCGTTGAATATGAGAAAAGTGCAAACAACGTATTCTTATGTGGAGCCGTCTTGTTTTGCTAGGGAATCCCTCGGAGAGCGTTTAAAGCACGAAGAAAGTTCCGGTGTAATCACATCCATTGGTTCCTCTCTTGGAGAAAAGGAAATCACTTTCAAAGTGAAAAAGGTGAGTTTATTAATAAGCTGGTTCCGCGAGCGGGCAATATGAAACGAACCCTGAGTTCTGATTGGCTACCCGAGCTGGCAAGATGGGCGTATTTCCCGCGTGTAATTTCCCGCTTTGACCCGCAAAACAGAACAAAAGATACAACATATAATAAACCTCTATTCAGTCACCTAACTCCAATGAGCCAGTCCCCAAAGATACCTTGTTATAACTGAGGCCATCTTCAAAAGAGTAGATTGTCTGGTGAGACCGACTATCAAGTGACATCCATGAGAAATACAAAAAGCCTGCATTGACTTCTTTTCCGTTTGCAGCTTGTAGGTTATGCATTGTAACAATATGCTTAGGTTTGTCTGTACACTTGACCTAGTGAGTTTAACTACCTCAACCGCGTTGTTAGATCCACTCCTTCAATACGACCACGATTTTATAGCCCGCAAGTGGTTCCAGTAAGAACGCGGCTCCAATTCTGAGTTCAGTTTTGTGAACTGTCCTATCCAACCCTAGGGATTGACGCCTTCTATTCCACATTCCACCCTCCCCCACCCCCACCCCCAACAAAAACGAACATCCTCACGTGAGATTTTATTTGTTGTGCAGAGTGACAAAGAGACAGAGAGAAACGAAGCAACCCGTGCGCATGTCAAGGAAAGAAAGAAGCTTCGTCGATCAGTAAGCAGTGTTATCGGCAAAGAAAAACGCGGCCCTGTCTTCTGGAGAGGGAAGCGAATAAAATAAAAATTGTTGAGTTAAAAATAGAAAAACTGTTACAGAAATAAAGAGAGAATAAATCAAAGTGCTCTGTGAGCGATGTCATCCGATCTTACCTACGAACACAAATGAATTAGGAATAACTCATTTACGTCCCATTTACATGTACTAGTACGCAAATTATTCTGAAAACAGTTATATTTCCAGAAACGTCCATAGGCAATCGACCATCTGAGAACGAAGAAACCCAAATCCTTCCTGAAATTTGTCACTAGCAAATTTCACCGGACCGCCGAAGCAATGAAAGAACAAGATCGAGAAATAAATACAAACTAATACCACTTTGGGACAAAAAGTGGCAAAATGTGGCAAAGTACTTTATTTTGTGTATTTTTTACCGTTCATTTGGGCATATAGGTACTAAGGTTCGGCTCAATCCGGTGTATTAAACTTGCAACATAGCAGAATCCATCCTGGGTACATTTGCGTACTTGATCGAGTTTACTCCTGAGTGAAAGAGTAAGTGACAAATCGTCCCCTCACAATATGTCATCCTTCATTAACATGCACGGATGACATAAAAATGGTGTAGGAAACAAGAAATCAGGGTCGGGTGTACTGCGATAAAGTTTGAATAGAAACAGAAAAAAACCAGTACAGAAAACAACACATAAGGGTCAACTGTACTGTGGTACAGTTAATACTGTTACAGAGGAAACCAGTGAATAAAACAACACATCAGGGTCGAGTGCACTGTGGTACAGTTAATACTGTTACAGAGGAAACCAGTAATGGAAAGAAAAAGGGTTGTGGGTTATGATAATAATTTAAGTTTTAGTGGAATTGTGAGGTGGAGAAGAACAGTTTTTGCCCTAGAGACTTTTGTTGCAGCTTCTACTCCTAATTGCAACAAGTGCAACAGCGATTATTACGCGGGATGCCGTAGGTTAGCGTGTCATCGTTTCGGGAGAGTTCCGTTTTTTTTCCATTGCAGTCACAAATCACGTTTTTTGGTATGGTTGGTGTGTGCGATTTCATTGGCTTCAGTCCACGTTGGAATCACGTGCAAGATCAGGGGTGGATCCGTGTGAGAAAACACTGAAGGGTCACAGTCAGTGGCTCTTTATTTTCTTGAGATATAAATTGTGTAATTTTCAGCTTTTTTTGCTGGAACCGGACTTGACTAAAATTTACAACACCGAAGACTGGATATGGCGATTTCCAACAGTCAAATTACATATCCTCAACGGTGAATACCCTTTGGGGCCCTGATTAGTTTCTTGAGTTATTTCAGGTGAGAAAATTCCTCGTGTCCAATCGCTCGTTCCGTTTTAAAGCAGGGTCCCCTCCCTCAAGCTTGTTGGTTAGTATAAGCAGACAGTGTTTATCGCAACGCATAAATATGGTCACAACGACCCATCCCGCGTAAACGCCTCCTGGCGTCTTGTTATATTTACTTTATTACACGTAACAGCAATTCATTTTACAACAATACTTATCACACTTTACACAAACATTGTGAAGCTCTTATGTTTTTCCTTAATCTCGTTAAATTGTCAACCTAACTTCAATCGCAAGTAAATGATTTTGTACTTTGGAATCTGCTTTATTTGTTGAAGCCTTTATTATTAAAGTGAATTTCCATTTAGATGTACAGTTTTCTGAACTTTTTAACTTGGCTGTAATAATGACTTCCAGTCAAGTCCTCAAAACGTCAGTCAACGTCACCAGCAGTTCTATTAACAACTAACTGCACCCAGACTATGAAACTCAGCAACAAACATATAACTAGAGTTTTTTTTTTCAATCGGTGAGTAGTCTTTAAGAAAGGTAGGTAACTCGTTTGTAACATAAGGAGTTGATTCAAAAGGTACAACAGTGGTTAGTGTAGTGATTACTATCAGTAGTATTGTGTACAGTATCGAAGGTTACATGATGGTGTTCCTTTTAGTTTGTACACGTAGAAGCTTCCACAGTTGCGTACGAGGATACTTGTGGACCAATGACAGCAATTAGAACTATAAGTAAAACAAACCTGTCGACTGACCCTACCATCCTGGGTACTCGGATGTCCTCCACTTAACCACCCTATAGCATATGCATCACAGTGTTTAACATTTGTACATGATGTGGCCATCATCCTGCCAACAACAAACCTGTACCAGCCTTCAGCCAGGTATCTATCACATTTGTATTGTTGTGTGCTGTAACTTCTATATCTCGTATGATCATCAATAGTATGATATTCATAGCACTCTGGTTTGTCAGTACCTGAAAGAAATAACTCACTAAATAATGCAACTCATGCTAAATGGACTTTGTAAGAAGCACTGTGAAGGGAATACATTGTTGCTGTGTCGTGTGCTGTTACCTCTATATCTCGTGCCGTCATCGATACTGTGATACGTAAGAAGCACTGTAGAGGAAATACAATGTTGAAAGGGGTATTTTTTTTTCAGCATCTCACACGTAAAAAAAACATGGGAAATGGAAATTCGATTCTCTCTGCCCAATACGCGTGGAACCGATGACCCCACGTTTACTAGTTCGGAACTTAATCAAAAAATCATGAGTTCTATTTTAAACAAAGTTCGACATTGATACGGCAATACAGCTTTATGAGGAGGCCTATTTGTGATAAAGTGTATTTATTTTTACGAATAGGAGGAATGGCGAAGCGACGGGATCCATTACCCAAATATGTTCCCTAACAACGCCGTCATTGTGAAGCTACAATGTCGTCTTAAAATCTATTTTAAGATGCGTCTTTGGTGTCTAGTGCGTTAGCACGTAGACACCAATGAAACAGCATAAAAAAAATTGACGTCTTCATGTGGCGTAAAAAACGACGTCATAACGACAAGGTGAACTTAGGTGACCGGTTACATGAGGTAAAGAGCAAATGCGTAACTCGCGTAACACGTAACCTATGCCAATATACGTTACGAGTTGCACTAGCACGCAAGAGTTTGGGAGATACCCTTCCTGTCTGCAGTGCCACAAAAAGATTGCGGGTGGATCTTTCTCTGCCAAGATCCTCAAGTGCCGTCACTGTGGCTTAACCCAGAAAAAGGATAAATACCAATGAAGACTGCTATGCTCAAGCTAAGGTATTGCAGAATGATAATCAATTTGTTGTAGCATTAACATTCTTCCATGAAGAAATAAAAAAAATCTTTGACTTTGTTACATCTTCCACGCTCTTTGAATTAAGAGCAGATAACAGGCTCTTTTAGATTCCCCAATCTTAAATGTAACATATGAGAAGAAATCTAAACTCGTAAAACAACTATTTGCCCATCTGTAATGTGTGTGGTCAGCTTTCCACACATGAGGATTTAAGTTACATATGTTTGTACTTGTTGTCATGGGGTTAGATGCCTTGCCAAATATGTTTCCATAACAATGTGAAATTAAAGGTCTACACCACGCCATTTCATACAATAACCATACTACACGGGATACTACACTAGACACACGTTCGCATTGCGGACCTATTTTTTGGTGTGATATCGGATTTCGCATGCATCAAAGAAACCGATGATTCCCTGTCCAGTGTGGATTCATCGGTTTCTTTGATGCGTCATGATCCATGTGAACTCGGATCCCAAATCCAAATCCGAATCATACCAAGAAAACGCATGCACCCTTAGTTTTGTATCGTTATACAAACACAATGGAAACATGAGCTGACATTTGAAACGATATTATTGCAAAATTATGCCGCATTACGCGCAGTCCAAAGAGCACCAATTTCGCGATACGAATACGACCATCGTAGGTTCGACTGATCTTGGATTGATTCGGTTTCCTTTTTTCCTGAGTTTTCCTGTAACAGTGCTGAAAAATACAACTTTTACATATTCATTTGGTGCAACACATACCACCTGTGTCATTTTATAACTCAGTGTTTTTACCTAATTTCTCCTTTTAGAGCAGATTATTAGTTCCCTATTATTTTGTCACGAATACAACGCAAGGGCAATGAAACGTTACTTAGTCAAGCAAGAGGAAAAGATGAAAATTGTATAATAGTGGAAAAGAAAGTTGAACGCCACAAGGGCAAGTGAATAATTTATTTTATTATGTAAAATTTGAGTGGCATACCAAGTGTAACTAATCGATACAAATGATGTCACGTGTGATGTTATCATGTGGTGGGGGGTGGGGTGGGGTGTATCGTTATCAGTGATTTGCTACCCCTCTGTCATCGATATACCTTCAGTTTTACATTATAAAAAGTAAATTCCTTAGACGCTGATAAAACACTTCCCTGATTTGCTTCGTTCACTCATGAAATATTCGTCGACACTAGAAGAGAAATTTCGTATCTTTGCGCGGTATTGAAACACTCTACGCTTTAGAAATTCTTTGATTCACTCTTACTTTATTATTTTTTTTTCATATATGTATAAGTAAGACTTGCAGACGATAATATAAGAAATACTCCTTACAGATTGGTTGATTTCCACTCCACTGACCGCTGGGCAAGCATCGCCTCACTGCTGGACCGCGCATGGTATATCCCGGATGACACAGGTATCTGACATATTCTCCAACCCAGTATCCACCGGTGATACTGACCGCGTTTTCTGGTCTACCTGGATTGCCACAGTTTACAAGAACTAAAAAGGAAAAGAAAAAAAAACACAGACTTTTTAACTCAGTCGAAAGCAGTATGGCATTCATAAATGTTCATCATCATGTTCAAGCTTCATCACTCTCACTCACTCGTCACTCTCTCATACAGAACTCACTCAGTCTCTATCCAACGTATTTACTCTTTTCATTTACTCACCCAATAATATTACCCAAGCACTAACGCACTCACGTACTCACCCACTCACTCACTCATTCACTTTCTCACTTAATCAATCACTCAGTTATTCACTTAGTAACCCAACCACTCTCGCACTTACTCAAGCCCTCACAAACACACTCTCGTTTACTCACGAACTCACTTATTCACTCATTCACTCACTGTCGGTCACTCAATCACTCACTTAATCTGCCACTTATTCAACGACTTTCAGCCACTTACGCTATCACTTCCTCTCACTCTGAGTCGCTCACCGACACACCCACTTACTCACTTAATTACTCTTTGAGGGAAGCAGGGTTGGCGCAGTGGTAAGAGCGCTCGATTTCCACCAATGTGGCCCGGGTTCCATTCCCGATGTCATATGTGGACTGAGTTTGTTGGTTCTCTATTTTGCTTCGACAGCTTTTTCTCCAGGTACTCCGGTTTTCCTCTTTCCAACATTTGATTAGATTTGATTTCACTTTGTGCTTTAAGTCAGTGCCAGATACAATTGACACTCAAATAAAGGTTATTATTATTATTATTATTATTATTATTATTATTATTATTCACTCTTTTACTCACTCAATCAATCCTTCAAACATTCGCTCTCAGTCACTCAATCTGTCTCTCATTAAATCACTCCCACTCACTGACTCTGTCACTTCCTTTAATTCTTAGTTACTTACCTTTCTTTTCCTCACTTTCACGCACGTAGACACTTAACTTACTCGTTCATCACTCCCATATTCACTCTCTCACTCATTCAATCACTTTCTCTCACTTTCAGTCATGTACGCATAAAAGCACTAGAATTTATGACTGGATGGATCCATTGATAAATCGATTGAAGCTTAACCGTCGAACTCAAAATTGACAATAAGACTAGCAGTAAATTTTTATTCATCATTGGAGCAAAGAGAGAACCATAAACAAATTCAACCTACATTAGACGGCAGGAACCGAACTTGCATCACAGTTAAATAGGTGGGCGGGGCGTGCTTTCACCACTACGCCAACATTCCTTCCCGCGAAATGGAATGGGGGTCACTGCCTAACAATTAATTAATTTAATTTAGTATAAAGCAATCCACTTACCTAGTTTGGAAGTGCTTTCTACCGAATTGTTGTACATGTTGCGCGCAATGCATTTGTAAGTGGTCTGGTTAGCGGCTTGGAATTCATCAATAGCAAGTACACTGGTGAATTCATCTGCAGTGACGTAATTGATGACGGGCATGACGACGTCATCCCTGTACCACATGACAGTAGGTAGAGGAGACCCTTTGGCTGAGCAATTAACCCGAACTGATGCTCTCGATCCATTCACTGAAATTGATGATGGTGGTGTAGTGGTAAAAAAGGGCTTCTCTGAAAAGCAAAAGTTGCAAATTTATTAAGCCAAGTAAATAAAGAAAAGTACAGTGAAGGTTTAAATGAAAGGTGAGAGAAACCGGAGGAAGTAAGTTCTGTAATAATTTATTAGAAAAGATGAATATTGTAAGGACCCACCTACTGTCTCCACTTTAAGGAATACTCCATGAATGATTGAACCATACTTGTTGGATGGCTGACAAATGTACAGCCCTTTATCTTCGTGTTGAGTGTTGTTTATATGCAGACCATCATTCTTGAATGAAGTACGATCCCGAGGGAGGAGGGCTTGGGGAGACCTGCTCCATTTGACCACGGGGGTAGGGTGACCTACGACGTCACAAGGCAACTTTGTGGTTTTGTTGAGATAACCTTTAATCTCACCGGGTGGTAAGGTTTTGAATGTTGGAGAACCTGTGTCAATGATTTAAGAGGAAACCAGTCCAATGAGTAACTTGTGGATTGTGTGGAATCGATAGGGTGTCAAAGCAAGCATGGAGGACCACAAATGACTACGACTAACGAGTGACCACGAATTACTACGAGTGACTACGAGTGATTCAGGGTGACTACGAATGGCTACTAGTGACCTTGAACGACTACGACTGACCACTTATAACTACAAATGATCCAGCACCACTACGAGTTACCACGACTGACCATGGGGCAGAATTCAACACAATATTTTCGTGATATCATAATTATGACAGCCATAATGCGTCACGTTTTCTAATAATCGTTATTACACCACAAATAAGGCATTGTCGGCGTGTAAAATGTGGACATAACTTTGTCTATTATTTAATGACGTTAATTGATCATCGCAGTTATGTACACAACTTAAGCAGCTGTGAAATTAAAGCCTGAAAAAAAAAAAACTCAGGCCTTAACGGGGTTCGAACCGATGACCTCTGCGATATCGATGCAGTGCTCTACCAACTGAGCTATCAAGCCAACTGGGAGCCAGTAATGTTGTGAGTTTGTAATATACCCGTTCATGGATCTGTCTATTATTGTTCTTCGAAAAAGAGCGGTCTTGAATATGGTTAAGGTGGCGTAAGGACAATGAGCGGCCGTTTTAAATGCGATAATCTTGTAGGAGCGTGAACGAAAACTAAGTGGGTAATTCTTAAACTCCAGTGCATAATTTTAAACATAAAACTCCATTTCTGAATAAACACCAGTATTTCTTTCTTACTGTGTGCTACTTTTGGTTACTAGGGATTCCAGAAACAGGTTTACTTGTGAAAATGACATGATTGAACCTCTTACAAAAGATTATAGACCCTTACTAAACAAAAGATAGTACTAGTGGATAGTACTAATTCAAACAAAATTACCCATAAAGTGATCACAGAAAAGGAAGGCCCTACATCTGGGTTAAATGTTGATGAAAGGACAAAGAAATAAAAGTGCTCACCAAAAACAACCAGCTTTATATTTTTTGTTATGTTTCCAAAAACATTTTCTGCTCGACATGTATATATGCCCGTATCTTCGTAGCGTGCATCAGTGATCTCCAGTTTTCCACCAACTGTTTTGTACCGTTGTTGATTGTTGTTTCCATGGCTATTACTAGGTATCGACCATGTGATATGTGGCTCTGGAAACCCACGTGTCTTGACATTAATAGAAACATTACCACCGACTCTGACAGTTATCACTGAAGGATGTTTGCTTGTGAATCGAGGAGCAGCTAAAACAAAAAGAAAAAACATTAAGTATTGAAATCTGTTACTATTAGAAGTAAATAAAAAGGTTTCCTCACAGAATATATGACACAAGCATAGAATGGTTGTGGTCTCTTTCAAGGTCGTAAATCTCCTGTAAATCGCTAGATTATGGGACACAAGTTTGCTCGTGCGTATTTGCTACAAGTGCTAACCTTAATAAATAAAGGATTTGATTTTCGTGTAGCAATAGAATAATTTATTTAAGGATAACATTTTTAAGGATACTCGGAGCATAACTTGGTGTTCGAGAGTGTCAAGAGTGGACAGCTTAATTCATGAAAGTATTTTCATGAAAATGTCATATTTAACAGTTATTTGCCCAAGGCGAAGTGATTATCGAAGTGATCATAAAATAGGCAAGTAGTATAGTAGTATAGTTGGGATCATTTAAATACCACCACTTCTAGAAGCCGTTTTTCAGCGTGGAAAGGCTCCCAAGGTAAAACAAAAATAGGATAAGAGGTGACAGTTAAATACCACACGCTAGAAGCCGTTTTTCAGTGTGGAAAGGGTCAAATCGTATAAACCACTCTAGAAGCTGTATTGAAAGGCGGCAAGGTTCCCAAGGCAAACATGCGCGAAGATGACCCGAAGATGACCCGAAGATTTTCCGAGCGGTTTCCGAGAGTTAATGAGCTATTTCAATTTAGGAAAATATGCATACTAGAAATCTTTGGAAAAACGTTGGCGTAACACAAAAATTATTTCCATTTAGAGAGTGGTACATCAAAGGTATCTTCAAAATATGCCCACCGTCAAAGAGTTACGCTCTTTAGCACGAAGCTATGGACTACCTGTGGTTTCGAAGATGCGAAAAGCTGTCCTCCTACGAGCGATCGGGGAGGCTCGCGCCGCGGAGTGGAGGAAATGACTCCGGCGAGCGCTACAGACGGGGAGATACCCTGCTATAACCGGAGGGGGGATAAAGAACCCACACAAGAAGTGGCAACGCGTCCGTGAACTCCGTCAACTTGCGAGAGAGGTTGACGCCGCTCTTCTCGCGGAGGGTGTCCGAAAGAGGACTACTCCAACGATGAGAGCAGAAGCTCGTAGAAAAATTGAAAACCGGCGAGCCCCCTTAGCGCGATCTATTATCGCAGAAGGGTCACGAATACTCGAAGAGTTGGATGGAGAAAGAGAGGGCGAGCAACGCGGGTGCCGCTTCTGGAAGTGGTCTTTCTTCCGAGGCGTGGACGGGCCTCTGGTGGATCGGATTATGGATAAGCTCCACGAGAAGGTCGTCACCAGCTGCTATCTTCGATACAGTTACACCTATCGACTAAGACACATCGAAACGGGAAAAATCATGTTGTGGAGAAAAACAGCAAAAGGCAGTCCCTGGATCCAGCGGCTCGAGCCGGAAGCTAGAGACTGGGTGCAGGCGGAAGACGAGAAGCGCTTGTCAAGGGCCCAAATCGAGCGACCTAGCACCAAATGGGTATTCATTCGCTTTATCTATGTGGAAGTCAAGGTCGTAGTAGATCGGCAGGCGCCTCTGTTGGGTACAGGACCACTACCCGACTGGCTCCGAAGAAAGCGGGGGTTGTACTCCTTGGACACGTACGGAGATAACCTCTGTCTCTTTCGGTGTATCGCCGTTCATAGAGGGGCGCGCGTGGATCGTTGCACCCTACAAGCCCAAGCTCTCGCTAGAGAGATATACCAATCGCACGAGAATTGCCCAGGGGTTTCTCTGGACGGGCTGCGAAAAGTAGAGCAGCACTTCCGACTCGGGATCCGGGTATACGAACCGACAGAGTCTGGAGATTGGCTGCATCGGAGGCAACCAGCACACTATGAAAAAGTAGGTATTCCACCAATGACGATCGGCGTCTACGAGGGGCACGCGTTTCTCATTCGTGACATACAGAAACTAGCGTATGTATACGTGTGTGGGGAGTGCAATGCGCGGTTTACACAGTCCTGCCATCTCCATCGCCATGCAGACCGTTGCATCCAAGGTGAGACAAAAGTTGTCTGCAAAGGAGAGAAAGTGGAAGCTCCACAATCGACCTTTGAGAAGGCTTTCTACCCACTAAAACTGGATAGCATCCAAGCGCTACAGTGGCTCGAGTATGAAGCCCGCACTAGGGGCATCCATATCCATCACCAGCTATGTGGACATGGAGGCGAGCGAATGATAGAAGGTTGCGCCGTAGATGGTTATGATCCCATCTTAAAGACCGTCTTCCAATTCAATGGTTGCCTATGGCACGGATGTAAAATCTGTTTCCCATCACCGAAGCAACGCCAGGAGCTACTTCAGAATCTTTCCAAGAAAAAGGAAAGCCCTGTCACACGCGAAATGGCATACCAACAGACACTCGGGCGTGAAGCCAAAATCCGCGCCGCCGGGTATCGTCTTGTGGTTAGGTGGCAGCACGAGGAGCCAAAACCTTGGAGAAAAGATCGCATCCCCGATCCAAAGACAACAACCTACCCCCACGCGATCGTGTACGACTTCGAGAGTTACCTCGACAAGGCTCGTGCGAAAAAACCGACCGTCGATTTGACCATAGAGGGAGACCACGTTCCTATCTCCGTCTCCATATCAGACACTCTGGATCCGACTCCCGAACACCTATGCGTACGAGAGCCGAAGTTGTTGGTCGGAGAGTTCGTTCGAGCACTAGAACGACGAGCTGCTAGGATACGAGAAGACTGTCGCGCGAGGTTCTTACCCGACACCCTCGAGCTCTTGCCCAAAAAGTATCGGCTAGCGATTGAAGAGTGATGCGACCAAGTCCCCGTGCTCGGGTTCAATTCGGGTAAGTACGATTTGAATTTGATCCGGAACTACTTCGTCGAAGAGCTTTGTCAGACGACCGACCAGTCGATCAAAGTGGGCTGCAAAGCGAACCAGATTATGTTCATTACGACTCCAGGGTTGAAATTCCTGGACGTTGTGAACTATATAGGTTCTGGGAAAACCTACGACGCCTGGGTCAAAGCCTATGGGTGTACCCTCGCGAAGTCGTGGTTCCCGTATGACTGGTTTGATAGTCCTGACAAGCTCGACTTTCCCGACTTTCCGGACTATTCAGCCTGGTATTCGAAACTAAAAGGAAAATATCTACTTTCCTTTTCCGAATATCGAGATTGTAAGCGGGTATTCCGGGAGAAGGGGATGGAAACCTTCGCAGATTGGTTGCGATACTACAACAACCTCGACGTCGGACCGTTTGTCGAAGCGCTGCAGAAGATGCGGGACTTCTACGCTGCATATGACATCGACATCTTCAAAGATGCGGTGAGCCTTCCTGGAGTCTCGATGAGGTTTGTCCTTCGAGGGACGCTAAAAGGCCCCAAGGCGCCTGAGCTGTTCGCCCCCAACAACGAAGCGTACGAAATGCTTAAAGCCAATGTCACAGGCGGTCCCTCGATTGTGTTTACGAGGTACCACGAAGAGGAGGTCTCGAGGATCCGTTCCCATCAGGTCGCAGAGGCCCGTCCTTGTCAGCGCATCCTCGGTTACGACGCGAATGCGCTATATCTCTCTACCATGGCAGCCCCGATGCCCTGCGGGGAGGGAACGGTGACCCACTGTCGTAGGCCGGACGATGTCTACGGGTTCGTGAGGGCTCTCCGCGAAGGAAGGTGCTTCGGGTTCGCCGAGGTTGACATCGAGGTCCCCGAATACCTCTGGCCAAAGTTCGAAGAAATGCCCCCGCTCTTCTACAGCAAGGAGATTCCCGTCGAAGCGGTCCCCCAAGAGATGCTGGACTGTCTCGAGCGTACAGGACGAACCCGCTCAATAGATGCGAAGCTTGTAGGCGCCCTGTCGGCCAAGAAGATTCTGTTGTACGCCCCGCTGCTCCGCTGGTACCTCGACCACGGTTTGGTTATCACCGCGGTCTACAGAACGATCGACTACCAACCCCAAAAGATCTTCGGGTGGTTCGTCGACCAAGTAACAGCAGCCAGACGCCAAGGCGATACCGACAAAGACAAAGCACTATTCGCCGACCTCTTCAAACTGCTCGGCAATAGCTGCTACGGCAAATTCATTGAAGCGCTGGAGCGGCAGACGCTTGTCTCCTACACGAACGACGAAGCTGTGGTCGATCGTGCTCTCCGCCCTTCCTGATTTGAGGATTTGAATGAAATCGGTGAAGCCTATGAGCTCCACAGGAGGAAGCAGAAGATAGAAATCACCCGCCCGTTTCAAATCGGAATTACAGTCTATCAGCTAGCCAAACTACGTATGCTAGAGTTCTATTTCGATTTCCTACACTATTTCGTCGATCGGAAAGACTTCGAGCTGATCCAGATGGATACAGATAGCTTGTACATGGCCATCTCCAGGGAGAACCTAGAGGAAGTCGTACGCTCAGAGCTCCGCGGAGAATTCGAGGGCTGCAAAAAGCAATGGTTGGCTTGGGACAAGTGGAGCGGACGGACGCCGGGCCTGTTCAAGCTCGAGTTCGAGGGCAGCCGGGCGATAGCGCTCTGCAGCAAGGCATACTACGTCGACAATGGTCCCGGGGAGAAGAACAAAACCTCGGCGAAGGGGATGTCGAAAAAAGACAACGACTTGACCTGGGGGCGCTACAAAGCAACCCTCGATGGAGCGTTCGACCGGGCAGAAAACCGGGGATTCCGGATGAGAGACGGGAAGATGACAACTTACCACCAGGAGAAGCTAGGGCTTTCCGCCTACTACGACAAGAGACGGGTGCTACCCGACGGGATTCACACCGAACCCCTTGAGTACGCCTTCAGGGGGTAATTCTGTATTCCACGGCACCACCTGCAGCTCTTCGCGGACGAAGCCTCGTTTGTGGCCGTCTCTGAGATAGTAGACCACAGGTTCACCCGGTCGAATGACAGCACGCGCCTGTTCGTACACCTCGAGGCTCCAAATTGGGTCCGTTGCGCGTCTTCGCCCACCCTCCTGCTCACCAGGCTGGTATAAATACCGTAAGTCGGCGTCAGACGAAAGTCTCTCCTCCTCCAAACCAACCGCTCTCCCCGGTAAAACAGAGGAGGACCTGCTTTGCGCCACCGATTTGGCTTCGATGGCATCCTGCGGCTTTTTTCCGATCAACCGCGTCGGTTCGTTGTTCAAAGCCGCGACAACAGCAGGCAGCCGAGCCACCCATTCAACCGATCTTTCTCCTTCGGGAAGAAGCATCTCCTGGGCGTATTGGTAACCGAACAACCGCTCGGCTAGAGTCCTGTTGAACCTCTCAACGATCGCTTGGTCTCGGTGGATGTCCACTCGGCCACGCCGAACTTCGGTATTGTGGCGAGCTAGTAGAGGTATTACAGCACCCATGAACTCTTTTCCCGGGTCGAGTTGAAGTAGCTTGGGCCAGGACAAAGGGCTTCGCTTGTAGATGCGCTCCAACGCTCCGGCGACTTCTCTCGCTTCCTTTGAAGCCAACGGCTCAGCCTCCTTGTAGCGCGAGGCAACATCTACCACGGTGAGAGCATACTTGTAAAGCTTCCGCCCTCGCCCAGGTCGGTCATGCGGTAGAAATAGAAGATCGGCCTGATGAACCTCGTTTGGTGTTGAGACATTGAACCTTGGCCTTGGTATGCGGGGTGGGGGCGGCAGGTAGATCTGCCACATTGCCTGTTTTTCTAGCCACGCCAGGGCGGCATCTTCAGAGACGCCAGCCGCGTCCGCCAACTTCTTCGAGGCAGCGAACCCCTTCCAATAGCCCTGGGGGCTGTAGTAGATATCGGCCAGCTTCTTTTCCATTCGTTTATAGTTCCATCGCGAAAAAAAGCTATTGTGTCTCACAACAATCGGCTAGCAGCATACCCAATGGCGAGCATCCCACCCCCTACATAGGCTAGTTCACCTGTTCGTTGGGAACTCGAAGGACGGTAATAATCGCTCCATTGCGGGGCGTCGTGGTCATCAACCGCTGTGGGACGAGGATGGGTTTTAGCGTACAAGTCGAGAGCGCGGTTAGTTGCAGCTGTGTCTTGGTCAGCGCGATTTCGCAGTCGTTCCTGCTCTGCTTCCCAATCAGCCAGATTCTCGCGGCGTTTCTGAAAGGCAGCCGCTCAGCCGCCATTGCATCGGGACCTTTCCCAGAAATCGCCCGTGCGAGATACGACCCACCTACGAAGGCCGTAGCGTTCAGGATAGCCCCACCAAGCATCAACGCTATGGTTACCATCTCTACTCAGTTGGGATTATCTTTTTATCGACTAAGTATTGCCTAGCTGCGACGGCTCCCGAGAGAACTGCAACCCACTTCGCGTAGTTTTCAATCGACGAGGAAGGGTCCGAGATCATAGGCGTTTTGAGAACCTTTTTCCCCACCCAACCGATACCAGCAGCAATGCCTGTCAGAGTTGCCGCTTCGACCACAGTGTTTACGACTTTGTTGTCCATCGAGACTATACAATACAAAAATCTATTCCATAATTTCGCGAGGCCGCGCAGACTCGGGTGGCGGGTGAGTAAGCTTTGGCTGCTGCTGCGGTTGCTTGAGATGCGCTAGATACAGACTATACAGACTGGCGAAGAGGCTCCCTGCGGCAATCAGGAGCCCCCAATTCCATCTTGTCGTAGCTCGGTGTGGTTCGTCGTCGTGGCTCTCGCGAGCCCGCTCTCGAGCCAGAGCTTGTCGAGCTTCTTTGTTCCTAGCCGCGAGGGCTCGGCCAGCCGCGACCTTCTTAGGATCCTTCTGCTTATTCGGAGCTACGGGAGCGGCCGGCGCTGTAATACGATCTTCTTCTTCCATCACTTTCAGACAGGGCTCGTATACTATACAAACACCAAAAAATTGCCAGCGGGACCCTAGCGATCCGTCGAAGACTCTGCAAGAGGAACCACAGGTTCGCTAGCATCTGGGCCTGCGGCCGTCGAAGACTCTGTGTGGCAACCTACATGAGCCAGTGCAGCCAATAGCGCCACCAACCGACCTCCGTTGACAGCGATCCAGCCAGCTCCGTAGCTCAACTCACGTCGGATCAGAGCATCCTGCTGGAGGTCTGTTAACAGTGCCTGCTCGGAATCCAGTTTTTTCCCTACTGCTACCAACAAATGGCCGACCGCCTTGCACGCGACCTTCAAAACCCCGCTAGAGAGACTGTGCTCGACCTGCTTTCCGAGGGTCACCTGGTAACGAAGATGGAGCGAAGCAACCTCCTTCTTCGAGAGCTTGTGGACGTCGCCCAGCGACAGCTCCTTCCCCAAGTACTCCTTGGTATTGCCCGCGGCCGCGAGAATAGCCAGCGCCTCCCGTTCGTCCCGAGCATCGTCTACGGGAGGCTCGCTGGGACATATCCCTTCTTCGCGGAGAATTTCATCCAGCACGGTGGCATCCAGGACTATATATCCGCCGAAACAATTTTGCTGGGGGCTGGGATTTCCAACACGATATCGAATGGATGGCGGAGACGGAAGCAAAGTCTGGCGTACGGATGCTCCTTGAGCGCGGATAGCATTTGGTGCCGCTCCTCCTTCGAGTGTCCCACCCCGTAGTTCTCCCAAAGCGTTTTCCCGTCGAGCTCGCTCGGGCTGTAAAACGTCAACGTCGCGGCTACATTCTCCCGGAACGCTTTTGCCACGCTCGTGTATTGTTGGGTCAAAAGCCACACTGAAAAATTCTTGTGCCTGCCAGAGAAAGCCAGCTCAATCAAAGCGCTGCGATGTCTTTTTACGTCCTCACTGGCGGCGCAGTCGTCCAGAATAAGCAACACCTGGCCACGTCCTTCGAAGACCGCGACCGCCAACCGGAGGCACTTCTCAATTTCACCGCCCGAGTTCGATGGCGCCAGGGCGACGAAGCCGGGATCCTTCAGGGCAAATCCCCGATATGTTTTGTTGTGAGCGTAGGTGAGGCAAATCAAACACACGACGTGGAACTTCCCACGAAAAGGACCGCGGAGAGCTTCGACGACCAGTCTCGACTTCCCGGACGCCGTTGGGCCAACTATAAGAAGGTGGCCGGGTATCAAATCGGTGAGACATTCCATCTAGTCTATATAGGGGCGGTGATTAATAGTAGGCGACTTGACTTCCAAGGTCGAATGCTGCGTCGCCTAGGAGGAAGACGTGGCAGTTGGCATTACCACCGCCGCCAGTCTTTCGATAGATCCGGAACTGAAGATTTTTTCCCGGACCGAGAGCTGCTTGTCCGTCGCCGTGCACAAGGTGGTCGCGTGCCGTGCGGAGATCGATGAAGATCCCGTATTTGTCATGGAAGAACCCAGTAGGGGTGACCACCGAGAGTGGAGCTGGGGGGTGCACCAACCACTCTGCGCCGGCTCGCGCGGTCTCCCAAATATCTGCGGGGAGCATGCCGCTGGGGTACAGCGTGTTGGGGACGCCGTTTAAGTCGAACTCAACCTTTGTCACCCCCGGATTCGGAAAGGCTTCGCTGTTTCGCGCTCCCGCGGGGAACTGGTCGACGAACAGGAACAGGACACCCACAAAGCTTTTGAGTTGCACGGGGATGTTGTCCGTGAGAATTGTCTCGGTGGCCTTCGCAAAGGCGATCACTTTGTAGTGCGAGATGTGGTTGTAAAGAACCACGCTCGGGATGTGCTGCGCGTAACCGGGGGACTCAATCGCCTGATACACCAGTTCTATGTTTTTTAGTGTGTAGCTCCCAATCTTGGTCGGATCCGAGCTTACGATGACATCTCTGGCGGCGGCGAGGGTGAGCTCCAACCGAATTGGCGGAAGACTCGCCGTATGGAGAACGCCGTGGGTGCGCAAGAGCTCGAAATCCAGTGGGATCCGATACTTGGGGAAGGCCTCGGCAATTGCTACGTCCCCTGCCACATCGCCTTTGTCTCCGGCCTCTGAGCGGATTTTGTTGACCGCGCTTGTCTGGATCCCTTGCTCGATACGGTTAGCTCGCTCTTCGGTGGGAAGCCACAGGTCGGAGAACGCTCCAACTAGGTCAGCGCGCTCCAGGAATGTCTCTAGGGTTTTATCGCCCATCTTGACGATCCTTCGCCGAATCAAACAGCGCCCCAGGTTGTCGACAACGCGATTGTTGGCGTGCTTCGTCGATCCGCCTAGCGACACCTCGCCTACAAGGGCTAGGGTGTCTGGGACTAGGACGGTGTCGACTGAAAGTCTGGGAATGTCAACGTAAAGAGTCTCTTTGTGGATCGCCGAGCTCGGGTTAAAGGTCAAGCGGTGGGTGACGCGCTTTACTTTTGCGGCCATGAGAGCGCGCGGCTCCTCCCTTGGGTCAAGCTTCTTGGAGATGTACGCCATTTTATTTGTCTTGTATGTATAGGCAGAAACAAAACATGGATATCGACCCTGATGAGATGACCCCTTTGATGTCCCCCGATGACGACCCCGACGATCCCGAGCCCGCCGGCGCTGAAGGTGGGAGGGTTAACCCCAGCTTCGACCCCGCCGATCTGCCGGAGGGTGGAGAACAATTCGGGATGTATGACTTAAGACCGCGAGGTCGTCCCCGTGAGCCTGCCACAGCAGAAACGTCGTTTTCGACCGACCCTGTTGATACAATGTTGTTGCAGGGGGCACGACCAAAAACGAAGATGGTGACCAACCCTGTTACTGGGAGGCCAATCCTACAAAGAATGCTGGAAGATGCGAAGCTCGAGGTGGAGAGCGAGTTTCCCTACCTTGACGGAGTCGAGATCGGCGTGCGCGATGGTCGTACTATGATTCGTGATGGGTTGGACGAAAACGCGACGTGGCGCCAACTGAAAACCTTGGATGGAAGTTTAACGAAGAACTTCTCTAAAGAATTGAAAGAACCTCTAGGTCCATCCACGGACGAGATCTTGGAACGGAATAACGCCAGAACTCAGGAGCTCGAGCAGCAAAACCTACAGGACAAGGAGATAAGAGACGCCACCGATACTTCACCGGAAGATAGGCGTGCCGCTGAGGCGCGGATTGCGGCGCGCGAGGAAGAGATTCAAGAACTCGAGCGAGAAAGTGAAGCCGTTGAGGAGGGAATGTCTCTGCGGGACCGCGTTCGGGCTATTTTCAAGAAATACGGAGTAGGGGTCCTGGGGGTTCTCGTAGCGGCTGGAACGGTCATTGGGGTTATCTTGGGGGCTTTACAGCGGGGGCTCACCGGCGTAGCGCAAGGGGTAGGGCGGGGGCTAAAGGCCATCGGAAAAAAGATCGGGGAGCTACTACCTGGGGCCATAGGCGCCATTGTCTCGTTTCTCTTCCGCACGGCTGGAGAAGCTGTTGGTTTCTTAGCGAAAAACACCTGGCTCTTGATCGTAGCCGTGGTCGTGTTTCTCATCGAGCGCTACAAGAAGAAGTCTACCTAAACAACCACCAAGTCGCCCCTGCGGCCACAACAGTGACTGCAGCTAGATTTCGCTCGTGCGCGGATGGCGCTACGGGGGCTTTAGTTTTCGGGACAAGTGGGACTGGGGGTTCTATTTTCAGCGTTGTTTCCGATACAAGGGGGACTGGGGCTTTTGTTTTCGGTGTTGTTTTCGGGACAAGGGGGAGTGGGGCTTTTATTTTCGGCGTGCGGCGTTGTGTCCGCTCGTTCACACGCGGATTGACCCCGAAGGTCATATCACTGGTCGCTTTCTGGAGCTCGTTGTTGTACCCGAGAACGCTTTCTGAATTAATAACAAGGCGGCTGGGGAGCAACCAGAGCCCTGGGGCGACAGCCAGATTCAGCTGCGCTCGAGCGTCGGATAAGGCCCTTTGATAGTTCTGGATGCCGGTGGAGATATCGTTTACTACGATTGTCTCCTCTAGAAGTTGCCTAAACATTTGGCGGGTCTCAACAGCACTGCCGCTCGCCCCCACGATAGTAGATCGGGTTTTGACTTGCGAGCCAAGAACACAATAAACTAAAGCCTCGATACTACGATTGAGACGCCCCATGCCAGCCTCCGTCAGACCTTCACCCTTTTTTGGTGAAAACCAGCTGTATTGCGCTCCGCCGTGGGCATCGTTTCGGATAAAGGCCAACAGATTACCTTGATTCTTTTTCCCACCCTCATCTGAGAAGAGATTCAGACTATCAGGCCATGTGTTGGCCTCGGTGTCATAGCCACGAATAACGTGCAAGTTCCTTGGTCCCTCGCTTGGGTATGTTATAAACACGTCTCCAAGACCGTGGTTTCGTCCGCCCTTCCAACGAAAGTCGGGGGCTCTAGGTAGTCCGAATTCGATGCAGAGGCTTTCAAAGGCGGACTTGCGAAGTGGGTTGTTTGTTTTTTGGAACGCCTTGTCTCCGGGGAGGGGACAGCCGAGCTCGAATAAGATACGGCGGACGGTGAAGTATACGTGGAAGCGAAGCAGCCCCTGAACTATAGGCGGGAAGGTTTTATTGGTCGGGTCGGTAATCGACACCCCACACCCTGCAGTTGCGCACCATGTTGCGAAGTTCAGCTACTGAGGCCAATATTCATATGTGGGAGAAGAAAGCCAACGATGAGCCTCCTTTGCCGAGCGATGTGTGATAGTAGTTTCCTTCCAGAAGTCTCGGACTCCTGCTTGGAAAGAGATTTTAGGATCAACAAAGATCTCGAGCTCTCGAAGCAGCGGTGTGATTTCAGAGCCTGTTTCAGCGAACGAAACGGCCGGCACGGGGTATTTGTCCGGGCATCGGATAAGGAGAGCTTGTGGAAAATTGCTCTGTTTAGGAAATTTAATTTTTTCTAAGGTTTTACCGAATTCTGCAGCCTTTTTTGGAAACGCTGTTTTTAGAACAGACCAAAGATCTATTTCGTGGGATTGATCCATTGTGTATATATACGCAGGTAAATAAAATGTCCCTCAGCATAGCGGAAAGCGAGGGTGTAAACGAACTTCACCCTCCGGTCGATGGTGAGCTCTCGAGTGTCGCAGCTCGAACCGTAAAGATCCCTGAAATAACGCTCACAGTACTTAAAACGATGGATATATATTTCTTTGCTCTCAACTCATGGGACAAATTGAACCTCATTCGCGAAGGAAAAGCCGATTTTACCACGATCAGGAAAGCGAAAAGGGACATTCTGGTCTCCATTCCGAAGGGGGAGTACAATCTCCACTGTCTACAACAGGCAATTGTCTATGGACATGGAAAGGATGTCGCCGCGGGCACTTGTGAACTTCGGATAACCGCTACTGGAGTGTATTTCTTCTCGAAAGTACAGGTGATCCTAGACCACAAGCTAGCCGACTTGTTGGGGATATCCGAAGTCCCGCGCGTTCTGATTCACGTTCCTGTACAATGGGGGCCGCCCTCTGTTTCAATCTACTGCGATTTGGTGGCCCCAAACAAGTCGTATAAAGGTGGCAAACCCTCCTATCTACTGGTGAAGGTCGAGCCTTTGAAGCTTCAAGGTCCGTCAGTGTGGCATTTGCGACCGTTTTATCTCCCCGTCGACCCCACAAAAAGAAATCTCTTTCGAGTTTGGACGGTGCCGTCGACTAAGGTTGAAGTTTTGTTAGAACTCTGTATATAGGACATGGAATCTGATTGTTTGTACCCAAAGGTTCCCACCGCCCCCAACGATGAGGGGCATTCGTTTCGGCTTCAAAAGATTTGTGACATTCAGACCGCCCTAAAAAACCGTATCGCCCATTACGAGGGGGTTCGGAAAAAATATACCCGCTCTCGGACAATTCTAAACGGGGTAGCTTTAACCGCTGGAAGTCTGAGCGTTATACTTTCGGCTTCGGGCCTAGCCGCCTCTTTGACCGGCCTTGGGATTGTCGTTGGGGTTCCACTGGGTGCTATTGGTGGCATCTTCGGAATCGTGTCAGCCTCGATGGTCCGGGTCAGTAAACGAATCGCCGTAAAGATCTCCAAGCATGAGCGAACCGTCACGATTGGTGAGACGAAGTTGAGTACCATCAACGACCTGGTCTCGAAAGCCTTACAGGATAACCAAATCAGCGCTACAGAATTTCAACTCATTCTCTCCGAGAATTGAAAAATATGAAACACTCAAGCGCGAGATTAAACAAATAGCTGTGACAAAAAACGAAGACCTCGATCTGACAAAGCTGCGGACCGAGATTCGCAGCGAACTGGTCGCAGAGATGCGAGAAAAACTCGCTTAAGTGGAGGTTGTTATTTCCACGTTGAACGATAACTTCAGCTTGGACCATAGAGCCTCGTATTTTCGAAGAGTCGTCGGTCGAATGTTTGAGATGTCGCACAGGGCTGCTCTTTCGGGGTCCTTTCGGAGTTCGAAGATTACTTTCAACAGCCATATCAGCTTGGGAAGTCGGCGATAGCCTGAGACAAAACTCAAGTTGTCCTCAATACGATTCACAAGGTTTACTATCGATTTTCTTTCGAATAAATCAAGCCCGAACTCTTTCATCAACAATTTTTGCAACGCGGACCTTCTAGTTTTTGATCTTGGTCTAGGTATATACCACTCGTTTCGCCGGTCGGTTGGAAAGTTCCATGTAAGATGGTCAAACTCACCCGAAACCATACGGTGGCAAAGTCGAGGGCTGGCTAAAAGATACCCCTCGATGCTTTCTGGGTTGGGATGGGGAGAAATTGGAGGGTCTTCTAAGAAAGAGGTTGCTAAGAGTTTTAACTGCGAGAGGTAAGTAGAGGAATAGTTTTCTTTTTTCAAGCTGTCAGCGACCATTACATCCATTCTTGCGGTCTATTGGTTGCTACTCTCTAATTGTCTGCCCGAAAAAAAGGATGTCCCCGGAGACGCACTAGGCGACTTAACCACAATGCCGCCACTTTTCCTGCAGATTTATCATTATTTTTACGATTTTTTTCTGCATATGGAAGCGCGTTTTTTCCCCATTCAACAATGAGACAATAATATCATCCATATCATTTTCATCAATGGACATATAGGTTCTCATCGTATCGCCCACAAGATCCATGAAGACCTCGTGGGATTCCCAGGGCATAATCCACCCGTCAGTTTTCTCTTTCACCCATCTTTGGTGAGTAAGGTGGCACTCACGGTAGATTAGTTTTAAATCGACACTCTGGAAGCGCCGCCCAACATAGCCCAACGCTTTCATACGCTGCGTAAAGTCAAAGGCCTCGGCTTCACGCTCTAGGCGTCGCAAGCGGGCGGTTACGCCGGACGCATTAAACTGAGCTTTCACTCGCTCGCTAAGGGGTGGAAGCTCCCGGCGCCCCATTTCCCGAATAAGGTTCTTATCACCGCTCGCCCATATAAGCCCCCACGCCCATGGGGAAGACATTTTTTCTTATCTTAGTAAGGATTCGCGTTGCGCCAACGTTTTTCCGAAGATTTATAGTATGCATATTTGTCTAAATTGAAATAGCTCATTAACTCTCGGAAAACGCTCGGAAAATCTTCGGGTCATCTTCGGGTCATCTTCGGGTAATCTTCGGGACATCTTCGCGCATGTTTGCCTTGGGAACCTTGCCGCCTTTCAATACAGCTTCTAGAGTGGTTTATACGATTTGACCCTTTCCACACTGAAAAACGGCTTCTAGCGTGTGGTATTTAACTGTCACATCTTATCCTATTTTTGTTTTACCTTGGGAGCCTTTCCGCGCTGAAAAACGGCTTCTAGAAGTGGTGGTATTTAAATGATCCCAACTATACTACTAGTATCTTTCGCTATAAAACCGGGAAATAATTATTCGGTCAGCATGCAATATTCATCGTTCATCAGGTTAGTTTTTAGGATTTTCGTACGTATCTCGATCAAGTTTACAAGTTTAACATTAAGGATTTTTTCGCGTGGAGTTCCTTTTCTTTTCTACATCTTCGTTAGTTCTTTAATCAAATAGGTTGTCATGATAAGTGCCAGGGGTTAAGATATCGTCTGGACAATGCACAGATATGGTAATATTCCACTCACAGAACTTTCCTGGTTCGCTTTGAGTCTGAGGCGATATTCTCTTAACAAATTCTTTGATGTAGGTCTCATTGACTCCAGGACCTTTTCCAGATGGGCCTCGTGGGCCTCGGGGCCCTCTTTTACCAGGTGGCCCTGCTGAGCCGGTGCGCCCACGATGGCCTCATTTTCCAGGAGGGCCCAATGGACCTGCGAGATTAATCAATAAAAAATGAAGACAGATGATTCCCTAAATTTTCCAAAGACCTGGTGTCTCTTGGGGAAAGGGAGATTGTGGGGGGGGGGGGGGGGGGTGTGGTTAGGGTAAGAATTGACTTGAGGCCCTTGACAATCATCAGTTGCATTTGATGGAGCCCAACCCCGTGCCCTTCCCCCTAAAATGACACAGTGCACTGAAATACACAAGGTATAATGGGAGCCTCATCTTTGCTCCTTTATCTCCTTAATTAACCTTGGTGCAAGGTTTAGTTCCAAGGCAAAATGGTCTTGCACATTACGACGGCACTTGACATCCAGATTTGGTACACTTCGCAAAGTATATAATTTCATTTGGAAATAATAATCAGATTTAAGCTATGGACTATTTCTGCATGATGCTCTTCATTTCCAGAAAATTAACCTGACTTGTGGAAAATGGGGACTGAAGTATTGAACTATTATGGGATACGAAGAACTTGTTTGAAGTGCTCTTTTAAACGTGAGGGGCATTATGGGCCATTATGGACGCAAGAGTAAAACCAAAGTGGAGAAAGGACGCGATGCCAGAGAAGCTCGTAGAAGATTTGTTCGCAGCCATCTTCTAAGCGACACTAAGTAACATTGCTTTGCTTTGTGAATTTGATATAAGTTATGAAATTTCATCTACAATACACACTGGTTTCCTCGTGATTGGAATACCTTTCTTCCATATCTGGATTTCTTTGGCATCGATACAGATGCTGGCGGCCACGAAATGTTTATCCAAGACGAAGTAAATAGATATCAAATAAATTTAGCATTAATGAACTGAAATCTGTTTTATGTTGATTTTGGTTGAAGCGCTTTTTTTTGTAGGGTCACACTGCTACACAAGTCTGTTTATTAGTCGTACAAACTACAGTGTTTTACAGGAATTTTAATCTGCAACTGAGAAATACCGTATCTGAACACACGTAAAAATATGATAAGTGTACTTGTGTCAATAAGATAAGTTAAGGTAGTTTCGCAGGATTCATGTTTTGGACAGTGACAGAAAGTGAGAAAGGGAAACAACAATTTAAAGAGCATAGTTTGTTTATTAGTTTTATTGGCTTTGTAAAAAAAAAAATTATAGTCTTTTTAAAATCAAATTGGCTTTGGTAGTGTGACGTACCTACAGAGAACTACCCACCTCTGCTCAACACGTGGTAAACCATGGGTTTTCGTTTGATGCCGGAGGCGTGACGTTTCGTCCGGTCGTTTCCCATTCCATGTGCGGAGAGATCGATATTTGAGGATTTTTCGGTGCTCGCAAGGCGCCTTGCGGCGCCAAAAACTGTCACGTCCGCTGCTTTAGAAAACTGTTGAAAACCCTGGGTGAACACGTCAATTTTCCAAATGTATGTTTACAATGCGTCACGCAAGTGGGACTGTTCTAACAAGCCCAAAAACGGGATCAAGCAGTCTCCAAATATGGTACTTGGGAATATTAAATCTGGACATGCGCTGTGGATGCTTGTTGCACGTTTCAAGTTTTGTTGGTTTCTGCCTTATGTAATACTTCATGAAATTTATGGAACCACAAAGGAGAATTGGTATCTTGAGATTGGAGTTCAAAGGATCAAGACTCACAAAATGTCACTTGTCTGGAAGAGTTTGTCGGGTGACATTTTCAGGGGAAAAACAAGTTGGGGGCAGTAAATTAAGTCTACAAATACTATCCTTCTCTATGGGGTTAATTATTAACTTCAGAAATGCATAGTCAGCAGCAAGTTAAGAACAGCATCTTAGATAACTTGGCCAGGTGCCTGTTTGGTAACAATTCCAGATATTTTGGCTGGTTATTACATTTTTAAAGGATTTGATTATTGTCATTCTTCTTTGATTGGAATGCCCCCTTCAGTAAAAGATGAATTTAGTTGTTTTTAAGGTCTAGTAGAGTTTATGATAGGCAGTACAATGAATTCAAAACTTAAAGTTTAACAATAATGTTTTTTCTTTTTAGTGTACCATGATTACAAGTTTGTAACCAAGCAAGACCTGGATAGTTTAGGTAAGACTGTGGACTACGTAGATCGTTTGTGATTGGCCAGAAAAATTATTTTGCTTTTTCTTTTACGACATCCAATTATAAAACGCGCTACGGATAATCCTTTAAACGATAAAGCCGTAGAGCAAGGGAACAATTAATAGGAGACTTGCCAATCCAAAATAGGCAGTACGAATTATGTGAAGCTCAAATACAATCATTTTTATTTATCATGTGTTTTTCGTGCTTTGTTGCGGTAGCTGCAGTAGCTAGTTAGCAGTATTTTTTTAAACGTATGCAAATTGATCTCATATTTTGTTAGGGCTATCACATTTGATTGGAATAAACCTGCTGAAAGCCTACATGCACGGCTACTTCGTAGATATACGTCTCCGGCTACCACAAGGTGAGGCCTATGGTAATGATATTGATAATGATAATGACCTTTGAGTGTCATCTGTATCTAGCACTGACGGTACTAATCGGGGACGCTGTAAAACACAAATGAAATGAAATGAAATCATGTTAAATTAAATCAACCGATCAAGTCAAATGTTGGTTTTTGCGGAGAGGAGAAAACTGGAGAACAAACTCAGCCCACATATGCCGGGGCCGAGAATCGAACCCGGGCCACATTGGTGGAAGGAGAGCGCTCTCACCACTGCGCCAACCCTATGATGTATGTGAGTTTCCACTAAATAAGTTACAACAAGTTGAGTCACTCCGGAGCGAGTTCACCCCAGTTTTTATGACGAAGCCCGTTCCGGTATACTACTCGATTCTGTTTGAAAATCGGCATTTTGGTGTAGTGAAACATGAAGCGCATGTATGATCTTGTCACTTCAATACTCTTTTGAATAAGATAGTCGTAAAATAAACACGAAACGAAAAATAGGTCTGCAGTACATACATGTGTAGCTTACTAGACCACGTGACAGGCGCTAGGCTCGGGTGGACAAATTGAATATGTAAATAAATAAATCCGATCGTGCCATAATGTCGCTACATACCCCGTGTAGGCCACACAAAAAATACACAAGTTATCCCAGTTTGAAACTTGGGTCGGGACTAGCTCTTTCATGAAAGCATCCCCTGAGAACGGGTTTCAACTCCCTGTGGAAAGACATTTTGTGATATGGTCTTCCTTCGGTAGGGGATTACATTAATAATCTCACGTCTTGTTTTGCCATGTTCCTCAGGCTAAATCGTTGGCGGAGCCATTTGCTTTAGAGGAATACCGCAAGAAACGTATCCAGAGCAAGATTGAAGAGGAGCGAGCTAACAGAGTCAAACTGACGGTAGGTAGGCCACAAAAATGTTGTTTTCCTTTTATCAGACGAGTAAGTTGTAAGTTATTTCAAACGTTTTGTTACTTTATTATCGCTGTCTCTGTCTTGTTGTATTGCTACCCAAGTCAATTTAAATGTAGTTACCCAGCAAGGTTATTCAACAGTGGTTTAAGTAAAGCCACACAACTTCGACAAAGACACCTCTAAAGAAGACACTAGACAGCAGTGTTGAAACGTCTAGTGGGTTAATAATAACTTTTAAGTTACTTTCATTTACTTAGCCAGTGTACATGTGGCATCAAACTATGTCTAGTGGTTCTCAGTTAACAGCTGCCAGTACGTCCAGTGATGAAATTGAGAGTGGTGACTAGCGTTTTCTCTCACCAGAAACTTCCTAAGGTGAACAGAAATTTAGCCAAGAAGTTAATTGACGAGAAAAGCGACGCAAAGAAAATGGCTACTGAGGTAAGTAAAAAAAACTGTAAAATAACCATGAAAACGAGTTTAAAACCTGTCGAACAAGCATAAAAGCAAGCTGAAAACCTGTTGAACGAGCATTGAAACAAGTTTAAACCTGTTTGACAAGCACTTCAGTTTCACTGAGAGAGAGTTGAATTCTACGCCTTATTTCCTGGCGTGATTTCTGAATTCCTCATTACTGTGAAAGTGAGAGGTCATTATGATTTGAATGCGATTTCCAGGCTGTTGATATCAGCAATCCTCAATCATCAATCAATCAATCATTTATTTTAACACGTTTCGTGCAAGAGCTAAAAAAATCGTTCGAAATACGAACGTGTATAAATAAAATCTATAATAATTACAGCTATATAATATTATGTAATAAGTCCATACATATAAAAACTTGGTAATAAAAAAAAACCATAAAATATAAAAAGCTAAAACCGACCAAAAAGCCGCATACTAAAAACGCGACTAGGAAAACTATAATACTCGTTCTAAAGACAGTTCAAAGCTACAATCGTGCACTATAAGACACGTTCTAAAAAGCTACAGTCGTGCAATTTACTTCTTAAGTCATTAGCATCTGTTGAAAGACGCACTTGGGAAGGCAAACTGTTCCATAACTTAGCTAATGAATAGGTGAAAGATTAAAGTTAGGTAATTCCAAATTCAAGCCCTCGCCTCTCAGCCTATACGGTGTATGCCTGTATTTAAAAAGGCTTCCAATATAAGTAGGTCCCGTACCATTTAAGCATTTAAAAAGAAGTATTAACGCCTGGTGTAAGCGCCTACAATATAAAGATTTCATGCTGGCCGTAGTGAGCAGCTCGTCGTATGACATTGACTTGTTGTGCCCGATTAATGTTCTCAAAATATAACAGTTGCCATTTTCGAGACGGTTGCGTTGACCCGTACCTATGCCTACAAACAAAGGACCACAGTATTCGAGATGAGGTAATATAAATGCTTTATAAAGTTTTATCATTGCATCATGAGGAAGGAAACGTCTTATCCTTCTCAGTGCAGAGGCCTTCGCGTAGGCTTTCTTTAGTTGATCTGATATATGTTCTTTATAGGATAGGTCCTTATCTAGAGTAACTCCGAGAATCTTAATAGATCGGAGAAATTCTATTCTAACATTATTAAGAAATAAAGAATAATGATAGGCGAAGATGACAGATTTGTGGCGATGTTCTCTAACCCAGACTTCCAAGTGGACGAAGAAAGTCAGGTGGGGACTGGAACCACGTAATGTGACGCACTAACTATAACAATAACAATGATAATGATAGTAATAGACAACATTAATGATAATATTAATATTAATGATAATGATTAGTATATACATGTACCGACTCAGCAACCTTGGCATTTTGCGCAATCTGATTGGCTCACCATCTCGGGATAGTCAGCGCAGGAGGTGACTGGTGCTGATGCTTCTGGGAAATCTTTGTACAAGTGAGTTTTGGTGGAAAAAAATGATGGGCGCCAGTTCTCGCTTTACAGCTATTACCGAGATATGTGAGTCAGTTTGCTTCATATAAACTAAAACAATTATTCTCGTCAATATTTTGCCACTATTCACCTCAGAGAATAATTGTTAATAATAACAAAAATGATAAAACATAATAACGATTTAGCTCTGCGAGTCATATTCTCGTTGGTTTTACAAATACTAGCCTTGTGTTAAATCAAAATTAAAAAATTTAAATTGTATTGAAAGTCAATAGATATATTCGAGCAATGTGCATTATATACGAAAAAAGTGTGAACGAAATGATAACATTGAATTACGGAAAAAGAAGGCGTTGTGGCCGAGTGGTTTGTCTTCCTTCCTGGTCATGAGCTGGATTTACAACACGGTCATCCAGAGTTTCGAATCCTGTACCACGCTTCAGAATAGCGAACTGGCTCGCCTCCCACCATTTAGGATTCTGTGTTTTATTTGCAATGTGTTTTTAGTTATTTACTGTGCCTGCAATTAACACAGCAGCTTTAAATACATCGACACTTCAATAGAGCGAATGTTATCATTATCATTATTATTATCATTGTCATTATTAGTATTATTAGTATTTTTATTAATAAGACTGGGATTATTTCGTGTTGTTGTTTCAGGAATATAAACTTCTTCACTCGGTTGTGTCCAAACACGAAAAAGAAAGAATCAAACGACAGAAGAAAAAGCAACAGATGTTGGAGCAGTTTGACGAGATTGAGGTGAATTGTTTTGAGTTAATCACACGCAGAAAACGAATTTTCTGGTGTCGTTATTTTATGCACAAACATATTCTTAAATGAATTTTTCTGCTGAGTCAGCTAACTTCAAACATTCAACTTAATTCCCTAGTAAGCCACCTGGTTGGCTTATTTATTCAACTTGTCTTTGGGGTAACTTATTAACGGGAGGCGACGTTTTTTTTTTTTTTATCTACCTTATTATCTTATTAACAGGAAGCGACGTTCTCTTTTTTTTCTATCCCGAACGACGTTCTATTTTTTTAGCCATTCTCGGAGAATGGCTAAAAAAACAGAACTCAGTCTTTTCGGGCATATTACACACTGTTGGCGGAACTCGGAAACCTCGACGTCTCCAGTCACCGGAATTTTCTTTGTATGGATATTACATCCTTGCAGGAGTTCATTCTCTGCTGTAGCTTTGTCTCTTACGTCTCTGTTCTTAGTCTTTTGTACGAATATCATACAGCGAGGACATTTTTCATACAGACTGATGAGCTCACTTGTTAACTCCGTCGTCTGTTTTTTTTTTCTGCAGCCATTTTGAAACCTTCAGGAAAGCACGTGACACCGTACTAAAAAGCGATTGGTTGATGTTCACCAAGCGGCAACAGGCTGAACGGAATAGAGCCGAGCTTTATTCCGTTCAACAACATTCAACAACGTTCAACATGTTAAAAGGTCTATTTTCAACATTCAACATCACATAATACACTGTTCAACTGTCGTTGAACAGAAGTGGCAGCATTTGTTGCTCAACCTTGTACCATTCGCTTAACGGTTTGTGCATGCACCTGTAATGGTTTAATTTCTACTAGTGACACAATATATCACTCTACAAGGGCTCAAGTTCATCGAGTAATCTCAGTTTATATACAGTTTTTTAAATCTCATGATAAAATGGAATAGACATATCGCATTCTCTGATTGGTCAAGATGAATGCATTATAACATAAAGCACGCGGCCTACGTCACGTGCGTGCATTATAGTGCAACATATGCACGCATGCTACGTCACTCACAAATCTTCTTGTGCAAGCTCGAAACCATTTCGCAGAACGACTTCCCATTTTATTGATCGCCAAGAATATGAACGTTATAAATCTAGTGGGTTTCGATTCTCTTGCACACACTCTCTACTGCCTTGGCAAAATAAGCGTTTGTTAATTGGGCATTTTATAAAAGGAATTAAAAAAACTTGTTTCTCGTGCATTGTTGAGTTATATAAGCACTTGGGTATTTCTAAGAACACTCGAGAAGTGCGAGAAGCACTTCTCAAGTGTTATTAAAAATTTCCCACGTGCTTATATAACTCAACAATGCACTTAAGTAACATTTAACAATTGCAATCATTTTGTCGATCTGATTGAATGATACATGACATTTTTTTCCCTTCAGGGGAGGGATGGAGGGTGGTGGCTTAATAGATTTCTTCTTTTTGGGGTTGGCCCATTTGAGGGAGGTGGGGAAAGCTTGTTTTTTCTTGGTGGGGTGACTTAAGAGAGGATTTATGGCATTTATTTTGGAGTTTCTTACTGTTGGTGATGAAGCTTGCTCAAAACGGTTTTTATCCTGCCAACCCTAATGCGAGAGCGTGGATCCCAAGACACTTCTTTAGGGGAGGATGGCTTATGAAGTGTCTTCTGATAGAGATGGGTAGCTTACTAGAGGATTTGTGTGTTGTTTTGTTTGCAGGAGCGAGAAGGTCGACCAAGCGAAGAGGAAGGATCCAGTCGCCCAGAGGATGAACGAGAATGGCGAGCAGAGATATCCCGGCAGCGAAAAGAGGCGAGGAATAAAAAAGACGAATTTGTCACAAACAAACCCAAGTTTTACGAACTCAAGCCCGGTGAAAACTTCAAGACTGCTCAATCCTCCAGCACTGCATCGAATGAAAAGCGGAGAACGTAAGTTATCTTTTTCTTTTTTATTATACACTTAATATGAGTTGCCGAGGCAAACAGATTGTCTTGTTTTCCTAGAGCGAGGGAATTTCCCGAGACAAAGTCGGGGGAAGCATCAGAAGTCGAGGGGGAACAAAAGTAATTGGTTTCCCGAGAGAGCTGACATTTAAGTGTCTTGTTATATTCCAATACTTTCACTTCACAAAGACAAAGAAAAAAGAACGAATCAAAACAATTTGTGTACAAGTAAGAACAAATTAGTAAAGTCTAGTTTCTCTATGTTACGAATTACTCCTCAACAATTAAATTTCTCACCGGTTGTTTAATATCTAAGGGTATTTGATTGGTATATACTAAAACAATTATTCTCTTTAGTCTCGATGAATGGTGACTTTTCTGCGACTATTCACCTCAATTTCTGATAATAACTGTTAAATATAGTCAAGGCCACGTGATCAAGATTCAGCCAATGGCAGTCCCTGTTTGGTTGAGTGAAAGTCTAGGAACATAACAATACATATTTTTCTGTCTCGGCCCCCCATGCTGAGGAATTCTCTATCGTCTGACTGTCATGAATTTTCTTTCGCTCCTTTTTAAGCACGCTTTTTTATGCATTAATTCTTTTCGTTCTTCTACGTCATTAATTCTTTTGAAATTATTCTGTACTTGTATATTGTTTTGTTTTGCTTGTTTCTTAAAAGTCTGTTTTGTAAAGCGCCATTGGACTTTTGGATTTTGGCGCTTTGTAAATAACTTCTAACCATTGTCATCATCATCGTCATTATTATTATTATTATTATTATAAGTATCATCGAATTTAACCATTAATCTTGGAAGCAATAGCTGTATGATGACAAATAATGGCGACAGCGATTGAACATCTTCAGATCAGCAGAGAGAAAGAGTGGGGAGGTTATATGCCTTATTCTAAAATGGCCGCCTTTTATATGTTCTTTTGTGTTTATTTAAATTAGACCTTGATGCCTCGTTCAAGGTAAAATATTCATTTGAATTTTAGCTTAACAACGATGGGATAACTTGAATAAAAACAAAAGAATATTTAAATGGCAGCCATTTTGGAATAAGGTTTATAAGTCTCCAATTTGCGTGTTGACTAGAAAAAGACGAAGAAAAATGTCGCTGGTAGAACTGTTAAACAGCTCAGTGTTGACATGTTACGTAGTGGCTTATTTTATGTTGCGTTGAATATGAGAAAAGTGCAAACAACGTATTCTTATGTGGAGCCGTCTTGTTTTGCTAGGGAATCCCTCGGAGAGCGTTTAAAGCACGAAGAAAGTTCCGGTGTATTCACATCCATTGGTTCCTCTCTTGGAGAAAAGGAAATCACTTTCAAAGTGAAAAAGGTGAGTTTATTAATAAGCTGGTTCCGCGAGCGGGAAATATGAAACGAACTCTGAGTTCTGATTGGCTACCCGAGCGACAGGGTGGGCGTATTTCCCGCTTGTAATTTCCCGCTTTGACCCGCAAAACAGAACAAAAGATACAAAATATAATAAACCTCTATTCAGTCACCCAACTCTAATAAGCCAGTCCCCAAAGATACCTTGTTATAACTCAGGCCATCTTCAAAAGAGTTGATTGTCTGGTGAGACCGACTATCAAGTGGCATTCATGAGAAATACAAAAAGCCTACATTGACTTCTTTTCCGTTTGCAGCTTGTAGGTTATGCATTGTAACAATATGCTTATGTTTGTCTGTACACTTGACCTAGTGAGTTTAACTACCTCAACCGCGTTGTTAGATCCACTCCTTGCATACGACTACGATTTTATAGCCCGCAAGTGGTTCCAGTAAGAATGCGGCTCCAATTATGAGTACAGTTTTGTGAACTGTCCTACCCAATCCGAGGGATTGACACCTTCTATTCCAGATTTCTCCCTCCCCCACCCCCACCCCCCCCCATAAAAAACGAACATCCTCACGTGAGATTTTATTTGTTGTGCAGAGTGACAAAGAGACAAAGAGAAACGAAGCAACCCGCACGCATGTCAAGGAAAGAAAGAAGCTTCGTCGATCAGTAAGAAGTGTTATCAATTTCATTTTATGAAGTCTGCTGTTGGTGGGTAGGATGTTATGTATAATCTTATATTGGAAACATCTGAGTTTGTTTTCTAATGTAACCTTGAAAGGCAATTCATAAATGGCTTTAATAGGAAGACATTTTTCAATTAGTTTAGTTTCTACGTTTGGAGCTTTGAACACTTTTAAAACAAGCAATTCGCGAGCAGATTTGGCAGTGACATTCGCAGGAGGAAGGTCTTTGCTGTCAAGATCAGTAAGCGTTCGTTCAGAATTTACAATTGATCTTTTCCATACCTCAGGGATCGCGGCAAGAAGGCCATTATATGTTAGGAAATTTACTGTCATACCATATTTATGTTGAAACTCGGATCTTGATAAAAACTTTCTGTTCTCGTTTAACAGATGACCAATTTTGATTATTCCTTTTCTATGCCAGGATGGGTAGAAGACTGATTTCCCATCTATTTTAATAAAGCGGTTGTTCCAAATAATTTCATTTTCATATTCTTTAGCAGAAGAAGGGTCTTTGGAGTGTAGCTCCTGCCAGGCAGTCAATATTTCCTTATAAAAAGACGGCACGGCACAAAAAGACGGGTGCATTAAAATTGCATTCCAAAAGAAAAGAGCCACCATATTGGGATGTAGCCGATGAGAAGAGGGAACACCATTTGGCATCGCCAGCTTCATATAAACGTTTAACCCATGCTGCTTTCAAAGACTTGTCCATCATGGTGAAATCTACCATGTTAAGGCCACCTTTCTCTTTTGGACCTATAAGCGTGTTACGTTTGACCTTATCAGGCTTGAAGTTCCATATGAACTTGAAGCAAACATCATTAACTTCACTAGTAAATTTCGGTGGAGCTGTAAGAACGGAAGTATTATAAACAAGCTTGGAGATGGCGAGGGTTTTAATGATACAAATTCTTCCCATTAGCGTTAAGCCTCTGGTCGTCCATTGGTTTAAAATTTTCTTTAGCGCAACAAATTTTTCCTCGAAATTTATTTTGTAGCTAACAGAAGGATCGTATGCGAAGGCCACACCTAGCACTATTACATATTTTTCAGGCCACGTAATATTGAATGGAGAACGTTTACCTAAATTGCATTTGAGACTGCCAAGCCACATTCCTTCCGTTT
Source organism: Ricordea florida (assembly GCA_949710005.1). Classification (NCBI taxonomy): domain Eukaryota; kingdom Metazoa; phylum Cnidaria; class Anthozoa; order Corallimorpharia; family Ricordeidae; genus Ricordea; species Ricordea florida. The sequence goes on from OX453277.1 coordinate 5,574,600, forward strand.
TAGAAATATTTATTTTTAGACCTGAACAGGCTCCAAAATCGTTTAAAAGATTGAACAAGTGATTAGCAGAGCAATCATCTTTTATAAATGCAGTGATATCATCCGCGTACATACTTAATTTTAATTCGGTGTCGTTAATTTTCAAACCACGGATATTTTCATTTTTCCTAATCGCTTGGCCTAATACCTCAATTGCCAGGACAAATAAGAGCCCCGATAAGGGGCACCCTTGTCGGACTCCTCTTTGAAGCAGAAAGAAATTGGACGCAAACCCGTTATTTATCACACAGCTGGTGATATTGGAATAAAAGGTATGGATCCATTTTTGGAACATTGGCCCAAAGTTCATTACTTCAAGGACTTTGAACAGATACTTCCACTCTAAGGAATCAAATGCTTTTTCAAAATCTATAAAGAGTAACATGCCAGGTAGTTGTTTTTTCTCATACAATTCAATTACATCCGATATTAGCCGAATGTTTTCTCCTATAAAGCGGTTTTTAACATACCCTGTTTGGTCACTATTTATCAACCTAGGTAAGACTTTCTCTAATCGTTTTGCTATACATTTCGTAGCTATTTTGAAGTCAATATTCAACAAAGAAATTGGCCGCCAATTCTTGAGGAGGAGGGTGTCTTTATTCTTTTTAGGCAACAATGAAATCACACCTCTCCTTTGCGAGATCGACATTTCACCTCTGCAATAGGCGTCATTTAAACAGTCTATTAAAGGAGTTACTACGAATTCCCAAAAGCACAAATAAAATTCTGCAGTCAGTCCATCTGTACCTGGGGTTTTATTTTTTTCGAACGTTTTGAGAGAGGATAAGCTTTCTTCTTCGGTAATGAGGCCCTCGCAAGATTTTTGCTGCTCGTTATCAAGTCTCTGTACATTGTCAGGGTTTAAGAAGGATGAGGCTGAAGCATCAAATGTGTTATCTGTTATTCGCGAGGCATATAAAGCTTTATAAAATGTTTCCATCTCGCACAAGATCCTTTTTGGTTCCTCGACATACTCGTTTTGATCGGTTTTTAATTTAACAATATGCTTCCTTTCATGTGAGCGCTTCTCTAGATTCAAGAAATATTTCGTATTTCTTTCGCCATGTTCGTACCACCGTGCTCTGCTTCTTATAATCGCGCCTTTTGTTTTGTGCTCAGCGATCCTTTGAAGATCAAGCTTGACACGTTCAATTTCTGTTACTAAATTGGCTTCTTGCGGATTTTGATCAAGACGCATATTTAAATGTTTTAACTTGCAGAGTAAATTTATTTCTCTCGACTTTTTACTTTTAGCAAGACGTTTAGAGAAACGGATACAAAAGTCTCTAATCTCCATTTTAATAATTTCCCAATAAAGTCTTTTATCGTTTGTTCCACTATGTTTTTCCTTGGCTTGTAGTAAAAAGAATTTTAGGTTTGTTACAAATTCTTCATTATTAAGAAGAGAGTTATTAAATTTCCAAAACCCTGGACCGGCTGTTTTTTGGTTATTTTTATATGCGATTTCGGCGTAAATTGGGGAATGGTCTGAATCGTAATATGACAACACATCCGTTTTACTAGTACGAGGAACTAAATGTTTTGAAATAAGCCAATAATCTAATCGACATCTTATTTTTCCTGAGCTGTTCTGCCAGGTAAAGCGCTTATCACTCGGGTGGTGAAGTCTCCATATATCGTTGAGACTTAAATTGTCGCTCATTTCCTTTATGCTGTGAATTACATTTTTCTTGTTACTGATGTCTTTTCCACCTATTTTATCCATATTTTCGAGTGGGCAATTATAGTCACCTCCCATTATGAGATTTTCATTTGCATAGGGACGTAACTTGCTTGTTAATTCGTTATAGAAATTTATTTGTTGATTTTGTTCGTTGGGAGCGTAAACATTGACTAAACAAAATTCTTCATCTTGAAGTGTGAGGCGAACAATAAGAATTCTTCCGTTCTTATCATTAGTAATGCTAATATTCTCCGCTTTTAAAGTTGGGCGAAAAAGAATCATCACGCCTCTGCTATGTTTTGAGCCATGGGAATAGCAAATGTCACCGCCCCATTCTGCACGCCAAACATTTTCGATTGTTTTGTCACTGTAGGTTTCCTGCAAAAAAATTAGGTCATATTTGCCATTATGAAGCCACCTAAATAAATTTCTACGTTTGATCGACTTATTTATGCCTCTGATATTTAGGGAAACACATTTTAAACCCATTGCAAATGTAATTAAGGCTCAACACCTGCACCAGAGCCCCAGCCAAAAAAAGTTGTCCCCAGATGTGATGCCACCAAACAGAAATATTACAAAACACAGAACATTACAAAAACTTATTAAGCCGTTAAGCGACTTCATGTATAGAGGGGATAGTTTTAGTAAATGGAAAAACTTCATTGATTGGAAGGAGTCCCCTCTACGATTCCCCGCATAATAATACTACTGGATGACGAATTGAAAATTAATTGTATGGCATAAGGAAAGTGTAACAATTGAACCGAGCATCAGCGGTCAGACCCGGGGTAAATGCTAAGTGATTGAGAAAAATTAACATCAATCAGTTAATCTTATCTAAGTCTTCATTATTGTAAATTCTTATAGGATAATCAGCTGCTTCTAATTTAACAAAGATTTTACCGTCTATAGTCCAGGCACTGTGCCAATGCTCTAGCTTCTTTCTTTTCCACACTTCGGCAAATAATTGGCGTCGCATTCTTGTTAGATTTTCGTTTATATAGACAAAGTCGCCACCGTTGAAAACTTGATTCAGGTTCTGACCTTTTAACTGCTTACGAGCTCCATAAAGTTCTTTCTTTGCTCTATAAGATTTGAACCTGACAATAATTGGCTTGTGCTTACTGGGGTTCTTGCTTGTTTGAAGTCTATGACATATGTCTATATCGTCGTTGCGGATCGTAACGTTGAGCACATTTCCAAGTGTGATGATTCGCTCTGCGATGTTTTCATCAGGCGTTCGTGGAATTCCATGAATTTCTAAGTTGTGCTTGCGGGTGTACTGCTCTAGATCATCGAGTTTATTGATTGCAGTCCCCAAATCTTCATACATTACTTCGCGTTCTTCATTGGCTTCATTTAGAGACCTCTTCAGCGATTTCATTTCTTTCTTTAATGATTCGTTCTCCGTCGCCAAAGTTTCTATTTTAACTATATGGAATTCCAGCGACTTCTGAAGCTCAGAGTACTGGTCGCGTAAAGCCTTGTTTTCCTTGAGAAGTTTGTTCGTGTTGTCTTGAATGGTGTTGAGAACTTTCCAAATATCTGCCTGTTCGACCATGTTGGATTCCGTAAACTTCACGGACTTCGCGGGCGGTTTCTCAGAGCCAGGCGAGCTGCTGTCACTACTTCTTTCGCCACGTTTACCTGGGAAATAGTATGTAATTTGCCCCTCTTTTCCTTTATCCTTATCCTCCATTACATATAACTGCGGGGAACAAGGTGGCAGACTACTGAAATTTGCTGCCGTCCGCCATGACACTCTCGTGATCATCGTGAAAATTTCTCCAAGTTGCGATCGTTGTAGCTCTCCATATGAAACTTTATCTCATCTGCTTTATGAGTGTTCGACGGTACAAATATTCTGGCAAAAAGTTATTGTATGGTGGAATGAAAAACGATCAGAAAAAGTCACCTTAATTGATACAGATATTTTTTACGGTTACAAACCAGAATCAAGCAGTTTTTATGCCCTGAATCATTTCCTTATTATCGCTAAGTATCACATTTTTCTGTCATGGTGGAATATGGTATCTCCAAGTCTTGATATCTTCCTTCTTTTACTCAACGAAAAGATCTTATATGAACGTACAATTGCTGTTAAAAATAATACTATGATGAAATTCAGATCAAAATGGACAACACTTTGCACATGAGCTCCCCTCAAATATTCGCCCCAGAGGTTGTGCCACTATTTGCTCGTCTTTTTTATTATTTTTGTTTGACTTTTTTTTTTTTTTTTCTCTTTATAAACTTATTTTACTTGTTATCTTACTTTCTTTTTCGCTTCTTTTTTGCCTTCTCCTAGTAGTAGAATAAACTAATGCTATTCGTTATCGTAGGGGGAAAGGAGAGGGAAGAAGGGGGGGAAGGGAAAGGAAAAAATGAAAAAGAAAAAAAAAAATTGTAATACAGCGTGATTAATCAGCAATCTTTTTATCTATTTATTTAGGTTTTTTTATTTACTTATTTCTATTTTTCTTTGTCTTTCTCTTTTTCCTTAAATGTATTGTGATTTTGTTTGAATAAAGGTTTTGGAGAAAAAAAAAAAAAAAAAAAAAGAAGTGTTATCGGCAAAGAAAAACGTGGCCCTGTCTTTTGGAGAGGGAAGCGAATAAAATAAAAATTGTTGAATTAAAAATAGAGAAACTGTTACAGAAATAAAGAGAGAAAAAAAGGTATAGGAAACAAGAAATCAGGGTCGCGTGTACTGCGATACAGTTTGTACTGTTACAGAAAAAAAAACAGTAAAGGAAACAACACATCAGGGTCGAGTGCACTGTGGTACAGTTAATACTGTTACAGAGGAAACCAGTGATGAAACAACACATCAGGGTCGAGTGTACTGTGGTACAGTTAATACTGTTACAGAGGAAACCAGTGAAGAAAACAACACAGCAGGGTCGAGTGCACTGTGGTACAGTTAATACTGCTACAGAGGAAACCAGTGAATAAAACAACACATCAGGGTCGAGTGTACTGTGGTACAGTTAATACTGTTACAGAGGAAACCAGTGAAGAAAACAACACAGCAGGGTCGAGTGCACTGTGGTACAGTTAATACTGTTACAGAGGAAACCAGTGAAGAAAACAACACATCAGGGTCAACTGTACTGTGGTACAGTTATTACTGTTACAGAGGAAACCAGTGAATAAAACAACACATCAGGGTCGAGTGCACTGTGGTACAGTTAACACTGCTACAGAAGAAACCAGTGAAGAAAACAACACATCAGGGTCAAATGCACTGTGGTATAGTTAATACTGGTACAGTTAATACAGAGGAAACCAGTAATGGAAAGAGAAAAGCTAAGGGTTGTGGGTCATGATAGTAATTTAAGTTTTAGTGAAATTGTGTGGTGGAGAAGAACAGTTTTTGTCCTAGAGACTTTTATTGTAGTTTCTACTCCTAATTGCAACAAATGCAATAGCGATTATTACGCGGGATGCCGTAGGTTAGCGTGTAATCGTTTCGGGAGAGTTCCGTTTTATTTTTTCCATTGCAGTCACAAATCGCGTTTTTTTTGGTATGGTTGGTGTGTGCGATTTCATTGGCTTCAGTCCACGTTGGAGTCACGTGCAACATCAGGGGTGGATCCGTGTGAGAAAACACTGAAGGGTCACAGTCAGTGGCTCTTTATTTTCTTGAGATATTAATTGTGTAATTTTCAACTGTTTTTTGCTGGAACCAGAACTAGACTAAAATTAACAACACCGAAGACTGGATATGGCGATTTCCAACTATGACTACGCTTTGGGGCCCTAATTAGTTTCTTGAGTTATTTTATTCCTCGTGTCCAATCGCTCGTTCCATTTTAAAGCAGGGACCCCTCCCACAAGCTTGTTGGTTAGTATAAACAGACAGTTTATCGCAACGCATAAATATGGTCACAACGACCCATCCCGCGTAAACGCCTCCTGGCATCTTGTTATAGTTACTTTATTACACGTAATAGCAATTCATTTTACAACAATACTTATCACACTTTACACAAACATTGTGAAGCTCTTGTGTTTTTCCTTAATCTCGTTAAATTGTCAACCTAACTTCAATCGCAAGTAAATGATTTTTTACTTTGGAATCTGCTTTATTTTATGTCTTTAAGAAAGGTAAGTGACTCGTTTGTAACATTAGGAGTTGATTCAAAAGGTACAACAGTGGTTAGTGTAGTGATTACTATCAGTATTCTGTACAGTATCGAAGGTTACATTTTGGTGTTCCTTTTAGTTTGTACACGTAGAAGCTTCCACAGTTGCGTACGAGGATACTTGTGGAGTAATAACAGCAACTAGATTTATAAGTAAAACAAACCTGTCGACTGACCCTACCATCCTGGGAGCTCGGATGTCCTCCACTTAACCACCCTGTATGATATGTATCACAGTGTTTATAACTTGGACATGATGTGGCCATGTGCCTGCCAATAACAAACCTGTACCAGCCTTCAGCCAGGTATCTATCGCATTTGTTGTGTTGGTTGCTGTAACCTCTATATCTCGTAGGATCATCAATGGTATGATATTCATAGCACTCTGGTTTGTCAGTACCTGAAAGAAATAACTCACTAAATAATGCAACTCACGCTAAATGGACTTTGTAAGAAGCACTGTGAAGGGAATACAATGTTGCTGTGTCGTGTGCTGTTACCTCTTTATCTCGTGCCGTCATCGATACTGTGATACGTAAGAAGCACTGTAGAGGAAATACAATGTTGAAAGGGGTATTTTTCTTCAACATCTCACACGCAAAAGACACGGGAAATCCGAGTTCTCTCGGCCCAGCGAGTCGAACCGATGACCCGCCGATCTATAGTTCGGACGGAGATAGTAATCAAAAGATTATGGGTTCTGGTATAACCTAAATTCGATTTTGATACGGCATTACCTCTTTATAATGACGCCTATATGTCAGTAAAGGTGTTTCCGTATTTGCGGAGTGGCGGAGCGACGGAACCCAGTAAAAAAATATATTTTCTAACAACGCGGTCATTACGAAGCGGCAATGTCGTCTTAAAATCGAATTTCGTTCTGTATCGCCATACAAACACAATGCAAATGTAAACTAGTATTTGAGACGATATTATCGCAAAAAGTGCGGTCTGAGGCCAAGTCCAAAGAGCACCAAGTTCATGATAATAATTAGAAGATCGTAGGTTCGACTCATTAGAATAACTCGGTTTTCCCTTTTTTCCGAGTTTGCTTGAGACAGTGCTGAAAAATACATCCTCCAAACATTCTCCTGACAATAGTCTTCATTATCTCACAACTCATTCACTCTGACATTCAAATCGTAGCAGTGTGCAGGATGTTTGTCCGATCAACCTAATTTAGTGGCCTTTCTCGTATGAACTCGGTGGTCGGCACGTCCGAACTCGTAATCGGAAATTCGTAGATCTGTTCTCAGGTGAGAAAAGTTGGATTTTCTTTTTCCAAGTTTCCCTGTGACATGACGAAAAAATACAACTTTCATATATTTATTCGGCTCAACATATACCACCAGTGTTCAGTATTTCAGTACAACACAGTGTTTTTATCCAAATGTTTTGTGTCTCCCTCTTAGTTCTCTATTATTTTACCCCCCATACACCACAAGTGCAATAAAATCTTTGTTTAATTTGTAAAGCGATGCAGCAAAAAGAAGTTAAATTGTATAACAGTGGAAAGTAAAGTTTATCAAATGATATCACGTATAGATCTAGATTACCTCATAGAAAGTGCACTGTACTGATTTTATTTACCTAAGTTGTCAACCTTTAGAAACTCACTCATTCGTTATAATCACTCGTTACGGTTTCTAAAGTTTTGCAACCAGTGAATAAAAATCCATACAAAGCACTTTCTATGGTGTAATTTGTTTATTTCATATTAAAGGAGAATAAAAGCGTGTAAATCAGCAATTTTAATTTTTCCCTTATGACGCGAGCCTTATAAATCATGTTCGGGAAATAGCGAAAACTCGAGAATCCAATTTAAAAAGTTATGAGATGCTCAATATCTATCTTGGGGAGAAAAACTCTTCAGGTGTTAAGAAACCTCCTCATTCAGAATAACGCTAAATACAAATAATAATTCGAAATTTATTTCAAGTTCGATTAATTCCTCGCGAAGCGAGGTTACTAATCGTGTCGGTTCCGGTCAGACCACGTGGCTCGCAAGCCCGAGTAAATCGAGCCGAGAGTTTTTATATATGTATATATATATATATATATATATATATATATATATATATCTATATTTTAAAGGTGTCCGTTCGCAGGCCAGGTTACCTGGCAATAGTAGCGCACCTGAGAACTGCTGACTTTCCGCCATTGGGAATTCGGTGATGCCTTTTTAAAAGTAATGCAAATTTTGTGGAAACCGATTTCACTCGTCCTGGAAGTACATCCCAGCAAGATGATCTCCGAGATATTCAAGAAAGATTAGCACGAGATCGTCGCCGAGTAAAATTATTGAAAGAATGGTTTCTAAATTCGAATACCGTGAAAATCAACACAAGGAAAGCACGACTCAAAGCAGGGATAGAGATACGACGGCAGGGAGAATAATAACAGACATCCTAGCAAAGACAACAACTGCTCGCTCCAGAAAAAGGCAAACGAAACAGCAGGGAAAAGGACCAGGAATTCAACCAAGTTAATTTTGAAATTGAATGTGTTATTGATGGAAATACAGGACATGAGCGAACGATTACATAACGAAATATACTGGCGAACTAAATTTAGCAAAACGACTTAGAAGGGAAACCGAGTACGAACGACTTCAACGATTAGAGATTCTCTCTGGAAAATAATTCTATTATTCTAAAAACGGAATCGGAAGACTACCAACAGATTACAAGAGAATGTATGAAGGTATTTTTCGTAATTAAACGATAGCCTTTCCATTTTGAAGAAATTCCCAACACAGAGAGTTGCAGTTGTGATAACAATCATTTATAACTATGTGATCTGATATCATTGCAACAGTGAAAATATTGTAAATCATCTTGATCTAGCAGTTATGTTAAGCATATTCAACAGAATAGATACCCAGTGTCACTAAGTACTGTATTCTCTGATTGAAAGGTTTCAGTAATAGTGCGTGAAGACAGACAAGTTTCATAGCCTTTTCACAATGGGTCAGTTTTAGCCCCTGATAAAATTGCTATCTAGGACCCCTGCCCTTTTCCCACAAATGAAAAGTTAATTAAAGCCCTAATTTGCAAAATTATACATAACATATTAACTTTGTTACTTACTGCTGTTCATTTTTATGATATCAAATACCAATATTTAATAACAACCACAACATACAGTTCACCTTTTACAATGGAAAAACTATAAAGAAGAAACTAAAGTATGTAATGCCAAAACTTTTATGATCTTTCTCGTATAGTCATTGCAAGTATAATGTATATAGTAACAATTGTTTCAAGTTTCATAAATGCCCAATGCTTTCAATCATGATTTTCCACACTAACTTTATGGACAAATGACTAGATTCTACCAGCCTTAAAGAAGAAATGACATTCTTTAGAGCTGTTTTGATTACCACCTCTGATGGAAAGCCTATCAAGAAGAGTTTTGTACTGCTTGTAGTAGTAGAGAAACAATACTTTTACCCAGATAAGGACATACATTCCATCCCATAACAATATACATTAAGAAAAACATAAAAACATATAACAATAATAATAAAAATATCAATACCAGTAATTAATAATAATAATAATACTGATAATAATATAATAATAGTGCTTCTCGTTACTATATGTCATTGGTTACAGTTCAATACCTCGAGCTGCTTTGAAATACCATACTATCAAATCTTTCTTCTGAAGTTGTTATAATTGACATTTTCATATATTCAAAATCATATACTATTCCTTAGTTGGGTATGGATATTTTGGCTGTTTCTGTAACAGCACAATTAAACTTTCATGTGGTATATACTAGTGACTGCGTGATGTTGATTTTGCATTCATTTTTTTACAGGAGTATGTAGTGCAGCCATTTTTTTCAACACATGAAGATTTCAATAACTCTTTCTTACATTGTTTTTATGATTACCTAAAAAAAGCACAGTCACATACTATACAGTAGGCACTCTCTATTTCCAAACCTTTATTCAAAGGTTTTGTAGAATCCAATTATTTTACCCCCAATTTTTTTATGTAATGACATTGTATCTCTAACTTCTGTTGATATGGCATCTCTTTTGAGGGAAGAGGAATTTTTCTATCTACCACTGGGAGTACCATTCCAACTGAAGAGAGTAAACAAATTGAAACGTGCACTATTCATAATGCTCTCAATTGTGGTTACCTAGGAATGAAATAATGACTGCAGTAGACAATAAAATATCTAATCAGAAGATTCTTCTTACAATGAATCTCATGCAATGATAACAATAGAGCATAAACAAAAAATAATTGGAGCATTCAACTCATCCTTGGTGTAAGAATATATTGCTTTTAAACGTGATGTACAACAAAGCAGACAAAGCAGTAAAGACTAAGAAAATAAAACTAAAATAAAAAACAGGTTTTTGCGCTGTGGTAAACACAAGCACTAATATCAGTTCTTCAAGATTTCACTTGCAAAAGATTTACAATAATTTTCAATTTGTTTTAAGTGAATATTATTGTGATACTTCATAAACTCTGTATTCCATGTAAGGATAACAAATAATGTTTCTCAGTGGCAGTGAAAGAGCTAAATGAAGTTAACTTTTTAAGCACTGTGTTGAGCGGTATACTGATCATGTCATTTGCACAAGGTGTCAATAATTGTGTACCAAACAAAGCATAACGAATATAGTAATGGGGATTAGGATAATAGCTAAAGGCATTGTGACTTCTTCAAAAACTAGCTTCGCGAGGTTTTTGCGGGAGTCGTATTTCTAGTATTAAAAATGATAATGATAATAATACGATAATAATAATCATGATAATTGCAAAAAATGAGAAAGTACAAAAAGTAAAAATAATATAATAATAAGTAAATACGTAAATTGGGGTTTTATACCTCATAGGAAAAACCATTAGGAGTCCTTTACAAACTAGCTTCGCGAGGTTTTGCGGGAGTCGTATTTCTAGTTATGAAAAATACCTATTTACATTCTCTTGTAATCTGTTGGTCGTCTTCCGATTCCGTTTTTAGACTAACAGAATTATTTTCCAGAGACATCTCCAATCGTTGAAGTCGTTCTTACTCGGTGACCGTTCTAAGTCGTTTTGCTAAATGTAGTACGCCAATATATTTCGTTATGTAATCGTTCACTCATGTTCTGTATTTCTATCAATAACACATTCAAATTCAAAACTAACTTGATTGACTTCCTGGTCCTTTTCCCTGCTGTTTCGTTTGCCTTTTTCTGGAGTGAGCACTTGTTGTCTTGGCTGCGATGTCTGTTGTTATTCTCCCTGCTGTCGTTTCTCTATCCCTGCTTTGAGTCGTGCTTTCCTCGTGTTGATTTTCACGGTATTCGAACTTACTCGGCGACGATCTCGTGCTAATATTTCTTGAATATCTCGGAGATCACCTTGCTGGGATGTGCTTCCAGGACGAGTGAAATCGGTTTCCACAAAATTTACATTACTTTCAAAAAGGCATCACCGAATAATGGCGGAAATTCAGCAGTTCTCAAGTGCGTTACTATTGCCAGGTAACCTGGCCTGCAAACGGACACCTTTAAAATATAGATATATATATATATAAATATATATATATATATATATATATATATATATTTCCTCGCGAAGCGAGACCGAAGGCCGAGCGTAGCGAGGTATGGGGTGCCACACGGGACATTATTGTATAGCAATATATATTTATTGGTAATGTAATATATACGAGATATAAAGCGTAAATATATGATATTGTTTCATATTTTAGAGCTCATTGCATATATATCTGCCTAATGACACAAATATGTAAAGTATAGTGTAAATACCTATGTCATAAATATTTTTATTCCAACCTAGGACACATACACATTTATAAAGGGTATTGGGTAAATTATATATATGGTATTGCTCACAAATATATACAGCTATTGTGCCCGCCATTATTTTGGCCAGTGGTGATGCCCATTCAATGGACCGCCATGAGAGAAAATGGCGGAAAGAGATTTTGAGGAATTTTTCTAAGTTTATCCCTTCACTCTTTCATCAAGCTCGTCGAAATCTCCATACTGAAAACATCAACGTTTTGGAGTATTTTGAACGCCGGTTAGATGATCACGCGTATGTTGTTGGATCCTTTGTCTTGCAGTGCGAAGATCACAACGCTAGCGACGACTTCCTTCAGCTACTTTACCTTCTGCACGAAAATATTATTGGTTTAAATGGTCAGTTTCAAGATCTTTGTTTCATGCGTAGAGACTATGCTTCGGAAATGGGATTTTCTTGCCCAAGAGAACGTTCAAGAAGACCTGGTCGCCCAAGATTTCAAATCCCCGAAGAAGTAATAAGAGGACTGCATGATATTCATGGTGCATGGAAAGAATTAGCTAAAGAGGCTGGTGTATCATATAAAACAGTTCTACGAAGACGACAGCAAGGCGACAAGACAAAGGATCTAACCTGAACATACGCGTGATCATCTAACCGGCATTCAGAATACTCCAAAACGTTGATGTTTTCAGTATGGAGATTTCGACGAGCTTGATGAAAGAGTGAAGGGATTGAAACTTAGAAAAATTCCTCAAAATCTCTTTCCGCCATTTTCTCTCATGGCGGTCCATTGAATGGGCATCACCACTGGCCAAAATAATGGCGGGCACAATAGCTGTATATATTTGTGAGCAATACCATATATATAATTTACCCAATACCCTTTATAAATGTGTATGTGTCCTAGGTTGGAATAAAAATATTTATGACATAGGTATTTACACTATACTTTACATATTTGTGTCATTAGGCAGATATATATGCAATGAGCTCTAAAATATGAAACAATATCATATATTTACGCTTTATATCTCGTATATATTACATTACCAATAAAACCTAAAACGAGTCTTTGTTTTTATCCATAACAAATTCAATATCCAATCTAACTTGATGGTAACTTGATGGTATTCCTGGTCCTTTTCCTTGCTGATTCCTTTGTTTTTTTTGAGCGAGCAGTTCTTGTCTTAGCTGCGATGTCTCTTGTTATCGTCCCTACCGTCGTTTTTCAATCTCTGCTTTGGGTCGCCGCTTCCCGTGTGCACTTTTTGCGGCATTCAAACTTACTCGACGACGATCTCTCACCATTCTTTCTTGTATATGTCGGAGATCTTCTTGCTGGGATGTACTTCCAAGACGAGTGAAATCGGTTTCCACAAAATTCGCATTATTTTCAAAACATCATTCAAGCAATTCGTAATGTCGGAATTTCACATGGAGTAATGTTGCCAGGTAACCTGGCCTGCGAACGGACACCTTTAAAATATAGATATATATAAACATTTTTACAATAACTGAGCGAATTCTCGCGCGCTGATTGGCTAATTTTTATCATCAATAAGAGTACAGACACATAAAATTTTAATTTATGCAAGGTTTTTTCGCGTGATAAGTGAGCTGTCAAACAGTCAGATTTTTACCCAATCAAATTGTATTACGTGTTGTCACAAGCCAATGAGAAGGCGAGAAAAGTTATTGAGCATAGTTGCGCCCTGATTGCGTCAATTTAAATAAAATTCAGCATTTTTCGAGTTTACTTGCTGTTTACTTGCGTTTTCTTTTCATTTAAGTCTTCATTTGACCTTTTTCGCGTTTTGTTATTGTAAAAAACAAATTGACGTCAGTTTTTTATGCGTCTGTCCTCTTATTGATGATAAATTGCGTCATAACATTGTCAAAGTTTGTTGTAGATCCACTCGCCTATCGGCTTGTGGATCTACAACACTTTGACAATGTTATGACGCAATTTATCATCAATAAGAGGACAGACGCATAAAAAACGGACGTCAATTTGTTAAATATATAACTAGAAATACGACTCCCGCAAAACCTCGCGAAGCTAGTTTGTAAAGGACTCCTAATGGTTTTTCCTATGAGGTATAAAACCCCAATTTACGTATTTACTTATTATTATATTATTTTTACTTTTTGTACTTTCTCATTTTTTGCAATTATCATGATTATTATTATCATATTATTATCATTATCATTTTTAATATTATTACTGGTATTGATATTATTATTAGTATTGTTATTTTTTATGTTTAACATAATATACTGTTATTGGGTTGGGGTGTATGTCCTAATCTGGGAAAAGGTATTGTTCCTCTACAACTACATGCAATTCTGTTTTTCTTGTGAATAGGGTTTGTATCATAGGAAGTAAAAATTACTCAACTCTGAACAATACCATTTCTTCTTATAAGCTTAGAATCTAGTCATGGTTGCCACAGCCATAAGATCTTTAAATTTCCTGACTTTTCCCTGACAAATGTAAAATTTCCCTTACCAACTAAATTAGAAAAGTCACAAATTAGTCCTGGTAGTGACCTCCAACCTCCTCTCACAACCAACCTCTCCACCCATTTATTTAATATGCTTTCAGAAAGTCACATACAGTGTACGTGGATTGATAGTTTCTTACGATAACCAATTCATGGAAAAAGGATTGATTTTCTTGGAAACCCAAAATCAGCTTGTCATTTAATTCTACCAATCCAACACATTTCATGTCACATTCTTGACCACACCAAACCAAAGCTGAATTGGCAAGAAATAAATTAGTAGTATTAAATTTCACTTTTCCCTGACTTGATTTGAAATTCCCTTACTTTTCACTGACCTTGAAGAATTTTTTCCCTTACCATTTTCTGACCTGTGGCAATCATGCCAGTGCAGTCATTTGTCCATACAGTTAGTGTGGAAAATCATGATTGAAAGCATAGGGCATTTAGGAAACTTCAAAGACTTGTTATTACATACAGCACCCTTGCAATGAATACATAAAACAACAAACAGAAAAACAGCTAAAACTTTTAGCATTTCAAACTTTAGTTTCTCCCTTGTAGAGTTTTTCCAATGTAAAAGGTCAACTGCATATTGTGGTTGTTATTAAATATTTGTATTTGACATCATTAAAATGAATTAAACAGCATTAAGGAAAAAGGTTAAGATGTTGTCTAATTTTGCAAATTAGGGCTTAAATTAACTTTTCATTTGTGGGAAAAGGGTGGGTGCTAAGAGAGTAATTCCCAGGAATGCATGGAACTCAAAGGTAAAAACCCATTTTGAAATGGCTATGGAACTTGTCTGTCCCAACGAAACTTTTTAATTACGTAATACATATATGTAGCAAAGAAATAGAGCAAAGAGAAATACTACTCAGAAGTCCGTAACGACATCTGCTTTATTTACAAATAATTGCATTGAACAGTGATAATATTGCAGAACCGGTAACTTATTGTTTGGTATCTATTCTGTTGAAAATGCTGAACATAACTGCTACATCAAACAAATCTACAATATATTTTCACTGTTGCAATGATATCAGATCACATAATTATAAATAATTGCTATCACAACTGCAATCTCTGTATTGGGAATTTCTTTCAAATGGAAGGCAATCGTTTCACTACGAAAAATACCTACTTGCATTCTCATTGCAGTATTAATACTACGTGACTGTCATCTTTCATTTCTTTGCGGTTGGTTTCTGTTTCCCCTTTCCTGGCACTTTTTTCACGACGATATGGTAATCTGTTTTGTCGTTCGTCTTCTGATTCTGGCTCCTACTCCGTGTACCGGCACAGATGACGTAAAACAAAGCCAGACAATAACAAACATGTTACTGAATAATTTTACACACAATGATGAAACAATGCGCTACGTCATCTGTGCCGGTACACGGAGTAGGAGCCCTGATTCTGTCTGCATGCTGCAAGTCGTTCCTACTCGGTTTCCGTTCTAAGTCATTTTGCTAAATTTTGTTCGCCAATTTCGTTATGTAATCGCTTGCTCATGTCCTGTATACCTAAAACGAGTCTTTGTTTCTATCCATAACAAATTCAATATCCAATCTAACTTGATGGTAACTTGATGGTATTCCTGGTCCTTTTCCTTGCTGATTCCTTTGTTTTTTTTGAGCGAGCAGTTCTTGTCTTAGCTGCGATGTTTCTTGTTATCGTCCCTACCGTCGTTTCTCAATCTCTGCTTTGAGTCGCCGCTTCCCGTGTGCATTTTTTGCGGCATTCAAACTTACTCGACGACGATCTCTCACCATTCTTTCTTGTATATGTCGGAGATCTTCTTGCTGGGATGTACTTCCAAGACGAGTGAAATCGGTTTCCACAAAATTCGCATTATTTTCAAAACATCATTCAAGCAATTCGTAATGTCGGAATTTCACATGGAGTAATGTTGCCAGGTAACCTGGCCTGCGAACGGACACCTTTAAAATATAGATATATATAAACATATATATAAATATATATATATATATACATATATAAAAACTCCCGGCTCGATTTACTCGGGCTTGCGAGCCACGTGGTCTGACCGGAACCGACACGATTAGTAACCTCGCTACGCTCGGCCTTCAGCCTCGCTTCGCGAGGAATTATTGTATTATTACTATTATTATTATTCTAATTACTGGTATTGATATTATTATTATCATTTTTTTTTATGTTAAACATAATATACTGTTATGGGGTGGGGGTGTATGTCCTAATCTGGGAAAAGGTTCCTCTGCTACTTCAAGCAATACAGCTTTCTTTTGAATAGGGTTTGTATCAGAGGTGGTAAAAATTACTCAACTCTGAACAATACCATTTCTTCTTTTAGGCTTAGAGTCTAGTCATGATTGTCACAGCCAAAGGATCTTGAAATTCCCTGACTTTTTCCTGGAAAATGTAAAATTTCCCTTACCAACTAAATTAGAAAAGTCACAAATTAGTCCTGGTAATGGTCTCCAACCTCTCCTCACAGCCAACCCCTAAACCCATTTATTTAATATGCTTTCAGAAAGTCACACACAGTGAACATCAATTTATAGTTTCTTAAGATAACAAAGTCATGGAAAAAGGATTGATTTTCTTGAAAATCCAAAATCAGCTTTTAATCAGTCATGTAATTCTATCAATCCAACACATTTCGTGTCACATTCTTGGTTACACCAAACCAACACTGAATTGCCAAGAATCAAATCAGCACTCTTAAATTTCACATTTTCCTGACTTCTCTCAAATACTTAAACTTTTCCTGACTTTATTTGAAATTCCCTGACTTTTCCCTGACCGTAAAGAATTTTCTTACCCTTACCATTTCCTGACCTGTGGCAATCATGTTAATGCAGTTAGTTTGGAAAATCATGATTGAAAGCATAGGGCATTTAGGAAACTTCAATGATTTGTTATTACATACAGCAACCTTGCAATGAATATATAAGAAAGATTGTAGAAATTTTGGCATTACAAACTTTATTTTCTCCCTTATAGAGTTTTTCAATTGTAAAAGGTCAACTGTATATTGTGGTTGTTATTAAATATTTGTATTTGACATCATAAAAATGAATTAAACAGGATTAAGGAAAAAGGTTAAGATTTTATGCTTCATTTTGCAAAGTAGGCCTTAACTTTTCATTTGTGAGAAAATGGTGGGGGCTAAGAGAGTAATTCCAAGGGATACATGGAACTCAAAGGTAAACATGCATTTTGAAATGGCTATGGAACTTGTCTGTCCCAACGAAGCCTTTTAATTACTTAATACATATATGTAGCAAAGAAATATAGCAAAGAGAAATACTACTCAGAAGTCAGTAATAACATCAAATAATTGCATTGATCACTGATAATATTGCAGAACCAGTCACTTATTGTTTGCTATCTTTTCTGTTAAAAATGCTGAACATAGCTGCTACATCAAACAAATCTACAATATATTTTCACTGTTGCAATGATATCAGATCACATAATTATAAATAATTGCTATGACAACCGCAATCTCTGTATTGGGAATTTCTTTAAAATGGAAGGCAATCGTTTCACTACGAAAAATACCTACTTGCATTCTCATTGCAGTATAAATACTACGTGACTGTCATCTTTCATTTCTTTGCGGTTGGTTACTGTTTCCCCTTTCCTGAAACTTTTTTCACGACAATATGGTAATCTATTTCTTCGTTCGTCCTCTGATTCTGTCTGTACGCTGTTGCCATGATTTTCCTTAAGTTCTGTTTTCATTGCAGTTTGCCTTGTGATTATCATATTTTCCAGTGTATCTCAATATTTTTGAAGTCCTACTCGGTTTCCGTTCTAAGTCTGTCATGTCCTGTATAGCAAAAACGAGTCTTTGTTACTATCTATAACAAATTCAATTTCCCATCTAACTTGATTGCATTCCTGGTCCTTTTCCTTGCTGTTTCCTTTCCCTTTTTTGAGCGAGCAGTTGTTGTCTCTGCTGCGATGTCTCTTGTTATCGTCCCTGCCGTAGTTTGTTAATCTATTCTTTGAGTCGCCGCTTCCCGTGCGCTGATTTTTGCGGCATTCAAACTTACTCGACGACGATCCCTCGCCGCTCTTTCTTGTATATCTCGGAGATCTTCTTGCTGAGATGTACTTCCAGGATTAGTGAAATCGGTTTCCACAAAATTCACATTATTTTCAAAACATCATTCACGGAATTCGAAATGGCGGAAATTCACATGAAGTAATGTTGCCAGGTAACCTGGCCTGCGAACGGACACCTTTAAAATATAGATATATATATATATATATACATATATAAAAACTCTCGGCTCGATTTACTCGGGCTTGCGAGCCACGTGGTCTGACCGAAGGCGACACGATTAGTAACCTCGCTACGCTCGGCCTTCGGCCTCGCTTCGCGAGGAAAAACTCTCGGCTCGATTTACTCGGGCTTGCGAGCCACGTGGTCTGACCGGAAGCGACACGATTAGTAACCTCGCTACGCTCGGCCTTCGGCCTCGCTTCGCGAGGAAATATATATATATATATACATATATAAAAACTCCCGGCTCGATTTACTCGGGCTTGCGAGCCACGTGGTCTGACCGGAACCGACACGATTAGTAACCTCGCTACGCTCGGCCTTCGGCCTCGCTTCGCGAGGAAATATATATATATACATATATAAAAACTCTCGGCTCGATTTACTCGGGCTTGCGAGCCACGTGGTCTGACCGGAACCGACACGATTAGTAACCTCGCTACGCTCGGCCTTCGGCCTCGCTTCGCGAGGAATAAAACGATAGCGTTTCCAGTTTGAAGTAATTCCCAACACAGAGAGTTGCAGTTGTTATAGCAATCATTTATAACGATGTGATCTGATATCATTGCAACAGTGAAAATATTGTAAATTTTCTTGATCTAGCAGTTATGTTAAACATTTTCAACAGAATATGTACCCTGTGTCACTATAAAGTACTGGTTCTGCAATATTATCAGTGATCAATGCGATCATTTCAAAATAAAGCAAATGTGATTACTGAATTCTGAGTAGTATTTCTCTTTGCTATATATATATGTATGTATTCTCTGATTGAAAGGTTTTAATAATATTGCGTAGAGACAACAAGTTTCAAAGCCTTTTCACAATGGGTCAGTTTTACCTTAGAGTGCAATGACCCCCCCTCCCCTGATAATATTGCTTTCTAGAACCCCTGCCCTTTTTTCACAAATGAAATCTTAATTCAAGCCTTAATTTGCAAAGTTAGACATAACATATTAACTTTGTTACTTTCTGCTGTTTACTTTATTTTTATGATGTCAAATATCAATATTTCATAACTACCACAACATGCAATTAACCTTTTACATTAGAAAAACTCTATAAAGAAGGAAATAAATTTTGTAATGCCAAAATGTTTATGATCTTTCTCATATATTCATTGCAAGTGTGCTGTATGTAGTAACAAGTGTTTCAAGTTTCCTAAATGCCCTATGCTTTCAATAATGATTTTCCACACAAACTTTATAGACAAATGACTACACTAGATTTTAAGCCTTTAAGAAGAAATGGTATTGTTTGGAGCTGTTTTTATTACTACCACCTCTGATGGAAAGCCTATTAAGAAGATTTTTGTATTGCTTTTAGTAGCAGAGTAACAATACCTTTACCAAGATTAGGACATGAATCCCACCCCATAAAAATATATTATGTTTAACATAAAAAATATAACAATAATAATAATATCAATACCAGTAATAAGAATAGTAATGATAATAATAATGATAATAATATAATGATAGTTCTTCTCGTTACTATATGTCATTGGTTACAGTTCAATACCTCTGACTGCCATGACTTTTTCGATGAAATACCGTCCTTATATTAAATCTTTCTTCTGCAGTTTTTATAATAGAAATTTTCATATATTCAAAATAATATACTATTCTATGGTTGGGTATGGATATTTTGCCTGTTTCTGTAACAGCACAATTAAACTTTCATGTGGTATATACTTTTGACTGATTGATGTTGATTTCACATTATTTTCTTACAGGAGTACATAGTGCAGCAATCTTTTTGAACATAGTAAGATTTCAATAACTCTTTCTTACATGTATTGTTTTTATGATATGACCTAAAAATAGCACAACCACATACTATACAGTTGGCACTCACTATTACCAAACCTTTATTCAAAGCTTTTGTAGAATCCAATTGTTCTACCCCCAATTTTTTTTTATGTAATGACATTGTATCTCACACTTCTGTTGATATGGCATCTCTTTTGAGGGAAGAGGAATTTTTCTATCTACCACTGGGGGTACCATTGCAACTGAAAAGAGTACACAAATTAAAACATGCACTATTCATAATGCTCTCAATTGTGGTTACCCGGGAATGAAATAATGGCTGCAGTAGACAATAAAATATCTAATCAGAAGATTCTTCTTACAATGAATCTCATGCAATTATAACCAAAAAACATAAACAAAAAATAATTGGAGCATTCAACTCATCCTCTGTGTAAGAACATATTGTGTTCAAAAGTGATGTACAACAAAGAAAACAAAGCAGTAGAGACTAAGAAAATAAAACTAAAGAAAAAAACAGGTTTCTACACCGTGGTAAACACAAGCATTCATATCAACTCTTCAAGATTTCACCTGCAAAAGATTTACAATCATTTTCAATTTGTGTCAAGTGAATATTATTGTGATACTTCATCGACTCTGTATTCCCTGTCAAGATAATAAATAATTTTACTTCTATTCCCTCTGGTGCAATCTCAGTGGCAGTGAAAGAGCTAAATGAAGGTCAATTTTTAAGCACTGTGTTGAGTGGTATACTGGTCATGTAATTTGCACCAGGTGTCACTAATTGTGTCCCAAACACAGCATAAGAAATAAAATAATGGGGATTACGCTAATATAAAAAAAAAAAATATATATAAAAAAAAAATAAATAAAATATGAAAGCATTGTGACTTCTTCAAAACTAGCTTCGCGAGGTTTTTGCGGGAGTCGTATTTCTAGTAACTGTCTGACTCAATCACATAATGAGGCGCTTCGCCGGCTGTGCATAGACAAGTTTGGACTCTGCTAACTTACATTGTTTATCGAGATATTAAATGTGTCAACGTGGTTTACAGCTCGAAGTACGGACATGCAACACTCTGAGGAGATTCTTGGTTTTCTGATAGGCTGACGTCTTCTCTTTCTTCAGTTGCCAGCGATCTCCTAGATGAAGTGATGGTGCTCAAGCCTGGAGGGGGTGGGGGGGACTCCCATATGGAGTGGACGGGGATGCTCGTCGGAAATTTTGCATTTCACTCCAAAAAAGAGACCAATCTGGGCGCTGCCGAAGCTTATGCAGACCCCTAAAAGAGACCTGTATCGACGAGTTTCTGTTCGTCGAGTTTCGTATTACACTCTTGTAAAACAATAGACAAAGACATTTTGTTACAGTAGACTTCAGATATTAATGGTATGGAAAATTTTGCTTATATGAATTGAGTAAATGTAAAGAATCAAAATTCTTTCTGTTTTGTTATTTCTTCGCGTGCAACCCTTGACGAGACCTTGACGGCTAAAGATAATGACATTTTGCCCAGATCACCCTAAGCGAGACCAAAATCCGAAATTTACACCCCTAAGCGAGGCGACGAGCATCCCCGTCCATTCCATATGGGAGTCCTCCCTCCCCGGGTGCTCAAGATGTTGGAGATATTCCTCTGTTCTTTCTCTGAAAGGGAACTGTAAACATTGAGGTTCTGACCATTTTTGTGGCCAGAGATTTGGATGGTATGAGTAGGGGGAACCTCTTGGTCGTTTAACTTTTGGATCATTCGCTTTCTTCCGGTTCATGAGGTGCTTTGAACCAGCTGAGGGCTTTGAAGAGTTTGCCATCATCGTTAAGTTCACCCTTAAATGAAACGGGCTGTCCTCTACGTTCATTTGTTCCTGTTTTTAAGAAGCATAAAGGTGGAAGGCTCGCACTGGATTTATGTCACTCGCTGGAACAGAAAACATTTTCGTCTTAACTGTGCGAGTGTCTAATGGTTCAGTGCCCGTTCTTGTTTTTGTTTGTCTCTCGGTATATTCGAGAAATTCCGTTCCATCCGCACTGGTTTGAAGCTTAAGATCGCCCCACCTCATATTTCTATGTTCTTGGCACCCTCTTAAGCCAAAGTGCTGGGTGTTGTTTAACCATAACGTGTTTAACAAGGTCTCCGGAGATGAAAGACCCAAAATTTCTTTGTCATAAAGAACACCGACCTCTTCGTCAGTCAGAGCGCGAGCTACCTTTGTCTTGTTTCCCTTTCCCGCTTTTTTCAAATCCTTCTGCTTTGCAATAGTCTTTCCCTGGTTTTTCTAAATTCTTCCGTAAACGGCGGTCAAAGCTGGATACAAACGACTGTAGATTCGTTGGTTCATATTCTCCTGCGTCCTTTTTTTTTCCACTTCCAGAATGAATGCGCACAGCATTTTATCGAGCTCTCTCGGTTAATTTTTTTTGGAATTCTTTGTCTTTTATTCTCTTAAAGACTTTTAGCAACGAAACATCCCTTTTGGTTTTACTCAATGTGTTTTTGTTTGCTTGCTCCTCGGTAAAATCCTCTAAAGTTTATTCAGGTGGTACAAAACGTGCGGTAGCCATGTTTTACGAAAAACACAAACATGTTTTCTCAACCGGCGCGCCTCAAAACCTATTGGAAACCTATTTGAGTGGGAAAAATCCGGCCCGTGGGCCGTATCGTAAAAAGCTGGACCAGTTATGCGCGCAATTTGAGGATTTAGAATTCTGGCCCGCTCAGATGATTTAGAAAAAAAAATGATAACCGCTTACTAACCGAGCGCGAGGGCCAATATTCCCCAGTACGGCCCTAGCAAGCTCGGTTAGTAAGTTGTTTATTAGATGGTACTCTATTTCTGATAGGAAATGTTCGTCTTCTTCATCCATCTTTGAAATTTCGGAAAAATTTCAATATTTTTAGCTTCTTCTGGTAGTTTCACTGTGAAGAATGACAAAATTCACAGTTTTTTTTCGCAATTTTGTTGCAAATTTTGAATTTGCCGGCTTCGCTCCTAAACAAAAATACACGGGTTGGACCGTTTCCATGGAAATGGTCCGTGCTGCAAAATTCTGACCGAGAAAGGACCAACCAGAGCACAGGGATTTGCCTAAGATTGGCTTTGCCATATAATAATAAAGGATATTACATATGTGTGGATATAAATGATATCACACATGTAGGATGTAATTGGGGATAGCGTTTTCAGTGATTTGCTACCACTCTGTCCTCGGTATACCTTTAAATTTACATAATAAAAAGTAAATTACGTAGTTGCTAATAAAACACTTCTATGGTTCGCTGCGTTTACTTAATAAATATTTTACGACACTAGAAAGAGAAATTTCGTATCTTTGCGCAAACTTGAAATACCTCTACATCTTCAGAAATTCCCTGATTTCCTTTTATTTATTTATTTATTTCTCGATTTTTTTATATGTGTGATTAAGACTTGCCGACGATAATATAAGAAATACTCCTTACAGATTGGTTGATTCCCACTCCACTGACCGCTGGGCAAGCATCGCCTCACTGCTGGGCCGCGCATGGTATATCCCGGATGACACAGGTATCTGACATATTCTCCAACCCAGTATCCACTGGTGATACTAACTGCGTTTTCTGGTCTACCTGGATTGCCACAGTTTACAAGAGCTAAAAAGGAAAAGAAAACAATACAAACTTTTTAACGCAGTCGAAAGCAGTATGGCAGTCATCAACGTTCATCATTTCAAGCTTCATCACTCTCACCCACTCGTCACTCTCTCTTACTCACTCACTCAGTCTCTCCCCCACGTATTTACTCTTTCCATTTACTCACCTAATTACCCAAGCACTAACGCACTCACTTACTTACTCACCCACTCACTCATTCACTTTCTCACTCACTCAATCACTCAGTTATTCACCTAGTTACTCAACTACTCTCGCACTTACTCAAACCCTCACAAACGCACTCTCGTTTACTCACGAACCCACTTATTCACTCATTTACTCAATGTCGGTCACTCAATCACGCACGTAATCTCCCACTTACTCAACGACTTTCAGCTACTTACTCTATCACTTCCTCTCACTCTTAGTCGCTCACCGACCGACCCACTTACTCACCCATTTATTCTCTGAGGGAAGCAGGGTTAGCGCTGTGGTAAGAACGCTCGATTTCCACCAATGTAGCCCGGGTTCGATTCCCGTTGTCATATGTGGACTGAGTTTGTTGGTTCTCTACTTTGCTCCGACAGGTTTTTCTCCAGGTGCTCCGGTTTTCCTCTCTCCAAGCCATTTTGTACTTTACAGTGTCCCCAATTAGTACGTCAGTGCCAGATACAGTTGACACTCAAGTAAAGGTCATTATTATTATTATTACTATTATTATTATTATTATTATTATTATCATTATTCACTCATTTACTCACTCACTTAATCAACCGTTAATACATTTGCTCTCAGTCACTCAACCTGTCACTCGTTCAATCACTCTCACTCACTGACTCTGCAACTTCCTCTGACTCTCAGTTACTTACCTCCCTTTTCCTCACTTTCACGCACGCAGGCACTAAACTTACTCGTTCATCACTCACATATTCACTCTCTCACTTATTCAATCACTTTCAGTCATGTACGCATAAACGCACTTCCTCGCCTGCTCTCTCACATACCAATAGAATTTATGACTGGATGGATCCATTGATAAATCGATCGAGGCTTAACCGTCGAACTCAAAATTGACAATAAGACTAGCAGTAAATTTTTGTTTATCATTGGAGCAAAGAGAGAACCATAAACAAATTCAACCCACATTAGACGGCACGAATCGAACTTGCATCGCAGTTAAATAGGTGGGCGGGGCGTGCTCTCACCACTACGCCAACATTCCCCCCCGCAAAATGCATGGAACGGTGGTCACTGCCTAACAATTAATTAATTTAAATTAATATAAAGCAATCCACTTACCTAGTTTGGAAGTGCTTTCTACCGAATTGTTGTACATATTGCGCGCAATGCATTTGTAAGTGGACTGGTTAGCGGCTTGGAATTCATCAATAGCAAGTACACTGGTGAATTCATCTGCAGTGACGTAATTAATGACGGGCATAATGACGTCATTCCTGTACCACATGACAGTAGGTAGAGGAGACCCTTTGGCTGAGCAATTAACCCGAACTGATTCTTTTAATCCATTTACTGAAATAGATGTTGGTGGTGCAGTGGCAAAAAAGGGCTTCTCTGAAAAGCAAAAGTTGCAAATTTATTAAGCCAGGTAAACAGAGAAAAGTACAGTGAAGGTTTAAATGAGAAGTGAGAGAAACCGGAGGAAATAAGTTCTGAAATAACTTGTTAGAAAAGATGAATATTGTAAGGACCCACCTATTGTCTCTACTTTAAGAAAGATTCCATGAATGATTGAACCATACTTGTTGGATGCTCGACAAATATACAGCCCTTTATCTCCGTTTTGAGTATTGTTTATATAAAGACCATCACTTGTGAATGACGTACGACCCCGAGGGAGGAGTGCTTGTGGAGATCTGCTCCATTTGACCACGGAGGTAGGGTGACCTATGACGTCAAATGGCAACTTTGTGGTTTTGTTGAGATAACCTTTAACCTCACCGGGTGGTAAAGTTTTGAATCTTGGAGAACCTGTGTCAATGATTTAAGAGGAAACCAGTCCAATGAGTAACTTGTAGGTTGCGTGGAATCGCTAGGGTGTCCAAGTACCCACGGATGACCACGAATGACTACGCGTGACCAGGACTTACCACGATTTAGAATTCACCACAATATTTTCGTGATATCATAATTATGAAGGTCTTAATAGTCAGAAATACGTAATAATTGCTATAACACTACAAATAAGTCATTATCAGCGAGTAAAATATAAACAAATTATTGTATATTGTTTGTTTTCCGAAAAAAGGCAGGCTTTGGATTGGATTAGGGTATAGAGAGAACAAACACTTTTTTTTTAACATATTTGATAATTCAGGAGCGTAAACGGTAACTGATTGTCTACTTGATCTTTTTCTAAGTTATGCATGGCAGTTCCAGTTATCTGAAAACCTGAGCCCTCTTAATACATATTATTAAACATAAAACACCATTTCTGAATTAACACCAGTATTTCTTGAATGCGCTATCAATGTGGGCTGCACTTGGTTACTAGGGATTCTAAAAGTGGCCTAACTTGTGAACATGGCGTAATGTACCCTCCTACAAGAGACTATGGACTCTTGCTAGACAAAAGATAGTACTCAAGTTGCAAGGTTCCAGTTCAACCACAACTGCTCATATAGTGTACAGAGATAAAAACTGGCACTACAACTAGTTTAAATGTTGATTAAAGGACAAAGAAATAATAGTGCTCACCAATAACCACCAGTTCTATGCTTTTTGTTACATTTCCAAACACATTTTCTGCTCGACATGTATACACGCCCTTATCTTCATAGCGTGCATCAGTGATCTCCAGTCTCCCACCAACTGGTTTGTACCGTTGACTGTGGTTGCCATGGTTATTACTAGGTTTACACCACGTAATATGTGGCTCTGGAAACCCACGTGTTTTGATGTTGATAGAAATGTTACCACCGACTCTGACGGTTAACAATGACGGATGTTTGCTTGTGAATCGAGGAGCAGCTGAAACAAAAAGAAAAAAATTTAAGTATTGAAATCTGCTGCTATTATATATAAATAATCAAAGGGCTCTTGGAGCGAGTTCTTCCATTGTAATGGACAATTTTCATTGTACTGTTGAATGCTGCTAATTTGAGCCAAAGACTGATCAGGACTTGTTTATTTGAGATACAACAAATATAGACTGGTTGGTTCCTGTTCAGCTGTTCTGTTATTAATTAAAGAGATGGGTAAAGCGAAATTACACAATTAAGAATCATCTATATTTGTGATTATCACTTCACGGCTCGACATGCGGGAAGGTTATTTGACCTTTTGTGAAGGCGTAATTTCGTCAACATCAACTGCAGTTATAAAAGAATCACAAACGAAAAAAATTGTACGAGGAAGCAAGAAATGTGTCTTTCGTGCGCAGTATAAGAGTCTATGAGTTATCGATGGGTCATCAATAGCATCAATAGGTAATCAATTACATCAATGAGTAATCGATAGGCCACAATGTCTTCGATTACTAATCGATTACTCATTAATCATCGCCAATAATCAATGAATAATAAACTGATTAGCCATCTATTACTCATTGATAACCAATTGATGTTATTAATCATCGATTAGTTATGTCTGGCATTTAGTACAACCTGGCTTCCTCCCCACGAGTGGACCGTGTAATTCAAGTTAAATTAATGAAAAACGTGTTAGCTTTACTTGACATCACTGACCAGAGGTTTTAGAGCACATAGTATTCAAGGATATGGGAATATTCCACTCACAGAACTTTCCTGGTTCGGTTTGAGTCTGAGGCGATATTCTCTTCACAAATTCTTTGATGTAGGTCTCATTGACTCCAGGGCCTTTACCAGGTGGGCCTCGTGGGCCTCGGGGCCCTCTTTTACCAGGTGGCCCTGCTGAGCCGGTGCGCCCACGATGGCCTCTTTTTCCAGGAGGGCCCGGAGGACCTGAGAGATTAATCAATAAAAAATAAAGACAGCTGATTCCCTAAATTTTCCAAAGACCTGGTCTCTCTGGGGAAAAGGGAGATGGTGGGGGGAGGTGTGGTTGAGGCCCTTGACAATCATCAGTTGCATTAGATGGAGCCCAACCCACTGCCCTTCCCCCCTAAAATGACACAGTGCACTGAAAGACACTGAAGGTATGATGGGGGCCTCATCTTTGCTCCTTTATCTCCTTAATTAACCTTGGTGCAAGGTTCAGCTCCAAGGAAAAATGGCCTTGCACATTACGACGGCACTTGACATCCAGATTTGGTACACTTCGCAAAGTATATAACTTAATTTGAAAATAATAACCAGGTTTAACCTATGGACTATTTCTGCGTGATGCACTTTGTTTCTAGAAAACTAACTTGACTTGTGGAAAATGGAGACCGAAAGAATACGAAAGAACTTGTTTGAAGTGCTCTTTTAAACGTGAGGGGCATTAAGGGCCGCCCATGAAAGCAAAGTTTAGACCGAGCTTAACAAAACCGCAGTCTACATTGCATCTCGACCACCGTGGTTTACAAACCTCTAACACACGTTGGTGTCACCGTCTGATTTGTTGTTTTCATGATCTGCAAATGACAAGAAAATGCTAAAACAATCTCGGCTCTTACTTTTCCTCGTGTTAAATCAGTTCTTGTCGCAAAAGGCTAACGCTCGAAACATCTAATAGCAATACTTTAATCCTACTGCGATATAGACTTACTTTATTAAACCAGATTTTGTGGGTTTCGATATCCTTTCCAATACAGCAGATACAGCACCAGTTGATTTAGAAACTAACTCCTTGCACACTACTCCAAGTTCGGCTTACAAGTGTAATTTTGATGTCAACAAGTAAATAGTAACTGAGTAGTATAATCAGCGGCCGATTTATCTTAATTTAGTCAAAATACAGCACTTCGTATAATACCTTACCAAGGTCTAACCGCAGAAGCTCACTTCATCTCTTAAGAGATAAATAAATAAACGTTTCTTAGCACTGATGATAACAAACAAACCTGAACATGCTGCAGCCATTTCTTCAGACAAATTGTCTTATACACATCTGAAGAGGATGATCCGTGGACAGCTTCAGATTCAGTGGAGCGTCGGTTTATTTGGCTCGCTGCTCTTTCACCTGGAGTACCATCTGAAGCGTCCGTCCTGACTGTGTTCTTTAATGTCTGTGACAGAAATTCCCCTCTGAACGTGCTAAGTTCTCTTTCGAGGTAAATCACTTTGTAACTAAGTAATGCCACGGACGCAAGAGTGAAACCAAAGTGGAGAAAACACGCGATGCCAGAGAAGCTCGCAGAAGATTTGTTCGCAGCCATCATCTAAGCGGCGACACAGTAATTTTGCTTTGCTTTGTGAATTCGATATAAGTTATGAAATTTCATCTACAATACACACTGGTTTCCTCGTGACTGGAATACCTTTCGTCCATATTTGGATCTCTTTGGCATTGATACAGATGCTGGCGGCGACGAAATATCCAACACGAAGTAAATAGATATCAGATAAATTTTGACAATGATGAACTGAAATCTGTTTAATGTTGAACTTGGTTGAAGCCCTTTTTTTCTAGGGTCACACTGCTACACAAGTCTGTTTATTAGTCGTACAAACTGCAGTGTTTTACAGGAATTTTTATCTGCTACTGAGAAATATTGTATCTGAACACACGTAAAAATATGATAAGTGTACTTATGTCAATAAGATAAGTTAAGGTAGTTTCGCTTGATTCATGTTTTGGACAGTGACAGAAAGTGAGAAAGGGAAACAGCAAAGGATAGAAACCCGCATCTTTTAAGCATTTAAAGAGCACAGTTTTTTTACTTTCCACATTGTTTATTAGTTTTATTGGCTTTGTAAAAAAAAAAAAAATTATAGTCTTTTTTTAATCTTTTTGGCATGGATAACAGATGCTGGCGGCGGCCAAATTAATATCCAAGACAAAGTAAATAGACATCAGATGAAATAATATGTCTGGAATAAGGTATTAATCTGCCACTACATGTCACCAGTATCAAGCGCTGGAGACAAACCACGTGACCTATCATCAGTTCAACACCGAGGCAATCATGAAATAACTTTCGATTAGTGACAATAAATCCATTTAATTTCAGATTTCGAGGCAGGCTGATTTAAACAGGTTTAAAACGTTCGAAAGAGGAGCGAATAAAAAGTTAATTAAATGCAATGTTTTTTTACTGACGCTGAGAAAAAAATATACCTCCACAATTATAATAATCGTACAAACTCTAATTATTATGTTGAACGAATGCAGTAAATTAAAAATGACTCAGTAAAGAAAAACCTTCATACTGAAAACCACACAATAAGTCTAAAAAATATAAAAATATAAAAAAACCACGCAAAATATAGAAAACCACACAATAAATCTACTGCAGTTGAAAACCTCATAAACGATCTATTTCGAGGCTGTTCTGAAGGAAAACTTTTAACAAACAAACGTAAGTACAATAAGTGCTCTATTCCATAAAGAGAGCATATAAGATAAAGTGAAGAAAGCAACGACACTGACACAAGTTAAAGTAAACCATCCATTGCAGTTGGCTGTGGTGCATTTTTCCCACAATAGCGGAAATTACACCCTGGAGTTGGTCCCAGTTTGTACACGTAAAATGTACCACAGTTTCGCACCAAGATTTTCTTCTGATATTGACAACAGCCTGAAAGGTAATTTCCAAAACAAACTCGTCGTTCAACGCAACCATCATCCTTCATATATGGATGCATACCAAACAACCATCCGGGGTACTGGGTGTTACATCTGCCGGAGCCTTGGCAACGGTTTGGCATTTGAACACCCGCAGAACCCGAAAATCGGTACCAGCCCTCCGCCAGGTTGTTATCGCATTTTCCCAGCAGATGACCGCTCATGAGGTTTCTGTCATGCTCAGTAAGAAGACGATAATGCTGACACTCGTACGCCACCAGTCCCACATTGTAACCTAGCAACGAAATCACTTCAGTGAAATTCAGGTGAAAAAGTTCTAAAAATAACTGCCAAGATAAAAACTTATAGTGCGACTACTCTAAGGGACGGACGACTAGAAAAGTGATGGGGGAGTGGGGGGGTGGGGTGGGGAATTTTCAGCTTGCACGAATTTTTTTTTCGCTCACTGCTTGTGCAGGAATTTTTCTTGTCAGGTGAACCCCTCTGCACGAGTTTTTTTTACTGCGTGTGAAAAAGTCACAATTGGACCTTCCTTCTGCATGAATTTGCATGAATTTGTTTTCTTGGCATTTTCCCTTGCATGATTTTTTTTTGGTTTTTCCCCACCCCCCCCCCCCCAATCACTTTTCTAATTGTCCGTCCCTAACCAAGGTCACCCAAATAAATTTTTCTACAAATTTTGAATTTCTGTTTTTGACGCTAACAACCTGATTTTTTTTACCAACTAAGATAAATCTATCTCAATCTTGATATGTTTTGTACAGTTATGGAGCAATTATAAGCATTTTATAAGCATCGCTAGTACTTACAGTAAGGTACTAGTACTTACATCGCCCGTCTTTGCCACACACCCTAGCCGACGACCCGTATAACATACAGTCTGGATTGCAAGCGAATCGAACGATACTTCCAGCCACTGCATCGGTTTCACTTATTTTATAGCCGTCAACAGGGTCGTGTAGCTCGCGACATTTCTTGAGTTCTGCAAAAAGTCTCCTTTATTAAGTTGCTTGTATGCTAGAATCACCTCCCAACTATCCTTACCTCCACCCTTTATTTTGCTTTCTTCTCGTCTCCCCTCTGCCCCACCCCTGTATTCCACTCTCCACTGTCTTCTCTGACCTTCCCCTTTCTTATCCTCTTCTCTTCCC
This sequence comes from Ricordea florida, assembly GCA_949710005.1. Lineage (NCBI taxonomy): Eukaryota > Metazoa > Cnidaria > Anthozoa > Corallimorpharia > Ricordeidae > Ricordea > Ricordea florida. Next base: position 5,606,276 of record OX453277.1, read on the forward strand.
TCCCCTCTTCCTGCCTCTCGACCCTACCTATTTTCTCGACTCTCGTCTACCTACCTGTTTCCTCCTTTCCTAGTTTACCTTCCAGCCGGTTCTCCTTCTTTGTTCTCCTCCTCTCTTACCTTACAGTAAACTATTATATCGTGAAGAAATGATTGTATGATACCACCGTATCTTCTAATAAGTTTTACAATTTTACCAACCCGTTATGTCAACTTACGTATCTTTGTGGTATATGAAAAGGGCTCAGGTTGAACAGCAGTAGTTCCAACACAATTGTATTCGCCTTGATCACGAGGTCGCAGTCGCTCCAAGCTTAATTCACCAATCACCTGATCACCAAACACGTAAGACCTTGTTGGCATGGCAACGCCATCATTGTACCACGTGATGTTCGGCTGAGGATTTCCGCGGGCTGAGCAGTTGACACGAACGGGCTTATCAAAGTCTTTAATCGTCACAATGCTGAGAGGAATTATTCTCACTTCCACTGGCTCTAAGCAAATAGCAAAAGAAAAACCAAATTTACTTCGTTGTAAAGGTTCGGTCAAAACTGATATTTTTTTGTTTCGTTTTGTTCTGTTTATTTTGTTTTTGTGTGTGTGTTTGTGTGTGTGTGTGTGCGTGTCCGTCTAGGGTTCACAATTTCGCGAAGTTTTTGGTTTTGTATTGCTATATTGTTTGCATTTATTTATACCTTGCATTAAACATAAACCATTCTATGAGCAGCTTTACAAAATCCGGCACACAATGACAAAACTTCCATGTTTCGGTGGCCTTCGCAGCATGACAACGAATGGTCAGTAACACTGCATGCTTTGATCCGCAGATGAATTAGTGAACAACCACACTGTGAAGTAAAAGAAACAACACAGCACTACAGCGAAGATTACCAAACAATGGCCATACTGCATTATATCCACAGCGTATAGTTCAGTGGTTTTCCAAAAACACATAGGTTGATTCCCAGATAAGAAAATGTAAATCCTTATTTTTAGTGGACTAAACAATACTATAGTACAGTACTGCTTGGCAACCATGGTTTTCCAAAGAATCACCATACGGCATGTCTTAAATGACCTGTCAAAAAATGTTAGTAGTTTAAGGGCCAACTCACCGTAGGTTTCTACGGTGACCGTGGTGCCTCCCATCACAGAGCCAGCGGGAGTTGACGCATGACACATGTAAATATCTTCGTCTTCTTTGATCGGATTTGTTAAGAACAAGTTGTTATTGCGAATATAATGTCTTCCAAACGGCAGCTCCTTGTTCCCCTGGCGGCGCCATTCGACCTTAGGAGTTGGGAAGCCCTCCACGGCACATTTCAGTTCAGTTACTTGTTCAGTAAAGGCAGTGATGGTTGGTTCGGGTGCAATCGTAAAGGTGGGCTGTGCTTAAATAAAAACATCACAGCATCATAGGCACGCAGTGCGTACAATACTGGATGAACTAACCATAAAGGGACGACGACATCACACATACATGCATAGTGGTTTATCAGGTTTCTTAGAACCATGAAGATAGATAATGATAAAAAATTTGTATAGAGCTCTTTTTCATATGGATATGTTCAAAGGCGCTTTACATCAATTCTATTTATTACTTTATTAACTCATTTTTGTCAGGCACAAAAAGCACAAAATTGACCACAATGGACATTTTATTTAATATCTCAACAGGTATTTACAGCAATGTGGACTACTATATCTCAATTGAAAGGGGATAAAATGGGCTTCTTATAAAAAAAAGAATCTCATCATGACATCCAATAATATTTCAGTAAAAAAATCCTAATTAGCATAAATTTGCATAATTATTCATGAGATTTGTGGAAAAAATGAAATTTTTCCAGAATGATAGGTTATTGTACAGAACTGTTAAAAAGAAAAATGTTCCTCATCATATCAGGAGAGTGTCCTGAAAATCTGGCTGAAAAAGATAAAATCTAAAATTAGATATGATTTTTTATATACAACCATGTTAGTACATGAAAATCGGCAAAAATTTTTTTTTTTTGGAAAATGTTGTTTGCAGGTGTATCTGTTTAGGGCTGGGTCTGAAAGCATTGAAAAAGGAAAAAGGGCCCCCCCTCCCCCCGAGGGACCCTCCTCCACCCCTGCCAATCATTGGCAGGCCCCACTGCTAATGCTGCACCTAACTCACAATAACGTTAATTTGGTACTAACCTAAGTCATATAAACTACAGTATTTTTTTTGGTATTTCTTTATTTTATTATTTTTTTATTAATTATTTTTATATATCAAGAACAATGCATAATAGAGATAATAAACTATGAATTTAAGTGTTGTGATACTCCCTGGTGTGAAACTCCGCAAAGCAGTTCTTATCCCCCGTCACATGCATGTAGCTCTTGTTGCATTGTGGTGCTCTGCAAAAAGAATACACCCTATTGTCAGCCTTGGTTTTCTTGTAGCACACGACACAGCGTTTCTTCTCCTTGGAGAAAACTGGAATATGCACAGTTTCGAACTCCCCCGGAGGAGGAGGAGCTGGTTTCGCTGTGCCATGTACAGGTGGTACATCATATTCAGGGAAATCACACAATTGTCTTACAAGCTCTTCCCTGAATTGAGCCAGTGAATAATCAGGTGACCTACGAAGGGCTTCATTGTCAGGAAACTTAGCCTGGTGCTCTTTGAAAAGAATAAAACTGTTAACTACAGCTATATCAATGAGGTGGAAAAACAAAGTTTTCCACCACCTCATACACTTACGTAAGACATTATTGGTAGCTAAAATCTGATCAGATCTGTCGACTGCATTCATATATTTATTATAATTACTAATAGTTTTGGGCTGTGGTACCACTTTAGTGCTCCACACACCAGCAGTCTTAGATTTACGGGACACCTGCACCTGATCATTAGCATTATCTATGGTTGTTAACATTGAAACGACTTTATTATCCACCCACTGCAATGCTAAACAGGGGGGATCCCTATGCCAACGCATACTTCCCCTTTTTTCTTTCTTGGCCCATGCCTTGCCATTCTTCAGAATAGGAGGAAAATCTCTTCTGGTCTCCATGATGGTACCTGTGGCAGGGACCCCTACTGTAAACAAATGTTTAAATAGGGTCACTGAAGTGTAAAAATTGTCAACAAATAAATGGTAGCCCTGATTTAGGAAATGTTCCATTAGTTTCACAACAACATCAAAGCCAAGCCCATTTGCACTAACAGTCTGCCCTGCTGCTTTACCAATGTAGACATCAAAGTCCACAGTGTAGCCATTAGAGCTGTCTGCTAGCACCCAGAGTTTGATTCCCCATTTTGTGGGCTTGTCCTTGATGTACTGCCGTATACCAGACCTATGCCTAGACTTTACCATACGTTCATCAATAGCTACATTTTGTCTAGGTTGATATAAAGAAAGACATCTAGATTTAAAATAACCAATAAATGACTCTACTTTACGTAATTTATCCCCGGTCTCCTCAGTTGCTGGATCGACAACATGTAGCAGGGCCATAAGGGCTCTAAATCTGGTTCTAGACATGATTGCTCGTGCCCAGAGACCATGGTACAGGGTCTTTACACTCCAATACCTGTCTACATTTCCAATTTTGACAAGACCAAAATAAATCAACATAGCAATCAACCTCTTGATCTCATCAGGTGTTACGTCTAACCAGCTCCCATCAGGCTGAGCATAAGACCGAAAGTTACCTTCTGTTATATGCTCAGTAGCATAACTGTTAGTATTATTACATATAGTGTTTATCATATCTACTGTAAAGAAAAGGAAAAAAAAATCAACAGCCCTTGTCATAGCATTCCGGAGAAGAGGTCGGCCAAAGTGGATACCAGGTGGGCGCGAAGGGTTGAAACCAGGGAGGATATTGCCAACATCTGCGTCATCATAGCTCTTGGGTGCTGGACCAGGGACAGCATCACCACGAACAGGACCAGGAGCACTAGCAGGACCACGACCACGACCACGACCAAGAACACGACCACGAGCACCGGGACGTACAACTGGGGCACGGACACGGGGACGGGGACGGGGATCACCATAAAACGAAGCAGGGGCGTGGGGTACTATACAAATATAAAATAATATTATAATTGGATGTGTGTATAATCCACAGATATGCTGATATGGGCCAAAAAATAAACTTTCTCTTGCATAAATAGTACTTATACAGTTCAAATACTGACCTGGAGGAACAGCAGGGTTAGCAGGACCACGACCAGCAGGAGCAGGAGTAGCAAAGCCATGGGGGACTACATGGAAACATAAAAATAATTATTGAAATATTTTTATCACCATGTAAATAAATAAATATGCTGGAATCATGTGCAAATGTGCAAATGAAAGTAAGAATTTTATATAATAATTTCAAATTTCTACTATTTAGGCTAAATTTATGCCAATTGAAAAATAGTTGACACACCAGGAACATCTGTATCACGGGCATCCTCCTGCGTTCCTTCTTCATCTTCTTCAATTACTACACGCTCTCCTTCTTCATGTTCTTCTTCTTCTTCAGCACTAAGATGATTACAAACACACTTTGTTTTTACTTAGCTTTATTTAAAATTTAATCACACAAAAAATAAGAAAACAAATGCCAATTCACAAACGCGTACACAACAAAATCAAGCAACACGACCCGATCGCATCTCTCCATGGAAACACAACATCACTTTAGCGTCGGCTCGTATTTCGCGTCCCCTTTTGTTAGACCAAAATATCGCTCAAAAAGAAGCTTTCCTCCAAAATTATTGAGCTGTGTACTCCCGTATATGAATTCATAGATATCTTTTATGACATAGGCAAGAATTCAGACGCAAAAAAGGCATGCTAAAGAGCATATCCTCGCATTTCAAAAACCTCTGGGCAACTGCGTCACTTTGGGGAAGCCTCGTGTTCGAAAGTTTATTGATCGCTTACCTTGATTCTTCGCTCTGATTTTCGAGCTGGCGATCTAAATCGCTTTCCTCGCCACTAGACATACCACCAGGATCTTCATCGCCATCCAAAATCATCTCTAGAACGTCATTTGGATCGACATACTCGACTCGCGCTCTCTTCGACACGGACGCCATACTCACGGTCGGAAAGTGAAAAATGAAAAATTCGTCGTGTATGGCACATTTAAGTGTTTTAGCCCAAAATCGCTCGGTGATTGGCTAAGTCTATAACCTCCCTGTTCTCCAAATATGGAGGGAATCGGATGTAACGCAATTTTTTGCGAATTTTTTTCTTCCTTGGGTATATATGTACCCAAATTTTACTTGCGTGACAGAAATGAGTTAATTAATTACAATCAAACTTTATAAAGGTCGACCACCGTCACCACCGGGGTTTATGTTCCCTACTCTTTTCGAACAGTGTTGTAGGATCTTTAACGTCCCACAAGAACAGTGCTGTGAGACGGGGTCTATAGTTTTCGTCAATATCCGAAAAGACTAGAATGTCTAACCATTTGCAGATGTCATAACAAGGGCAGCACATTCTCCTCAGTAATTTTGTAAAGACCTTCAGTGCTGGTCCGGCCGAGGTTTGAACTCACGACCTCCCGCTCGACAGGCCGGCGCTCTACCACCTGAACTAACCGGGCGGCGGTTAGCCTGTTAGTCCATCGTCAGCTTGTCTCCATCATTGTTAATCGTTTATCCTAACCCGAGTACAAAGATATGAGATAAAGTTGCTGAAATAGCACAACTACATAGGACAGTTTGTCTCACAACTACATAGGACAGTTTATCTCACAACTACATAGGACAGTTTATCTCACAACTACATCTGACAGTTTGTCTCACAACTACATAGGACAGTTTGTCTCACAACTACATAGGACAGTTTATCTCACAACTACATCGGACAGTTTATCTCACAACTACATAGGACAGTTTATATCACAACTACATCGGACAGTTTATATCACAACTACGTCGGACAGTTTATCTCACAACTACATCGGACAGTTTGTCGCCTTTATGTTTGTCGCTGTTATGTTCAGCTTTTAGGGCAAAGTTCCAATTGAGTGACAAGTTGTTATACTCGATACAAACTGAGTTACCATTTGCATTGTTGAAATTCAAAGGATAGAAGCATTATGCGATACTTGCAGATTAATTTGCGCCACTCATCCAGTTTATTATAAGTTGTTAATTATAATTAGCATCAAACAGTCAAAGGATTTTTAACTTGTTGGCAAACGTTCAGCAGACAAAAATGGGAATAATGTCCATTCCCAAATGAAGAAAAATAGCAAGTAACGCATGCGCCACGAGACGAGAAACCTTTGAGTCCAAGAAAGTGATAGAAGCACAGGCCCATACAGAATAAGCTCCCGTTTCGACTCTTGAAATTTGAAAGACGAAAGCATTGGGAAGTAGACAATGCCCTGGATGCATTACCCCAGATGCATTTAATGGTATTTAATGCTTATTGAATTAATTGTTATTAATGAATGGTTAAAACACTTCATTCAGTGCGTGGTTGCAAGCTTAGCTGTTAACAACAGCCAAGACACAATCAGATTTTATGTGGCATTTATAATTTACCAATCAGAGGCCGATGCCGTATGAATACATTTAATTAGTTAGTTTACGACCAAAGCAAACGGAATTACATGCGCGGGCACTTACTTGCCACAACTATTTCTATGTCGGCAGTATCCGTTCCCAGAAAGACCAGTTCCCAGAATCCTCTGGTAGAGCGGCGGCTTTTCCGGTGTTCTTATTCACCCAGATTACATCCGGTTTGGGAGTTCCTACAGCAGAACACTGAAGCACTATCGTTTCTCCTTTGCTTGTTACGTAGGTTTTGGGTGGTGTGGTGGTGATGTTCGGTTTCACTAAAAGAGCAAAAATGAACAGAATACCGTTCATACTTAGCTGCGACCATGTAGCTGTTGTACCGCCTATCCGTGCAAATTTTATATCAGCTCTAGAGGTAGATACAGTTTTGAATCCGCAGCGGTCTCAAGTTATGTGGGCACAATGTGGACACGTTAGTTAGGCTCCTCTGTCCTACCAGGACGCCATTTTTGAACTATCGTGCGTTCCGCACATGGCAAAATGACGAAAATATCTAATCATTATCTTCTAATGATCGTGGACTGATAAAATGTAACCACACGATAATACCGAAACTGCCTCATTGTGAACACGTATAAAACTTGCATGGATCCAAACTGTACCTTCATGAATTCTCACTGTACAGGTACCGAAGTCCCCAGTGTGAATGTAGCCTAAAATTCACGTTTAATCACAGATCAAAAACCGATATCGAATAATTAGGCGAACGGTGTGATTTTGGCTTTAACTTTAAAGTGGAACTAGAATGAGATTTATAACTTCTGACTCGGAACTTTCATTTAATCTCAATTGAACATTTACGGTTCAGATAGTGCATCGATTAAAAGACAAGGATTTATGGCAAACGCAAACTGTTGATTCGAATTCTCATTCTGTCTCATCCCACCAATCAACATGTGAGGTTACCCAGCCCGATTTCTTTATTTTTGGTTTAGTCTTTTGACCATATTCAAAACATTGCTCTTAGGTCAAAACAGTCCCAAAAAGAATACGCAAAACCGTCTTCTAGCGTTGTACTGATGCCAAACCGACCATCAGCCTAAGAATCAGACTGGACATACACCAGACGTAGGAAACGTTTGGGGTGGCCGGTGATACCCTCTTATAAAAAAGGAATTTTTTCTTTCAGCAAGATTGATGTGCAGAAATGACAGGAAATTAGGCAGGACATGTAATTGTGTATTACAAGAAAACGTTTCACCGCGTATCTAATTGGACAAATGATGTTCTCCCTCATAAGAAAAAATGTTTAAGGAATTCAAGACTTGGAAGGAGCAGATTTGACCAAACTTAATGGTTTCAAATCTCCAATACTTAATATCACACGTAGCTCAATGCATCTACAATTCATAATATAATCGTTTGTAAAAGTCTAATTTTCTAATAGAGTTCTTTAGAATAATGAATGAGAACCAGTTTCCACTTACAAAATCCCTCAAACAATGCTTTTTCTTTTGATTCTTGATCCCTGTCGTCTTTCGGTCCTGTTTGTGTCGTAATTCCCGGAGGTCCACGGGGACCGGGTAGCCGGCGCAAACCCCTTCATCCGACGCTGCCTTTTGGACCGGGAAGTCCCGGAGACCCGGCAGCACCAGGTATACCAGGAGGACCCGGTGGGCCCTCTGGACCGGCTGACCCGGCGGCTCCAGCTGCCCCTGCAGGTCCTGCGACCCAGTTAGGACCAGGGGGACCCGGCGGGCCTGGAGAACCCTCGGGACCGGCGGGACCAATGGGACCCGGGGGTCCTGGTGGTCCAGCAATTGGCTTTGTGTCTATAACATAATATTTCAGAATTCAGTTATTCAGTTATTATATGTATGTATTAGTTAAAGATGCATGAACAACACCAAACAGATCATCGACTATCACAACAAACGCATTCTGAATTCAACCGGTAACACTGACGTCACCGCAGGTCACACAAAAAAACAACAAAACATGCAACTACCGACAAAAGAACACATACCTCCAACCATCAGTCATGTACCAAGTCACCGTCACACGGAGCGACATCAACACGACAGAAACATACATTGGACTTACTGAATACGACTTCAAGACAAGATACAGAAACCATGCACACCGCTTCATTCCGACACACAAGCTTCAGAATCTCCACTGAACTCAGCAAACACATCTGGACACTCAAAGACAACAACGTAGACCACTTTATTTCATGACGCATTCTTTTATCAAGCCTGTCCTACGACAGCGTGAACAAAAGATGCAAACTCTGCCTTAAACTGAAAAATGTCTAATCATTTGCAGACCCGAATTGTCAACTCTCAAGAAACGCAACGGACTCGTATCTTCATGCCGTTCATGATGTTGTTCTCTGCTGTTAGGGCCATGTAGAGTGTTGGGACCCAAGTCCCATAGCAGTATTAGCAAGCTAGAGATTGGTCTCAGTGGTCTTGATCACCAAAGGTAAGAAAAAAGCAGAAGAAATATTTTAAGCCACCCACTTCCCAAACAAGAAATATCATGTAATTGATATCATTCAATTAATTAGAGAAAGCAAGTGATTTTGTTAAATGTGACTGTCATCTGAGATATTGTGAGGGTAATTTCTGGTGCTGCATTAATTGGTGGGAATTGGAATAAAAGAAATTGGGATTATCAAACAAGTTGATAAAGTAATTTATACCACCGTGAGGTAAAAAATGGGGGTGCTGACGTTTCAAGCGTTAGCCCTTTCTCAGAGCGAATGAGAGGATTATGAGTTAATTGTGCAATTTATATAGGGAGGTTTGGAGCTATGCTATTGGTGAAGCCATAGCAACGAGTGAACAAGAGTAAATTAAGTAAATGAATGAAAAACGTTCGTTGATACTGTGAAGATTAAGAGAACCCAGTTGGAAGATAAATCTTTGTTCTGGGTTTTTATGACTTTCCGTGATGTAGGGAAAGGCCACAGATTGTCATGTTTTTAGTGGAATGGTTCAGCAGATTAAACTAAAGGGTCATGCTACTGGTTTAGATGCATTTTTGTCATTTCTTTCTTGTACCTTATGGTGGCTCAAATTACTTTATCAACTTGTTTGATTATTCCAATTTCTTGTCTCATCTGAGATACTTTGTGAATCATTATAGTGACTTCTCGTGCTATTGATATATGCATTTAGCAAAATTAATTAGCCATCCCCCCTTATTAACCTGCCGCCCCTTTAATTAGTCACCCCCAAAAGATGCGTTGCATAAATAAGATTAATATAGTGTCACGTTCGAGACACGAACAATGATTTTTTTTGTAGTCCTAAGTAACTCTTTGTTCGTTCCTGTTTGTGCCTTTGTTTTCTTCTTTCATATGATTACCGGACATCCGTTCTTTTCAGCTACCACATAGAGCTTTCTTTGTTTTTTATTTAGTTTACGTCAAAAAGCATGTTATTACTATTTTCCGAAGGACACGTTAGTCAGTTGCGAGGAGTTACTCAAACCGTAAGGAGTTTCACGGAGTAGTCGGAGTTTTTAGTTTAGTTTAATTCACGGAGCAACATTTTCTTAACCCCGGAGTCAAGATCAGACGTAAGTCACGCTTACAATGTATCCTGTATGTTTTATTTTGTCCTACGGCATTCCTTCCCTAATTTTTCGTTTCTTTAGCTCAAACAATTACTGTTTCTCTTTTAGTTTTTACCGCGAGTGTTGTATATAGTCCGATTAGCATGACCCTAATAAACGCGTTAAGTCTTGCTGATCGTCTCGTACTTCACTGAGGTTGAACTGGCGAACTCCAGTACTCTACCTTCTTATACTGACTAACGTGTCCTTCGGAAAATAGTAATAACATGCTTTTTGACGTAAACTAAATAAAAAACAAAGAAAGCTCTATGTGGTAGCTGAAAAGAACGGATGTCCGGTAATCATATGAAAGAAGAAAACAAAGGCACAAACAGGAACGAACAAACACCCCGTGTTTGTGGTACTGGGAACGCGACATATAGGATTTCCAGTATTAAAAGTGAGCTTTGCATGCCTATTAATATGTAGTTGTACTGTATGTTATTCTTTCTTCAGAGGTACAATTTGCTCTCAACCCGGACCAAAACATTCAATGTAAATTGTTAACTTTTCTTAAGTTTCCAACTGTTCTGCTGATAAAATTGTTCATCTGCCTCTTAGGTTTGACAGTGTTCCAGCAGTAACAAAACTTTTATTCAGAAATGGTCTTAACATGGCTCTTGGAACAAGTACAGGTCATGTGAGTTCAGCCTTCTTATATGAATGGAACCTTCCAAAGTGGAATTATTACATGCAAAAATATTGCATGGCATCTGCCATTTAATAGGAAACCTGTGCCCTGTGTTTGGTTTCTCATTTTGGCATTCCGCTTTTGAGAAATAATGTATACAAAAAATAATGGTCTTCCCGACACTGACTGGCCATTTTTTAATTAAATTTCCTTACTGGGCTGGAAAGGGCATTTTGTATAAACCTTATTTCTCAGAATTGCAACACCAAAACAGAAACGTAAATAGAAGGCATTGCTTTCGTATTAAATTAGGAATTCCATGCGAAAATTGAGCTGATTCCAATTGTTTTGCAATTAACTTTATTTTTCTCAGTTATAATACTCGGTGTTTCTTACATGCATTACTTATTTAATTTTATTTTGCTTTATCATGGTAGGTGTTGTTGTATGATTTGCGGTCAACAAAACTGCTGCTGACAAGAGATCATCAGTATGGCTTGTCGATCAACAGTATCGCATTTCGGAACAAGCTTGATGTGGTGTTATCGTCTGATTAAAAAATCCTCAAGATTTGGGACAGGGAAACGGTGAGCATGTAATTGTAACTGCATGGCATGGACGGCGGAGCCGGGGGGGCTGGGGGGGCTTTAGCCCCCCCCCCCCTACTTTTGTGGAGGATGACATTTTATTTTGTTTAAGCTACAACTTTATACAAGCCTCGTCGAAAACGTTTCGCGTTCACATATTTTTAACATTTTCTCAGCGTGTGCTTCCTTCCCACAGACGGGAAGCTTGTGTCCAAAAACCGCAGGTTAGCGTTGGAGACCAGAAGGCTGAGAAATAACCTCCAAAATATTGCTATAAGCATTAAAAGTACCTTTCATTTTACGCTTTATCCAGGCTAATTGTTTCAAGAAGTATGTCGCGGAGAATGTTGTAAATACGATTTCCGAGACTCTAGATTTCAAAATTTTATGGGGGAGGATGCCCCCAGACCCCCCTACCAACTCGCGCCTCCGGCGCTCGTTTTCATCCCCCCCCCCACTTCAAAATACGCTCCGCCGTCCCTGATAGAAGAAGTATAGAAATGCAGTGCATTTTTCAGTGGGGATAAAATATTGTAATGGGAATGTTTTCAAAGTTGTGGAATGTTTTGGCTTCTTTTAGTAGTGAAAAAGCGTGGTGCATGCTGTTGGTTGTCACCGTTTGTTTGTTGATTTTTGCTACCGGTAACAGGACAAGGGGTATTGTAGGTTATTTAAAAAGGATTCCATAAAGGGAGTACTGTTTGGGGGTGCACGTTTTGTAATGAAACCCAATTATTACGGCTGGGGAAGGTCATGGGTTTAAATCGAACTGAATTCCAACCCCGGTTAGGCCGTAGGAAGTAGGGAATTACTGAGGATCAACAGAACCACCGCTTGAGATTATTCGTCCATTTATTGATTCCGTTGAAACCACGTAAAAACTGAAAACAACAACAACACGGTTCTTGTAGGATACCGATGAACTAATTCCAGGACCAGCTAATCACAAATCAAATAGCACAAAACTAAGAAAACCTTACCTCTTTTCTCCCTCAAACTCTAACGAATCACAAAATGGAGCGGCGTAATAAGCGTAATAATCAAAACCTCGTGCTCACTAAAAACTAAAATTCGAGATCTAACTAATGCACCGCGAACGGAAACGGAAATGGCTGTTACACCAGCCCATTGTTCGTCTGTCACTACACCAATTATTCTTCAGTCTAATTCTTTTTGACTAATACATTAACACTCAACATCAGCTCCTTTTAACAATTTTGAACTCACCTCCCTAATCTAAGATTATTCCTCATCTTTAACTTATAATTTTCTGACAATGATACTGTGCAGTGTTTGAATTTTTTTTAGAAGAAATGATAGTTTTCTTGTTATTGTGTTCTTTGACCCGGTTCAAGTGGAACAGACTGTGAACCACAATTTTCACTTTCTTTTTTTTAAGAGGAAACCATTTACTTCCATAGAACCATCAACAGATAATAATAAACTATGCCTTTACCCAGATTCAGATAAAATTTCCACAATTTTAAATGTAAAATTTGTTAGACATGATTCAGTTTTGATCCTATTTTTTGATCCTATTCCTGTGAGTTGGCTTGCCTTGCCTGAATTTTATCCAGTACATATTTTGAATTTTTGAATTGTGCAGGAAGAAAACTTGAAAGTTGTTATTGACTTCTCTATTCTCATACTTTTATAGAATACATATACACCGTATAATATGCCAATAATTCTTAAAAAGAGTATGTAGTTTTGCTTTGTTGGTGTGTGCTGTCACAAAGAGTATTTTCTCTGAGCAGCATAGTCTGACAGGGTTTAAAAATCTTATGTAAGATTAGGGTTCAGACTGGGCATTCATGACCTTTAACCCTTTCACTGCCAAGATCGAATATAAATTCTCCCGAACAAGTGCTTTACAGTTCCTTACATTCTAGTTCGGAGAATGTGGCGGTTGATCGATTTAGCATCCTTGATTTGATCATGTTCTCAATTAATTAATCTTATAATCTGTTTGTGCGGTAGTGTATTGGAATTATAAGGAGAATTTATACATGGGTCACCTGTGGCATTGAAAGGCTTAATTGTAGGGTGGGTTGGGTGAGGGTTCTGGAAGACTTTAATAGACAATATCTTCAGTCTTGTACATACGACACTTTTGTATGGTATGTGTCTGTACTGCAATGTTCTGATCCACTGTTCTGTTGTATCATGTTTGATGAATCACAATCGCTTGGTCCAGCTCCAGGGTGGTGTTCTTTCCTGGACAGCTTGACGGAGGAGCTTGAAGAAGATCAGCAACCCACCGGTGCGTGATATGATTGATATGATTGATTTTTTTAACCATTTTACTGAAAAATGATCAGCTTGCGATTTTTTTAGTGATATTAATAAACAGCAGTGAATACTAAGGAGGGAATTGAATGACCCTGCAGTGATTACCTGTCTTGATGCTTTAGCACCTTCTCATTGGTAATACCAGAATTTCATAAGACTTGAAACGCGCAGCTTCCTTTGAATGTCTTTAACCACAGCTTGTCCACTTTCAATCTACCAAGTAACAAATATGTGGAAAATCGGGAGCAACCAACTAAACCAATCAAATTGGCTTTGGTAGTGTGACGTACCTACAGAGAACTACCCACCTCTACTCAACACGTGGTGAACCATGGATTTTCGTTTGATGCCGGAGGCGTGACGTTTCGTCCGGTCGTTTCCCATTCCATGTCTGGAGAGATCTCGGAATGATTTCCGCACAGGTCCCTACTTCATTATGCATTATCTAGTTGAATTGTCTTGGGAAGTGCGCGTGCAAACATTTCTTGTTTTCTGAGAACGAAACCGTTGGGGGCAGTAAATTAAGTCTAAAAATACTATCCTTCTCTATGGGGTTAATTATTAACTTCAGAAATGCATAGTCAGTAGCAAGTTAAGAACAGCATCTCAGATAACTTGGCCAGGTGCCTGTTTGGTGACAATTCCAGATATTTTTGCTGGCTATTACATTTTTAAAGGATTTGATTATTGTCATTCTTCTCTGACTAGAATGCCCCCTTCAGTAAAAGTTGAATTTAGTTGTTTTTAAGGTCTAGTAGAGTTTATGATAGGCAGTACAATGAATTCAAAACTTAAAGTTAAACTGTTTTTTTCTTTTTAGTGTACGATGATTACAAGTTTGTAACCAAGCAAGACCTGGATAGTTTAGGTAAGACTGTGGACTGCGTAGATCGTTTGTGATCGGCCAGAAAAATTATTTATCTTTTTCTTTTACGACATCCAATTAGAAAACGCGCTACAGATAATCCTTTAAATGATAAAGCAGTAGAGTAAGGGAAAAATTAACAGGAGACTCGCCAGTCCAAAATAGCCACTACGAATTATGTGAAGCTGAAATATAATAATTTTTTTTTATGTTTTTCGTGCTTTGTTGCGGTAGCTACAGTAGCTCGTTAGCAGTATATATTTTTTTAAACGTATGTAAGTTGATCTCATTTTTTTGTTAAGGCTATCACACTTGATTGGAACAAACCTGCTGAGAGCCTACATGCACGGCTACTTCGTAGATATACGTCTCTACCACAAGGTGAAGCCTATGCGAATGATAATGATAATGATAATGACCTTTATTTGAGTGTCATCTGTATCTAGCACTGACGGTACTAATCGGGGACGCTGTAAAGCACAAATGCAATGAAATGAAGTCATGTTAAATTAAATCAACCGGTCAAGTCAAATGTTGGTTTTTGCGGAGAGGAGAAAACTGGAGTACCCGGAGAAAAACCTCTCAGAGCAGAGTAGAGAACCAACAAACTCAGCCCACATATGATGCCGGGGCCGAGAATCGAACGTAGGCCACATTGGTGGAAGGCGAGCGCTCTCACCACCGCGCCAACCCTATGATGTATATGAGTTTCTAGATACCCTTCACTAAAATTTAATAAAACATTCGCTTAATCTGTTAGAAAACGAAGCACTGATATTAGAAGGTGTTAACAAGAACCAGGGGCGACTTTCACCCGGGCACGAGTTCACTCCAGTTCCCTCTTGTGGCTCTGTATTCGTTGACACGATACCACTAAATAAGTTACAACAAGTTGAGTCACTCCAGCACGAGTTAACTCCAGTTCCCTCTTGTGGCTCTGTATTCGTTAACACGGTACCACTAAATAAGTTACAACAAGTTGAGTCACTCCAGCACGAGTTCACTGCAGTTCCCACTTGTGGCTCTGTATTCGTTAACACGGTACCACTAAATAAGTTACAACAAGTTGAGTCACTCCGGCACGAGTTCACTTCAGTTCCCCCTTGTGGCTCTGTATTCGTTAACACGATACCACTAAATAAGTTGCAACAAGTTGAGTCACTCCGGAGCGAGTTCACCCCAGTTTTTATGCCGAAGCTCGTTCCGGTATACTACTCGATTCTGTTTGAAAACCGGCATTTTGGTGTAGTGAAACATGATGCGCATGTATGATCAAGTCACTTCAATTCTCTTTTGAATAAGATAGTCGTAAAATAAACACGAAACGAAAAATAGCTCCGCAGTGCATACATGTGTAGCTTACTAGACCACGTGACAGGCGCTAGGCTCGGGTGGACAAATTGAATATGTAAATAAATAAATCCGATCGTGCTATAATGTCGCTACATACCCCGTGTAGGCAACACAAAAACTACAAGTCATCCCAGTTTGAAACTTGGGTCGGGACTAGCTCTTCCATGTAAGCATCCCCCTTAGAACGGGTTTCAACTCCCTGTGGAAAGATACTTTGTGATATGGTCTTGTCTTGCTTCGGGAGGGGATTGCCTTAATAATCTCACGTCTTGTTTTGCCATGTTCCTCAGGCTAAATCGTTGGCTGAGCCATTTGCTTTTGAGGAATACCGCAAGAAACGTATCCAGAGCAAGATTGAAGAGGAGCGAGCTAACAGAGTCAAACTGAAGGTAGGTAGGCCACAAAAATGTTGTTTTCCTTTTATTAAATAAGTAAGTTGTAAGTAATTTTAAACTTTTTGTTACTTTATTATCGCTGTCTCTGTCTTGTTGTATTGCTGCTCAATTCACTTTAAATGTAGTTACCCAGCAAGGTTATTCAACAATGGTATAAGTAAAGCCACACTACTTTGACAAAGACACCTCTAAAGAAGACACTAGACAGCAGTGTCGAAACGTCTAGTGGGTTAATAATAACTTTTAAGTTACTTTCATTTACTTAGCCAGTGTACATGTCGCATCAAACTATGTCTAGTAGTTCCCAGTTAACAGCTGCCAGTACGTCCAGTGATGAAATTGAGAGTGGTGACTAGCGTTTTCTCTCACCAGAAACTTCCTAAGGTGAACAGAAATTTAGCCGAGAAGTTAATTGACGAGAAAAGCGACGAAAAGAAAATGGCTACTGAGGTAAGTAAAAAAAACTGTAAAATAAGCATGAAAACGAGTTTAAAACCTGTCGAACAAGCATAAAAGCTAGCTGAAAACCTGTTGAACGAGCATTGAAACGAGTTAAATCATGTAAACAAGCATGAAAACAAGTTTAAACCTGTTTAAAAAGCACTTCAGTTTCGCTGAGAGAGAGTTGAATTCTACGCCCTCTTTTCTGGCGTGATTTCTCAATTCCTTATTACTGTGAAAGTGAGAGGTCATTATGATTTGAATGCGATTTCCAGGCTGTTGATATCACCAATCCTCTGGAAGATGACAGATTTGCAGCGATGTTCTCCAACCCAGACTTCCAAGTGGACGAAGAAAGTCAGGTAGGGACTGGAACCACGGAATGGTTGCTTAAACTGATGCACTAACTATAACAATAACAATGATAATGATAATAGTAAGAGACAACATTAATGATAATATTAATATTAATGATAATGATTAGTATATACATGTACCAACTCAGCAACCTTGGCATTTTGCGCAATCTGATTGGCTCACCATCTCGGGATAGTCAGCGCAGGAGGTGACTGGTGCTGATGCTTCTGGGAAATCTTTGTGCAAGCAAATTTTGGTCGAAAAAAATGATGGGCGCCAGTCACTTTACTTTTTCACTTTTAATTATTATTTCAAACAAATATATACAGGTAATTTACACAACCCGCGTATAGCAACAGCTAATCTTGGCGGGTATTAGTAATGACAAAAATTGAGTTTAATTAAAAATTTACAATATTACTATAACATCGGCACTGCAATGTAAGACTGTGAAAACGAAAACGAAAACACATAGCTATAAGGCACAATAATTAGCAGTAAACAAAAATTAAGTATTAGAGCTAAAAGACTACGATATTGCTACAATTACACTACAATATAAGACGAAGACATACAATATGAAACGAAACACGTAGCAAAACATAAAGCTATAGGGTACAATAATTATTAGCATTAATCTTCAATATTAAAGAATGGGCGTCAACATAAAAGTCCTCAATCCCAAGTACGGTTAAAAGTAATTTATGAAGTTTTCTTTTAAAAGCTCTTTTCGTTAGCTTACGCCAGTCGGGGTGTAGACAGTTCCACAATCTCGCACCAAACGCAGAAAAAGATTTTAGTTTCACATGCAATCTAGATTTCGGAATAAAGAAATTCCTTGTGTAAGAGGAACGCGTATTATGTGCATGAACATCGGATGAATGAATAAAAAGCTGACGAATGTTGCAAGGTGTAGAATTAGTAGAAACATCATGCATTATGGTGGAAATCGTTTCAAAATAAAGCATATTAACGGGTAAAATGTTCGAAGTTATTAATAAAAAGAGGGATAGCATGAGTTCTATTGCTGGAAAAGAAGATCAAACGAAGTGCACGTTTTTGCAGGATAAGAATCTTTTCCAAATCACGCTGAGCTGCCTGCCCCCAAACAGGTATACCGTAAAGCGTGTAGGGAAATATTAACGAGCGGTAAATTTGAAGAAGGATACTGAAAGGTACATGATGTCTTATTCTTACAAGAATACCAACTATTTTGCTGATCTTCGAAGCAATATAATCAATATGAAGCTTCCAGGTCAAGTTTTTGTCAATTAGCAGTCCTAAAAATTTTACATAATCTTTGCATTCAAGAAGTACGAACCCATTATTGTTATTATCCGGAATTCTGATACACATCTGATGATCCATTCTTTTTTGTCTTGGTCTAAAGACAACAAAGTTTGATTTTTTAGCGTTAATGGTTAGTTTATTAGCATTAAGCCAGTTCCAAACATTGTTTAGTTCAGCGGTAACTGTGGTTTCCAGGGACTTCAAGTCTTTGTCAGCATATAACAGGTTTGTATCGTCAGCAAATAAATAAAACCCAAGTTTATTACTACAGAGGTAAATATCATTAATATAAATTAAGAAAAGTAAGGCAGTTCTCGCTTTACAGCTATTACCGAGATATGTGACTGAGTTTGCTTCATCTAAACTAAAACAATTGTTCTCGCCAATATTTTGCCACTATTCACCTCAGAGAATAATTGTTAATAACAACAAGAGTGACAAAACATAACAACGATTTAGCCCTGCGAGTCATGGTCCCGTTGGTTTTACGCCTTATGTTAAATCAAAATTAAAAAATCTAAATTGTATTGAAAGTCAATAGATATATACGAGAAATGTGCATTATATACGAAAAAAGTGTGAACGAAATGATAACATTGAATTACGTAAAAAGAAGGCGTTGTGGCCGAGTGGTTTGTGTTCCTTCCTGGTCATGAGCTGGATTTACAACACGGTCATCCAGAGTTTCGAATCCTGTACCACGCTTCAGAATAGCGAACTGGCTCGCCTCCCACCATTTAGGATTCTGTGTTTTATTTGCAATTTATGTTTAGTTATTTACTGTGCCTGCAATTAACACAGCAGCTTTAAATACATCGACACTTCAATAGAGCGAATGTTATCATTATCATTATTATTATCGTTGTCATTATTAGTATTATTAGTATTTTTATTAATTATTATTATTATTATTGTTGTTGTTGTTCTTCACTTAAGACTGGGATTATTTCGTGTTGTTGTTTCAGGAATATAAACTTCTTCACCCGGTTGTGTCCAAACACGAAAAAGAAAGAATCAAACGACAGAAGAAAAAGCAACAGATGTTGGAGCAGTTTGACGAGATTGAGGTGAATTGTTTTGAGTTAATTACACGCAGAAAACGAATTTTCTGGTGTTGTTATTTTATGCATTGACATATTCTTAAATGAATTTTTCTGCTGAGTCAGCTAACTTCAAACATTCAACTTAATTCCCTAGTAAGCCACCTGGTTGGCTTATTTATTCAACTTGTCTTTGGGGTGACTTATTAACGGGGGGCGACGTTCTATTTTTTTTATCTACGTTATTATTTTATTTACAGGAAGCGACGTTGTATTTTTTTTCTATCTTGAACGACGTTCTATTTTTTTAGTCATTCTCGGAGAATGGCAAAAAAAAAATAATAAAACTTAGTTTTTGGGGCATATCACACACTGTTGGTGGAACTCGGAAACCTCGACGTTTCCAGTCACCTGGATTTTTATCGTATGGATTTTACATCCTTGAAGGAGTTCCTTCTCTGCTATAGCTTTGTCTGTTATCTCTCTGTTCTTGTAGTCTTTCATTCGAATACCATACAATGAGGACATTAATTTTTTCATACAGACTGATGACCTCACTTGTTAACTCCGTCGTCTGTTTTTTCTGCGGAAATTTTGAAACCTTTAGGAAAGAACGTGACACCGAACCAAAAAGCGATTGGTTGATGTCGTTCAACAAGCGGTAACATGTTGAACGGAATAGAGCCGAGCTTTATTCCGTTTAGCAATACTCAACAACGTTCAACATGTTGAAAGGTCTATTTTCAACATTCAACATCACATGATACACTGTTCAACTTTTGTTGAACAGAAGTGGCAGAATTTGTTGCTCAACAAATGTTGAACCGTGTATCATTCGCTTAACGGTTTGTGCATGCACCTGCAATGGTTTAATTTCTACCAGTGACACAATATATCACTCTACAAGGGCTCACGTTCATTGAGTAATCTCAGATTATATACAGTTTTTTAAATCACTTGATAAAATGGAATAGATATAAGGCATTGTCTGATTGGTCAAGGTGAATGCATTATAACATCATAAAGCAAGCGGCATACGTCACGTGCGTGCATTGCAGTGCAATATATGCACGCATATGCACTCACAAATAATCTTGTGCAAGCTCGATGGTAATGCTGTTATTGGCAAAACAAGCGTTTAATTGGGCGTTTCATAAAAGGATTAAAAAAACTTGTTCATTGTGCATTGTTGAGTTATATAAGCACTTGAGAATTTTTAAGAACACTTGAGAAGTGCTTCTCGCACTTCTCAAGTGTTCTTAAAAATTTCTCGCGTGCTTATATAACTCAACAATGCACTCGGCGCGTTTTTCATTCCTTTAGTAACATTTAACAATTCCAATCATTTTGTCGATCTGATTGAATGATACATGACATTTTTTTTTCCTTGAGGGGAGCGGGAGTAGTTTAATAGATTTCTTCTTTTTGGGGTTGGCCCATTTGAGGGAGGTGGGGAAAGCTTGTTTTTTCTTGGTGGGGTGACTTAAGAGAGGATTTATGGCATTTACTTTGGAGTTTCTTACTGTTGGTGATGAAGCTCGCTCAAAACGATTTCTATTCTGCCAACCCTAATGCGAGAGCGTGGATCCCAAGACACTTCTTTAGGGGAGGATGGCTTATTAAGTTTCTTCCGATAGAGATGGGTAGCTTACTAGAGGATTTGTGTGTTGTTTTTGTTTGCAGGAGCGAGAAGGTCGACCCAGCGAAGAGGAAGAATCCAGCAGCTCAGAGGATGAACGAGAATGGCGAACAGAGATATCCCGGCAGCGAAAAGAGGCGAGGAATAAAAAAGACGAATTTGTCACAAACAAACCCAAGTTTTACGAACTCAAGCCCGGTGAAAACTTCAAGACTGCTCAATCCTCCAGCACTGCATCGAATGAACAGCGAAGAACGTAAGTTATCTTTTTCTTTTTTGTTATACACTTAATAGGAGTTGCCGAGGCAAACAGATAGTCTCTTTTTCCGAGAGCCCTGGAATTTCCCGAAACAAAGTCAGGGGAAGCATCAGAAGTCAAAGGAAAACAAAACTAATTGGTTTCCCGAGAGAGCTGACATTTAAGTGTCTTGTTATATTCCAATACTTTCACTTCACAAAGACAAAGAATAAAGAACGAATCAAAACAATGTCCGTACTAGTAAGAACACAAATTTCATTCTCATAAACGCTTAGTGAATAGTTTTCAAAGTACCCGAGTAAGCCGGACTCGTCAACATCGGCTCGACAACATGTCGGCTCGACAACATGTCGCCTCGACAACTAGCCTGCGTGGCAGTCTTTTCCGTTTCCTCTGGAACCAAGGGGAAGTCGCGCGAAGGCATGAGGCGAGAGCAAAAAGTTAGGAACGGGGGAAGAGGGTGGGGAGGAATTCCTTTCCTTCCCTACCCCTCCCCCTGCCATTACTTATTACCTCTGTGCTCCGTGCCCTCGCGCGACTCCGGCTTGACTGAAAGGAAATGGGAAAGACTTCTACGCAGGCTACTCGACAACATGTCGGCTCGACATCATGGTTCTGTTTACAAACAACAATTAAGTTAATCCTTGTCGTACAAACTAGCTCCAATTTTTTACAATCGAAAGCTTATACATATAATGAAACATTTATTCCACGCAATCTTGTCGTACATGAACCCGTTGATTCTCGCTTTAGAGCTGTTTACGAGAGTTGTTACTGGGTAAATTAAGCAAAAAAAAAACCACAATGAAACGTTGACCGGGGTAAGACCAAACAATAGCGCAAATGAACGACTCCATGAAACGGCATTTGCAATATAAAGTCCAGTAAAGTCTAGTTTTTCTATGTTACGAACAACTCAGTTCTCTTCAGTCTCCATGAATGGTGACTTTTCTGCGACTATTCACCTCAATTTCTGATAACTGTTAAATATAGTCAAGGCCACGTGACCAAGATTCAGCCAATGGGAGTCCCTGTTTGGTTGAGTGAAAGTCTAGGAACATAACAATACATATTTTTCTGTATCGGCCCCCATGCTGAGGAATTCTCTATCGTGTGACTCTCATGAATTTTCTTTTGCTCCTTTTTGAGCACGCTTTTTTATGCATTAATTCTTTTCGTTCATCTACGTCATTTATTCTTTTGCAATTGTTCTGTACTTGTATATTGTTTTGTTTTCCTTGTTTCTTAAGTCGATTTTGTAAAGCGCCATTGGACTTTTGGATTTTGGCGCTATGTAAATAACTTCTAACCATTGTCATCATCATCATCATCATCATTATTATTTTTATAAGTATTATCGAATTCAACCATTAATCTTGGAAACAATAGCTGTATGATGACAACTAATGGCGATAGCAATTGAACATCTTCAGATCAGCAGAGAGAAAGAGTGGGGAGGTTATATGACTTATTCTAAAATGACCGCCTTTTATATGTTCTTTTGTGTTTATTTAAATTAGACCTTGATGCCTCGTTCAAGGTAAAACATTCTTTTAAATTTAAGCTATAAGAGCGACGGAATAACTTGAATAAAAACAAAAGAATATTTAAATGGCAGCCATTTTGGAATAAGGTTTATAAGTCTCCAATTTGAAGAAAAACGGTAGAACTGTTAAACAGCTTAGTGTTGACATGTTAAGTAGTGGCTTATTTTATGTTGCGTTGAATATGAGAAAAGTGCAAACAATTTATTCTTATGTGGAGCCTTCTTGTTTTGCTAGGGAATCCCTCGGAGAGCGTTTAAAGCACGAAGAAAGTTCCGGTGTAATCACATCCATTGGTTCCTCTCTTGGAGAAAAGGAAATTACTTTTAAAGTGAGAAAGGTGAGTTTATTAATAAGCTGGTTTCGCGAGCGGGAAATATGAAACGAACCCTGAGTTCTGATTGGCTACCCGAGCTGGCAAGATGGGCGTATTTCCCCCTTGTAATTTCCCGCTTTGACCCGCAAAACGGAACAAAAGATACAACATATAATAAACTTCTATTCAGTCACCCAACTCTAATAAGCCAGTCCCCAAAGATACCTTGTTATAACTCAGGCCATCTTCAAAAGAGTTGATTGTCTGGTGAGACCGACTATCAAGTGACATCCATGAGAAATACAAAAAGCCTACATTGACTTCTTTTCCGTTTGCAGCTTGTAGGTTATGCATTGTAACAATATGATTAGGTTTCTCTGTACACTTGACCTAGTGAGTTTAACTACCTCAACCGCGTCGTTAGATCCACTCCTTCAATACGACCACGATTTTATAGCCCGCAAGTGGTTCCAGTAAGAATGTGGCTCCAATGCTGAGTACAGTTTTGTGAACTGCCCTACCCGACCCTAGAGATTGACACCTTCCAGTCCACATTCCACCCTCCCCCACCCCCACCCCCAACAAAAACGAACATCCTCACGTGAGATTTTATTTGTTGTGTAGAGTGACAAAGAGACAGAGAGAAACAAAGCAACCCGTGCGCATGTTAAGGAAAGAAAGAAGCTTCGTCGATCAGCAAGCAGTGTTATCGGCAAAGAAAAACGCGGCCCTGTCTTCTGGAGAGGGAAGCGGGTAAAATAAAAATTGTTAAGTTAAAAATAGAAAAACTGTTACAGAAATAAAGAGAGAATAAATCAAAGTGCTCTGTGAGCGATGTCATCCGATTTCACCTACGAACACAAATGAATTAGGAACTCATTTACGTCCCATTTACATTTACTAGTACGCAAATTATTCTGAAAACAGTTATATTTCCAGAAAAGTCCATAGACAATCGACCATCTGAGAACGAATAAACCCAAATCCTTCCTAAAATTTGTCACTAGCAAATTTCACAGGACCGCCTAAGCAATGAAAGAACACGATCGAGAAATAAATACAAACTAATGCCACTTTAGGACAAAATGTGGCAAAGTACTTTATTTTGTGTATTTTTTACCGTTTATTTGGGCATAAAGGTACTAAGGTTCGGCTAAATCCGGTGTATTAAACTTGCAACATAGCAGAATCCATCCTGGGTACATTTGCGTACTTGATCGAGTTTACTCCTGAGTGA
The DNA here is from genome assembly GCA_949710005.1 of Ricordea florida. NCBI lineage: Eukaryota > Metazoa > Cnidaria > Anthozoa > Corallimorpharia > Ricordeidae > Ricordea > Ricordea florida. The sequence continues at coordinate 5,630,656 of OX453277.1, forward strand.
GGGAGTAAGTGACAAATGGTCCCATCACAATATGTCATCCTGCATTAACATGCACGAATGATATAAAAATGGTGTAGGAAACAAGAAATCAGGGTCGGGTGTACTGCGATAAAGTTTGAATAGAAACAGAAAAAAAACCAGTGAAGAAAACAACACATCAGGGTCGACTGTACTGTGGTACAGTTAATATTGTTACGCGGAAGAAACCAGTGAAGAAAACAACACATCAGGGTCGAGTGCACTGTGGTATAGTTAATACTGTTACAGAAGAAACCAGAGAAGAAAACAACACATAAGGGTCGACTGTACTGTGGTATAGTTAATACTGTTACAGAGGAAACCAGTAAAGAAAACAACACATCAGGGTCGAGTGCACTGTGGTACAGTTAATATTGTTACAGAGGAAACCAGTAAAGAAAACAACACATAAGGGTCGACTGTACTGTGGTACAGTTAATATTGTTACAGAGGAAACCAGTAAAGAAAACAACACATAAGGGTCGACTGCACTGTGGTACAGTTAATACTGTTACAGAGGAAACCAGTAAAGAAAACAACACATCAGGGTCGACTGCACTGTGGTATAGTTAATACTGTTACAGAGGAAACCAGTGAAGAAAACAACACATCAGGGTCGAGTGCACTGTGGTATAGTTAATACTGTTACAGAAGAAACCAGTGAAGAAAACAACACATAAGGGTCGACTGCACTGTGGTACAGTTAATACTGTTACAGAGGAAACCAGTAAAGAAAACAACACATCAGGGTCGACTGCACTGTGGTATAGTTAATACTGTTACAGAGGAAACCAGTGAAGAAAACAACACATCAGGGTCGACTGTACTGTGGTATAGTTAATACTGTTACAGAAGAAACCAGTGAATAAAACAACACATAAGGGTCGACTGTACTGTGGTACAGTTAATATTGTTACAGAGGAAACCAGTAATGGAAAGAAAAAGGGTTGTGGGTTATGATAATAATTTAAGTTTTAGTGGAATTTTGAGGTGGAGAAGAACAGTTTTTGCCCTAGAGACTTTTGTTGCAGCTTCTACTCCTAATTGCAACAAGTGCAACAGCGATTATTACGTGGGATGCCGTAGGTTAGCGTGTAATCGTTTCGGGAGAGTTCCGTTTTATTTTTTCCATTGCAGTCACAAATCACTTTTTTTGGTATGGTTGGTGTGTGCGATTTCATTGGCTTCAGTCCACGTTGGAATCACGTGCAAGATCAGGGGTGGATCCGTGTGAGAAAACACTGAAGGGTCACAGTCAGTGGCTCCTTGTTTTCTTGAGATATGAATTGTGTAATTTTCAGCTTTTTTTGCTGGAACTGGAACTTGACTAAAATTTCAATTACAACACCGAAGACTGGACATGGCGATTTCCAACAGTCAAATTACATATCCTCAACGATGACTACCCTTTGGGGCCCTGATTAGTTTCTTGAGTTATTTCATGTGAGAAAATTCCTTGTGTCCAATCGCTCGTTCCATTTTAAAGCAGGGTCCCCTCCCTCAGGCTTGTTGGTTAGTATAAACAGACAGTGTTTATCGCAACGCATCAATATGGTCACACTGACCCGTCCCGCGTAAACGCCTCCTGGCGTCTTGTTATATTTACTTTTATTACACGTAACAGCAATTCATTTTAAAACAATACTTATCATACTTCACACAAACATTGTGAAGCTCTTGTGTTTTTCCTTAATCTCGTTAAATTGTCAACCTAACTTCAATCGCTAGTAAATGATTTTGTACTTTGGAATCTGCTTTATTTTGTTGAAGCCTTTATTATTAAGGTGAATTTCCATTTAGATGTACAGTTTTCTGAACTTTTTAACTTGACTGTGATAATGACTTCCACTCAAGTCCTCAAAACGTCACTTAACATCACCAGCAGTTCTATTAACAACTAACTGCACCCAGACTATGAAACTCGGCAACAAACATATAACTAGAGTTTTTTTTTTCAATCGGTGAGTAGTCTTTAAGAAAGATAAGTAACTCGTTTGTAACATAAGGAGTTGATTCAAAAGGTACAACAGTGGTTAGTGTAGTGATTACTATCAGTAGTATTCTGTACAGTATCGAAGGTAACATGTTGGTGTTCTTTTTAGTTTGTACACGTAGAAGTTTCCACAGTTGCGTACGAGGATCCTTGTAGAGTACTCACAGCAATTAGAACTACTTCTAAAACAAACCTGTCGACTGACCCTACCATCCTGGGTGCTCGGATGTCCTCCACTTAACCACCCTGGGTGACCTGTATCACAGTGACTATACCTTGGACATGATGTGGCCATGATCAAGCCAACAACAAACCTGTACCAGCCTTCAGCCAGGAATTTATCGCATTTGTAGTGTTGTGTGCTGTAACTTCTATATCTCGTATGATCATCAATGGTATGATATTCATAGCACTCTGGTTTGTCAGTACCTGAAAGAAATAACTCACTAAATAATGCGACTCACGCTAAATGGACTTTGTAAGAAGCACTGTGAAGGGAATACAATGTTGCTGTGTCATGTGCTGTTATAATTACCTCTATATCTCGTGCCGTCATCGATACTATGATACGTAAGAAACACTGTAGAGGAAATACAATGTTGAAAGAGGGGAATTTTTGTTCAGCATCTCACACGCAAAAGACACGGGAAATGGAAATCCGAGTTCTCTCGGCCCAGCGAGTCGAACCGATGACCCTCCGATCTATAGTTCGGACGAAAATAGTAATCAAAAAGGTCATGGGTTCTGGTATAACCTAAATTCGATTTTGATATGGCATTACCTCTTTATAATGACGCCTATTTGTCAGTAAATGTATTTCCGTATTTGCTGAGCGACGGAACCCAATAACCAAATATATTTTCTTTCAATGTTACAAGGCGGCAATGTCGTCTGAAAATCAAATTTCGTTTTGTATCGACAGACAAACACAATGCAAATGTAAACTAGTATTTGAGACGATATTATCCCAAAAAAATGCGGCCTGAGACGCAGTCTAAAGAGCACCAAGTTCATGATAATATAATTAGAAGATCGCAGGTTCGATTCATTAGAATAACTCGGGTTTTCTTTTTTCCGAGTTTGCATGAGACAGTGCTAAAAAATACATCCTTCAAACGTTCTCCTGACAATAGTCTTCATTATCTCACAATTCATTCACTCACTTTGACATTCAAATCGTAGCAGCGTGCGAGATGTTTGTCCGATCAACCTAATTTAATGGCCTTTCTCGCACGAATTTCTCGTAACTCAGTGGTCGGCACGTCCGAACTCATAATCGGAAAGTCGTAGACCTGTTCTCAGGTGAAAAAAACTCGGATTTTTTTTCCAAGTTTCCCTGTGACATGATGAAAAAGTACAACTTTCACATATTTATTCGGCTCAACACATACCACCTGTGTTCAGTATATATTTTGCAACACAGTGTTTCATCCAAATGTTTAATTTGTGCCTCTCTCTTTTAAAAAATGGCGGGGAGTGAGTACAGATTATTAGTTCTCTATCATTTTACCCACCATACACGACAAGTGCAATAAAATCTCTGTTTAAATGATTTGTAAAGCGATGCAGCAAAAAGAAGGAAAATTGTATAACAGTGGAGAGTAAAGTTTATCAAATGATATCAGACGTTTTGATCTATAGATTACCTCAGAAAGTGCGCCGTACGGACTTTTATTTACCTGAATTGCAGAACTTTAGAAACGCACTCGTTCGCTATAATCACTAGTTACGGCTTCTAAGGTTTTGCAACGAGTGAATAAAAATACGTATAAAGCACTTTCTATGGTGTAATTTGTTTATTTTATTTTAAAGGAGAATAAAAGTGTGTAAATCAGCAATTTTACTTTTTTCCCTTATGACGCGAGCCTTATAAATCATGTTCGGGAAATAGCGAAAACTCGAGAAACCAATTTAAAAAGTTATGAGATGCTCAATATCTGTCTTGGGGAGAAAAACTCTTCAGGTGTTAAGAAACCTCCTCATTCAGAATTTATTTCAAGTCCGATTAATTACTGTCTGAGTCAATCACATAATGAGGCGCTTCGCCGGCTGTGCATACACAAGTTTGGACTCTGCTGACTTACACTGTTTATCGAGATATTAAATGTGTCAACGTGGTTTACACCTCGGCTCGAAGTACGGACAAGCAACACTCTTTGAGGAGATTCTTGGTTTTCTGATAATCTGACGTCTTCTATTTCTTCAGTTGCCAGCGATCTCCTAGTTGAAGTGATAGTGCTTAAGATGTTGGAGATATTCCGCTGTTAATTGTTTCTCTGAAAGGGAACTGTAAACATTGAGGTTCTGAGATTTGGATGATGTGAGTAAGGGGGAACCTCTTGGTCGTTTACCTTTTGGATCATCAGTCGCTTTCTTCCGGTTCGTGAGGTGCTTTGAACCAGCTGAGGGCTTTGAAGAGTTTGCCATCGTGGTTAAGTTCACCCTTAAATGAAACCGGCTGTCCTCTAAGTTCCTTTGTTCCGGTCTTTTGGAAGCATAAAGGTGAAAGGCTCGCACTGGATATCTGTCACTCGCTGGGACAGAAAACATTTTCGTCTTAACTGTGCGAGTGTCTAATGGTTCAGTGCCCGTTCTTGTTTTTGTTTGTCTCTCGGTATATTCGAGAAATTCCGTTGCATCCGCACTGGTTTGAAGCTGAAGATCGCCCCACCTCATATTTCTATGTTCTTGGCACCCTCTTAAGCCGAAGTGCTAGGTGTTGTTCAACCATAAGGTGTTTAACAAGTTGTCTGGAGACGAAAGAACCAAAATTTCTTTGCCGTAAAGAACATCGACCTCTTCGTCAGTCAGAGCGCGAGCTACCTTTGTCTTGTTTTCCTTTCCCGCTTTTTTCAAATCCTTCTGCTTTGCAACTAGTCTTTCTCTGGTTATTCTAAATTTTGTCCCTTCTGTGATGGCTGTGGGGCAATCCATCCGTAAATAGCGGTCAAAGCTGGATACAAACGACCGTAGATTCGTTGCGGGTTCATATTCTCCTGCGTCCTTTTTTTTTATCACTGCCAGAATGAATGCGCACAGCATTTCATCGAGCTCTAGCGGTTAACGTTTTTTGGATTCTTCGTCTTTCATTCTCTTAAAGCCTTTTGGTAACGAAACATCCCTTTTGGTTTTTCTCAATGTGTTTTTGTTTGCTTGCTCCTCGATAAAATCCTCTAAAGTTCATTCAGGTGGTACAAAAGGTGCGGTAGCCATGTTTTGCGAAAAACACGAACATGTTTTCTCAACCGGCGCACCTCGAAACCTCTTTGAAACCTATTTGAAACCTACCTGAGTGGGAAAAAATCCGCCCCGTCGGCCGTATCGTAAAAAGCTGGGCCAGTTCCGCGCGCGTGATTAGCCAATCAAATTCGAGGATTTAGGATTCTGGCCCTCTCAGATGATTTGGAAAAAAGTAATAAAGGATATTACATATGCGTGGATATAAATGATATCACACGTGTACGATGTCATTGGGGATAGCGTTTTCAGTGATTTGTTACCACTCTGTCCTCGGTATACCGTTAAATTTGCATAATAAAAAGTAAATTACGTAGTTGCTAATAAAACACTTCCCTGGTTCGCTGCGTTTACTTAATAAATATTTTGCGACACTAGAAGGAGAAATTTCGTATCTTTGCGCAAACGTGAAATACCCTCTACATCTTTAGAAATTCTCTGATTTCCTTTTATTTATTTATTATTATTTTTCATATATGTGTTGATTTAGACTTACGACAGGTAATATAAGAAATACTCCTTACAGATTGGTTGATTTCCACTCCACTGACCGCTGGGCAAGCATCGCCTCACTGCTGGACCGCGCATGGTATATCCAGGATGACACAGGTATCTGACATATTCTCCAACCCAGTATCCACCGGCGACACTAACCGCGTTTTCTGGTCTGCCTGGATTGCCACAGTTTACAAGAACTAAAAAGAAAAAGAAAAAATACAAACTTTTCAATTCAGTCGAAAGCAGTATGGCAGTCATCAACGTTCATCATTTTAAGCTTCATCACTCTCATTCACTCGTCACTCTCTCTTACTCTCTCACTCTCTCCCCCACGTATTTACTCTTTCCATTTACTCACCTAATTACCCAAGCACTAACGCATTCACTTACTTACTCATCCACTCACTCATTCACTTTCTCACTCAATCAATCACTGAGTTATTCACTTAGTAACTCAACCACTCTCGCACTTACTCAAACCCGCACAAACGCACTCTCGTTTACTCACGAACTCACTTATTCACTCATTTACTCACTGTCGGTCACTCAATCACTCACTTAATCTCCCACTTATTCAACAACTTTTAGCCACTTACTCTATCGCTTCCTCTCACTCTGAGTCGCACACCGACCCACCCACTTACTCACCCAATTACTCTGTGAGGGAAGCAGGGTTGGCGCAGTGGTAAGAGCGCTCGATTTCCAACAATGTGGCCCGGGTTCGATTCCCGACGTCATATGTGGACTAAGTTTGTTGGTTCTCTACTTTGCTCCGACAGGACTTTCTTCGGTTACTCCGGATTTCCTCTCTACAACATTTGATTAGATTTGATTTCATTTTATGCTTTACAGTGTCCCCAATTAGTACTCAGTGCCAGATACAGTTGACACTCAAATAAAGGTCATTATTATTATTATTATTATTATTATTTTTATTACTATTATCACTTATTTACTCAGTCACTCACTTAATCAAACATTTTCTGTCAGTCACTCAATCTGTCACTCCCACACACTAACTTTTTCACTTCCTCTGACTCTCAGTTACTTACCTTTCTTTTCTTCACATTCGTGCACGTAGACACTAAACTTACTCGTTCATCACTCACATATTCACTCTCTCACTCATTCAATCACTTTCAGTCATGTACGCATAAACGCACTTCCTCGCCTGCTCTCTCACGTACCAGTAGAGTTTATCACTGGATGGATCCATTGCTAAATCGATCGAGGCTTAACCGTCGAACTCAAAATTGACAATACGACTAGCAGTAAATTTTTATTCATCATTGGAGCAAAGAGAGAACCATAAACAAATTCAACCCACATTAGACGGCAGGAACCGAACTTTCACCACAGTTAAATAGGTGGGCGGGGCGTGCTCTCACCACTACGCCAACATCCCTCCCCGCGAAATGGAACGGTGGTCACTGCCTAACAATTAATTAATTTAATTTGCTATAAAGCAATCCACTGACCTAGTTTAGAAGTGCTTTCTACCGAATTGTTGTACATATTGCGCGCAATGCATTTGTAAGTGGACTGGTCAGCGGCGTGGAATTCATCAATAGCAAGTACACTGGTGAATTCATCTGCAGTGACGTAATTAATGACGGGCATAATGACGTCATCCCTGTACCACATGACAGTAGGTAGAGGAGACCCTTTGGCTGAGCAATTAACCCGAACTGATTCTTTCAATCCATTTACTGAAATTGATGTTGGTGGTGTAGTGGTAAAAAAGGGCTTCTCTGAAAAGCAAAAGTTGCACATTTATTGAGCCTGATTGAGCCATTTAAACAGAGAAAAGTACAGTGAAGGTTAAAATGAAAGGTGACAGAAACCGGAGGAAATAAGTTCTGAAATAGTTTATTAGAAAATATGAATATTGTAAGGACCCACCTACTGTCTCTACTTTAAGAAAGATTCCACGAATGATCAAATCATACTCGTTGGATGCTCGACAAATGTAGAGCCCTTTATCTTCGTGTTGAGTGTTGTTTATATGCAGACCATCACTCTTGAATGAAGTACGAGCCCGAGGGAGGAGTGCTCGGGGAGATCTGCTCCATTTGACAACGGGGGTAGGGTGACCTATGACGTCACATGGCAACTTTGTGGTTTTGTTAAGATAACCTTTAATTTCATCCGGTGGTGAAGTTTTGAATCTTGGAGAACCTGTGTTAATGATTCAAGAGAAAACCGGTCCAATGAATAACTTGTAGATTGTGAGGAATCGATAGGGTGTCAAAGCAAGCATGGAGGACCACAAATGACTACGACTAACGAATGACAACGAATTACTACGAGTGACTACGAGTGACTTAGGGTGACTACGAATGGCTACGAGTGACCTTGAACGACCACAAATGACCACTTATAACTACAAGTGATCCAGAACAACTTCGAGTTACCACGACTGACCATGGGGCAGAATTCAACACAATATTTTCGTGATATCATAATTATGACAGCCTTAATGCGTCACGTTATGTAATAATCGTTATTACACCACAAATAAGGCTTTTTCAGCGTGTAAACTTGATGTGGACATAATTTTGTCTCTTATTGTTCTTCGAAAAAGAGCGGTCTTGGATAGGGTTAAGGTAGCGTGAGGACAATGAGCGGCCATTTTAAATACGATAATCTAGGAGCGTGAACGAAAACTAAGTGTGTAATTCTTTATTTTCTCAATTATGCAAGTCAGTCGTAACTATCTGAACATCGGAGCCCTCTTAATCTCCAGTGCATTATTTTAAACACAAAATTCCATTTCTGAATTAACACCATTATTTTTTTCTTACTGTGTGTTGCTTTTCGTTGCTAGGGATTCCAGGTTTACTTGTGAAAATAGCATGATTCAACCTCTCACAAAAGATTTTTTACCACAATTGCTGCTAATTTCGCAATCTGATTTAAAAATTTGCCGTTGTCGATAAGAATCCAGACAACGCTGCTCGCGTCAATTTGTCACGTAAACCAATAGCCAATCAGAAACGCTTATTTTGGGGAATAAACCAATCACATTGCGAGAAAGTTACACAACGCTTGTTCTTTCTTTGTATCACGATCTTGGTCACGCTCTGAAAAAAAAAACCACACATTTTCTTTGACGTTTTTTAACGTTGTTATTGTGGTACAAAACAATCGAATGTGGTTTGGCGTTGTCTGTACCCTTATCGACAACGAGTACGCGTCATCACAGTGGTCAAAGTTTGTCGTGGACTCACTCGGCTGCGCTTCGCGAGTCCACAACACTTTCACCACTGTGATGATGCGTACTCGTTGTCGATAAGGGTAAACCATAGTCGATTTGTTGAATAGACTCTTGCTAAACAAAAGATAGATTTAGTGGATAGCACTAATTCAAACAAAATTACCCATACAGTGATCTCAGAAAAGAAAGGCCCTACATCTGGGTTAAATGTTGATGAAAGGCCAAAGAAACAAAAGTGCTCACCAAAAACAACCAGTTTTATATTTTTTGTTATGTTTCCAAAAACATTTTCTGCTCGACATGTATAAATGCCCGTATCTTCGTAGCGTGCATCAGTGATCCCCAGTTTCCCACCAACTGCTTTGTACCGGTTTTGATTGTGGTTGCCATGGCTATTACTAGGTATCGACCACGTGATATGTGGCTCTGGAAACCCACGTGTTTTGATATTAATAGAAACATTACCACCGGCTTTGACAGTTATCACTGAAGGATGTTTGCTTGTGAATCGAGGAGCAGCTAAAACAAAAAGAAAAAAACAAGTATTGAAATCTGTTACTGTTACATGTAAATAACAAGGTTTGCTCGCAGAATATATGAGACAAGCATAGAATGGTTGTGGTCTTTTTCAAGGTCGTAAATCTCCTTTAAATCGCTAGATTAAGGGACACAAGTTTGGTCGTGCGTATTTACTGTAAGTTCTAACCTTGATAAATAAAGGATTTGATTTTCATGTAGCAATAGAAGAATTTATTTAAGAATAACATTTTTAAGGATAGTCGGAGCATAACTTGGTGTTGGAGAGTGTCAAGAGTGGACAGCTTTATTCATGAAAGTATTTTCATGAAAATGTCATATTTAACAATTATTCGCCTAAGGCGAAGTGATTATCGAAGTGATCATAAAATAGGCAAGTAGTATCTTTCGCTATAAAAGCGGGAAATAATTATTCGGTCAGCATGCAATATTCATCGTTCATCAGGTTAGTTTTTAGGATTTTCGTACGTATCTCGGTCAAGTTTACAAGTTTAACATTAAGGACTTTTCGCGTGGAGTTTCTTTTCTTTTTTACAGCTTCGTTAGTTCTTTAATCGAATAGGTTGTCATGATAAGTGCCAGGGGTTAAGATATCGTCTGAACAATGCACAGATATGGTAATATTCCACTCACAGAACTTTCCTGGTTCGCTTTGAGTCTGAGGCGATATTCTCTTCACAAATTCTTTGATGTAGGTCTCATTGACTCCAGGGCCTTTACCAGGTGGGCCTCGGGGGCCTCGGGGCCCTCTTTTACCAGGTGGCCCTGCTGAGCCGGTGCGCCCACGATGGCCTCTTTTTCCAGGAGGGCCCGGAGGACCTGAGAGATTAACCAATAAAAGGAAAGACAGCTGATTCCCTAAATTTTCCAAAGACCTGGTGTCTCTTGGGGAAAGGGAGATTGGGGGGGGGGGGGAGAGGGGTGTGGTTAGGGTAAAAATTGACTTGAGGCCCTTGACAATCATCAGTTGCATTAGATGGAGCCCAACCCCCTGCCCTTCCCCCCTAAAATGACACAGTGCACTGAAAGACACAAGGTATGATGGGAGCCTCTTCTTTGCTCCTTTATCTCCTTAATTAACCTTGGTACAAGGTTCAATTCCAAGGAAAAATGGCCTTGCACATTACGACGGCACTTGACATCCAGATTTAGTACACTTCGCAAAGTATATAATTTCATTTGGAAATAATAACCAGATTTAAACTATGGACTATTTCTGCATGATGCACTTAATTTCTAGAAAATTAACCTGACTTGTGGAAAATGGGGACTGAAGTGTTGAACTATTATGGGATACGAAGAACTTGTTTGAAGTGCTCTTTTAAACGTGAGGGGCATTATGGGCCGCTCATGAAAGCGAAGTTTAGACTGAGCTTGACAAAACCGCGGTCTACATTGCATCTCAACCACCGTGGTTTACAAACCTCTAACACACGTTGGTGTCACCGTCTGATTTCTTGTTTTCATGATCTGCAAATGACAAGAAAATTCTCAATCGATCTCGGCGCTTCTTTGTTGTTTTATTTAAATCCTCTAAAAAGGCTAACGCTCGAAACATCTGACAGCAATCGTTTAACCCTACTGTCGTATAGACCTACTTTATTAACTCGTTTGATAAACCAGATTTTGTGTTTCAATATCCTTACCAATACAGCAGATAGAGCACCAGTTGATTTAGAAACTAACTCCTTGCATACTACTCCAAGTTCGGCTTACAAGTGTAATTTTGATGTCAACAAGTAACTAGCAACTAACTAGTATAATCAGCGGCCGATTTATGTTAATTTAGTCAAAATACAGCGCTCCGTATAAAAAACTATTGACCTATACCTTTCCCAACTCTAACCAGAAGCTCACTTCGTCTCTTAAGAGATAAGTAAATAAACGTTTCTTAGCATTGATGATAACAAACAAACCTGAACATGCTGCAGCCATTTCTTCACACAAATTGTCTTATACACATCTGAAGAGGACGATCCGTGGACAGCTTCAGATTCGGTGGAGCGACGGTTTCTTTGGTTCGTTGTTCTTTCACCCCGATTATCATCTAAAGCATCCGTCTTGACTGTGTTCTTTAATGTCTGTGACAGAAATTCCCCTCTGAACGTGCTAAGTTCTCTTTCCAGATAAATCACTTTGTAACTCAGTAACGCCACGGACGCAAGAGTGAAACCAAAGTGGAGAAAACACGCGATGCCAGAGAAGCTCGTAGAAGATTTGTTCGCAGCCATCTTCTAAGCGACACTAAGTAACATTGCTTTGCTTTGTGAATTTGATATAAGTTATGAAATTTCATCTACAATACACACTGGTTTCCTCGTGATTGGAATACCTTTCTTCCATATTTGGATCTCTTTGGCATCGATACAGATGCTGGCGGCGACGAAATGTTTATCCAAGACGAAGTAAATAGATATCAAATAAATTTAGCATAAATGAACTGAAATCTGTTTTATGTTGATTTTGGTTGAAGCCTTGTTTTTTTTTCTAGGGTCACACTGCTACACAAGTCTGTTTATTAGTCGTACAAACTACAGTGTTTTACAGGAATTTTTATCTGCTACTTAGAAATATTGTATCTGAGCACACGTAAAAATATGATAAGTGTACTTATGTTTATAAGATAAGTCAAGGTAGTTTCGCTTGATTCATGTTTTGGACAGTGACAGAAAGTGAGAAATGGAAACAGCTTAATAGAAAACCACAGTTTTTAAGCATTTTGGAATGCCTTGACTTTTTTTCACAGAAAAGTTTATCTCAAAATAAACATGTGTGCCAAATTTTGGGTCAGGATAACGAAAATCTTCCGAGATATAGACGAACAAAGTGTCGTTTCCATGGCCGTTTTCGCGGAAAAATTTTGAACACGATACTGTTGCGTCCTGCTGCGGATTTCCCCAAGGATGGTCGCGTTGACAGCTCGATCACATAAAACCTTGTAATCTGAAATGTAATACTCTCTTTGACTTTTCATCCACAAGAAAGTATTGACATTACATATTTGCTTGGCCTTAACTTGCAGAATTTTTAAAAGGACAGTCTTTGTGGCTCTTTCGCTGGTGGCTCTTTGTGGCTCTTTCGCTCGGACTACGAGCCACCAAATAAAGTAAATGCTTGCGAAAGCAGCGTAAGGCAGTGAGTATTTCTGTTTCTTATCAAAGATTTTCATCAATAGTTCTTCCTTTTTGTGGTGACCAGTTGCAGTTGTCACAAGTTTGTGGTAGGCATCACAAAGCGAAGCGGGTTTTGGCTTTGAAACGTATGATTGTTGTTCATATCAAGATGTCAGATCGTTTCCAATTTTTCAATTTTTGTTTTTTGTATTGTTGCAGGATCGAAGTCCCTGAAGGACTGTTTGTAGGCACAACCTCTAGCGTAGTCACTTTTGTTGAGAAGTTCAACAAGTATTTTAAATGCCCATCGGACAAAGGAAGGTGCAAAGGTATGCAAGCTTTTTGTGATTGTTTATGGAAACTTGTTTTGTGATAACAGCAAGCAAATGTCCTTTTTGAAAGTGTTTTAAAGTGTCTGTATCCCTGTTTAAGAATTGGTTTAAAAAATTGACTAACGAAGAAACGTTTATAACTTGTTTTGAACAATTGGCATTCATAAAAGTGTAAACCTAGCTTGGTGCGTTGTTGCCCAATGCTAAGTTACATGATGCTCTCTAGAGAATTGATCCTTTATCTGTCTAAAATTTATTTGAACTAGTGTTATGTTCGTTGCATAACCCTCACAACAATAAGGCTTGTTTTTTTTTCTCTTTCGGGAAACTTGTGCTAGTTGCCTCAGAAAAGAAAGGTCTAGGAGGGGAAATGAAGTTCTTGTTCAGGTGCAATGGATGCTGGTTGGAAGAGATACCTTTTCAGAGCAGCCAACTAGCCGCTGAATCCAGGCGCCAGATAGTGTCCTTAGCCCTATGTCTAGCCTTTTTCATTAGTGGCCAAGGGTATGCCTCGTACCGTAAAACTCTGGGTAAGGGTCTTGGGGTTGGGGTTGTGTCTGAGAAACCCTATCTACAAATTGTGGGCTTAGCATTACCACATATAAAAGAAATCCTTGATGAGATGTGTGAGGACGCAAAAGAGCAGATGCGTAACATCTCGGATGACACTTTGGGAAGTTGAGGGAGGGCTGTCACAACCTGTGATGGGTGTTGGCAGATAAGAGGGCATTTTAGCCAAAACTGTACATTCATTGTAAAAAATTATTTGACTGGTGCTCTGTTATATTATGGACACCTTTCCATGCGGGGTGCTTATAACATCAGTGCTGAGGAACTGTGGCAGGGAACAGCAAAGGCAGCAGAGGGTCACTTGGCCCAGATTTTATGGGCCAAGGCCAAGGAAGAGGGAATGAAAGTGGAGGTGAATTGGCAGGATGCTGATTCGTCCTCTGCGAAGGGTTTCTGTTATTCCTTTGCAAACGAACAGGAATCAAAAGTAATGTTGTGTGGTGGGCATATGGGGAGGGCACATGGTAAGAAGCTCCAGGAGCTTCAGGGAAAGAGTTCATTTTCAAAAGCCTTGATTGACTTACACAAAGAGCAGTTCCCCCAAGTTGAGTCAGTAAAATGTGTTTGTCTTGGGAAAAAACATACTTATGTGTCCACGAGGAACAAGCCATCTTGTGGTTGCATTGGGCCTGCCTTTATACAAAGTGCAAAAAGAAATCACTACTGTGCCCTTGTGCAAGCTGGAAGGGACCCGGGTGTGTATAGAGACACAATGCTTGCACTGGGAAAGTATCATTGTCGTGACATCCACCAATGGGAGGGTGGGTCCTGCTCCTTCCACCCATTACTAAAATGTTCTTGCAATGGTTGCAAAAGTGACGTGGAAGGGTTTGTGGAAGAACTCAAATGTCCTGGAGTAGTTGCATTCGGCCGATTCTGGGCCAAAAAGGGTGTGGTCAATTTATCGGGGACTGGACCGAGCTCGGTCAGAATTTTTGGGGTGTGGTCTTATGCATATTTAATTAGGTCTCAACTTGTTCGATTTTTGGTCGATGATTTTTTTGTCGATTTCGATTTTTGTTTGGGTGTGGTCATGGTGTGTCAAAATGTATCTTTGTGGGGGGTGGGGTCGGGAGTGTGGATGTCATAGGTAAATTGAAATTTGGGTTTGGGGTGGGGTAGCGATTGGTACGGATTTGGAGCAAAAGAGAATGAGTTTGATGAATCAACTTGATAAATTTGGTTTGATTGACATGAGTTATTATAATAAAAATAATTTATACATTCAAGATTTGTTTTGAAAAAATAAGACCAGATTTATTATCTTTTATTTCTACTTATCGTGAGTTTATTGAAAATATAAATTATAATCTTGAATGGAAAGGAAGTGGAGGTTCTTATAATATTAGACCAGATGAATTTATACCAAACGATGACTCAGATGAATTTCATTTGAATGTATTATCAAATGATGATATTATTCAGGCGCTAAAAGAATCAATAATTTATTGGGTTAATTATTATAGTCGTGATTATGATCCTGATGATGAATGGTATGGATATACAGGATTTACAATTCATGATAAAAATACAATGTGTGATTTTCTAACTTTGAGAGTTAAAATTTATACTAATCCATTTAAGCGAATACACAAACGTGTTTTTCTAGATGAAATATGGGAAGAGCTAATGTCTGTAGCATGGCATCCAAGTAGGTTTGTATATTGGTGTCTTGATGTGGAAGAGTTTCAAGAGTTGAAGGAGCGTTGGGGGACTTATTGGTAATCGTAAGGAATTCCTTTTGTAACATGGATCGTGTTACAAAAGTATAAAAATTAAATAAGGTGTTAAATAGCATAGTGATTGGTTTAAGGATTACCATTTGTAAATCCAATCGATGCTATGGAGAACTTAACAGTGAAAGATTTGAGGTCAATAGCTAAAAAAGCTGGTGTAAAGGCCGGTGGATTCAGAAAGGCTGAATTGCTCGAAGCGTTATCAGATGTCCAACCCGAGAACTTGACAGTGAATGTATTGAGAACCATAGCTAAGAAGATTGGTACAAAAGGCTATGGTAAGATGCGTAAAGCGGAACTCATTAATGTTGTCGGATCTCCACGAGTATCTGAAGCTAATGTTCCGATTTCTGGTCCAATTAGACCCACAAGAACAAAGCCCACCCGCGCCTCACATAGAAGGGCCATTGATTTAGCTAAGAATGAAATTAATAAGACCATAGATTGGATAGGATGTAATGTTAGAGAACCAAATAAGAGGGCTATTACTAAGAGATTAAGAAACCTTAAGAAAAAGGTAACTGGCATTCTCAAAGAGAAACCTGACTACTTTATCCCTGAAAGACATGAAACGGCTATGAAAGGCTTTTTGAAGACTTATATAGTAAAGGGTAGAAGTGGCTATGATCCAACTTCATTCCTTAGCAAGGTTAGATCACAATTCTATGTTTTGATACGTAAGCAGAAGAAGCCATTCAAGATGAAGTGTATTTTTTCATGCGGCTTCACAAGGAGGAATAAACATGATAATCGTGTTATTGAGCATAGTGAAGGTCATTTTCATTCAAAGATGGAGATAGTAACAGCTTCAACAGATACATTTACCATGTTTGATAATATCAAAGCTAGAATGATTGAATTGGTGGGGAAATTTGAGAATGAGGGATTTGAATGGGTATTTGACCATGTTATAGATTTTCGTATCCACATAAACCCATTTCAACCTTTTTCTGGAACTTCATATATTAAATTACCACCTAAATTGGCTGCTAAGAAGGCAATTATTAATGTTAAGAATGAAGAAGTCCAGGAGTGCTTCAAATGGGCAGTGACATCTGCAGTGTTTCCAAGGGAGAATCATCCTGAGAGACTTAATAAGGAGATGAGAGATAACTCAGAGAAATTCGATTGGTCAGGAATAGAGTTTCCAGTGGCAGCACTTGGTACAAATCATATAGATAAATTCGAAAGGCAGAACCCATATGGGATCAACATCCTTGGCTATGAGAATGGTGGCCCAACCCTAATCAGACGTAGTAATAAGTCAGGGATGCCAAAGATAAACCTACTCTTAATATCAAATGATGAGACAAATCACTACTGTTGGATCAAGAATATGTCAAGACTTGTCGATTATAATAAGAACGAGCATGCCCGTTTCTATTGTGATAACTGTCTAAACTCATTCAATTCTGAAAAGTCGTTGGAAACGCATATGGAGTATTGCCTAAACAATGAAGCAGTGAAAGTTCAGATGCCTATGAATGAGGATGGCAGTCCAAAGTACATTACTTTCAAGAACCACAGAAGAAAGATGCAAGTGCCATTTGTGATCTATGCGGATTTCGAGTGTTTCACGGAGAAGATAGACACTTGTTCACCGGATGATAGGGATAGCTTCACGAATCAATATCAGAAGCATAAGCCATCAGGATTCTGTTATCTTTTCAAGTGTTTTGATGATGAGGTGTTTGAGCCTAAGTTAGTGATGCGTACAGCCAACTCATCTGAGGATGACATACCACAAATGTTCCAGGAAAGCTTGGAGGAAGACATCAAGAAGATCTATAATCAATTCAAGTCTGAAAAGAATCTTATAATGAAGAATAGTGATCATAGGCAGTATAGAAGGGCTACTCATTGCCATATTTGCGAGGGTGAATTGGGGAATGATAAGGTGATTGATCACTGACATCTTACAGGTAGGTACAGAGGTCCAGCCCATAGGAAATGTAATCTGGAATTCAGCACCCCTAAGTTCTGCCCAGTCATATTCCACAATTTGTCTGGATATGACAGTCACTTGTTCATCAAGAAGATGGGGGTATCAGAGGGTAAGATAGATTGTATCCCACTCAATGATGAAAAGTACATCTCATTCACAAAAGAGATTGTGGTCGAAAAGTTCAAGAAGGAGGCAGAAGGGGATGAGGATGAGGGTAAGGAGGTTCAGATTAAACGCTCCATTAGATTTATAGACAGTTTTAGGTTCATGGCAAGTGGTTTGGCCGGTTTGGTTGACAACTTACCAAGAGAGTCTCTGGAAAATCTCTCGAGGTACTATGAAGGGGGAAACTTTGACCTATTGGCTAGAAAGGGTGTATTTCCATATGATTGGTTTGATGGGTTTGATAAGTTACAAGTGTCTAGTCTACCACCTAAGGAGGAATTCTATTCGATATTATATGATGTTGATATATCAGATGAGGATTATCAACATGCTGGAAACGTGTGGGATACCTTTGGTATGAGAAACTTTAGGGATTACCATGATTTATATCTCAAAACAGATGTAATCCTATTGGCTGATGTCTTTGAGAACTTCAGAGGGGTCTGTATGAGAAATTATGGTTTAGATCCTGCATGGCATTTTACTGCACCTGGATTGGCTTGGGATGCCACATTGAAGATAACCAAGGTGGAATTGGAGCTATTGAGAGATCCAGATATGCTGATTATGATTGAGAATGGCATCAGAGGTGGTATCTCAATGATCTCCACTAGGCATGGGAAAGCCAACAATCCATATATGAAGGAGTATGATCCAGAATTGCCTACAAAATACATCACATATTTAGACGCTAATGGGCTTTATGGCTACGCAATGACCAAGGCTTTACCAACTCATGGTTTTGAGTGGATGGATGATCAGGAATTAACAGATTGGAGAGACCATCCATGCATATTGGAAGTGGATTTGGAATACCCACTAGAGCTACATGATCTACACAATGATTATCCATTGGCCCCAGAGAGATTGGATGTGGAAGGTGTTGTTAAGTTAATTCCTAATTTGAGGGACAAGAAGAAGTATATACTAAATCATGAAGCACTGAAACAGTATTTGTCTTTAGGATTGAAGTTAATCAAGGTACACAGAGGGATCAAATTCGAAGAATCGGAGTGGTTAAGGCCCTACATTGACTTGAACAATAGTCTTAGAGCTAAGGCTGAGAATGACTTTGAAAAAGATTTCTTCAAATTGATGAACAACTCGGTGTTTGGTAAGACTATGGAGAATATTAGGAAGAGGGTGGATATTCAGTTGGTCACTAACGAGAAGAAAGCACGTAAGTTGATTGTGAAGCCAAACTTCCATCATAGGAATATATTCTGTGAGGAATTGACTGCTTTCCATATGAAGAGAACTAAACTTCTTTTCGATAAGCCCATTTAATTAGGACTGTCTATTCTGGACATAAGTAAAATAACCATGTATGACTTTCATTACAATTACATAAAGCCAAAGTATGGAGATGATGCCAAGTTGCTATTCACAGATACGGATTCCTTAGCCTATGTGATCCAGACTGAGGACTTCTATAATGACATAAGCCCAGATGTGAGAGATAAATTCGACACCAGCAATTATCCCAAGGACCATCCATCCGGAATTGAAACCGGAGTGAATAAGAAGGTTGGGGGGATGTTCAAGGATGAAGCTGGTGGTGAGCAGATAACGGAATTTGTGGGTCTAAGGGCTAAACTATACGCCTTCAAGACGGATAAACAGAAAGAAGTCAAGAAGTGTAAGGGTGTGAACAAGGCAGTGGTGAGTAAGAGTATAAGTTTCCAGGATTATAAGACTTGTCTTTTCAGTGGCCAATTCCAGAGAAGGAAGATGAATACCATAAGGAGTCATAAGCATGAAATCTACACTGAAACAATTAATAAGATTGCATTATCACGCGAGGACGATAAACGTGTGATAATGGAAGATGGGATAAATACTTATGCACATGGTCACTTCAGAACGCTAGAAGGTGGTGATTTAGTGTCTTGGGGTACAAATTGAAGCTCCTCACGAACGAATCCTCGTTTTGGACCCCCACTCAAATAATACAAGACTGGTTGACCCGGGTCAATTGTGGTTCGGGCCAAATCATAGACTTCAAGACTCCATATAGGATCAGTAGCCCGTCGTTTGTCCCCACCTTCATCTTCACCGGGGGCATATAGATATCTGACTTGAACATCTGGAGGTAATCTCTTCTCATCCAATCCCACAGGTCGCTTATAGTCTGGAGTTTTAGTATCAATAGAGTCCATTTTCAAAGCTTCCTCAGGCTCTTTACCAGTAATACGGGTGGTCTCACTATTGACGGTCTTCATGATGTCGGGCAATCTATTCACCCAAACTGTGGATCTGGTATCACTAACCATCTCTTGAGCGTATTGATGGCTGAATAACTTCTCACCGAGAGTCCTATTGGCTCTTTCCATAAAAGCCTGGGCTCTATGATTACCAGCTTCACTCCGCTGGATTGTTACTTGATGCTTATTCATAAGATTTGTTACATCACCCTTGAATTCTGTTCCTGGATCCACCATTAATGTTTGTGGCCACTTCAATTTACGGGAATAAACCCTTTGAAAGGCATTAGCAACTTCACCACTCTCCTTTGAGGTCAATGCCTCAGCATCCTTATACCTTGAAGCAATATCAATCACGACTAACGCATAGCGGTATGTTTTTCTTCTCACTGTATCATGAGGAAGAAACAACAAGTCCGCTTGATGAATCTGATTAGGCTTATTCACACTCCAATGTGGCCTGGGTATATTTTTGGGGGCTGGGAGATATATTTGCCATAAGGCTTGCTTCTCCAACCACTCTTTGGCGACCTTTTCACTAACTTTGGCTGCTTTGGCTAATTTGGGTATGGCTGAGTATCCTTTCCAGTATCCATCAGTGGAGTAATATAATCGATTTAAAACTTTAGAATCAGTCATTTATAAACAAGAATATAAGCATTTAAAATGACTTCTATACCAAGCATTCTTGATACCAATCGTGTTCCAAGGACTCGTGAAGGTTTGAAGGCTATGACGTCATTAAATCGGGTCACACTAAACCCATCATCTGCAGAACCTGGTGAGACATTATACATTGAAATACCCAAATTGAGTGAAAATCTTGTGATTGTGCCTGGTAGCGTCTACATAACCTTTGATATGATTGTAACCGGGCACAAGGACAACACTCTTGTTAATAATTTGGGAAGGAATCTAATTTCACAATATAAGGTTCTATTTGGTGGTGAAATCATAGAGGATCTTAGTAGATTTGATTTATTAAAAACTTATCATGATTTGTTTTTGTCAAATGAAGATCGTGAGAATAGATTGAGACAGGGTATATCTGATGTTAATATAAGGAAGATTAGAACCAATGCAGGTAATAAAGATACATCAAAAGCAAAGCATAATACTTTAGCCGCGATTCATAACACTAGATATGCTATTCCATTAGATCACACAATCCTCAAAGATCATGGAATATTTTATCCAAGAGGATTACCACATCCACTTAGATTTGAATTGACTTTGGCTAAAGTTTCTGATGTTGTAGTTTATTCAAACAGTGAAACACCACCTGATTATAAATTAATAAACATGGAGATGGAGTATCAGTGTATATTAAATGATTATTTAGCAAGAGAGGCTGTTGCGTCCTACAAAGCTGGGAAAGGATTCACGTATGAAAAAGCACTTCTTCACAAAACTTTCACAATCTCTGAGGCTAATGATGCTGTGATAAATCAGCATATTAATGTGCCAAGGAGATCTATGACTGGTATATTATGTCTTTTCACTGCCCCTCATGCAGAAGGTCTTAGGGATTCTGAGATTTTTGCAAATCCAAGGATCACATCAGTCAAGATTGACATAGATGGAGTGCCCAACCAAGTTTATTTGAAAGGTATGATGGCGACTGATTTGTGGCAATCCATAATTAAGCGAGTTGGTCTTAGTGATTCAGTTAAGGAATCTGATTTCTATACAGATAAATTCGCTTTGTGGATTGATTTGAGGACTTATCCAGATAATGATATCCATGGAAATGGTTTGTATATTCATGCTACTCGTGATGGTGTGACTTTAGAAATTAAGAGAGAAAAGGTAGGAACTAGAGTTCTTACATGCCACATGTTTGTTGTTGCTGACGCCGTAATGACCATTCTTAATGGAGGTCTAAAAGAGATTAGCTATTAGGCCGCTATATGTTTTTCTTCTCACGTTGTCATGAGAAGAAACATTAATCTAAAGGGGTTAATGTATTGAGTAATGATGAATGAACTCAAAGATATGATTCCATTCAATTGCATCATAACTGGTCCAACGAATTGTGGAAAGACTCAATACATAGTGGAACAGCTTAGAGGTCACTATAGGCAAGTATTCGATTATATTGTGTTGATTTGTCCAACATATGCCCATAACAAGACTTATAGAGGCTTTGCAAAGGGGGATAAACGATTCTTTGTACTCTCACCAGATGCGAGTGATCATGACGAAATCAACAATTTGTTGATGGACTGCTCATCGTTCTTCTCAGATATGAATGCGCTCATAATATTGGACGATTGTGCCGTTTCAAAGGATCTGAAGAATAGGTCTAACAAATTCATCGATTTAGCGTTCTCTGGGAGGCATATAGGGATATCAGTGTGGGTTCTCACTCAGCAACTGACATCTATAGCCAAACCATTCCGTGAAAATGTAGCTTGTGTGGTTTCATTCCATAATCCATCACAAACGGCGATGAAGATGCTTTTCGAAGAATATGGCGGAGACCTTGATGCCGAAACTTGTAAAAAATATAAGAAGCATCTTATGAATGAAAAGTATGCAAGGCTATGCTTCTCCCTTGAACATCCATTCCAAAATTATTTAGAGATACCGGCTATTACGACATAATCATGACAACTCCCGAAGATATCATGAATGGTGAAACTATTGTAAATGATCATCAATCAACAACAACCACTAGTGATGATGATTTGAAATCTAAAAGAGAAGAACTCTCAATACTAGCTTGTCTAGGTTCTACCAAGGAGTATATTGGTATGCAAATGACCCTGTCCGATATACATAAATTATCAGAAAAGGATGTTGAAAAGTACTACAAGAGGTATAAGATGGTGTCGGGTAAGAATCTAGCTGATGGATTAATAGATCCTCCTTTACATCTATTAGCTAAATTAGTTAATTGGTGTCTTAGTAGTTATGGTGGAATAGATGAACCAGACGCTTTAGTAAATGATTGGAAGAATAACCAATTGGTTAAGCAATGGCTATCAGAAGTGTCTGGTTCAATAGTAGTAAAGGGTGGAATAGCTGCATTTCAAACTTCATTTCAAACAAACATTTCAAACAAATTTCATAGCATTTCAAACTAAGAGATCCCCCTCCTGCTATTACATTTGATGATACAGATCAAGTTGGAGTTGACACTGTTCGGTAAAACAAAAAATTTAAAAATCAAGTTAGCCGTGCCAGAAATGTGTATACGCAAAAGAAAGCAAACAACATGTCACAATCCTCAATGCCAAATCGATTTGTACCAATTGATGAGACTGATTTTGACTGGAACTCTATTGTTATGGAAGATCCCATCAAAAGAGGTTCTGGTTTCATATCAAGTGTCTTTGTGATTGAAGGTGGAATTAAGAAGACTCTTTCATTCCAATTGGCAGATCAGAACGTACTAGGAATTAATTATGATCTTAATAGTAAAGAAACACTCAAAGGTTTACAAGTGAACTATCCAATGACATCATTCTATACTCAATATCAACCAACTAAAGACGAGGAGGAAACCATTAGAAGGATTGATTTGATCATGGATAAAACAGCTGAATACATTAAGAAATTCTATAATGATGAACATACCAAGAAAAATATGCCTGATTTATCAAATAGTAAGCCAAAGTTGAGATTAATGAAAGAAGGAAAATCAATAGATTTGGTGAAACCCATATATTCAA
This sequence comes from Ricordea florida, assembly GCA_949710005.1. Lineage (NCBI taxonomy): Eukaryota > Metazoa > Cnidaria > Anthozoa > Corallimorpharia > Ricordeidae > Ricordea > Ricordea florida. The sequence goes on from OX453277.1 coordinate 5,653,898, forward strand.
AGCCAAAGTCAAAGCCAAAATCCAAATATGAGAAGCCATTAACAATGTATCCTAGATTTAATAGCAGTGGATATGGTGATAAGTTTAAGTTGCATTCATCATTTATGGGTAGAAAAAGAAATCAAACCTATCGTGACTATATAATTGATTGGGATAACTTTAATAATAATAAGTCATGTGTACAAATTTCGTTGAAGTTAGAAAGTGTATTTTTCTCCACAAGTAGCAACTATATTGCTATGTTTGATTATGGGCTTCTAATAAAGTCTGTTAGATTTACCAAACCTATTCCTGAAGTGAAACCACCATCAAAACTAAAAGAAGATGATGAAAGCGATTTCAAAGATGTTACTTTTGAAGATAGTGATGACGAGAATGAAGATCAGCCGGATGAAATAGTTCTAAAACACAATTAATTTTAATATTTGAAGTTTCCTAGTATACCTCTTACTAGGAGACTTAAAGTTTAGATTATATAAGTTCATAACATGTCTGAAGAAATTCAAACTACTGAGCAAATCACTAGAGAACCGTCTGTCAAAACAAAGGTCAAAGACCCCAAGAGAGTAAAGGCTGGTAAAACGTTATCAGAAAAGAATAAGAGGGCTAGAGAAGCTTTGAAACGTGAGGAGGAAAGGGAAAAGGAAGAGAGGGAAAAGAAGGAAAGGGAAGAGAGTGAAAAGGAAGATGAGAAGGGTGGTTCTGTTGGTGGAAGGGGTGATTGGATACCAAAATATATGTCATCCCAAACTATTATTATGACTATAGGTGCAATTGGCCTCGCCGCCTATGCTTTATTCACAAACTATAGAGATAGAATAGCTGATTTGCATGTACCAACACCAACTCGTATATTTAATCCACCACAGCCCAGAGTCATAGAAAGTCAGCCCGTCAAAGAAGAGGAAAATAGCTTAAAAGATGAGTTGTTTTGATCATAAATGGCTGAGAATAAGCTCGTAAAGACAGTTACTGACTCTGCAGTTCTCGTTGGATTGTCGGCTGGGATGGGCTGGCTGGCCAAAAAGGCTCTTCGGGAGACATTCACCGGTGACCCATCGACCAGTATCATGAATTATGGTAAATGGGTGGCTGTGTTGAGTATAAGCATGTATGTTAAAACCTATTTAGAGGATCAGAAGATACTACCCACAAGCGTTTGAATATGGGAAGTTTGAATGTGGAAGAGATAATAGAAGTTGCTGAACATGATTACAAACTTGCATTAATGAGACATATCAGACAAGCATACCTTAATTGCTTGACGGATGTTGAACGTGATTGTAATGAGGGTCAGGTTGGTGTGACTTTTTATGGAAAAGATGCAACATTAAACGAAGTATTCGAATGGTATTATTGAGATGAATACACCCATAATGGATATTCAGATAAGCCACCTAACCTTAACGATTTCATTTTAGAAGTCTTAATATCTGTGAATCCTGAATTCAAGAAGAGATATGAAGCTGAATGTGAATTATACCGCAAAGATGCAGCTGAATTAAGTAAAGTTATAGGTCCTCCAGTATCACCACACCCATTAACATCTTTTACGCTTGGAATGCTGTCAACCATCGCAATATTATATCCATTCTTGAAACTTTTCAAGAAGAATAACAAGCAATGATGACAAGAAATTTGGCCTGAAAAATTCTAAGTTTTGATTTTATATCACTGCGCATGCGCCGAAATTGTTTAAGAATAAAACAACAAGTGGATAAATGGCGACTCTAGTAATCATGCTTGGAGGGACAGTCCTCAATGCAACAGCCTTCATTGGTGGAAATTATTTAGCAAAGGTCATTAGCGGCTCATCTTCAGCTGAACTACAACTTGAAAGGGAGAGGCATGACAAGGCAATGGAGAAAGTTCCAAAAAGATTATGCTGCTGACCAAAAGAAACGAATGGCATGACTTTATGAATAGGAGGAAGGGTGATGAGAATCAAGCCTCTGAGAACATATCAAAGACGGATGAAGCGCTAAGATTATACAATCAAATCGGTAATCCTCCCAAATTCTCAGACTATTACCGACCCAATTCAGATCAGAAGACTGGAGAAATGGTTTATGTTTCTGGCGGGATGTTAGCCTTGGTATATATTGCCAGCAAGTGGATATAATGACTGACAAAATAACAGATAACACAATGACTCCCCATGAATATATTCGTTTGGTAGGATTTAGAGCTGAACAGTTGAAGATGGGTAATAAACCAGTCATAGACTGGCCATTTGATTTCAATCCCATAGCCATTGCTAAGAGTGAACTCAAACAGCGTCTCTTATCACTGCTTATAATTAGAAAGATCCCAGACTGTAATTCAAAGACTGGTTTCCGCGATGAAATATGGAACCCAAACGACATGAATATACGAGACTTTTGAATCAATTTAGAAAGTTCCCATATTAAACTTCAAATATGGCAACTGCTTATGATCCTGATTTAGATCCGACTACACTAAATGAGCCAGGTGATGATGATGGGGGCCATGATGATGATGGGGATGATACACTTTATTTGAGCCCAATCACAAAGACATCAACCACTCGTCCAATTGACCCTTATGAAGAGGAGGAAACATCATTTGGCGGTGGTGAAACTCAGCCCTTGATAGATACCAAGATGAGAGATCAAGATGATGCTGAAGAAGAAATCAAAAGATTCTTCCCATATGCCAAGACTTCTGAGTTCATCAAAGGTGTTGGCAGATCAATTAGTGGACGAATAGAGAAAGTATTTTTGAAATTGAAGAGGGCAAACGCTCGCGAATACATTTTATTACCCAATGGTGAATTCACTGAAGATCTGCCGAAAGGGTTGAAAGAAAGTCTAGGCCCAAGAGCCCCAGAGGTTATAGAAGCTAATAATGATGAGATAACTAAGAAAAAAGGTTTGGTTACTAAACTCAAGGATAAACTAAGATTCGAAAGAGATAAGCCGCTGAAAACTCCAGAGGAAAGTAGCCAAATAGAGACTCTGGAGAGGGAAATTGGTGAGCAGGAGGAGGAGATAGCTAACCTGGAAGGTGAGAATGAAAAGATACAGGAACGAATGTCATTACGGGATCGTGTGAAGGCTATATTCAAGAAATATGGATTCACAGTCTTTGCTGTCATGAGTGCCGTTGGAGTGGTCATTGGTGTTATAGTCTCCAATCTCTCCAAAGGGCTATCGAAATTGGGCAAAGGGGTTGGTGATGGGCTAAAAACCCTTGGGAAGAAACTTGGTGAATTATTGCCTGGGATGGTGGGCGCTATTGTAAGCTTTCTATTCAAGACTGCTGGAGAGGTCATTTCATTCCTAGGGAAACATGCTTGGCTGTTAATAATGGCGATTGTGCTTTACTTCATAGAAGAGTTAAAAAGGAAACGTAAATGAATCAAATGAAGACCTATTGCGTCAAAGAGAAAAAGCTGACTGATTGTGTGCCTGGTAGTGAAACCTTTACCAAAACATCCAAGGGGAGGCCGATGATGAAGTGTAAATGTTCCAGCTGTGGCATCATCAAAACTCGATTCCTATCAGATGCTGATTATAGAAATTTAAAGGTGAATAAGGAGTAATCAAACAAAATGTTGAGCATTACTATGTATGAGTCTGAAACTAGGGTGTATTTGGATCTCCCACTGGAAAAGGTTCGGGAGATACAACTCCTTGACTGTATTATACCTAAACGATTGGTCAACTTCAAAGATCGCCAGGGCTTTCTCAAGGAGGATAATCGGCCCATCATAATAATTCAACCCGGCACATACTCTCTACGTGATATACACGCAATATTTCTGAACGATACGGATAATGCCAAGCTATCGATCATTGAGACTGACACTGTTGATTACCTGTATTCTAATAAGAGCTTCAACATTAAACTTACAAGAGGGCTACAAGTTGGTCTTGGGGTGCCTGAAACCATAACCCCTGGAAAGTTGTACCCCATAAATATACAGATTAAGGAGCCACTGAGACTTATGTGTAGTATAGTGGACAATAAGTCGTCATATATGAATAACACTCAATCTGGAGAACCTGTGAAACTCTCACCCTCACACCTCCTTGCCAACATACCATCACAGGATTACCCAGCCATTCCAGTTTAAAAATATAAGAGCCCCATAAACCACTTCGACTTAAGCATCTTAGACATTAAATGGAAGAAACTTGATCTGAAGGGTTCTCCCATAACTTTCAGTTTAAGATTTAGATAACATCTTAAAAGTAAGTGATAATCATTCCAAAATGGGTGAATATAAAACAATATATCCCAACTTAGAGGCTACTGCACCTCCTGCACCTCCTCCAACCCCCACTGATGGACCATCATTCAGGCTTCAACAATGTTGTGATGCTTTGAATAAGCTAAAGTCTGAATTAAGCCACTATGAAACAGTACTCAAAAAATACAACCGATCCAAGGGTGTACTAATGAATGCAAGCTCGACATGTGGTATATTGTCTTGCGTTTTGGCAGCTGGTGGATTGGGAACATCTCTTAGTGGAGTCGGAATCATCGCATCTGTGCCATTGGGTGTAGTAAGTGGCGTATTTGTGTGCGCATCCATAGCGTGTCAACAAATATCCAAGAATCTGTCCAAGAAAGCTGTGAAACATCAAAACACCATTACACTGGCCAAATCCAAAATAAACACCATTGAAGACCTGGTTTCCAAAGCCCTTCGTGACAATAAGATCTCTGATGAACAGTTCTCATTGATTATAGAAGAACTTAAGAACTTTGAAAAGCTCAAGGCTGAAATAAGGGCTAAAGCTCAAAAAAATATGAATGGAGAAGACCTAGTGGTATTGAGGCAGAGAGTACGCAAAGAAATACTCAAAGAACTAAAAGGAGAACAATAACTATAATTTATGAACAAAACAAAAACTAGTTCAAAAGAAGCTTAAAAAGTTAGTGATACTAAGGATATAACATGACTAACTCACAAGTTACTAAAGTTCCTAAAGCTAATGAAACTCCTGAACTTCCTAAAGATAATAAAACTCCTGAAGTTATTGATAGATCAACGGTTGATAAGTATTGTGAAGAATACTGTAGAGAGAATATAAATACACAATGTTGGGGAATAATATACAAAGATAGATATGAAAAAAGAATAGAGAATGAAAGATTAATCGCTAAATGCCTTGGAGGTTTCATGATAGGTTATGCATTATATTGGGCATTCGACAAATATCATCACTCTAATAACTAATGGCTTAAAAGTTTGAACTCTTCTACCCAAATTCTGGATAGAAGATGGGCTTACTCAATGACTTCAGAAATAGGTATCCAAAGGCTGACCGTGACCAATTCGTATTTGTGACTGATCAATATGGGGGTTATATTAAGTGGAAACATAATGGGATGACAATCATGTCTTATGATGATCATACTGGCAAAACATGGACTGATGACCTCCGACCAGGTTTGAAAATACTACTATGGTTTGATTTAGGACTGCATGATGATGAATTGAGCTCGTTCCCAAAGACTTTGACTATGACCAATCGCTCTTACCCAATACCTGCCATTCACTTTGATGACTTCACAAGTAATACCACAAACATGCTGACATCATTGGATATATACGTGTCCAATACCAAAAAATTCACCGCTAAGATGCGTAACATATTTACCTCCCAAGTTGTGACTTTCAAGTTTGGTAAACAAAGTCGAAAGTGGCTGAATGCTCCCGACATGAATTATTGGCCTCAACAGCTGAACTTTGCAGTGTGGTGTGCGACCTCTGGTTGTGGAATAAGTCCTTTTGAAAGTCTCAACTACCCCAAAGTCGTGAGTAGCTTCATTAAGTTTCACGTCTACTTCACCATAAGACGAATATTGTATGAATTGAGTCTTCCACTTCCTGATGAGCAACCTTTTGTAATAAACAACAACCCTTACAGTAACGTTGCATACCAAAGATTATGCGCTGAATTTGGGATTGATACTAATTCTGATTTCAGATGGAAAGGTGGGAGAAACGGGGGTTTGGGTGATATATTCATTGATTATGGGGCCGGATACCATGGAGTAGGTGGAGGATACCAAAATGTCCATATGGTAAGAAATTATGATGAAGAAGCCGATCAGTGGCCCGGTGAAGCTGGTAAATTCGCTGATGATGGGGGTAAGAAGGAAAAGGGTGATCTCATCTCATTCATACGTAATGATGACTTTGCTGATTACAAATATGCCTGGTTCATTCCAACTAGTGGCTATGGACTCACTAAAGCTGGACTTGGAAGGTTGAATCGATCTGCTGAGGCCTTTGTTTACTGTATATTGGGGGCTCAAGTCAACACCAGAAATTCTATTGTTGGAACTGGTGGTGGGGCAATCGAGACTCAACAAGAATTCTTGGCTCTGTTTGAGAGTAGTGTGATTGAGAATGACATTTCAAGTTCGATTCAAAGGTACCAGTTAGCCACTCAAGAAGCTAAGTTAAGGCTTGATTTAGCCATTGCTCCTGGAGTATGGTTGATGCCGAGTAACATGATTATAAATACAGAGAGTGTGGTTGGGTATAATAACAACCTTATGAAGGCCACTGATGAGATGAAATTTGGTGCTAACACAAATATAAACCTGGAAACCAAGACTGTGGGAATAAGACATAATCTAGGATCTTCAAAAGTCAAGTTACCACATGCAGCTGTAGAGACTAAACAACCAACACCAACACCAAAGATTGATTCTCAACCTCTAATCAAAGAAGAAACAACTTCTAATCATGAAACCAACCTGATAGTATTAACCATTGCAGTTGCAACTATAGCTTGGATGGTTTTCAGATGAAAATTGAGATACCCAATCCATAGATCATACCCATTCGTAAATCATGGCATCATTGGCAATCGTTGGCAGTAGATATTTCTCTGACAGTGACTTCTTGAAAGAACAAATAAGTAAAGCTCTTAAGAAATGGAAGCTGGATCTCTCAAACATTGAATTCATTGTATCTGGAGGTGCAGAAGGGGTTGACTCCATGGCTAAAGATTTTACCATTGAAAACAAAATGCCCTTCAAAGAGTTTGAACCTCAATGGGACTATTATGGCAAAGCGGCTGGGCCAATTCGTAATAGAGCTATCATGGAGTGTGTAACGCATGTATTGGCCTTACCTTCTCGTATTTACTCACCAGGTACTAAATCAGCTATTAAGATGGCTAGGAAATACAAGAGAGAGGTTATAGTAGTTTATGTGTAATGATTAAGTGAACTTTTGTAACATGAATCGTGTTACAAATGTCTGTTGATAACTTATAAATTTAGTGGACCACACTCTTCACAAAATTTCCTTATACTTTGATGTTTACAAACATATTCACCAAAACATATGTTACACCTATTCTTCTTATTATTAGTTTTTACCCTACCATGTATACAATATAAGTGGGGTTTACATTCTTTACATTTTCGTTTACCGTGTGAACAAATAACACCACCACCACATTCTCTACAATGATATTTTCGTCTACCATGTGGGCAAATACTTGAACCACCACATTCTTTGCAATGACATTTTTGTCTACCGTGTGAACAAATACCAGCACCACCACATTCTTTACAAAGATATCTTTGTCTACCATGTGAACAAATACGTGAACCACCACATTCTTTACAAAGATATTTTTGTCTTCTATGAATACAAGACATTTCTATACCAATCACTATTTCAACTAAAATAAACTTTAAATTTTTAAATTCAATCACCTGTACTACCAAATCCACCTTGTCTTTCACTACTATATAATTCATCTTCAACTATGTTCATATCTTCAATAAATGATCTTCTAAGTATTAATTGTGCTACACGCGTTCCCGGTGTTGGAGCATCATGCTTATTGGAATCTATTGAACAAATAGCTATAATCAATTCCCCTCTATAATCTGGATCTATTATACCAACTGAGTTTACAAGCATCCAACCCTTCTTATGAAGTGAACTTCTAGCATGAATTTCAAAAAAGAATCCTGAAGGTGGTTGGACTGCTAATCCTGTATTTAAATATATAACTGAACCAACAGATTTGAAATCTATGAAACTCAAATCTAAACCAATGGAATTTTTAGTGGCCCTTTGTGGTATAACTGCACGAGGATCAAGTTTCTTGAATCTAATCAAATTATTCATTTCACTCATTCCCCAAAACATACCAATCGATACACCATCACAAAATAATTTTTCAATATTACACACCACACCCACATTATTTTTGTAACATGAAATGTGTTACAAAATATTCGATTAACAATCAATCCCACCCCACAAATATAGTTATTCAAGGAATGAGTCTAGATAGCTCTTTTGTTCCTCGTCGAAGCACCAATCAATCGCTCTCGTAGGATGCCAAGCTGACCTGATCAAATCTTGATAGAATGCATTATGATTGAAAGACTTTTTGTGGTTCAATTTATTCTCATTGACTAGATAAATAGTCATCTCTGAAAAACCATCAAGACCTATATGATATTCATCCATCAACATATTGAAAATTAAATCACATGGACCTCGAAGGTACATATTCTCTTCCAAGGATACACTTAGTATTCTATTGGATTTTAATTCATAACGTTGATGTGTATGTAATTTATCATTCGCGTCAACCAAATATCCAGCTACATATATATCTCCAAACTCTAATTTGGTCGCTCCAACAATTTCACACCAGTATCGAATTTTTGATCTCAATTTGAATAATGCATGTCTAAAATTATTAACTCCATAGCTAAATACCATTAAAAGTTCATGATAATCATTTATTTTTGGATATGTAATCGTAATATCGTTAATCTCATCTTCACCACCTGGGTATGAGATAATCTACTTAATAAAATCTTCCTCAAGTTGATTCATCAAACTCATTTTCTTTTGCTCCAAATCCGTACCAATCGCTACCCCACCCCAAACCCAAATTTCAATTTACCTATGACATCCACACTCCCGACCCCACCCCCCACAAAGATACATTTTGACACACCATGACCACACCCAAACAAAAACCAAAATCGACAAAAAAATCATCGACCAAAAATCGAACAAGTTGAGACCTAATTAAATATGCATAAGACCACACCCCAAAAATTCTGACCGAGCTCGGTCCAGTCCCCGATAAATTGACCACACCCTTTTTGGCCCAGAATCGGCCGAATGCAACTACTCCTGGGGAAGCTTATCATTCAGCAAATGTTCTGAAATGTGAATTCCACGCCTTGGCGTACGAGATGGAATGCAGCCAAAGGGCAAACGAGGCAGAAAAGGTAATAGATCCTGGGATGGGATAGGGCCATTCAAATCTCCCTGAGTCCACATTTAGTGTCCTAACTAAATTTAGGGCTAAGGACATAAATCTGCATCGAGAACATTATCAGGCAGCAACAAACCTGGGACTTATTCAGTCAAATATGACCTGGTGTTACCAAACGAGAGGACCTCAATACCACTGGATAATGGACCTGCACTCAAGAATGGGGTTACCCATTCTGGATGGTATCAGAGAAATGGTAATAATGTTGATTTTAGTATTATTTTATATCTGATAAGTGCAATTCCTGTTTGTATCAATAGTCATGAATCCTGTCATACCAAACCTTTCATGTTACCCTCCCTCTCTTTGGCCGGCAAAAGAGGGCAATAGATAGTGGGTTGGAATGGAAATTTTTTAAGTTTTTTTTTTTAACTAGACAAAAGAGACCAGACATAAACATCATTTTTGAAATGTCTCATTGCATTCAGTTTGGACAGTCCCATTATGTGAATTTATGTCAATTTATGCTCTCATTGGTTATAAATCATTGATCTTTTACAAATATTTATGTTTATTTTCCAGTGTGTTGCTGACACGGAAGAGAGAAAGAAAAGGCTGGACAGAAAAAAGACAGACGCTGGTAAAAGGAAGAGGGTTCAACATAAAATCAACAGGACAGAGGAACAGGCACTAAGGTATTGTGTTTGACGAACCTTCATTTCATGTATTTCCTCAAATAATAGCCTGGGATTGTTATTTTTGATCACTGCAAAATGAGGCCATTATTAGATGGAAAGGTTCATATTTAATATTGTTCACTGGAAATTATGCCCTTCACCTTTTTTGGGAGATTTCGATCAATTTTTCTTTTAGTCAGTTGTTTCCTGAGTACAATTCTCTGGTTTTACCTCTATGTAGATCAAGAAGGAGGAAGGGGAGGGGAGGTGTAATTCCAAATAAATATTCAAAGGGGGTAATTATTCGATGGAGATATTATTCAAGGGACAGTATTATTTGATGAAATAGTAATACAGTATTTGTTTTGCTGTTAACACACCCTTCCTATTTATATGGTTGGGCAAATACAACTATAGCTTAGATTGTGTAGTTTGGGTTTTTCATAAGGCTAGTGTGCTAAGAAATATGCTTTTCTTTTATCTCAGGAAGAAATATGTACAAAGACTTCAGATACGCCACTCTTATGGAGATGATGCTGAAGATGATCCAGTGAGTGAGGAAATTGCTACAGAAGTAACACAAGCAGCCATGGCCGATGGGACAGCACCCTCTGCACCAGTGTTAGAGCCTGTTCCTGCCCCCGCTGGGGCCGAAGTTGATGTTGGTGGCAAAAAATGCAAGTGGTGCGGAAGCACTACCCACCAGCGAAAGAGCCACAAAGACTGTCCTTTTAAAAATTCTGCAAGTTAAGGCCAAGCAAATATGTAATGTCAATACTTTCTTGTGGATGATTTTACTGTCTGGGAGGAAAATTTTGTTCACCATAAAATTGAATAGTTAATCATTTTTCACAAGTTTAGTCACTATTTTGAGGAGAGGCCTGTAAAGGTAGCAGAACTTGCACGAGAAAAGCCACAAAGACTGTCCTTTCAACGCATAAACAGCAGTGATGCATGTTAGTGCATGTTTGCATAGAGTTTGAAAAACGTTTTGGACAGTAGAACCCTGAAACCTGAACTGTGAAATGAAACAAAATTAGCTAAGGTATGGAAAGGATTAGTTATGGGGTTCCTTTGTGACCTGTACTTTTGTTTCAGTTTGAGTGATTTGTGATTTGGTCTTCGTGTCTTGGATTTTACCATAAATATATCTTGATTTCATTTTTATAATGATATAAGTATTCTTGTATTTTCTTCAATGAATTCTTCACTGGTGAGACTAGGTTTACCCTTGTTTGATAATGCATGCATGGAGAACTTTACTACATAAATTTTATAAAGTGCAAGTCAGAAAAAATAAATAATGCAGTTTTATATTTCAGTATTCTCCATGGTGATACTTTGAGAAATAAAGGACACTATCTTGTATACTTGACCAATCATGTGGTCCTAAAAAGGGAGGGGTAAGGTTATCGCTCAATGGTAGGCTGCAAATGACATCAAAACCTCGAAAGGTTCTGCTTACTCATCAATTGATCTATGAGGATCAAAAGGTTGGAGAAGAGAATAGACGAAATTGAATGCATTTCGTTACATAACATTTTATTTCAAGATTATCTTCATTTTCATTAATTCCAAACAAATCACTTCCTTGCTGGCCATCTTGTGTCATTGAGGTCCTTTAGGGTGACCTTGTAGACCTAAAAAACAAGTAAAACAAATTATGTAAATAGAGGCTACTTCTTTCAAGGGGACCCCAATTGAACTGATACAATTGATCTGTCCTTTCCTTTTTTAAAGAATACCAAAATAACATAAGGAGGAGAACAAAATCTTACCGCTGGTGTTTGGGGATTCGGGTAGTCCCGCAAATTCTCGTCAACAATGACCCGGATTGCTGATTTCAGGCAGTCCGGGTAAACGTACGTGGGGACTGCTTTCCCCCGAAACTGGTCTTCGCCGATTCTGTTTCCAAACTGTGGAGCAAAGAAAATAAGCAATTACAATCGCACGCACATTGACGTTTTGTCCACCAGAATAGTCTTTATTTTATGTGTATTCAGAGGTCTCAATGGAGGTCTTTATAGAATGAGACAAAGCTGTAAGTTGAAATTGCAAATGGTAAAATAGGACTGATTGAAGAAACACATCGACTGGCCCTGCTGATACACTGTATTTTGAATGTTGCAAGTGGACTTGTTGGCTAAAAAACCTTACTGTCAGAGCGAGCAAAGAAAGACCGACTATACTTTGGATATGAAAACATACCACGTGGAACATCGAACACACTGTCAGCTAACACTCTTGCAACTACGCGTACAACAACGGAAGGAAAGGTAAGAAAAAAATCAAAATTCATCACAGAGAATCGAGGGAAAAAATATCTAAGCTTCTTACCCACAAAATTCCAAAAATTCGGCGATATAAACGCCGTCTTCCTTCCTCCGTGGACTCCATGTGCCTCAGTGAAAATCCGCGGAGAAGCCGCTCGAGCCCACTGGGAGATTTCTGGAAACTGGTTGAGAAATATGACGTTGTTGAAACTGCTAAATAATCAAACAAACTACACAAATTCAATGCAACATAAAAATTTATGTACTAACCCATTCTCTTTGAATGCTGCGTTCAACGCACTTATTGCCTCGACTACTATGTAAGCGTGTTTATAAGTTGATTTTTAGCTTATTTTCAAATTTGACTGAAAATCTCTGACCTTTTTTAGCTTACGGGTTATTTTTAAAAGTACGTTTTTAGGTTGAACGATAAGTTGATTTTTAGCTTATTTTTAAATTTGACTGAAAATCTCTGACCTTTTTTAGCTTACGGGTTATTTTTAAAAGTACGTTTTTAGGTTGAACGATAAGTTGATTTTTAGCTTATTTTCAAATTTGACTGAAAATCTCTGACCTTTTTTAGCTTACGGGTTATTTCTAGAATTGCTTGGGGATTTTTAACTTAAATTTATAAGTTGATTTTTTCAGATTACAAAAAAATTGATTTAAAAGGATAGGTAATATACATAAGATTAGTTATGGATCAATTAAAAGATTTATATACTTATGAACTAAAAATAATAGCGAAGGATCTAGAAATCAAAGGAAGAGCAAAAATGCGAAAAAAAGAGCTAATTAGCGAGATTAAAAATTTCAAAGATGAGGAAATTACTCATTTAATTGAAAAAGTTATCTCCATTAGCAGAATTATTTGTGATCATGGGAAAATAAAAAAATTTTGCAGTGAATGTAATGGACATAATTGTATGCATGATAAATATAAATATCGATGTAAAGAATGTGGGGGATCGCAAATATGTGAACATAATAATCAAAAACAACAATGCAAAGAATGCGGGGGATCACAAATATGTGAACATAATAAACAAAAAACTTATTGTAAGGAATGTCGTATAAACAAAAAATTGATTTAAAGGAAAATATAAACATAACAAAAGAAAAATGGCAAGAATAGTAAAAAAAATACGTAAATATAATATAGGTTTTTCTTTGGAATATTTTAATGATAAAAAAATAACAAATATGGATTTTTTGAGATTAATAAAAAAAGATTGTTTATATAATTTATCAAAAGCCCTTTCTATTAAATATGAAGATATTGGCAAAAACGAATTAGTTGAATTTCAAATTGATTATACCCAAGATAATGGTTATAAGCATTATTATGGTTTTTCTTTTACCCCAAAATGCGATATGAGAGGCATATTCCCAGCTGATGAAATTTCTAATGATTTTTTAAATGATCGCCCAGAGGCAACAAAATTCAGAAATGCGCTGATTAATCAAAAAGTTCTCATTGACACATTTTGGGTAAGTATATATACAAATCCATATAAAGTTTTACGTAAAAACAAATTCTACAAAAGTCTGCATGATGAAATAGTTGCTGCAGTCTGGCAGCCAAGCAGATATTTAGATTTTCAAGAATTGAGAGATTTGGAAGAAAGATGGGCATAATTATGTTATATAACCTAATTACTGGTTACATAACAAAAATTTATTTAAATCTTAAACTAAAAGTTATTGGAATCCCCCTTAAATCAAGTTTTTTCCAATCATTGTCTAAGATAGTTAAATCGAAGTGGTTTATGAGGCTCTCATATTTTTGAACCGGAATTATTGGATAATCCTTTGAGGGAATGTTTGCTAGTAAATTAGATGGCGCGAGTTTCACAAGTTCTCCATATTTGGTGTTATTCATATATGATGACTTATTATCTACTATACTACACATAAGTCTCAGAGGTTCCTTAATCTGAATATTTATGGGGTATAATTTACCAGGATTTATAACTTCAGGAACTCCTAAACCAAACGCCAACCCCCTCGTAAGTTTTATTTTAAAGTTCTTATTGGAATAAAGATAGTCAACAGTGTCTGTCTCAATTATTGTTATCTTTTCCGTATTAGGATCATTAAGAAATATTGATTGAATGTTACGAAGAGAATATGTGCCGGGTTGAATTATCATGAAGACTTGATTCTCATCATTGAATAAGGTCTGTCGGTCCTTGAAATTAATCAATCTTTTGGTTTGTATATTACAATCCAGGAGCTGTATCTCACGAAGATTTTTCAGCGGCGGATCTAAATAAATTCTAGTTTCTGAATGACACATTGTAATACTGAACATTTTTGTTTTGATTACATTAAACTCATCTTTAAATTGATCATAATCAAAACATTAACGAAATAGGAACCAAGATAATAACCCCCCAGCAAGCATTAAAACAATAAGATTATTTTGATGAGAAGATGTTTCTATATCATCTGTTTTGTCTGATTTATCGTCATTGCTTAATTTAGGTTTCTTTGGTTGAGGATTGGTATTTAATAAAACTTTTGAAGATCCTAAGCTATTAGGTATTCCAACATTTTTTGTTTCGACATTTATTGAATTATTTACTCCAAATTTCATATCTTCTGTTGCTATTTTCAGATTATTATTGTACCCAACCACACTTTCTGTATTTATAATTAAATTACTTGGCATTAACCAAACTCCAGGAGCAACAGCCAAATCAAGCCGTAATTTAGTTTCCTGCACAGATTGTTGGTAATTTTGAACGGATTTAGAAATATCATTTTCTATTACACTACTTTCAAATAAGGCTTTGAATTCATTTTGTGTTTCTATTGCTCCACCGCCGGCGCCAACAATAGAATTTCTGGTATTAACTTGAGCACCCAATATGCAATAAACAAAAGCCTCAACTGATCTATTTATTCTTCCCAATCCGGCTTTTGTTAATCCATATCCAGATTCTGGTATAAACCACGCATATTGAAAATCGACAAAGTAATCATTTCGAAGCATAGATATTAAATTTCCATCTATTTTTTTACCCCCATCATCGGAAAATCTATTTGCGCTGCTTGGCCAAATATTTGCATCAGGATCGTATCTCCTTATAATTCTGACATCTTGATTTCCACCACCCATTGCTTGAGCACTAGCGCTGCCAGGAATGCTTTCGCGGTCTACGTATCCTTTTCCATAATCAATAAATACATCTCCGACACCATGATTTGCACCCCCTTTCCATCTAAAATCAGCTAAAGGTTTATTCCATCCTTTAAAATCTTGATTATTACTTAAACCAAATTCTGCGCACAATCTATTATAAACATTTTTGTTGTATGGATTATTTTTTGAAGAAAAAGTTTGTTCGTCGGGTAATGGTACATTTAATTCATATATTATTCTTCTTATTGTAAAGTATATGTGAAATATAAAAAAACTTCTAATAACTCTTGGGTAATTTAAAATTTCAATTAAACTAACACCGCAACCAGATGTTGCGCACCAAACCGCCATGTTTAATTGCTGTGGCCAGTGGTTAATATTTGGTTTATTTAACCAGGCTCTAGCTTCTTTGCCGCTAGTAAGTTCTACTGTCTGATTTTTAAATACATTTGTCATCGCCGCAGTGAAATGATCTTTTTCTGAAACATATATATCTAAATTAGTTAACGTTTTTGTTACATCATTAGCAAATTCATCAAATTTAACTCCAGGTATTGGATATGTTTGTTTTGTAAATGTTAAACTTTTTGGAAATGAACTTACCTTAACTTTAATTTCTAACCCCAAATCTTCCCATAATAACTTTTTCAAATTATTAGAAAGATTTGCAGTCCAAGTTTTCCCAGAAGGATCATCATCGGACATAATTGTTGTTCCATTAACTTTCCATTTAATATACCCACCAAATGGATCATTTACAAATGTAAATTTATTGAGATTCGCGTTTGGATATCGAGTTCTGAAATCATCAAATAACATCTTAATTCTTTTTTGTATCAAATAACTAGATCTTTAAATTTGTAAGAATTAAGATGTAAAATTCAATTAATACCTGCAAAACAATTGCAACCAACTTCAGTTTTCTCATATACAAGTTTTAATGTCCTTTCCCTCCGGTAAGTTCTTTTAATAGATCTTCGCGAACTTTCTTCCTTATAATCGACATGTCGAAGTTTTTTTCTGCGTCTTTTCTAAATTTTTGCCGTATTTCTTGTTTTAGTTTTTGAAACTTTTCCAACTCTGATAAAATTATAGAAAATTCTTGGTCGGATATAACATTATCTTTCAGAGCTTTTGAAACCAAATCGTTAATGGTGTTTAATTTTGATTTTGCAATTGCAGCGGTTTGTTCGTGTTTACTAACTTTACCAGAAAGTCTTTTTGATGCATAACCGAATCCAACCGATAATCCGCCAAAAACCCCACCAACAACACCCAAAGGTACACCAACAATAGCACCAAAACCAGTAAGAGAAGTTCCTAAACCGCTTGCAGATAGAATAACTGAAATCACCCCACCACACACACTTATTTTTGTGCATATTCCTCTAGCCCTATTATATTTTTTCCTTACTTCTTCGTAATGTTTAATTTCTTTCTCCAGATTTTGTAATACCTCGCTTGATTTTTGTAGTCTGAAATTAATAGGATCTGTATTATTGGGTAATTGAGGATAAATTTTATTGTAGTCATCCATATTGTATTTTACTGATCACCGTGATATCTTTAAATTTGTTACTTTCTCTTCATTTGTTCCACAAAATATAGAACCACAGCCATTATCAAAAGCCAAGCATTCTTTCCTAAAAACCCAATAACTTCACCCGCTGTTTTGAAAAGAAAGCTAACTATTGCCCCAACCATCCCGGGTAATATTTCACCTAGTTTTTTACCAAGAGTTTTTAATCCATTACCTACACCCCTACCCAAAGCAGATAAACCTTTAGAAAGATTAGAAACTATAACTCCAATGACGACACCCACCGCACTTAAAACAGCAAAGACCGTAAAACCATACTTTTTGAATATATACTTTAATCTCTCCCTAAGTGGTAAATTTTTAAGTATTTCATCTTTTTTACCATCAATATCTGATAATTGTTCTTCGTTTGAAATTGTAATCTTTCTAATTCGTTCATTTAATTTATCATTCTCTGATTGTAATCGCTCTTTACTTTGTTCTAACTTTGATAAATTTGATTTACCCTTCTTATATTTGTCTATTTCTTCTTTGTATAATTTTACCTCTTCCAAAAGTTTTTCTGCTTGTATTTTTAATTCTATATTCTGTTTAACGGTTTGATCGAAAAGGCTTTTATTTTCTGCTTTTTGCACCTGTTGTTTCTCAATGAATTCCCTAAGTTCTTTTTCTCTTTCGTCATATCGACTAATCTCCTCCGTTCTTGTTGCTAAAAGTGCATCTATTCCTTGTACTGCAGAACGTAATTCATTATGTTTTTCTTTTTCTTCATTAAATTGCGATATGGCATCATTATATTTATCTAAAATTGTTTCATAATCTGCACCTAGAGCTTTTCTCATTGTTTTTGGTAAATCTTCAAGACTAAGAACTTTATCTTTAGTAAGTACGACATGTGGTGAAGAACCCTTCCTATTACTAAATTCTGCTAATATACTACCATCTTTCCCATATGTTACATTAAATGTCGCGTCATCAGGATTGAAAGTTGGTAAATAAAGTTTGAGTTCCTGGCCTGCTTCTCGCCTTCTATCATATTTCTCATCTCTTTCTACAATATCTGGTGTTTTTTTCTCTTCATCTTTTATTTGCCATTGAAGTCGTTTTCTTTCTTCCATATATTCGGAGTAACCAAGATATCCTTGGTCAACAGATGTAGATGTATTTGGGCTTTGGTAAAATGTTTCATCCCCATCATCATTATCATCAGTTCCTTTCGGCAAATCTTCTAATGGTATATCTTCTTCCATGATTTTTTTTACTCATCAGTAAGAAGTCTTTAGACCCCTTAGAGCTGAAGAAAAATTGATTTAAAAAAAAGAAAACTAAAATACAAACTAAAAATGATGAACGAAACTACACAATTAATAGATATTAATACTTTTAAACCTAAAGAAAGCATGATCTTTTCTAAACCAATTGTTGGTCAAATTCCTGGAAGTAAACCCAAGGTTGAATTTAAGAGAATTAAAATTTTTACGAAAAATGATGATGGAACAGAAGGAGAACTTGTTATTCCAACCGGTAATTTATATTCTTTTGGTGTTTCTACAAACACAAGTCAAGAAACAGGTGCAATTACTGGATATGTGTTTCCATTATGTTTATGGAGTGGAAGCAGTCCAACACCCGAAGAAGAAAAATGGATTGATTTATTCGATGACATAGTTGGCAATTGTATTGATCATTTGCTTATTAATAGACACAAAATTGGCAAATTTGAGTTGGAAAGAAATGAGCTTGAAAAACAAAAAGGAGGTTTAAATCCTCTATATTGGAAGTTGGAAAAATCTTCAATGGCCAGAGTTCCAGATAGAGGTCCAACTTTATATGCAAAATTAATTTGGAATAAAAAAAGTGACCAAATTTTAACCAAGTTTTATAACGCTAAAAATGATAAGCTAATTGATCCATTAAAATTATTAAATAAAGGTTGTCGGGTTGAAGAAGGTGTAATAAAAATTGAATCAATATTTATTGGTGGTTCTTGTATTGCACTTCAAGTAAAACTTTATGAAGCAGTTATAGAACCAAACAAAGAAATGAAAAGATTAACCAAATTTAGAAACTTAACTATTTCAGATAGTAAATCTGCGGCTGAAGAAATGGAAAAATCTGAAGATGAAGATTCTGATTTTGGGAGTTTCATGTAAACCCAATAATAAATATACTTGTGTTATATAACCAAATTACTGGTTACATAACATTATAAAATTTTACTGACCGCGTAACCTAAACCTAACATTCCGGCCCCAACGTATACCATTTCTCCTGTCTTTTGACTATCACTTGGTTTGTAATAATCAGAGAATTTTGGTTCTCCGTACAATTCAAAAGCCTGATTTGTAGCCGAAATATTTTTTGATGCTTGATATTTTTCATCTTTTCTTTTCAGTTTCCAATCAAGCATTTCTTGTCTTTTTTCCTGATATTCTGCGTAATCTCTTTGATATTTTTCCATTGCTTTATCGTGTCGTATTTTTTCTGTATCCTCATTACGTCCAGATAAATATTTTGCAAGATAATTTCCACCAGTAAATGCCGTTGCATTCAATATAGCACCACCAATCATCATCGCTATTGCTGCCATTTTATTTTGGTAAAATCTTTTGATCCTCTAAATATGTTTTAAGATACATGCTTCCGGATAATACAGCTACCCACTTTGCGTAATTTGTAATACTTGAAGATGGATCGTTCAAAAATGATTCTTTCATTACCTTTTTAGCTACATATCCAACTCCAGCCCCTAATCCAATAAGTACCGCTGAATCAGTTACAGTTTTCACAAGTTTGTTTTCAGTTGCCATAATTTTTTTTACTCTTCATTAAGAAACTTTTAAATGACTTTTGAGATTATTCCATTCCTAAAGATTTTGGAGTTAGATGCAATGGAATTTTAGGGGGTTGCGGTAATTGCGGAACTTGTGATAAGTCAGGTATCCTATTTTTATATTCAGTGTATCCATCTCTAGCTTTTTCCCGATATCTCATAAAAAGATCAAATGCTGTAAACCCTAATCCAATAACGGATAAAACAGTAGTAAAAGATAACTCAGGTATCCATGATTTAGATTCACTATATGTATTTTCATTTTGCTCCTCTTCCTGTTTCATTTTTTCTTCGCGTTTCATCTCCCTGGCTAATGCATCTTTTGCTTTTTTATTATATTCGGCTAATTTCTTCCCGGCCGCAACCTTTTTAGGGTCTTTCTCTTTCTTTTTAGTATCTTTATTTTCAGTTGCGGGATCGGCCGTAATTTGCTCTACTTCAGATTGTTCAGACATTGTTATTTGGATGCTGTAAATAAGTTTTTAGATCTGTTTAATATACTGTATCAACGCCTTCAGTAGATTGCTTAGTATTATACTCAGTTGTGCTATCATTAACTGGTTCTTCTCTTAGAAATTGTTGATTTTTGTTGAATTTTATGTGTTTAGCTACTTGAAATATGCCGCTAGCAAGTGCCGCCAGTCTTCCTGATTTCAATGCCAAGAGCCCAACAATGTTTGTTAGTTCGCGATTAACCAAATCATCATTTTTCAGATCATTGCAAAGAGATTCTATATCATCAACCGGAACTAAATATGAAATAATTTTAGAAATTAATTGAAGGGATGAATCCACCACTCCCCCACTAATTTTCTTACCCATTACCGATTGATAACGATTAAAATATTTTTCTACATCGCGTTCCGATAATTTTTTTACATCACCCAGACTCATATCAACCCCCAAATATTCCTTCGTCGTTCCAAGAACAGCGAGAATCGCAAGAGATTCTTGTTTAACTTCAAGATCCTCACTTTGATTAGTATCATTTTTTACCTCTTCTTCAATGTAATCTTCAACTTTTGTCATATTTGTTAAATCACTTCGGGAATCTCTAAATAGCAATTAAATGGGTATCGCAAAGATAAACATAACCTAGAATATTTTTCCGTTTTCAACAATTTTACAAACTTTTTACCCAATTCATAATCCAAATCACCTCCGTAATCTTCGAAAAACATTTTCATCCCTTTCTGCGACGGATTATGGAAAGTAACAACGCAGGCTACATTTTCCCGGAATGGTTTTGCTATTGATGTTAATTGCTGGGTTAGAACCCACATTGATAATCCGTGATGCCTTCCGGAGAATGCTAAATCTATAAATTTATTGGATCTTTTCTTCAGATCAGTGGATACCGCGCAATCATCTAAAATTATTAATGTATTTGTGCCGGAGAATAAAGTTTGACAAACAGTTAGTAACTCATTAATCTCATCAATGTTACTAGCATCTGGAGATAATACATAAAAACGCTCATCCTTATTAGCAAAATTATGATAAGTTTTATTTTTAGAATAAGTCGGACAAATTAACACAATATATTCAAAAACTTTCCGGAAAGGACCGCGGAGCTGTTCAATTAAGTACTTTGTTTTTCCGCAATTTGTTGGTCCTGTTATAATACAATGGAATGGTATTTTATCTCGTAAATCTTCCATGATTTTTTGTATCATAACATTATGTTTTTAGTACTTAATTGATCTCAAACTTGAATTCATAATCTCCAGCATTGCATCAGCTACGACAAACATATGACAAGTTATTGTTCCTGAACCGCTTTGTTTCCTTTTAATTTCTATTTTTACACCATCATGCGTATTATTTAGAGCAAGTCCGCCGCCATGAATGCGATTATCTGGATGAGATCTAGTATCAACCCAAAGAGCAAACTTATCCGCGTAAAATTCTTTTTCTTTCAATGAAATTTGTTCCCTATGAAAGCGTTTTTTCACGGATTCCCAAAGATCAGATGGAATCATTCCCCTAGAGTATATTCTATTTGGTACGCCATCAACATCAATTTCAACGGAAGATATACCAGGATTATAAAAATTTTCAGAATCCCTTGACCCTGCAGCTTGAGGTAATAAAAACAAAAACAATATCCCAGTCATTGATCTTCTCGGCAAATTAATATGCTGATTAATAACACCATCGCCACCAATTGAAAATGTAAAAGTTTTGTGCAAGGTAATATTTTCATAAAAGAATCCTTTGCCAACTTGATAAGCTGCTTGAGCCTCGCGGGCTAAGTATTCGCTTGAAATCGAGGAATATTCCAACTCCAAGTTTTTGATTGAATATGATGGTGCTTTAGTTGTATCGGAATAAATAAGAATATTACTAATTGGAGCGAGTGTAATCTCAAATATTAGATGATTTTCCAGCGCTTTCGGATAAAAAACACCATGATCGTTTAAAATTGGGTGATTTATTGGTATTCTATACTTTGTACCGTGAACATTAGCGAGAGCAACTTCTTTTACATCTTGTGTTTTTGCATCGCCGGCTTTTGTTCTAAGTTTTCTAATATTTAGAGAAGAAATACCTTGTTTTAATCTATCTTCGCGCTCTTCTTCTGTTAAGAATAAATCATGATATGTTTGAAATAGATCATATCTTTGAGTATCTTGCAATGTTTCTCCTCCAAAAAGAACTTTTAGTCTGGTTACAAGATTACGACCCACATTATTCACAACTGTATTATTCGCATGGCCGTCAACATCTAAATCAAATAGAAGAGATACACTTCCGGGCACAATCACCAAATTCTCGGCGAGTTTTGGAATATTTATATATAATGTTTCTCCTGGGCTGGCTGTGGATGGATTTAGAGTAATTCGATTTAATGTTGATTCCGCTTTCAAACCAAAGGGTTCTTTTGGAATTCTGTTTGGATTAATTTTTTCAGACGTCATTGTAATTTATAAGATACTTTGGTTAACCTTTAAACCTTTTCTAACTCGCCAATATGTTTTAATAAACCCTCTCTCGCGTCGGGAATTAAAATTAAAATATTAAAAATTTCATCGCCATCTTCCATATATAGAATTTTTTTTCTAATAATTTTTTTCATGAGATTAATTTGGTTTTCGCTAAATTTTATTTTTTCTTCCTCAGCTACCATTTTAATTTATAAGATAATTGTTTATTTTTAAATGATGTCAAAAATATATTATTCGACTAAGGGTTATTGGAAAGGATATGCCGCGATTTCAAAATTAGCTGAGAAGGCGAAAGTAAGTGAAAATGAGGCAAAACAATGGTTACAGAAACAGGCAATATGGCAAATCTATCTTCCTGCTCCAAAATATATACCTAGACCGCACTGGACTGTAGATAAACCCAATCAGATTCACCAAGCGGATTTATTATTTTTACCGCATGATAGAGTTGGAAGAAAAACATATAAATACGCGTTAGTTGTGGTTGATATCGCCTCGAGATATAAAGATGCTGAGCCATTAACCTCAAAAGAAAGTCGAGAGATATCAGAAGCTTTTACAAAAATATATTCTAGAAGATTAAAATATCCCAAAACATTAATGGTTGATCCTGGGAAAGAATTTATGGGTGAAGTTAGTAAACTCATGAATTACCATAATGTGAGGATACAAAGAAGTGAAGCTGGTAATCATAGAGCCCAAGCATTTGTGGAAAACGCAAATAGAATATTAGGAGAAAGATTATTTAGTCATCAATATGCGCAAGAAATGATCAGTGATGATCGATCAAGGGTATGGGTGAAAAGATTACCAGCTATTCTAAAAACTTTGAATAATACAAAAAAGAGAATAACCGGTAAAGAGCCCGATGAGGCTATAAAAATGAAAGAGGTGCATATTGAAACTAAAAATTACAAACGTGTGGTGGGTCTTGATGAGGTTAGACTACCAACTGAAATTAGGGTTAGATATTTATTATCCCCCGGAGAACTTGAGGGTGGCGAAAGAAGAAGAGCCACAGATCCCATTTGGAGTATTAAAATTTATTATATTTCTGGAAGTAGAATTTCTCCTAATCAACCGGTTTTATACTTTTTACAAGACGGCCCAAGACGGGGTTTTGTACGTGAAGAATTACAGGTTATTCCGCATGATACAGAGTTACCCCCTAATTCTGTTTTAAAATGATCTAATATAATGGTTTTGTGTGAATTCCATCCTCATAAACCCATCTTTTATCGTAATATGCATTCAATCCCTTTTTAATTTGTGTATATGTCACAATTTGGTTATCATTGACTCTAAATCCTGTATTTTGTGACATATCAATTGACCCTTTCAAAGCTGACATGTATCTATCCCAGTTCATTTCGTTTTGTCTATGAATTGTTCCTTTACAACTATACTTTGCCTTTCCTTTCTCATCCTCCGCGTAATAACATTTTGAGGAAAGAGCAATCATTCTAATGCCGTCAAACTCTTTTTTGAACAAACCCGGAGTCTTGTCATGATATTTAGAAGTTGATAGGAATTTTTCTTTTCCGCCACTAAAGTATTCTTCTCTCATTTCGGGTTTTATAATATCATCCAAATTTTCGGCTGAAATTGCCATGTACATTGAATCTGTATCCATTTGAATCAACTCAAAATCCTTTCTATCTACGTATTTATCTAGAAAATCGTAATAGAATTCCAGCATTCTTAATTTTGCTAGCTGATACACCGCGATGCCGCATTGATAGGGTCTGTCTATTTTTATTAATCTTTTTCGTTTTATTATTTCATATGTGTCATTTATTTCATTAAGATCCTCAAAGAAAGCAGATCTTAGGGCTTTTTCAACCTCTTCCTCATCTTTTGTATACCTTGTAATATTATGTTTTTCTTTATCTTCTATCATTTTTCCGTAGAAAGAATTTCCTCTAAGTTTATTAGTGTCGGCTAATTCTTTACAACCTTTGTACTTTGGTTTTAGTTTTTCAATCAGTACTTTGATATCTTTATTTTCTTCAATAACTTTAAATATATCAGGAAATTGGTTTAATTCATTGGTAATTTTCACTACATCGTCAATCTTGTTTTCATCAAAGGCTTTACTTAGTTTTTCCAATAAAACCTCAATATCTCCATCTCTTCTTGCGTCTGCCACCTCTTTTGGAAAAAATCCAAAGGGCCTTCCCGATTCATACTTTAAAATATTATGGATGGCGGTAATCTCCAAACCATGATTAAGATACCATTTTATCATAGGAGTATATAAAAATATCTTTTTTGCCTTGGAAACACCAAGCAATTTTTTATTGTCTTTTAGATGTTTTCTACCTGTCGCTCTTTGATATTCTTTCATGTGCTCTGGTACTAAATATTCAGGAACGGAGTCTACAATAAATAAGGGGGAGAACTCTTCAAACTTTTCTTTTAGGTGATCAGGTACATGGATATCAACTTGACAAAACCCGAAAAGATTACCAGCAAGAATCGCTTTGCAAATCTTATTAATAAATTTAGGGTCTGATGGATTTGCAACCTCAATGCATTTTTCTTTTCCGCATGGCATTTCTTGTCCAGAACAGTATAGATATAAACCATTTGCGTCATAACCAACAATTCTCACACATTTTTTCGGGTTTTTATATTTATGAGAGCGAATCATTGTTTTTTCTGCCTCCGCATATCTCATAAATAAAATACTAGGGCCTCCAACCATACCCGTTTTCAATAGTTTATAACTCTTGTTTTTGTCGCATATTTTACAATCTTTTCTTATTTTGTAGCATTTTTTGCAAAACTCGTTATTGCAAATTTTATTGCATCTATGAATACAGTATTGTCCTGGGGCGTACAATTCAGGATCACCTTTCTTCTTCATTTTTTGGTATTTATTTAGAACAGCCCGCATTGATACGCCTGGGATGGAAACGGCATCTTTTAATATATCAATTTCATCCGGATAATATAAACGCCTTGTTTTTTCAAGGGCTTCTAGAAAGGGAATAACATCATTCAAATTATACTCTTTCAACCAGTCTAACATTGTAACACAGCCCCTCTTTTCGAATTCGAGCAAATATTCTTCATATTCTTCTTTGGAAATGTTTTTCTTTTTCAAGGAAGAGTAAAAATCTTCATGTTTCACGGGTCCAACTAAGGAAAGCTTATCATAACCGTCCAATTTTTCATAAGGAAGTTTAAGTTTTTTGGCTTCACAATTGTTTGCTTTGCACCAATTATCAAAAGAAACTCCAGGCGCAAGGTAGGACATTATATCCAAGAATTTGAAATTCGGTGTTGATAAAAACATATACCTATTCTGTTTCTTTGCAATAAAAATCTCCTTAGTTTTATCGGTCATGTGTTTTATAAAATGTCTTTTAATCAAATTGATATCATATTTTCCACTATTAAACCCCAAAACAGGTACTTGATTACACCATTCTTCATATTTTTGTAAGACATTTTTTTGTAAGGAATCTTGGTCAGGAAGCGGGTATTCTTCTCTAACCTTTTCGACTATAATTTTTCTTATTTCCTCCAATTTTTCAACGAATTCTTTTATAAGCTCATCAGGATTTTGGTTGTAAAGAAAAACGGGTTTTTTTGTTAAATTATCGATTATTGCAACACTAACTGGAATGTGAGTATGGGTGAAAATTAAATCATCGGTAATCTGTTTATCTTCTTTTTGTAATAATCCCTCAAAATCGTAATCAATAAAATAGGGGTATGGGTTAAATTTCTTTTTGAACCATATTTTGGGTAATTCAGGATTTTCACACTCCCAAACCGATACTACATTATAACCCAAGCTTTTTATCATATTCTCTCTTTCAATAGTTTCATTATATTTAATTTTGTCGGTTGTTGAACACGGACACCCATGCCATTTACAACCATAAAACTCAAAAACGGTATTTGTCTCAGGCTCGTATCCATCAAACAAAATCTCATTCCCCTCTTCATCCCTATAACACCTTTCACCACCATGACCACAAAGCCCATGATGAATATGTTTACCCATAATTTTAGATTGGTTTTCTATCCACCTGCACGCTTTATAACTAAAATTGATTTTACCCCCATAAAAAACTTTGTCAGATTCATTCATGATGTGTTTTATTTTTTCTCCTGTGCAAAATATTTTTGTCTTTCCTCCTGTGCATGTTTCATTGGTAAAATGCCTTTTTAAATCTTCGTGTCTGGTAAATTTTTGTTTACATCCTTGGCATACCCAGTTTTGAGCAAGAAGGTCTAGATTCTTAATGAAAAAACCATGATTATTATAAAGACCTAAATTTAAAGTTGGTAAATTATCTTTGAAATTATTTTTCCCAAACACCAGTTTCCAAACTTTAAAATTTGATATATCTTTCTGCTCGTAAACCCGGATATTTATGGAGAAAACCTTTGAAATTTTCTCAAAATCAACCAATTTTGTTGATCTAACATCTTCTCTTTTTAGTTTTTTGCCGTAAAAAGTTCGAGCTAAATTTAGAGCTTGTTTCTCTATATATTTTTCAGGATTTTGTTTACCAGCAATAATATTCATGAGAATAGCTAAACACCTCCATACACAGAGATTATCATCTTTATCATCTACAGAATAAATACATCTTTTCTTTCGTAATTCATCGGGTAATCTTCCGCACCCAACTAAAGGTTGTCTGGTATTAATAACTTTTATTTGTACTTCTCTAAACTCAACTCCGCCCTCATTAACACCTGGTTTATTAATTTTCTTTTCTGGGGGTAAATATGCTCTCATCCAAGCATCTCCTTCTAAACTCAATCTCTCGCCCTCACACCTCTCTATATATTTTTTTATTTCTGAAAGAGAGTTAAAAGTTCCTCCGCTTCTAAATGTGTGCGCGTGGTAAGCTATTTCTCCATTTCCTCTTTGAATCAAAGCAGTAAAACTGAAAACAATTCTTGCCCCCATTTCTATTTGGGGTTCCAACTCATTATAAATTGTTTCTGTCAAATCATTATTTAGATCTCTCCTAATTCTAATAATATTTTCATTTATTCCCCGATTATTTTGAATTGGGGGGTCATCTTCATGTGGGTTTATTGAAAATATTTTGAGGGTTGTTGTTCTTTTCTTTTTAGTTTTTTCCTTCAATTCATCTCTTACACTATCAGAAAAATTTTTACCCTTCTTTTTTGGTTGAGATTTTTTACTATTAGTAAGTTTTATAATATTTTCATTGATTAAATCCTCAAGCTTTTTATTTATTGGTTTGAGAATTGGAACATTAATTTCAGGTACCGGCTCATCAAGAATTGGTTTTTGTGGTTTTATAAAAGTTGGTGCTAGTTTCCTTTTTCTTGACGGAGTTCTTGGTGTTTGTGGTTGATCATGAAATAAACCAATTTCTTGAATTGGAATTTGTAATTGGCTTGGATTATTATCGAAAAACTTATCAATTTCTGGAATTTTACGCAACTCTTTAATAATTACATTTTTTGATAATTTTTTACCTTTTTCTTTGATAATTTTTTCTAACTGTTTTATTATTAAGCTTCTTATTATTTTGCCATTTTCTTCTGGCTTTTCTGCAGAACTTTCTTTTTGATCCATAACTAATCTTATGTATATTACCTATCCTTTTAAATCAATTTTTTTGTAATCTGAAAAAATCAACTTATAAATTTAAGTTAAAAATCCCCAAGCAATTCTAGAAATAACCCGTAAGCTAAAAAAGGTCAGAGATTTTCAGTCAAATTTGAAAATAAGCTAAAAATCAACTTATCGTTCAACCTAAAAACGTACTTTTAAAAATAACCCGTAAGCTAAAAAAGGTCAGAGATTTTCAGTCAAATTTAAAAATAAGCTAAAAATCAACTTATCGTTCAACCTAAAAACGTACTTTTAAAAATAACCCGTAAGCTAAAAAAGGTCAGAGATTTTCAGTCAAATTTGAAAATAAGCTAAAAATCAACTTATAAACACGCTTACATAGTAGTCCTCGTCAGCTGCCATGGTCAAAGAGAGTATTACAT
Source organism: Ricordea florida (assembly GCA_949710005.1). NCBI lineage: Eukaryota > Metazoa > Cnidaria > Anthozoa > Corallimorpharia > Ricordeidae > Ricordea > Ricordea florida. The sequence goes on from OX453277.1 coordinate 5,682,565, forward strand.
TTCAGATTACAAGGTTTTATGTGATCGAGCTGTCAACACGACCATCCTTGGGGAAATCCGCAGCAGGACGCAACAGTATCGTGTTCAAAATTTTTCCGCGAAAACGGCCATGGAAACGACACTTTGTTCGTCTATATCTCGGAAGATTTTCGTTATCCTGACCCAAAATTTGGCACACATGTTTATTTTAAGATAAACTTTTCTGTGAAAAAAAGTCAAGGCATTCCAAAATAGTTACTTTAGCCTCCAGTACCACCTTAAAGAGCATAGTTTGTTAACATTCCACATTGTTCCTCGCGAAGCGAGGCCGAAGGCCGAGCGTAGCGAGGTTACTAATCGTGTCGCTTCCGGTCAGACCACGTGGCTCGCAAGCCCGAGTAAATCGAGCCGAGAGTTTTTATATATGTATATATATATATATCTATATTTTAAAGGTGTCCGTTCGCAGGCCAGGTTACCTGGCAATAGTAGCGTATTTGAGAACTACTGAATTTCCGCCATTTCGAATTCGGTGATGCCTTTTTGAAAGAAATGTAAATTTTGTGGAAACGGATTTCACTCGTCCTGGAAGTGTATCCCAGCAAGATGATCTCCGAGATATTCAAGAAAGATTAGCCCGAGATCGTCGCCGAGTAAGTTCGAACACCGTGAAAATCAACACAAGGAAAGCACGACTCAAAGGAAAGAGTACGACAGCAGGGCGAATAACAACAGACATCCGTCATCGCAGCAAAGACAAAAACTGCTCGCTCTAGAAAAAGGCAAACGAAACAGCAGGGGAAAGGACCAGGAATTCAACCAAGTTAGTTTTGAATTTGAATTTGAATGTGTTATTGATAGAAATACAGAACATGAGTGAACGATTACATAACGAAATATATTAGCGTACTAAATTTAGCAAAACGGCTTAGAAGGGAAACCGGGTAGAAACAACTACAACGATTGGAGATGTCTCTGGAAAATAATTCTATTAGTGTAAAAACGGAATAGAAAGACGACCAACAGATTACAAGAGAATGTAAGTAGGTATTTTTCATAATAAAACGATAGCGTTTCCATTTTGAAGAAATTCACAACACAGAGAGTTGCAGTTGTTATAACAATCATTTACAACGATGTGATCTGATATCATTGCAACAGTGAAAATATTGTAAATTTTCTTGATCTAGCAGTTATGTGTAGCATTTTCAACAGAATATATACCCAGTGTCACTATAAAGTACTGGTTCTGCAATATTATCAGTGATCAATGCGATCATTTGAAACTAAAGCAAATGTTATAACTTACTTCTGAGTAGTATTTCTTTTTGCTATATATATGTATGTATTCTCTGATTGAAAGGTTTCAATAATATTACGTATAGACAACAAGTTTCATAGCCATTTCACAATGGGTCAGTTTTACCTTAGAGTTCAATGACCCCCCCCCCCCCCCCTGATAATATTGCAATCTAGAAACCTGGCCCATTTCCCACAAATGAAATTCTAATTCAAGCCTTAATGAACATATTAACCTTGTTACTTTCTGCTGTTTACTTCATTTTTATGATGTCAAATATTAATATTTAATAACAACTACAACATACAGTTAACATTTTATGTTGGAAAAACTTTATAAAGAATAAAATAAATTTTGTAATGCCAAAACGTTTATGATCTTTCTCACATATTCATTGCAAGTGTGCTGTATGTAGTAACAAGTGTTGAACAAGTTTTCTAAACGCCCTATGCTTTCAGTAATGATTTTCCACACAAACTTTATAGACAAATGACCGCACTAGATTCTAAGCCTTTAAGAAGAAATGGTATTGTTTGGAGTTGTTTTGATTACTACCACCTCTGATGAAAAGCCTTTTAAGAAGATTTTTGTATTGCTTGTAGTAGTAGAGTAACAATACCTTTACAAAGGTTAGGACATGCATCCCACCCCATAAAAATATGTTATGTTTAACGTAAAAAAATATAACAATAGTAATAATAATATCAATACCAGTAATAATAATAGTAATGATAATAATAATAATGATAATAATATAGTGATAGTGCTTCTCATTACTATATGTCATTGGTTACAGTTCAATACCTCTGGCTGCCATGACTTTTTCGATGAAATGCCATCCTTATATTAAATCTTTCTTCTGCAGTTTTTATAATAGAAATTTGCATATAATATTATTCAAAATAATATAATCTTCTCTTGTTGGGTATGGATATTTTGCCTGTTTCTGTAACAGCACAATTAAACTTTCATGTGGTATATACTTTTGACTGATTGATGTTGATTTCACATTATTTTTTTTACAGGAGTACATAGTGCAGCAGTCTTTTTCAACATATTTAGATTTCAATAACTCTTTCTTACATGTATTGTTTTTATGATATGACCTAAAAATAGCACAACCACATACTATACAGTCGGGACTCACTATTACCAAACCTTTATTCAAAGTTTTTTAGAATCCAATTGTTTTACCCCCAATTTTTTTTTTTTTGATGTAATGACATTGTATCTCACACTTCTCTTGATATGGCATCTCTTTTGAGGGAAGAGGAATTTTTCTATCTACCACTGGGGGTACCATTGCAACTCAAGAGAGTACACAAATTGAAACATGCACTATTCATGATGCTCTCAATTGTGGTTACCTAGGAATGAAATAATGACTGCAGTAGACAATAAGATATCTAATCAGAAGATTCTTCTTACAATGAATCTCATGCAATTATAACCAAAAAACATAAACAAGCATTCAACTTATCCTCGGTGTAAGAACATATTGTGTTTAAAAGGGATGTACAACAAAGAAGACAAAACAGTAGAGACTAAGAAAATAAAACTGAAAAAAAAAACAGGTTTTTACACCGTGGTAAACACAAGCATTCATATCAACTCTTCAAGATTTCACCTGCAAAAGATTTACAATTATTTTCAATTTGTGTTAAGTGAATATTATTGTGGTACTTCATCGACTCTGTATTCCCTGTCAAGATCATAAATAATTTTACTTCTGTTCCCTCTGGTGCAGTCTCAGTGGCAGTGAAAGAGTTAAATGAAGGTCAATTTTTAAGCACTGTGTTGACCGGTATACTTATCATGTCATTTGCACCAGGTGTTACTAATTATGTACCAAACACAGCATAACAAATAAAATAATGGGGATTACGCTGATATAAAAAATAAAATATAAGAGCATTGTGACTTCTTCAAAAACAAGCTTCGCGAGGTTTTTGCGGGAGTCGTATTTCTAGTTTATTAGTTTTATTGGCTTTGTAAAAAAAAAAATCATAGTCTTTTTTAATCTTTTTTGCATGGATAACAGATGCTGGCGGCCACCAAATTAATATCCAAGACAAAGTAAATAGATATCAGATGAAATAACATGTCTGGACTAAGGTATTTAATCTGCCACTACATGTCACCAGTATCAAGCGCTGGAGACAAACCACGTGACCTATCATCAGTTCAACACCGAGGCAATCACGAAATAACTTTCGATTAGTGACAATAAATCCATTTAATTTCAGATTGCGAGGCTGATTCAAACAGGTTTAAAACGTTCGAAGGAGGAGCGAATAAAAAGTTAATTAAATGCAATGTTTTTTCCTGACGCTGAGAAAAAAAAAATACCTCCACAATTATAATAATCGTCCAACTCTAATTATTATGTTAAACGAATGCAGTAAATTAAAAATGACTCAGTAAAGAAAAACCTTAATATAGAAAACCACACAATAAGTCTAAAAAATATAAAAATATAAAAAACCACGTAAAATATGGAAAACCACACAATAAATCTAAAAAAAAGCAAAATATAGAAAACCACGCAAAATACCGAAAATCGGTACCAGCCCTCCGCCAGGTTGTTATCACATTTTCCCAGCAGATGACCGCTCATGAGGTTTCTGTCATGCTCAGTAAGAAGACGATAATGCTGACACTCGTACGCCACTAGTCCCACATTGTAACCTAGCAACGAAATCACTTCAGTGAAATTCAAGTGAAAAGGTTTTAAAAATAACTGCCAAGATAAAAACTTATAGTGCGACTTCTCTAACCAAGGTCACCCGAATAAATTTTTATACAAATTTTGAATTTCTGTTTTTGACGCTAACAACCTGATTTTTTTTGCCAACTAAGATAAATCTATCTCAATCTTATTATGTTTTGTACAGTTATGGAGCAGTTTTATAAGCATCACTAGTACTTACAGTAAGGGTGTGTCCCACTCCATCGCCCGTCTTTGCCACACACTCTAGCCGACGACCCGTATAACATACAGCCTGGATTGCAAGCGAATCGAACGATACTTCCAACCACTGCATCGGTTTCACTTATTTTATAGCCGTCAACAGGGTCGTGTAGCTCGCGACATTTCTTGAGTTCTACAAAAAAAAAACATCTGTTACTGTGGTGCTTCTAGGTCTCCTTTATTAAATTGCTTGTATGCCATGGTCACCTACCTCCCAACTATCCTTACCTCCACCGTTTATTTTGCTTTCTTCTCGTCACCCCTGTATTCCACTCTCCACTGTCTTCTCTGACCTTCCCCTTTCTTATCCTCTTCTCCTTTCCTCTCGACCCTTCCTATTTTCTCGACTCTCATCTACCCCCGTTTCCTCCTTTCATAGTTTTCCTTCCAGCCGTTTCTCCTTCTTTGTTCTCCTCCTCTCTTACCTTACAGTAAACTAATATGTCGTGAACAAATTATTGTGTGAGACCACCGTATCTTCTAATACGTTTTACAATTTTACCAACCCGTTATGTCAACTCACGTATCTTTGTGGTATATGAAAAGGGCTCAGGTCGAACAGCAGTAGTTCCAACACAATTGTATTCGCCTTGATCACGAGGTCGCAGTCGCTCCAAGTTTAATTCACCAATCACCTGATCACCAAACACGTAAGACCTTGTTGGCATGGCAACGCCATCCTTGTACCACGTGATGTTCGGCTGAGGATTTCCGCGGGCTGAGCAGTTGACACGAACGGGCTTATCAAAGTCTCTAATCGTCCCAATGCTGGGAGGAATTATTCTCACTTCCACTGGCTCTAAGCAAATAGCAAAAGAAAAACCAAATTTACTTCGTTGTAAAGGTTCGGTCAAAACTGATTTTTTTTGTTTTGTTTTGTTTATTTTGTGTGTGTGTGTGTGTTTGTGTGTGTTTGTATGTGTGTGTGTGTGCGTGTCCGTCTAGGGTTCACATTTTCGCGAAATGTTTGGTTTCGTATTGCTATATTGTTTGCATTTATTTATACCTTGCATTAAACATAAACCATTCTATGAGCAGATTTGCAAAATCCGGCGCACAATGACAAAACTCCCATGTTTCGGTGGCCTTCGCAGCATGACAACGAATGGTCAGTAAAACTGCATGCTTTGATTCGCAGATGAAATAGTTACAACCACACTGTGAAGTAAAAGAAACGACACAGCACTACAGCGAAGATTACCAAACAATGGCCACACTGCATTAGATCCACAGCGTATAGTTCAGTGGTTTTCCAAAAACGCATAGGTTGATTCACAGATACGAAAATGTAAATCCTTATTTTTAGTTGACTTAATAATACTATAGTACAGTACTGCTTAGCAACCATGGTTTTCCAAAGAATCACCATACGGCATGTCTTTAATGACCTGTCAAAAAATGTTAGTGGTTTAAGGGCCAACTCACCGTAGGCTTCTACGGTGACCGTGGTGACTCCCATCACAGAGCCAGCGGGAGTTGACGCATGACACATGTAAATATCTTCGTCTTCTTTGATCGGATTTGTTAAGAACAAGTTGTTATTGCGAATATAATGTATTCCAAACGGCAGCTCCTTGTTTCCCTGGCGGCGCCATTCGACCTTAGGAGTTGGGAAGCCCTCCACGGCACATTTCAGTTCAGTTACTTGTTCAGTAAAGGCAGTGATGGATGGTTCGGGTGCAATCGTAAAGGTGGGCTGTGCTTAAATAAAAACATCACAGAATCATAGGCACGCAGTGCGTACAATACTGGATGAACTAACCATAAAGGGACGACGACATCACACATACATGCATAGTGGTTTCTCAGGTTTCTTAGAACCATGAATATAGATAATGATAAAAAATTTGTATAGAGCTCTTTTTCATATGGATATGTTCAAAGGCGCTTTACATCAATTCTATTTATTACTTTATTAATTAACTAGAAATACGACTCCCGCAAAAACCTCGCGAAGCTTGTTTTTGAAGAAGTCACAATGCTCTTATATTTTATTTTTTATATCAGCGTAATCCCCATTATTTTATTTGTTATGCTGTGTTTGGTACATAATTAGTAACACCTGGTGCAAATGACATGATAAGTATACCGGTCAACACAGTGCTTAAAAATTGACCTTCATTTAACTCTTTCACTGCCACTGAGACTGCACCAGAGGGAACAGAAGTAAAATTATTTATGATCTTGACAGGGAATACAGAGTCGATGAAGTACCACAATAATATTCACTTAACACAAATTGAAAATAATTGTAAATCTTTTGCAGGTGAAATCTTGAAGAGTTGATATGAATGCTTGTGTTTACCACGGTGTAAAAACCTGTTTTTTTTTTCAGTTTTATTTTCTTAGTCTCTACTGTTTTGTCTTCTTTGTTGTACATCCCTTTTAAACACAATATGTTCTTACACCGAGGATAAGTTGAATGCTTGTTTATGTTTTTTGGTTATAATTGCATGAGATTCATTGTAAGAAGAATCTTCTGATTAGATATCTTATTGTCTACTGCAGTCATTATTTCATTCCTAGGTAACCACAATTGAGAGCATCATGAATAGTGCATGTTTCAATTTGTGTACTCTCTTGAGTTGCAATGGTACCCCCAGTGGTAGATAGAAAAATTCCTCTTCCCTCAAAAGAGATGCCATATCAAGAGAAGTGTGAGATACAATGTCATTACATCAAAAAAAAAAAAAAATTGGGGGTAAAACAATTGGATTCTAAAAAACTTTGAATAAAGGTTTGGTAATAGTGAGTCCCGACTGTATAGTATGTGGTTGTGCTATTTTTAGGTCATATCATAAAAACAATACATGTAAGAAAGAGTTATTGAAATCTAAATATGTTGAAAAAGACTGCTGCACTATGTACTCCTGTAAAAAAAATAATGTGAAATCAACATCAATCAGTCAAAAGTATATACCACATGAAAGTTTAATTGTGCTGTTACAGAAACAGGCAAAATATCCATACCCAACAAGAGAAGATTATATTATTTTGAATAATATTATATGCAAATTTCTATTATAAAAACTGCAGAAGAAAGATTTAATATAAGGATGGCATTTCATCGAAAAAGTCATGGCAGCCAGAGGTATTGAACTGTAACCAATGACATATAGTAATGAGAAGCACTATCAATATTATTATCATTATTATTATTATCATTACTATTATTATTACTGGTATTGATATTATTATTACTATTGTTATATTTTTTTACGTTAAACATAACATATTTTTATGGGGTGGGATGCATGTCCTAACCTTTGTAAAGGTATTGTTACTCTACTACTACAAGCAATACAAAAATCTTCTTAAAAGGCTTTTCATCAGAGGTGGTAGTAATCAAAACAACTCCAAACAATACCATTTCTTCTTAAAGGCTTAGAATCTAGTGCGGTCATTTGTCTATAAAGTTTGTGTGGAAAATCATTACTGAAAGCATAGGGCGTTTAGAAAACTTGTTCAACACTTGTTACTACATACAGCACACTTGCAATGAATATGTGAGAAAGATCATAAACGTTTTGGCATTACAAAATTTATTTTATTCTTTATAAAGTTTTTCCAACATAAAATGTTAACTGTATGTTGTAGTTGTTATTAAATATTAATATTTGACATCATAAAAATGAAGTAAACAGCAGAAAGTAACAAGGTTAATATGTTCATTAAGGCTTGAATTAGAATTTCATTTGTGGGAAATGGGCCAGGTTTCTAGATTGCAATATTATCAGGGGGGGGGGGGGTCATTGAACTCTAAGGTAAAACTGACCCATTGTGAAATGGCTATGAAACTTGTTGTCTATACGTAATATTATTGAAACCTTTCAATCAGAGAATACATACATATATATAGCAAAAAGAAATACTACTCAGAAGTAAGTTATAACATTTGCTTTAGTTTCAAATGATCGCATTGATCACTGATAATATTGCAGAACCAGTACTTTATAGTGACACTGGGTATATATTCTGTTGAAAATGCTACACATAACTGCTAGATCAAGAAAATTTACAATATTTTCACTGTTGCAATGATATCAGATCACATCGTTGTAAATGATTGTTATAACAACTGCAACTCTCTGTGTTGTGAATTTCTTCAAAATGGAAACGCTATCGTTTTATTATGAAAAATACCTACTTACATTCTCTTGTAATCTGTTGGTCGTCTTTCTATTCCGTTTTTACACTAATAGAATTATTTTCCAGAGACATCTCCAATCGTTGTAGTTGTTTCTACCCGGTTTCCCTTCTAAGCCGTTTTGCTAAATTTAGTACGCTAATATATTTCGTTATGTAATCGTTCACTCATGTTCTGTATTTCTATCAATAACACATTCAAATTCAAATTCAAAACTAACTTGGTTGAATTCCTGGTCCTTTCCCCTGCTGTTTCGTTTGCCTTTTTCTAGAGCGAGCAGTTTTTGTCTTTGCTGCGATGACGGATGTCTGTTGTTATTCGCCCTGCTGTCGTACTCTTTCCTTTGAGTCGTGCTTTCCTTGTGTTGATTTTCACGGTGTTCGAACTTACTCGGCGACGATCTCGGGCTAATCTTTCTTGAATATCTCGGAGATCATCTTGCTGGGATACACTTCCAGGACGAGTGAAATCCGTTTCCACAAAATTTACATTTCTTTCAAAAAGGCATCACCGAATTCGAAATGGCGGAAATTCAGTAGTTCTCAAATACGCTACTATTGCCAGGTAACCTGGCCTGCGAACGGACACCTTTAAAATATAGATATATATATATATACATATATAAAAACTCTCGGCTCGATTTACTCGGGCTTGCGAGCCACGTGGTCTGACCGGAAGCGACACGATTAGTAACCTCGCTACGCTCGGCCTTCGGCCTCGCTTCGCGAGGAATTACAATCAAACTTTACAAAGGTCGACCACCGGCACCACCGGGGTTTATGTTCCCTACTCTTTTCGAACAGTGTTGTAAGATCTTTAACGTCTCACAAGAATAGTGCTGTGAGACGGGGTCTATAGTTTTCGTCAATATCCGAGAAGACTAGAATGTCTAACCATTTGCAGATGTCATAACAGGGGCAGCACATTCTCCTCAGTTATTTTAAGACCTTGAGTGTTGGTCCAGCCGAGGTTTGAACTCACGACCTCCCGCTCGAGCGAGCGCCTAGTCGTCGCTAGGCGCACGCGCCCGCGAGCCATGCCGCTAGCCACGATGACCATGAAAACTCAAACGCATGGTTTTCTCAATTTCTATCCTCGCACGGTAGTTATGGGGCTCCGCTCTGCGGCTCTTCGAGCCGCTGTGAAGCTCCGCTAAAACTTGCATGGATCCAAACTGTACCTGCATGAATTCTCACTGTACAGGTACCGAAGTCTGGAGTGTGAATGTAGTCTAAAATTCACGTTTAATCACAGATCAAAAACCGATATCGAACGAATAATTAGGCAAACAGTGTGATATTGGCTTTAACTTTAAAGTGGAACTAGAATGAGATTTATAACTTCTGACGCGGAACTTCCATTTAATCTCAATTGAACATTTACGGTTCAGATAGTGCATCGATTAAAAAACAAGGATTTATGGCAAACGCAAACTGTTGATTCGAATTCTTATTCTGTCTCATCCCACCAATCAACATGTGAGGTTACCCAGCCCGATTTCTTTATTTTTGGTTTAGTCTTTTGACCATATTCAAAACATTGCTCTTAGGTCAAAACAGTCCCAAAAAGAATACGCCAAACTCTTCTAGCGTTGTACTGATGCCAAACCGACCATCAGCCTAAGAATCAGACTGGACATGCACCAGACGTAGGAAACGTTTGGGGTGGCCGGTGATACCCACTTATAAAAGAGGAATTTTTTCTTTCAGCGAGATTGATGTGCAGAAATGACAGGAAATTAGACAGGGCATGCAATTGTGTATTACAAGAGAAAGTTTCACTGCGTATCTAATTGGACAAATGATGTTCTCCCTCAGAAGCAAAAATGCTTAAGGAATTCAAGACTTGGAAGGAGCAGATTTGACCAAACTTAACGGTTTAAAATCTCCAATACTTAATATCACACGTAGCTCAATGCATCTACAATTCACAATATTATCGTTTGCAAAAGTCTAATTTTCTAATAGAATTCTTTAGAATAATGAATGAGAACCAGTTTCCACTTACAAAATCCCTCAAACAATGTTTTTTCTTTTGATTCTTGATCCCTGTCGTCTGTCGGTCCTGTTTGTGTCGTAATTCCCGGAGGTCCACGGGGACCGGGTAGCCCGCGCAAACGCCTTCGTCCGACGCTGCCTTTTGGACCGGGAAGTCCCGGAGACCCGGCAGCGCCAGGTATACCATGAGGACCCGGTGGGCCCTGTGGACCGGCTGACCCGGCGGCTCCAGCTGCTCCTGCAGGTCCTGCGACCCCGTTAGGACCAGGGGGACCCGGCGGACCTGGAGAACCCTCGGGACCGGCGGGACCAATAGAACCCGCGGATCCTGGTGGTCCAGCAATTGGCTTTGTGTCTATAACATAACATTTTAGAATTTAGTTATTCAGTTATTATCTGTATGTATTAGTTAAAGCTGCATGAACAGCACCAAACAGATCATCGACAATCACAACAAACGCATCCTGAATTCAACCGGTAACACTGACGTCGCCGCAGATCACACAAAAAACAACAAAACATGCAACTACCGACAAAAGAACACATGCCTCCAACCATCAGTCATCTACCAAGTCACCGTCACACGGAACGACAACAACACGACAGAAACATACATGGGACTTACTGGAAACGACTTCAAGACAAGATACAGAAACCACACCGCTTCATTCCGACACGGCAGAAGCCTCAGAATCTCCCGGGGGGGGTACTTTAGGAATTTCTGGGTGGGGATGTGCCGCTGGAACCCTGAAACCCTTAGCCTATACCAGAGCTGGTTCAGCTGAATTTTGCTACCCTATACTAGAGTAAACCCCCCAAATCACTCCTATTCTAGAGTAGCTGTTTTCCACTAGCACAGTCTAGCCAAAACAAAACCTTATACCACAATCGTTTCTCTCTCCAAAAATGATTTTATTTATACTAGTTCAGTTTTTTTTTTTTTTGATTCTCAACCAACTGGTCAGTTTCGTGAAAAATGATACCCTATTCTAGACCCAAACACTCTGATTTATATACCCTATGCTAGAATAAACTGCTTGAAAACCATACCCTTCACAGCGGCACATACCTATATAGCCCATATATGGCAGTACCCCCCCCCCCCCCCGAGCAGAATCTCCACTGAACTCAGCAAACACATCTGAACACTCAAAGACAACAACGTAGACCACTTTATTTCATGGCGCATTCTTTCATCAAGCCTATGCTACAACAGCGTGAATAAAAGATGCAACCTCTGCCTTAAAGAAAAATGTCTAATCATTTGCAGACCCGAATTGTCAAATCTCAAGAAACGCAACAAACTCATGTCTTGACATGCCGTTGATGATGTTGTTCTCTGTTGTTAGGGCCATGTAGAGTGTTGGGATCCTAGGTACCGTGGCAGTGTTGGCAAGCTAGACATTGGTCTCAGTGATCTTGATCACCAAAGGTAACAAAGAAGCAGAAGAAATATTTTAAGCCACCCACTTCCCAAACAAGAAATATCATGTAATTGATATCATTAGATAAGGCAAGTGATTGAAATTGTCAAATGTGACTGTCATCTAAGATATTGTGGGGGTAATTTCTAAAGAAACTGGTGCTGCATTCGTGGGGAATTGGAATACAAGAAATTGGGATAATCAAACAAGTTGATAAAGTATTAATTTATACCACCGTGAGGTAAAAAAAGGGGGTGCTGACGTGTCAAGCGTTAGCCCTTTCTCAGAGCGAATGAGAGGATTATGAGTTAATTGTGCAATTTATATTGGGAGGTTTGGAGCTATGCTATTGGTGGTGCCATAGCAACGAGTGAACAAGAGTAAATTAAGTAAATGAATTAAAAACGTTCGTTGATACTGTGGGGATTAAGAGAACCCAGTTGGAAGATAAATCTTTGTTCTAGGTTTTTATGGCTTTCCGTGTTACCGTGATGTAGGTAAAGGCCACAAATTGTCATGTTTTGAGTGGAATGGCTCGGCAAATGAAAGGGTCGCGCTACTGGTTTAGATGCATTTTTGTCATTAATTTCTTTCTTTTACCTTATGGTGGCTCAAATTACTTTATCAACTTGTTTGATTATCCCAATTTCTTGTGTCATCTGAGAAACTTTGTCAACCATTATAGTGACTTTTTGTGCTATTGATATATGCATTTAGCAAAATTAATTAGCCATCCCCCATTATTAACCTGCCCCCCTTTAAATAGTCACCCCCAAAGACACTTTGCATAAATAAGATTAATAGAGGATTTCACTTTGCATAAATAAGATTAATAGAGGATTTCCAGTGTTAGAAGTGAGCTTTGCATGCCTATTAGTACGTAGTTGCACTGTATGTTCTACTTTCCTCAGCTGTACAATTTGCTCTCAACCTGGACCAAAACATTCAATGTTAATTGTTAACTTTTCTTAAGTTTCCAACTGTTCTGCTGATAAAATTGTTCATCTCCCTCTTAGGTTTGACAGTGTTCCAGCAGTAACAAAACTTTTATTCAGAGATGGTCTTGACATATACAGGTCACGTGAGTTCAGCCTTCTTATATGAATGGAACCTTCCAAAGTGGAATTATTACATGCAAAAATATTGCTTGGCATCTGCCATTTAATAGGAAACCTGTGCCCTGTGTTTGGTTTTTCATTTTGGCATTCCGCTTTTGAGAAATAATGTATACAAAATAATCATCTTCCTGATACTGACTGGCCATTTCTTAATTAAATTTCCTTACTGGGCTGGAAAGGGCATTTAGTATAAACCTTATTTCTCAGAATTGCAACACTTAAACAGAAAAATAAATAGAAGGCATTGCTTTCCTATTACATTAGGAATTCCGTGCAAAAATTGAGCTGATTCCAATTGTTTAATTTTTTATCATCTGTATGGCCATGCAATTAACTTTATTTTTCTCAGTTATAATACTTGGTGTTTCTTACATAGATTAATTTTTTTGCTTTATCATGGTAGGTGTTGTTGTATGATTTGCGGTCAACAAAACCGCTGCTGATAAAAGATCATCAGTATGGCTAGCCGATCAACAGTATCGCATTTCAGAACAAGCTTGATGTGGTGTTATCGTCTGATTCAAAAATCCTCAAGATTTGGGACAGGGAAACGGTGAGCATGTAATTGAAATTAATTGTAACTGTATGGAAGAATTACAGAAATGAAGTGCATTTTTAAGTTGTGATAAAATATTGTAATGGGAATGTTTTTGTAGTTGTGGAATGTTTTGGCTTCTTTAAGTAGTGAAAAAGCGTAGTGCATGCTGTTGGTTGTCACCATTTGTTTGTTGATTTTTGCTACCGGTAACAGGACAAGGGGTATCATAGGTAATTTAAAAAGGAGTCCATAAAGGAGGTACTGTTTGGAGGTACATGTTTTGTAATGAAACCTAACCACCCTTCAGTCTAATTCTGACTTACATTAACACTCAATATTAGCTCCTTTTAACAGTATTGAACACACCTTCCTAATCTAAGATTCTTCCTCGTCTTCAACTTATACTTTTCTGACAATGATACTGTGCAGTGTTTGCATTTTTTTTTGAAGAAATGACAGTTAATTTTCTTGTTATTGTGTTGTTTGACCTGGTTCAACTGGAACAAACTGTGAACCACAATTTTTACTTTCTTTTTTTTAAGGGAAAACCATTTACTTCCATAGAACCATCAACAGATATTAATGAACTATGCCTTTACCCAGATTCAGGTAAGATTTCCACCATTTTTGTTATGTAACGTAAAAGTACTATAAATTCAGGCTCTGGTTATTATTACCTGTCATTGTAATCGAATACCCAAGTTTCGTAATCAAGGACATGTAAGATAGTCTGTTGTTGATTCCGTATTAAATAGAGCGTGATCGTATCACTTTGTTGTTGAGTTATTACAATTTTAAATGTAAGCTTTGTTAGACATGATTCAATTTTGATTGGTTATTATCATTATCACTGCAGTCACCGCCACTGACCCTTGATTCCCATTCTACTTTATTAATAGCATTGTGGGGATAGTTTCTAAAGAAACTGGTGCTGCGTCGGTGGGAAATTGAAACACAAGAAATTGGATAAATCAAACGAGTTGATTAAGTAAGTTATACCACCGTAAGGTGAATGGGAGGTGCTGACGTTTCGAGCGTTAGCCCTTCGTCGGCGCATTCGCTCCGACGAAGGGCTAACGCTCGAAACGTCAGCACCTCCCATTCACCTTACGGTGGTATAACTTACTTAGTCAACTCGTTTGATTTATCCAATTTCTTGTACTTTATTAATAGGTTTCTTGTTCAAGACGACGGAAGCACCAAAAATGCTGGTGTATTATATTCCTGTGAGTTGGCTTGCCTTGCCTGACTTTTTCCAGTAACAGATTTGATAATCTGCATTTTGAATTTATAAATTGTGCAGGAAGAAAACTTGAAAGTTGCTATTGACTTCTCTATTCTCAAACTTTTATAGAGTATATATGCACTGTATAATATGCCAATAATTCTTAAAAAGAGTGTGTAGTTTTGCTTTGTTGGTGTGTGCTGTCACAAAGAGTATTTTCTCTGAGCAGCATAGTCTGACAGGGTTTAAAAATCTTATGTAAGATTTGGGTCCAGATTGGGCATTCATGACCTTTAACCCTTTCACTGCCAAGATCGAATATAAATTCTCCCGAGCAAGTGCTTTACAGTTCCTTACATTCTAGCTCGGACCATCCTTGATTTGATCATGTTCTCAATTCTTATAATCTGTTTGTGCGGTAGTGTATTGGAATTATAAGGAGAATTTATGCATGGGTCACCTGTGGCATTGAAAGGGTTAATTGTAGGGTGGGTTGGGTGAGGGGTCTGGAAGACTTTAATAGACAATATCTTCAGTCTTGTACATCAGACACTTTTGTATGGTATGTGTCTGTACTGCAACATTCTGATCCACTGTTCTGTTTTTTTTTTCTCTATCATGTTTGATGAATCACAGTCGCTTGGTCCAGCTCCAAGGTGGTGTTCTTTCCTGGACAGCTTGACAGAGGAGCTTGAAGAAGATCATCAACCCACTGGTGTGTGTTGATGAATGTTTGGTATTTTATAAGTGATCTAATTGATTTTTTAACCCTTTTACTGAAAAATGATCATCATTTTTTTAGTGATATTAATACACAGCAGTGAATACTAAGGAGGAAATTGAATGACCCCACAGTGATTACCTGTCTTGATGCTTTAATACCAGAATTTCATAAGACTTGAAACGCGCAGCTTCCTTTGAATGTCTTTAACCACAGCTTGTCCACTTTCAATCTACCAAGTAACAAATATGTGGAAAATCGGGAGCAACCAACTAAACCAATCAAATTGGCTTTGGTAGTGTGACGTACCTACAGAGAACTACCCACCTCTGCTCAACACGAGGTGAACCATGGGTTTTCGTTTGATTCCGGAGGCGTAACGTTTCGTCCGGTCGTTTCCCATTCCATGTAGCCTGTACCAGGCTCTCGGATCGTGGGCACGATCGAAAAGCGGGAGAGCGAGAGAACAAATGGGTGGGAGTCTGAGTCCCACCCATTTGTTCTCTCGCTCTCCCGCTTTTCGATCGTGCCCACTATCCGAGAGCCTGGCACAGGCTACATTCCATGTCTGGAGAGATCTCGGAATGATTTCCGCACAGGTCCCTACTTCATTATGCATTATCTAGTTGAATTGTCTTGAGAAGTGCGCGTGCAAACATTTCTTGTTTTCTGAGAACGAAACCGTTGGGGGCAGTAAATTAAGTCTAAAAATACTATCCTTCTCTATGGGGTTAATTATTAACTTCAGAAATGCATAGTTAGCAGCAAGTTAAAAACAACATCTCAGATAACTTGGCCAGGTGCCTCTTTGGTGACAATTCCAGATATTTTGGCTGGTTATTACATTTTTAAAGGATTTGATTATTGTCATTCTTCTTTGATTAGAATGCCCCCTTCAGTAAAAGTTGAATTTGTTGTTTTTAAGGTCTAGTAAAGCTTATGATAGGCAGTACAATGAATTCAAAATTTAAAGTTGAACTGTTTTTTCTTTTTAGTGTACGATGATTACAAGTTTGTAACCAAGCAAGACCTGGATAGTTTAGGTAAGACTGTGGACTGCGTAGATCGTTTGTGATCGGCCAGAAAAATTATTTTGCTTTTTCTTTTACGACATCCAATTATAAAACGCGCTACAGATAATCCTTTAAATGATAAAGCCGTAGAATAAGGGAAAAATTAAGAGGAGACTCGCCAATCCAAAATAGCTACTACGAATTATGTGAAGCTGAAATATAATAATTTTTTTTGTTTTTCGTGCTTTGTTGCGGTAGCTGCAGTAGCTAGTTAGCAGTATAATTTTTTTTATACATATGTAAGTTGATCTCATTTTTTTGTTAGGGCTATCACATTTGATTGGAACAAACCTGCTGAGAGCCTACATGCACAGCTACTTCGTAGATATACTTATCTACCACAAGGTGAGGCCTATAGTAATGATATTGATAATGATAATGATAATGACCTTTATTTGAGTGTCATCTGTATCTAGCACTGAGGGTACTAATCAGGGACGCTGTAAAACACAAATGAAATGAAATGAAATCATGTTAAATTAAATCAACCGATCAAGTCAAATGTTCATTTTTGCGGGGAGGAGAAAACTTGAGTACCCGGCGAAAAACCTCTCGGAGCAGAGTAGAGAACCAACAAACTCAGTCCACATATGATGCCGGGGCCGAGAATCGAACCTGGGCCACATTGGTGGAAGGAGAGCGCTCTCACCACTGCACCAACCCTATGATGTATATGAGTTTCTAGATACCCTTCACTAAAATTTAATAAAACATGCGCTTAATCTGTTACAAAAAGAAACACTGATATTAGAGGGTGTTAACAAGAACCAGGGGCAACTTTCACCCCAGCACGAGTTCACCCCAGTTTTTATGCCGAAGCTCGTTCCGGTATACTACTCGATTCTGTTTGAAAACCGGCTTTTTGGTGTAGTGAAACATGATGCGGATGTATGATCAAGTCACTTCAATTCTCTTTTGAATAAGATAGTCGTAAAATAAACACGAAACGAAAAATAGGTCCGCAGTGCATACATGTGTAGCTTACTAGACCACGTGACAGGCGCTAGGCTCGGGTGGACAAATTGAATATGTAAATAAATAAATAAATACGATCGTGCCATAATGTCGCTACATACCTCGTGTAGGCTACACAAAAACTACAAGTCATCCCAGTTTGAAACTTTGGTCGGGACTAGCTCTTTCATGTAAGCATCCCCCTTAGAACGGGTTTCAACTCCCTGTGGAACGATACTTTGTGATATGGTCTTGTCTTGCTTCGGGAGGGGATTGCCCTAATAATCTCACGTCTTGTTTTGCCATGTTCCTCAGGCTAAATCGTTGGCTGAGCCATTTGCTTTTGAGGAATACCGCAAGAAACGTATCCAGAGCAAGATTGAAGAGGAGCGAGCTAACAGAGTCAAACTGAAGGTAGGTAGGCCACAAAAATGTTGTTTTCCTTTTATCAGACGAGTAAGTTGTAAGTTATTTTAAAGGTTTTGTTACTTTATTATCGCTCTCTCTGTCTTGTTGTATTGCTGACTAAGTCACTTTAAATGTAGTTACCCAGCAAGGTTATTCAACAATGGTATAAGTAAAGCCACACAACTTCGACAAAGACACCTCTAAAGAAGACACTAGATAGCAGTGTTGAAACGTCTAGTTGGTTAATAATAACTCTTAAGTTACTTTCATTTACTTAGCCAGTGTACATGTGGCATCAAACTATGTCTAGTAGTTTCCAGTTAACAGCAGCCAGTACGTCCAGTGATGAAATTGAAAGTGGTAACTAGCATTTTCTCTCGCCAGAAACTTCCTAAGGTGAACAGAAATTTAGCCGAGAAGTTAATTGACGAGAAAAGCGACGTAAAGAAAATGGCTACCGAGGTAAGTAAAAAAAAAACTGTAAAATAAGCATGAAAACGAGTTTAAAACCTGTCGAACAAGCATAAAAGCAAGCTGAAAACCTGTTGAACGAGCATTGAAACAAGTTTAAACCTGTTTAGCAAGCACTTCAGTTTCACTGAGAGAGAGTTGAATTCTACGCCTGGCGTGATTTCTGAATTCCTTATTACTGTGAAAGTGAGAGGTCATTATGATTTTAATGCGATTTCCAGGCTGTTGATATCAGCAATCCTCTGGAAGATGACAGATTTGTGGCGATGTTCTCCAACCCAGACTTCCAAGTGGACGAAGAAAGTCAGGTGGGAACTGGAACCACGTAATGTGATGCACTAACTATAACAATAACAATGATAATGATAGTAATAGACAACATTAATGATAATGATTAGTGTATACATGTACCAACTCAGCAACCTTGGCCATTTGCGCAATCTGATTGGCTCACCATCTCGGGATAGTCAGCGCAGGAGGTGACTGGTGCTGATGCTTCTGGGAAATCTTTGTACAAGTGAGTTTTGGTCGAAAAAAATGATGGGAGCCAGTTCTCGCTTTACAAAAAAATTACCGAGATATGTGACTGAGTTTGCTTCACTGGTATAAACTAAAACAATTGTTCTCGCCAATATTTTGCCACTATTCACCTCACAGAATAATTGTTAATAACAAAAATGATAAAAGATAATAACGATTTAGACTTGCGAATCATGTTCTCGTTGGTTTTACAAATACTAGCCTTATGTTAAATCAAAATTAAAAAATCTAAATTGTATTGAAAGTCAATAGATATATACGAGCAATGTGCATTATATACGAAAAAAGTCTAAATGAAATGATAACATTGAATTACGGAAAAAGAAGGCGTTGTGGCCGAGTGGTTTGTCTTCCTTCCTGGTCATGAGCTGGATTTACAACACGGTCATCCAGAGTTTCGAATCCTGTACCACGCTTCAGAATAGCGAACTGGCTCGCCTCCCACCATTTAGGATTCTGTGTTTTATTTGCAATGTGTTTTTAGTTATTTACTGTGCCTGCTATTAGCACAGCAGCTTTAAATACATCCACACTTCAATAGAGCGAATGTTATCATTATCATTGTCATTATTAGTATTATTAGTATTTTTATTATATTATTATTATTATTATTATTATTATTATTATTGTTGTTGTTCACTTAAGACAGGGATTATTTCGTGTTGTTTTTTGAGGAATACAAACTTCTTCACCCGGTTCATCTCGGTGTCCAAACACGAAAAAGAAAGAATCAAACGACAGAAGAAAAAGCAACAGATGTTGGAGCAGTTTGACGAGATTGAGGTAAATTGTGTTGAGTTAATAACATGCAGAAAACGAATTTTCTGGTCTTGTTATTTTATGCAAGAGGCGACGTTCTATTTTTTTATCTACGTTATTATCTCATTAACGAGAGGCGACGTTCTATTTTTTTTCTATCCCGAACGACGTTCGATTTTTTTAGCCATTCTCGGAGAATGGCTAAAAAATATAGAACTCAGTCTTTTGGGGCATATTACACACTGTTGGCGGAACTCGGAAACCTCGACGTCTCCAGTCACCGGAATTTTCTTCGTATGGATTTTACATCCTTGAAGGAGTTCCTTCTCTGCTGTAGCTTTGTCTCTTACGTCTCTGTTCTTAGAGTCTTTCATACGAATATCATACAGCGAGGACATTTTTCATACAGACTGATGAGCTCACTTGTTATTTCCGTCTTCTGTTTTTTTTTTCTGCGGCCATTTTGAAAACTTCAGGAAAGCACGTGACACCGAACTAAAAAGCGAATGGTTGATGTCGTTCAACAAGCGGCAACATGCTGAACGGAATAGAGCCGTTCAACAACATTCAACAACGTTCAACATGTTGAAAGGTCTATTTTCAACATTCAACATCACATGATACACTGTTCAACTTTCGTTGAACAGAAGTGGCAGCATGTGTTGCTCAACCTTGTATCATTCGCTTAACGGTTTGTGCATGCACCTGTAATGGTTTAATTTCTACCAGTGACAAAATATATCACTCTACAAGGGCTCAAGTTCATCGAGTAATCTCAGACTATTTACAGTCTTTTAAATCACACGATAAAATGGAATCGATGTAATGCATTCTCTGATTGGTCAAGATGAATGCATTATAACACCATAAAGCACACGGCCTACGTCACGTGCGTGCATTATAGTGCAACATATGCACGCATGCTACGTCACTCACAAGTCTTCTTGTGCAAGCTCGAAACCATTTCGAAGAACGACTTTCCATTTTATTGATCGCCAAGAATATGAACGTTATAAATCTAGCGGGTTTCGATTCTCTTGCACACACTCTCTACTCCCTTGGCAAAACAAGTGTTTGTTACTTGGGCATTTTATAAAAGGAATAAAAAAAACTTGTTTCTCGTGCATTGTTGAGTTATATAAGCACTTGGGTATTTCTAAGAACACTCGAGAAGTACGAGAAGCACTTCTCAAGTGTTATTAAAAATTTCCCACGTGCTTATATAACTCAACAATGCACTTAAGTAGCATTTAACAATTCCAATCATTTTGTCGATCTGATTGAATGATACATGACATTTTTTTCCCTTCAGGAGAGGGAGGGTGGTGGTTTAATAGATTTCTTCTTGTTGGGGTTGGCTCATTTGAGGGAGGTGGGGAAAGCTTGTTTTTTCTTGGTGGGGTGACTTAGGAGAAGATTTATGGTATTTATTTTGGAGTTTCTTACTGTTGGTGATGAAGCTCGCTCAAAACGATTTCTATCCTGCCAATCCTAATGCAAGAGCGTGGATCCCAAGACACTTCTTTAGGGCAGGATGGCTTATTAAGTTTCTTCTGATAGAGATGGGTGGCTTACTAGAGGATTTGTGTGTTGTTTTTGTTTGCAGGAGCGAGAAGGTCGACCAAGCGAAGAGGAAGGATCCAGTAGCTCAGAGGATGAACGAGAATGGCGAGCAGAGATATCCAGGCAGCGAAAAGAGGCGAGGAATAAAAAACACGAATTTGTCACCAACAAACCCAAGTTTTACGAACTCAAGCCCGGTGAAAACTTCAAGACTGCTCAATCCGCGAAGAACGTAAGTTCTCTTTTTCAAGCATCAGAAGTCGAGGGAAAACAAAACTGATTGGTTTCCCGAGAGAGCTGACATTTGAGTGTCTTGTTATATTCCAATACTTTCACTTAAAAAAGACAAAGAAAAAGAACGAATCAAAACAATTTGTGTACTAGTAAGAACACAAATTTCATTCTCAAATACGCTTAATGAATAGTTTACAAAGTACCCAAAAAAGCCGGACTCTTCCACATCGGCTCGACAACATGTCGGCTCGACAACTAGCCTGCGTGACAGTCTTTTTCGTTTCCTCTGGAACCAAGGGGAAGTCGCGCGAAGGCATGATGCGAGAGCAAAAGGTTAGGAACGTGGGGAGGGTGTGGGGAGCAATTCCTTTCCTTCACTACCCCTCCCCCTGCCATTACTTATTACCTCTTTGCCCCGTGTCCTCGCGCGACTCCCGCTTGCCCGAAAGGAAATGGAAAAGACTTCTACGCAGGCTACTCGGCAACATGTCGGCTTGACAACATGGTTCTGTTTACAAACAACAACAACGTTAATCCTTGTCGTACAACCTAGCTCCAATTTTTCACAATCGAGGGCTTATACATATAATAAAACACTTATTCCACACAATCTCGTCGTACATGAACCCGTTGATTCTCGCTTTAGAGCTGTTTACGAGAGTTGTCACTTGGTAAGTTAAGCAAAACAAAACCACGATGAAACGTTGACCTGGGGAAGACCAAACAATAGCTCAAATGAACGACTCAATGAAACTGCATTTGCAAGATAAAATCTAGTAAAGTCTAGTTTCTCTATGTTACGAATTACTCTTCAACAATTAAATTTCTCACCGGTTGTGTTTAATATCTAAGGGTATTTGATTGGTATATACTAAAACAATTATTCTCTTTAGTCTCGATGAATGGTGACTTTTCTGCACCTCAATTTCTGATAACTGTTAAATACAGTCAAGGCCACGTGACCAAGATTCAGCCAATGGCAGTCCCTGTTTGGTTGAGTGAAAGTCTAGGAACATAACAATACATATTTTTCTGTCTCGGCTGACTCTCATGAATTTTCTTTCGCTCCTTTTTAAGCACGCTTTTTTATGCATTAATTCTTTTCGTTCTTCTACGTCATTAATTCTTTTGAAATTGTTCTGTACTTGTATATTGTTTTGTTTTCCTTGTTTCTTAAAAGTCTGTTTTGTAAAGCGCCATTGGACTTTCGGATTTTGGCGCTATGTAAATAACTTCTAACCATTGTCATCATTATCATCATTATTATAATTATTATAAGTATTATCGAATTCAACCATTAATCTTGGAAACAATATGATGACAAATAATCGCGACAGTAATTGAACATCTTCAGATCAGCAGAGAGAAAGAGTGGGGAGGTTATATGACTTATTCTAAAATGGCCGCCTTTTATATGTTCTTATGTGCTTATTTAAATTAGACCTTGATGCCTCGTTCAAGGTAACATATTCATTTGAATTTTAGCTTAAGAACGACGGGATAACTTGAATAAAAACAAGAGAATATTTAAATGGAAGTCATTTTGGAATAAGGTTTATAAGTCTCCAATTTGCGTGTTGACTAGAAAAAGGCGAAGAAAAACGTAGCTGGTAGAACTGTTAAACAGCTCAGTGTTGACATGTTACGTTGAATATGAGAAAAGTGCAAACAACTTATTCTTATGTGGAGCCCTCTTGTTTTGCTAGGGAATCCCTCGGAGAGCGTTTAAAGCACAAAGAAAGTTCCGGTGTAATCACATCCATTGGTTCCTCTCTTGGAGAAAAGGAAATCACTTTTAAAGTGAGAAAGGTGAGTTTATTAATAAGCTGGTTCCGCGAGCGGGAAATATGAAACGAACCCTGAGTTCTGATTGGCTACCCGAGCTGGCAAGATGGGCGTATTTCCCGCGTGTAATTTCCCGCTTTGACCCGCAAAACAGAACAAAAGATACAACATATAATAAACCTCTATTCTGTCACCCAACTCTAATAAGCCAGTCCCCAAAGATACCTTGTTATAACTGAGGCCATCTTCAAAAGAGTTGATTGTCTGGTGAGACCGACTATCAAGTGACATCCATGAGAAATACAAAAAGCCTACATTGACTTCTTTTCCGTTTGCAGCTTGTAGGTTATGCATTGTAACAATATGCTTAGGTTTCTCTGTACACTTGACCTAGTGAGTTTAACTACCTCAACCGCGTTGTTAGATCCACTCCTTGCATACGACCACGACTTTATAGCCCGGAAGTGGTTCCAGTAAGAATGCGGCTCCAATGCCGAGTACAGTTTTGTGAACTGTCCTACCCAACCCTAGGGATTGACACCTTCTATTCCACATTCCTCCCACCCCCACCCCCAACAAAAACGAACATCCTCACGTGAGATTTTATTTGTTGTGCAGAGTGACAAAGAGACAAAGAGAAACGAAGCAACCCGTGCGCATGTTAAGGAAAGAAAGAAGCTTCGTCGATCAGTAAGCAGTGTTATCGGCAAAGAAAGACGCGGCCCTGTCTTCTGGAGAGGGAAGCGAGTAAAATAAAAATGGTTGAGTTAAAAATAGAGAAACTGTTACAGAAATAAAGAGAGAATAAATCAAAGTGCTCTGTGAGCGATGTCATCCGATTTTATCTACGAACACAAATGAATTAGGAATAACTCATTTACGTCCCATTTACATGTACTAGTACGCAAATTATTCTGAAAACAGTTATATTTCCAGAAAAGTCCATAGGCAATCGACCATCTGAGAACGAAGAAACCCAAATCCTTCCTGAAATTTGTCACTAGCAAATTTCACCGGACCGCCTAAGCAATGAAAGAACAAGATCGAGAAATAAATACAAACTAATACCACTTTGGGACAAAAAGTGGCAAAATGTGGCAAAGTACTTTATTTTGTGTATTTTTTACCGTTCATTTGGGCATATAGGTACTAAGGTTCGGCTAAATCCGGTGTATTAAACTTGCAACATAGCAGAATCCATCCTGGGTACATTTGCGTACTTGATCGAGTTTACACCTGAGTGAGGAAGTAAGTGACAAATCGTCCCCTCACAATATGTCATCCTTCATTAACATGCACGGATGACATAAAAATGGTGTAGGAAACAAGAAATCAGGGTCGGGTGTACTGCGATAAAGTTTGAATAGAAACAGAAAAAAAACCAGTAAAGAAAACAACACATAAGGGTCAACTGTACTGTGGTACAGTTAATACTGTTACAGAGGAAACCAGTGAATAAAACAACACATCAGGGTCGAGTGCACTGTGGTACAGTTAATACTGTTACAGAGGAAACCAGTGAATAAAACAACACATCAGGGTCGAGTGCACTGTGGTACAGTTGATACTGTTACAGAGGAAACCAGTGAATAAAACAACACATCAGGGTCGAGTGCACTGTGGTACAGTTAATACTGTTACAGAGGAAACCAGTGAAGAAAACAACACATCAGGGTCGAGTGTACTGTGGTACAGTTAATACTGTTACAGAGGAAACCAGTAATGGAAAGAAAAAGGGTTGTGGGTTATGACATAGTTAGTAGAGGAGACTAACTATGGTTATGATAATAATTTAAGTTTTAGTGGAATTGTGAGGTGGAGAAGAACAGTTTTTGCCCTAGAGACTTTTGTTGCAGCTTCTACTCCTAATTGCAACAAGTGCAACAGCGATTATTACGCGGGATGCCGTAGGTTAGCGTGTCATCGTTTCGGGAGAGTTCCGTTTTTTTTTTCGATTGCAGTCACAAATCACTTTTTTTTTGGTATGGTTGTTGTGTGCGATTTCATTGGCTTCAGTCCACGTTGGAATCACGTGCAACATCAGGGGTGAATCCGGGTGAGAAAACACTGAAGGTTCACAGTCAGTGGCTCTTTATTTTCTTGAGATATAAATTGTGTAATTTTCAGCTTTTTTTGCTGGAACCGGACTTGACTAAAATTTACAACACCGAAGACTAGATATGGCGATTTCCAACAGTCAAATCACATATCCTCAACGGTGAATACCCTTTGGGGCCCTGATTAGTTTCTTGAGTTATTTCATGTGAGAAAATTCCTCGTGTCCAATCGCTCGTTCCATTTTAAAGCAGGGTCCCCTCCCTCAAGCTTGTTGGTTAGTATAAGCAGACAGTGTTTATCGCAACGCATAAATATGGTCACAACGACCCATCCCGCGTAAACGCCTCCTGGCGTCTTGTTATATTTACTTTATTACACGTAACAGCAATTCATTTTACAACAATACTTATCACACTTTACACAAACATTGTGAAGCTCTTGTGTTTTTCCTTAATCTCGTTAAATTGTCAACCTAACTTCAATCGCAAGTAAATGATTTTGTACTTTGGAATCTGCTTTATTTGTTGAAGCCTTTATTATTAAAGGGAATTTCCATTTAGCTGCACAGTTTTCTGAACTTTTTAACTTGACTGTAATAATGACTTCCACTCAAGTCCTCAAAACGTCAGTCAACGTCACCAGCAGTTCTATTAACAACTAACTGCACCCAGACTATGAAACTCAGCAACAAACATATAACAACAGTTTTTTTTTTCAATCGGTGAATAGTCTTTAAGAAAGGTAAGTACACTCGTTTGTAACATAAGGAGTTGATTCAAAAGGTACAACAGTGGTTAGTGTAGTGATTACTAGATTAGTACTCGTATTGTGTACAGTATCGAAGGTGACATGTTGGTGTTCCTTTTAGTTTGTACACGTAGAAGCTTCCACAGTTGCGTACGAGGATACTTGTGGACCAATTACAGCAATTAGAACTTCTTCTAAAACAAACCTGTCGACTGACCCTACCATCCCGGGTGCTCGGATGTCCTCCATTTAACCACCCTGGATAAGATGTATCACAGTGTTTATAACTTGTACATGATGTGGCCATGATCCTGCCAAACATAAACCAGTACCAGCCTTCAGCCAGGTATTGATCGCATTTGTTGTGTTGTGTGCTGTAACCTCTATATCTCGTAGAATCAGCAATGGTATGATATTCATAACACTCTGGTTTGTCAGTACCTGAAAGAAATAACTTACTAAATAATGCAACTCATGCTAAATGGACTTTGTAAGAAGCACTGTGAAGGAAATACAATGTTGCTGTACATGTGTTGTGTGCTGTTACCTCTTTATCTCGTGCCGTCATCGATACTATGATATGTAAGAAGCACTATAGAGGAAATACAATGTTGAAAGGGGTATTTTTTTTCAGCATCTCACACGTAAAAAAAAACATGGGAAATGGAAATTCAATTCTCTCTGCCCAATACGCGTGGAACCGATGACCCCACGTTTACTAGTTCGGAACTTAATCAAAAAATCATGAGTTCTATTTTAAGCAAAGTTCGACATTGATACGACAATACAGCTTTATGAGGACGCCTATTTGTGATAAAATGTATTTATTTTTACGAATAGGAGGAATGGCGAAGCGACGGGATCCATTACCCAAATATGTTCTCTAACAACGCCGTCATTGTGAAGCTACAATGTCGTCTTAAAATCTATTTTAAGATGCGTCTTTGGTGTCTAGTGCGTTAGCACGTAGACACCAATGGAACAGCATAAAAAAATTGACGTCTTCATGTGGCGTAAAAAACGACGTCATAACGACAAGGTGAACTTAGGTGACCGGTTACATGAGGTAAAGAGCAAATGCGTAACTCGCGTAACACTTAACCTATATACGTTACGAGTTGCACTAGCACGCAAGAGTTTGGGAGATACCCTTCCTGTCTGCAGTGCCACAAAAAGATTGCGGGTGGATCTTTCTCTGCCAAGATCCTCAAGTGTCGTCACTGTGGCTTAACCCAGAAAAAGGATAAATACCAGTGAAAACTGCTATGCTCAAGCTAAGGTATTGCAGAATGATAATCAATTTGTTGTAGCATTAACATTTTTCCATGAAGAAATAAAAAAAATCTTTGACTTTGTTACATCTTCCACGCTCTTTGAATTAAGAGCAGATAACAGGCTCTTTTAGATTCCCCAATCTTAAATGTAACATATGAGAAGAAATCTGAACTCGTAAAACAACTATTTGCCCATCTGTAATGTGTGTGGTCAGCTTTCCACACATGAGGATTTAAGTTACGTATGTTTGTACTTGTTGTCATGGGGTTAGATGCTTTGCCAAATATGTTTCCATAACAATGTGAAATTAAAGGTCTACACCACGCCATTTCATACAATAACCATACTACACGGGATACTACACTAGACACACGTTCGCATTGCGGACCTATTTTTTGGTGTGATATCGGATTTCGCATGCATCAAAGAAACCGATGATTCCCTGTCCAGTGTGGATTCATCGGTTTCTTTGATGCGTCATGATCCATGAGAACTCGGATCTCAAATCCAAATCCGAATCATACCAAGAAAACGCATGCACCCTTAGTTTTGTATCGTTATACAAACACAATGGAAACATGAGCTGACATTTGAAACGATATTATTGCAAAATTATGACGCATTACGCGCAGTCCAAAGAGCACCAAGTTCGCGATACGAATAAGACCATCGTAGGTTCGACTGATCTTGGATTGATTCGGTTTTCCTTTTTCCTGAGTTTTCCTGTAACAGTGCTGAAAAATACAACTTTTACATATTCATTTGGTGCAACACATACCACCTGTGTCATTTTATAACTCAGTGTTTTTATCTAATTTTTTTCGTCCCTTTCTCCTTTTAGAGCAGATTATTAGTTCCCTATTATTTTGTCACGAATACAACGCAAGGGCAATGAAACGTTACTTAGTCAAGCAAGAGGAAAAGATGAAAATTGTATAATAGTGGAAAAGAAAGTTTAACGCCACAAGGGCAAGTGAATAATTTATTTTATTATGTAAAATTTGAGTGGCATACCAAGTGTAACTAATCGATACAAATGATGTCACGTGTGATGTTATCATGTGGTGGGGGGTGGGGTGTATCGTTATCAGTGATTTGCTACCCCTCTGTCATCGATATACCTTCAGTTTTACATTATAAAAAGTAAATTCCTTAGACGCTGATAAAACACTTCCCTGATTTGCTTCGTTCACTCAGGAAATATTCGTCGACACTAGAAGAGAAATTTCGTATTTTTGCGCGGTATTGAAACACTCTACGCTTTAGAAATTCTTTGATTCACTCTTACTTTATTATTTTTTTCCCATATATGTATAAGTAAGACTTGCAGACGATAATATAAGAAATACTCCTTACAGATTGGTTGATTCCCACTCCACTGACCGCTGGGCAAGCACCGCCTCACTGCTGGACCGCGCATGGTATATCCAGGATGACACAGGTATCTGACATGTCCTCCAACCCAGTATCCACTGGTGATACGAACCGCGTTTCCTGGTCTACCTGGATTGCCACAGTTTACAAGAACTAAAAAGAAAAAGAAAAAAAAATACAGACTTTTTTACTCAGTTGAAAGCAGTATGGCAGTCATAAACGTTCATCATTTCAAGCTTCATCACTCTCACTCACTCGTCACTCTCTCTTTCTCACTCACTCACTCAGTCTCTATCCAACGTATTTACTCTTTTCATTTACTCACCCAATAATATTACCCAAGCACTAACGCACTCACGTACTCACCCACTCACTCACTCATTCACTTTCTCACTTAATCAATTACTCAGTTATTCACTTAGTAACCCAACCACTCTCGCACTTACTCAAGCCCTCACAAACGCACTCTCGTTAACTCACGAACTCACTTATTCACTCATTCGCTCACTGTCGGTCACTCAATCACTCACCTAATCTCCCAGGCTTATTCAACGACTTTCAGCCACTTACGCTATCACTTCCTCTCATTCTGAGTCGCTCACCGACCCACCCACTTACTCACCCAATTACTCTCTGAGGGAAGCAGGGTTGGCGCAGTGGTAAGAGCGCTCGATTTCCACCAATGTGGCCCGGGTTCCATTCCCGATGTCATATGTGGACTGAGTTTGTTGGTTCTCTATTTTGCTTCGACAGCTTTTTCTCCAGGTACTCCGGTTTTCCTCTTTCCAACATTTGATTAGATTTGATTTCACTTTGTGCTTTAAGTCAGTGCCAGATACAATTGACACTCAAATAAAGGTTATTATTATTATTATTATTATTATTATTATTATTATTATTATTATTCACTCTTTTACTCACTCAATCAATCCTTCAAACATTCGCTCTCAGTCACTCAATCTGTCCCTCATTAAATCACTCCCACTCACTGACTCTGTCACTCCTTTAATTCTTAGTTACTTACCTTTCTTTTCCTCACTTTCACGCACGTAGACACTTAACTTAATCGTTCATCACTCCCATATTCACTCTCTCACTCATTCAATCACTTTCTCTCACTTTCAGTCATGTACGCATAAACGCAGTAGAATTTATGACTAGATGGATCCATTGATAAATCGATTGAAGCTTAACTGTCGAACTCAAAATTCACAATAAGACTAGCAGTAAATTTTTATTCATTATTGGAGCAAAGAGAGAACCATAAACAAATTCAACCCACATTAGACGGCAGGAACCGAACTTGCATCACAGTTAAATAGGTGGGCGGGGCGTGCTTTCACCACTACGCCAACATTCCTTCCCGCGAAATGGAATGGGGGTCACTGCCTAACAATTAATTAATTTAATTTAGCATAAAGCAATCCACTTACCTAGTTCGGAAGTGCTTTCTACCGAATTGTTGTACATGTTGCGCGCAATGCATTTGTAAGTGGTCTGGTTAGCGGCTTGGAATTCATCAATAGCAAGTACACTGGTGAATTCATCTGCAGTGACGTAATTGATGACGGGCATGATGACGTCATCCCTGTACCACATGACAGTAGGTAGAGGAGACCCTTTGGCTGAGCAATTAACCCGAACTGATGCTCTCGATCTATTCACTGAAATTAATGATGGTGGTGTAGTGGTAAAAAAGGGCGTCTCTGAAAAGCAAAAGTTGCAAATTTATTAAGCCAAGTAAATAAAGAAAAGTACACTGAAGGTTTAAATAAAAGGTGAGAGAAACCGGAGGAAATAAGTTCTGAAATAATTTATCAGAAAAGATGAATATTGTAAGGACCCACCTACTGTCTCCACTTTAAGGAATACTCCATGAATGATTGAACCATACTTGTTGGATGGCTGACAAATGTACAGCCCTTTATCTTCGTTTTGAGTGTTGTTTATAAGCAGACCATCACTCTTGAATGAAGTACGACCCTGAGGGAGGAGTGCTTGGGGAGACCTGCTCCATTTGACCACGGGGGTAGGGTAACCTATCTCGTCACAAGGCAACTTTGTGGTTTTGTTGAGATAACCTTTAATCTCACCGGGTGGTAAAGTTTTGAATCTTGGAGAACCTGTGTTAATTTAAGAGGAAACCAATCCAATGACTAACTTGTAGATTGTGTGAAATCGATAGGGTGTCAAAGCAAGCATGGAGGACCACAAATGACTACCACTAACGAGTGACCACGAATTACTACGAGTGACTACGAGTGATTCAGGGTGACTACGAATGGCTACGAGTGACCTTGAACGACTACGACTGACAACTTATAACTACACGTGATCCAGCACGACTACGAGTTACCACGACTGACCATGGGGCAGAATTCAACACAATATTTTCGTGATATCATAATTATGACAGCCATAATGCGTCACGTTTTCTAATAATCGTTATTACACCACAAATAAGGCATTGTCGGCGTGTAAAATGTGGACATAACTTTGTCTATTATTTAATGACGTTAATTGATCATCGCTGTTATGTACACAACTTAAGCAGCTGTGAAATTAAAGCCTGAAAAAAAAAAAAAAAACTCAGGCCTTAACGGGGTTCGAACCGATGACCTCTGCGATATCGGTGCAGTGCTCTACCAACTGAGAGCCAGTAATGTTGTGAGTTTGTAATATACCCGTAGATGGATCTGTCTATTATTGTTCTTCGAAAAAGAGCGGTCTTGGATATGGTTAAGGTGGCGTAAGGACAATGAGCGGCCGTTTTAAATGCGATAATCTAGGAGCGTGAACGAAAACTAAGTGGGTAATTCTTAAACTCCAGTGCATAATTTTAAACATAAAATTCAATTTCTGAATTAACACCAGTATTTCTTTCTTACTGTGTGCTGCTTTTGGTTACTAGGGATTCCAGAAACAGGTTTACTTGTGAAAATGACATGATTCAACCTCTTACAAAAGATTATAGACCCTTACTAAACAAAAGATAGTACTAGTGGATAGTACTAATTCAAACAAAATTACCCATAAAGTGATCACAGAAAAGGAAGGCCCTACATCTGGGTTATGTTGATGAAACGAAAAAGAAATAAAAGTGCTCACCAAAAACAACCAGCTTTATATTTTTTGTTATGTTTCCAAAAACATTTTCTGCTCGACATGTATACATGCCCGTATCTTCGTATCGTCCATCAGTAATCTCCAGTTTTCCACCAACTGTTTTGTACCGTTGTTGATTGTTGTTTCCATGGCTATTACTAGGTATCGACCATGTGATATGTGGCTCTGGAAACCCACATGTCTTGACATTAATAGAAACATTACCACCGACTCTGACAGTTATCACTGAAGGATGTTTGCTTGTGAAACGAGGAGCAGCTAAAACAAAAAGAAAAAACATTAAGTATTGAAATCTGTTACTATTACATGTAAATAAAAAGGTTTCCATTGTGGTCTTTTTCAAGGTCGTAAATCTCCTGTAAATCGCTAGATTAAGGGACACAAGTTTGGTCGTGCGTATTTACTGTAATTGCTAACCTTAATAAATAAAAGATTCGATTTTCATGTACCAATAGAATAATTTATTTAAGAATAACATTTTTAAGGATAGTCGGAGCATAAGTTGGTGTTCGAGAGTGTCAAGAGTGGACAGCTTAATTCATGAAAGTATTTTCATGAAAATGTCATATTTAACAATTATTCAACCAAGGCGAAGTGGTTATCGAAGTGATCATAAAATAGGCAAGTAGTATCTTTCGCTATAAAAGCGGGAAATAATTATTCGGTCAGCATGCAATATTCATCGTTCATCAGGTTAGTTTTTAGGATTTTCGTACGTATCTCGATCAAGTTTACAAGTTTAACATTAAGGACTTTTTCGCGTGGCGTTTCTTTTCTTTTTTACAGCTTCGTTCGTTCTTTAATCAAATAGGTTGTCATGATAAGTGCCAGGGGGTAAGATATCGTCTGAACAATGCACAGATATGGTAATATTCCACTCACAGAACTTTCCTGGTTCGCTTTGAGTATGAGGCGATATTCTCTTCACAAATTCTTTGATGTAGGTCTCATTGACTCCAGGGCCTTTACCAGGTGGGCCTCGGGGGGTAAGAACCTGGTGTCTGAAGGGGGGGGGGGGGGGAGGGGTGTGGTTAGGGTAAGAATTGACTTGAGGCCCTTGACAATCATCAGTTGCATTAGATGGAGCCCAACCCCCTGCCCTTCCCCCCTAAAATGACACAGTCCACTGAAAGACACAAGGTATGATGGGAGCCTCTTCTTTGCTCCTTTATCTCCTTAATTAACCTTGGTACAAGGTTCAGTTCCAAGGAAAAATGGCCTTGCACATTACGACGGCACTTGACATCCAGATTTGGTACACTTCGCAAAGTATATAATTTCATTTGGAAATAATAACCAGGTTTAACCTATGGACTATTTCTGCGTGATGCACTTCGCTTCTAGAAAATTAACCTGACTTGTGGAAAATGGGGACTGAAGTATTGAATTATTATGAGATACGAAGAAATTGTTTGAAGTGCTCTTTTAAAGAGGGGCCGTAAGGGGGTTTCTCGTGAAACGTGATCGCATGTTTTTATTCTCCGTGATCTGTGATTACGAAATATTAAAATCCGTGAACTGTGAATAACATGCTTGTCGTGACACGTGAAAGCAAAAAATTATTTTTCGATAACCGTGAAACTTGAATAAAATTCTTCACTTTTTCCATGAAAACCGACCTACCGTGCAAATTTGACCCTTTATGATGTTTTCAAATTGCGTGTCTGACCGACTAGACGCTATTTGCGTGATGGCCTAGTACAACCTCGTTCCCAGGGCTTTTCCCGCCATTTTTCTTTCTAGGGAAAAGCCCTGGGAACGAGGTTGGGCTTAGTACCGTACTTGACGACTTGACAGAAGATTGTAAAACAAACATGCACTATTCGATGTCCCTTGCATGTTAAATCACGCAATCATTCTAAATCATTTTGGCCAAGCTCACCCTAAAATTCAGTGTCAAAAAGTCATGGATGTCGAGGGCGACAAACAAATTTCTGTTTTAGAAGGTGCCGTTTTCTACGTGGATCCAAATTCTGCAGGATCACTGAGTTTCCTCGGAGGGAAAGAACGAGTCAGGATCCCACTCACCGAGAACATTTCTCTTTGGAAGCGCTAAAAAAAC
This sequence comes from Ricordea florida, assembly GCA_949710005.1. Taxonomy (NCBI): domain Eukaryota; kingdom Metazoa; phylum Cnidaria; class Anthozoa; order Corallimorpharia; family Ricordeidae; genus Ricordea; species Ricordea florida. The sequence continues at coordinate 5,716,414 of OX453277.1, forward strand.
ATGTAATCGATTATGCGGGCCTGAAGATCGAGGCCGAGAAACGTGGTCTCGGTTCTTCAATCGAAGTTAGCAGCACAAAGGAGAACTTTGTAGTTGTAACTATCAGTTTTAATTCCGACGCGTTTCGTCTCAAACGGAGACTTCTTCAAAGAATGAATGTTACAACTTAGGATAGCATATATATATATACATAAAATAACGCTACGTAATACACACGTGTAAGCGTGAAACTTCCCGTGGGAATGACTAATAGCATATACATGCTGTAGGCGTATGTTACGAAAAACGCCTAAATTGCGGAATTGCGTGTTTTATATTTTGGGGGCCATACAATTAGCATTAGACCAGGAGGACGAAATGACTTTTCTTCGAGCCGTGACAACTCGTAGCGGACGAACTGTTCGAGTAACATCAAAGTTCTTTTAGCTGGCAGGTCCAGTTCCCCATGGATGAGGTACTTGTTTATTTTAGATGACCTTACATTTAGCTAACATTGTGTTCGCCGGTAACCTTTGTGCAAAATTGCAAAATTGCCGATTATCAAGTTTATAAACAGGAGCCCGGCCCATTACCTCGGCATAAATAATAACTTCGGAAAGAAACATTAACATATCAATGATTGATGGCTTTTGTACGAGTGAAGACACTCAATATGGAGGAGTAAGTGCACAAGAGTTCCTTGTCTATGATGTTATTTTCCGTGAATTGTGAAACTCGAAAATTAATTGCCGTGATTCGTGATTTTTCATCTTTAATAGTCGTGAACTGTGCGCACTACCCCCCCCCCCCCCTCCTTACGGCCCCTCTTTAAACGTGAGGGGCATTATGGGCCGCTCATGAAAGCAAAGTTTAGACTGAGCTTAACCCTTTACCCCCTAAGAGTGACTTTATAGATTTTACTCTGGCCAACGGCAGACGATTTTACTCGTCACAGGGAGACCCCTTAGGGGTTAAAGGGTTAAAAACTATCTCTCTTAACAAAACCACGGTCTCCATTTCATCTCAATCACCGTAGTTTACAAACCTATAACACACGTTGGTGTCACCGTCTGATTTCTTGTTTTCATGATCTGCAAATGACAAGAAAATGCTCAATCGATCTCGGCGCTTCTTTGTTGTTTTATTTAAACCCTCTTACTTTTCCTCGTTAAATTTCTTGTCGCAAAAGGCTAACGCTCGAAACATCTCACAGCAGTCATTTAACCCTACTGTCGTATAGACGTACTTTATTAACTCGTTTGATAAACCAGATTTTGTGGGTTTCGATTTCCTCACCAATACATCTGATTACAGCACCATTTTATTTAGAAATTAACTCCTTTCACACTACTCCAAGTTCGGCTTACAAGTGTAATTTTGAAATCAACAAGTAACTAGCAACTAACTAGTATAATCAGCGGCTGATTTATGTTAATTTAGTCAAAATACAGCACTTCGTATAAAAAACTATTGACCTCTACCTTTCCCAACTCTAACCAGAAGCTCACTTCGTCTCTTAAGAGATAAATAAATAAACGTTTCTTAGCATTGATGATAACAAACAAACCTGAACATGCTGCAGCCATTTCTTCAGACAAATTGTCTTATACACATCTGAAGAGGACGATCCGTGGACAGCTTTAGATTCAGTGGAGCGACGGTTTATTTGGCTCGCTGTTCTTTCACCTGGAGTATCATCTGAAGCATCCGTCTTGACTGTGTTCTTTAATGTCTGTGACAGAAATTCCCCTCTGAACGTGCTAAGTTCTCTTTCCAGATAAATCACTTTGTAACTCAGTAACGCCACGGACGCAAGAGTGAAACCAAAGTGGAGAAAGGACGCGATGCCAGAGATGCTCGTAGAAGATTTGTTCGCAGCCATCTTCTAAGCGACACTAAGTAACATTGCTTTGCTTTGTGAATTTGATATAAGTTATGAAATTTCATCTACAATACACACTGGTTTCCACGTGATTGGAATACCTTTCTTCCATATTTGGATCTCTTTGGCATCGATACAGATGCTGGCGGCGACGAAATGTTTATCCAAGACGAAGTAAATAGATATCAAATAAATTTAGCATTAATGAACTGAAATCTGTTTTATGTTGATTTTGGTTGAAGCCTTTTTTTTTTCTAGGGTCACACTGCTACACAAGTCTGTTTATTAGTCGTACAAACTACAGTGTTTTACAGGAATTTTTATCTGCTACTTAGAAATATTGTATCTGAACACACGTAAAAGTATGATAAGTGTACTTATGTCAATAAGATAAGTTAAGGTAGTTTCGCTTGATTCATGTTTTGGACAGTGACAGAAAGTGAGAAATGGAAACAGCTTAATAGAAAACCACAGCTTTTAAGCATTTAAAGAGCATAGTTTGTTAAGGTTACCGTATACCTTCGCGGGTGTCCTTCGCGAAAAAAAATATTACCGCGCTGTCTTAAATACAACCACTACAAATTATATATCAATGTCAAGGTTAAAGAATGCTCTATTCGATAAAAATTGTTTCGCTTCAATTGTTCTTAATAGTAAAGCGAGCGCGACCTAAAAGCGCGAAACGACCGACGTCCCTTTGAGCGAATTTATCGGGTATCAAACTCAACCGCGTAAACAAAACTACTGCATTATATCATTCACAAGGCATCAATCATCAAAACCGTGTCAGGGATTTCCGTTTTTAAAAATTGATCCCCCGCAATGGCCATTGTTGTGAAAGGTATCGGTAAATTTTTGATCATCAAAATTGACAGAAAAATAGCGAAGCAACCAATAGAAATATCGAAAAAGCCTCACACGGTTTTGAAGATTAATGCCTTGTGATTGATATAATGCAGTAATTTTCATTCTAAGGTCGAATTCCATACCCGATAAATTCACTCAAAGAGACGTCGGTCGTTTTGGGGTTTTGGGACGCACTCTCTTTACGGTTAAAAAAAATCAAAGCGAAATAATCTTTACCGGATAGTGCATTTCATTAGCTTTGTACTGATATATAGTTTGTGGTTGTTACATTTAAGACAGCGCGCAAATATTTTTTTTCGCGAAGGACACCCGCGAAGGTATACGGTAACCTTAACATTCCACATTGTTTATAAGTTTTATTAGCTTTGTAAAAAAAAATCATAGTCTTTTTTTAATCTTTTTGGCATGGATAACTACGAAAGCTTTAAAGGGACATGTATAAAATTCTTGAGTTCGAGTTGTTAAGTACGAGTTCGAGTTGTTAAGTACGAGTTCGAGTTGTTAAGTACGAGTTGTTAAGTGCGAGTTGTTAAGTACGAGTTGTTAAAGACGAGTTCGAGTTGCTAAGTACGAGTTGTTGAGTACGAGTTCGAGTTGTTAAGTACGAGTTGCTAAGTGCGAGTTGTTAAGTACGAGTTGTTAAGTGCGAGTTGCTAAGTACGAGTTCGAGTTGTTGAGTACGAGTTCGAGTTGAATCAGTGGTATCAAAGTGAAAGTATCGCGGGAGCAAAATCTGTTTCAAACCCCAAAGAAGTCTTTGCATGCGAGGAGGGAGCTATGGTTCTGCTTTATTTAGGCATTTTAGCGCCAGATTCGGTTGCGCCGGTTCACATTCAACAATACCCGTTTCTTTCAAGCAAACAGCAGCTGGACTTGACGAATCCTTGCGATTTTCTCCAGGACTTTTGGTATTGTTATTGTTTTTATTTACAAATGAAATATTTTCCGTGGCTATTAAGCTTACCGAACCACCGCAAGAGAATAAAAACAACCATATGTTATATAAAGGAATAACTTGCACTAGTAACTGGGAAAACTTCGCGAAATATGGTCAATCATACCTAATTATTATTTTTAGTCCAAGGATCTTTATTACAATGCAAGTTAAATTAATCGAAATGAAACAGCTCGATTTCGGTCCAGTTGCGTGGTATAAAACGAGATTCATGACTCGTCAGCAATTTAAATGTAAAGGATACGTGCTGCGTGTTCCATATTTCCGTCTACTAATGGAACATAGGGAGGCAAAACACCCTTGACAACCTCAGTGTAATGAAAAAGTAGAAATTAAATAATACACCAACAGTTGCTGCAACTGGGCCTTCTCCGCAGCACATCTTTGTCAGTACAAATCGTTTAAAAGTCACTGGACAGATTTTGCTCCCGCGATACTTTCACTTTAGTACCGCTGATTCAACTCGAACTCGTACTCAACAACTCGAACTCGTACTTAACAACTCGCACTTAACAACTCGCACTTAACAACTCGTACTTAACAACTCGAACTCGTACTCAACAACTCGTACTTAACAACTCGTACTTAGCAACTCGCACTTAACAACTCGTACTTAACAACTCGTACTTAGCAACTCGCACTTAACAACTCGTACTTAACAACTCGTACTTAGCAACTCGAACTCGTATTTAACAACTCGTATTTAACAACTCGCACTTAACAACTCGTACTTAGCAACTCGAACTCGTATTTAACAACTCGTACTTAACAACTCGCACTTAACAACTCGTACTTAACAACTCGCACTTAACAACTCGTACTTAGCAACTCGAACTCGTACTTAACAACTCGTACTTAACAACTCGCACTTAACAACTCGTACTTAACAACTCGCACTTAACAACTCGTACTTAACAACTCGCACTTAACAACTCGTACTTAACAACTCGCACTTAACAACTCGTACTTAACAACTCGAACTCGTATTTAACAACTCGTACTTAACAACTCGCACTTCACAACTCGTACTTAACAACTCGAACTCGTACTCAACAACTCGTACTTAACAACTCGAACTCAAGAATTTTATACATGTCCCTTTAAAGCTTCCGTAGATAACAGATGCTGGCGGCCACGAAATTAATATCCAAGACAAAGTAAATAGATATCAGATGAAATAATATGTCTGGACTAAGGTATTTAATCTGCCACTACATGTCGTCACCAGTATCAAGCGCTGGAGACAAACCACGTGACCTATCATCAGTTCACCACCGAGGCAATCACGAAATAAGTTTCGATTAGTGACAATAAATCCATTTAATTTCAGATTGCGAGGCTGATTCAAACAGGTTTAAAACGTTCGAAGGAGGAGCGAATAAAATGTTAATTAAATGCAATGTTTTTTTCCTGACGCTGAGAAAAAAAACTTAAACCTCCACAATTATTATAATCGTCCAACTCTAATTATCATGTTGAACGAATGCAGTAAATTAAAAATGACTCAGTAAAGAAAAACCTTAATATAGAAAACCACACAATAAGTCTAAAAAATATAAAAATATAAAAAACCACGCAAAATATAGAAAACCACACAATAAATCTAAAAAAAGATAAAAATACAGAAAACTACGCAAAATATAGAAAACCAAACAATTAATCTAAAAAAAGATAAAAATACAGAAAACCACGCAAAATATGGAAAACCACAAAATAAATCTAAAAAAAGATAAAAATATAGAAAACCACGCAAAATATAGAAAACCACACAATAAATCTACTAAAGTTGAAAACCTCATAAACGATCTATTTCGAGGCTGCTGTGAAGGAAAACTTTTAACAAACAAACGTAAGGATAATAAGTGCTCTATTCCATAAAGAGAGCATATAAGATAAAGTGAAGAAAGCAACGACAACTCAAGTTAAAGTAAACCATCCATTGTAGTTGGCAGTGGTGCATTTTTCCCACAATAGCGGAAATTACACCCTGGAGTTGGTCCCAGTTTGTACACGTAAAATGTACCACAGTTTCGCACCAAGATTTTCTTCTGATATTGACAACAGCCTGAAAGGTAATTTCCAAAACAAACTCGTCGTTCAACGCAACCATCATCCTTATATGGATGCATACCAAACAACCATCCGGGGTACTGGGTATTACATCTGCCGGAGCCTTGGCAACGGTTTGGCATTTGAACACCCGCAGAACCCGAAAATCGATACCAGCCCTCCGCCAGGTTGTTATCACATTTTCCCAGCAGATGACCGCTCATGAGGTTTCTGTCATGCTCAGTAAGAAGACGATAATGCTGACACTCGTACGCCACTAGTCCCACATTGTAACCTAGCAACGGAATCACTTCAGTGAAATTCAAGTGAAAAAGTTCTAATAATAACTGCCAAGATAAAAACTTATAGTGCGACTACTCTAAGGGACGGACCATTAGAAAAGTGATGGGGGGGGGGGGGGTGGGGAATTTTCAGCTTGCACGACTGTTTTTTTTCGCTCACTGCTTGTGCAGGAATTTTTCTTTTCAGGTGAACCCCTCTGCACGAATTTTTTTTACTACGTGTGAAAAAGTGACAATTGGACCTTCCTTCTGCATTAATGTTTTTTTACCTTCTTCTTTGCATGAATTTTTTTTCTTGGCATTTTCCCTTGCATGATTTTTTTTTGGTTTCTCCCCCCCCCCCCCCACCAATCACTTTTCTAATGGTCCGTCCCTAACCAAGGTCACCTAAATAAATTTCTATACAAATTTTGAATTTCCGTTTTTGACGCTAACAACCTGAATTTTTTTTTACCAACTAAGATAAATCTATCTCAATCTTTATATGTTTTGTACAGTTATGGAGCAGTTACAAGCATTTTATAAGCATCGCTAGTACTTACAGTAAGGCTGTGTCCCACTCCATCGCCCGTCTTTGCCACACACCCTAGCCGACGACCCGTATAACATACAGCCTGGATTGCAAGCGAATCGAACGATACTTCCAGCCACTGCATCGGTTTCACTTATTTTATAGCCGTCAACAGGGTCGTGTAGCTCACGACATTTCTTGAGTTCTACAAAAAAAGCATCTGTTACTGTGGTGCTTCTAGGTCTCCTTTATTAAATTGCTTGTATGCTATGATCACCTACCTTCCAACTATCCTTACCTCCACCGTTAATTTTGCTTTCTTCTCGTCTCCCCTCTGCCCCACCCCTGTATTCCACTCTACACTGTCTTCTCTGACCTTCCCCTTTCTTATCCTCATCTCTTCCCTCCCCCTCTTCCTTCCTCTCGAACCTTCCTATTTTTTCGACTCTCGTCTACCTACCTGTTTCCTCCTTTCCTTGTTTACCTTCCAGCCGGTTCTCCTTCTTTGTTCTCCTCCTCTCTTACCTTACAGCAAACTATTATGTCTTCTAATAAGTTTTACAATTTTACCAACCCGTTATGTCAACTCACGTATCTTTGTGGTATATGAAAAGGGCTCAGGTCGAACAGCAGTAATTCCAACACAATTGTATTCGCCTTGATCACGAGGTCGCAGTCGCTCCAAGTTTAATTCACCAATCACCTGATCACCAAACACGTAAGACCTTGTTGGCATGGCAACGCCATCCTTGTACCACGTGATGTTCGGCTGAGGATTTCCGCGGGCTGAGCAGTTGACACGAACGGGCTTATCAAAGTCTTTAATCGTCACAATGCTGGGAGGAATTATTCTCACTTCCACTGGCTCTAAGCAAATAGCAAAAGAAGAACCAAATTTACTTCGTTGTAAAGGTTCGGTCAAAACTGATATTTTTTTTGTTTTGTTTTGTTCTGTTTATTTTGTTTTTGTGTGTGTGTTTGTGTGTGTGTGTGTGCGTGTCCGTCTAGGGTTCACAATTTCGCGAAAGTTTTGGTTTCGTATTGCTATATTGGTTGCATTTATTTATACCTTGCATTAAACATAAACCATTCTATGAGCAGCTTTAAAAATCCGGCGCACAATAACAAAACTTCCATGTTTCGGTGGCCTTCGCAGCATGACAACGAATGGTCAGTAACACTGCATGCTTTGATCCGCAAATGAAATAGTTACAACCACACTGTGAAGTAAAAGAAACGATAAAAGCACTACAGCGAAGATTACCAAACAATGGCCATACTGCATTAGATCCACAGCGTATAGTTCACTGGTTTTTCAAAAACGCATAAGTTGATTCACAGATAAGAAAATGTAAATCCTTATTTTTAGTGGACTAAACAATACTATAGTACAGTAATGCTTGGCAACCATGGTTTTCCAAAGAATCACCATACGGCATGTCTTTAATGACCTGTCAAAAAATGTTAGTAGTTTAAGGGCCAACTCACGGTAGGTTTCTACGGTGACCGTGGTGCCTCCCATCACAGAGCCAGCGGGAGTTGACGCATGACACATGTAAATATCTTCGTCTTCTTTGATCGGATTTGTTAAGAACAAGTTGTTATTGCGAATATAATGTCTTCCAAAGGGTAGGTCCTTGTTTCCCTGGCGGCGCCATTCGACCTTAGGAGTTGGGAAGCCCTCCACGGCACATTTCAGTTCAGTTACTTGTTCAGTGAAGGCAGTGATGGTTGGTTCAGGTACAATCGTAAAGGTGGGCTGTGCTTAAATAAAAACAACATCACAGCATCATAGGCACGCAGTGCATACAATACTGGATGATCTAACCATAAAGGGACAACGACATCACACTGTTTCGCATGCATAACGGTTTATCAGGTTTCTTAGAACCATGAAGATAGATTATGATAACGAATTTGTATAGAGCTCTTTTTCATATGGATATGTTCAAAGGCGCCTTACATCAATTCTATTTATTAATTAATTAATTAATTACAATCAAACTTTACAAAGGTCGACCACCGGCACCACCGGGGTTTACGTCCCCTACTCTTTTCGAACAGTGTTGTAGGATCTTTAACGTCCCACAAGAACAGTGCTGTGAAACAGGGTCTACAGTTTTCGTCCTTATCCGAGAAGACTAGAATGTCTAACCATTTGCAGATGTCATAACAAGGGCAGCACATTCTCCTCAGTAATTTTGTTAAGACCTTCAGTGTTGGTCCGGCGGAGGTTTGAACTCACGACCTCCCGCTCGACAGGCCGGCGCTCTGCCACCTGAGCTAGCCGGGCGCCGGTTAGCCTGTTAGTCCATCGTCAGCCTGTCTAGATCATTGTTACTCGTTTATCCTGACCGGAGTAAAAAGACACGAGATAAAGTTCCTGACATAGCACAACTACATAGGACAGTTTGTCTCACAACTATAGCGGACAGTTTATATCACAACTACAGCGGACAGTTTGTCCCTTTTATTTTTGTCGCTGTTATGTTCAGCTTTTAGGGCAACAAGTTGTTACACTCGATACAAACTGAGTTACCATTTGCATTGTTGAAATTTAAAGGATAGAAGCATTATGCGATACTTGCAGATTAATTTGCGCCACTCATCCAATTAATTATAAGTTGTTAATTATAATTAGCATCAAACAGTTAAGGGATTTTTAACTTGTTGGCAATAGTTCAACAATGTCCATTCCCGATTGAAGAAGAATAGCAAGTAACGCATGCGCCACGAGACGAGAAACCTTTGAGTCCAAGAAAGTGATAGAAGCTCAGGCCCAGACAGAATGAGCTCCCGTTTCGACTCTTGAAATTTGCAAGACGAAAGCATTGGACAGTAGACATTGCCCTGGATGCATTGCCCCAGATGCATTTAATGCGTATTTTAATGCTTATTGAATTAATCATTATTAATATGAATGGTTAAAACACTTCATTCAGTGCGTGGTTGCAAGCATAGCTGTTAACAACAGCCAAGACACAATCAGATTTTATGTGGCATTTATAATTTACCAATCACAGGCCGATGCCGTACGAATACATTTAATTAGTTAGTTTACGACCAAAGTAAGCGAAATTACATGCGCGGGCACTTACTTGCCACAACTATTTCTATGTCAGCAGTATCCGTTCCCAGAAAGTTGCTTGCCCTGCAAGACCAGTTCCCAGAATCCTCTGGTAGAGCGGGATTTAATATGAAAGTGCCGCCAATAGCAGCTCTTCCGGTGTTCTTATTCACCCAGATTATATCCGGTTTGGGAGTTCCTAGAGCAGAACACTGAAGCACTATCGTTTCTCCTTTGCTGGTTACGTAGGTTTTGGGTGGTGTAGTGGTGATGTTCGGTTTCACTAAAAGAGCAAAGATGAAAAAATACCGTTCATACTTAGCTACGATCAGGTAGCTGTTGTACCGCCTATCTGTGCAAATTTTATATCAGCTCTAGAGGTAGATACAGTTTTGAATCCGCAGCGGTCTCAATTTATATGGGCACAATGTGGACAGGTTAGTTAGGCTCCTTTGTCCTACCAGGACGCCATTTATAAACTATCGTGCGTTCCGCACATGGCAAAATGACAAAAATATCTAATCATTATCTTCTAATGATCGTGGACTGATAAAATGTAACCTCATGATAATACAGAAACTGCCTCATTGTGAACACGTATAAAACTTGCATGGATCCAAACTGTACCTGCATGAATTCTCACTGTACAGGTACCGAAGTCCCCAGTGTAAATGTAGCCTAAAATTCACGTTTAATCACAGATCAAAAACTGATATCGAACGAATAATTAGGCGAACAGTGTGATATTGGCTTTAACTTTAAAGTGGAACTAGAATGAGATTTATAACTTCTGACACGGACCTTCCATTTAATCTCAATTGAACATTTACGGTTCAGATAGTGCATCGATTAAAAGACAAGGATTTATGGCAAACGCAAACTGTTGATTCGAATTCTCATTCTGTCTCATCCCACCAATAAACATGTGAGGTTACCCAGCCCGATTTCTTTATTTTTGGTTTAGTCTTTTGACCATATTCAAAACATTGCTCTTAGGTCAAAACAATCCCAAAAAGAATACGCCAAACTCTTCTAGCGTTGTACTGATGCCAAACCGACCATCAGCCTAAGAATCACACTGGACATACACCAGACGTAGGAAACGTTTGGGATGGCCGGTGATACCCTCTTATAAAAAAGGAATTTTTTCTTTCAGCGAGATTGATGTGTAGAAATGAAAGGAAATTAGACAGGACATGCTATTGTGCATTACAAGAAAAAGTTTCACTGCATATCTAATTGGACAAATGATGTTCTCCCTCATGAGCAAAAATGTTTAAGGAATTCAAGACTTGGAAGGAGCAGATTTGACCAAACTTAACGGTTTAAAATCTCCAATACTTAATATCACACGTAGCTCAATGCATCTACAATTCACAATATAATCATAACTATAACAAAATTCTCAAATCTGATTGGCTATCAACTGCCCTGATTTCAGCCTTAATAGGACAGTCAAATTGGACAGTACGCGTCATGCCTGAGTAATTGGACAGTACGCGCCATCACGCGCGCGCTTAAATGGCTTTTTTTCACTGCTAGCAAAACAAATCTTGGAATTTCATGTGTTTTGATTAAGAAAAAAATCAGTTTATATATAAAAAATTTTGTTAAAGTTATGATTAATTGGTAATAAGACTTCGTGTCGTCCAATTCGGTCTGCAATCATACTCGTGATTAAACAAATCGGACTCCCGCTACGCGGTCGTCCGATTTTGTTAATCACTCGTATGATTACAGACCAAATTGGACTCCACTCAGTCCTATTACCATTACTTATCGTTTGCAAAAGTCTAATTTTCTAATAGAGTTCTTTAGAATAATGAATGAGAACCAGTTTCCACTTACAAAATCCCTCAAGCAATGCTTTTTCTTTTGATTCTTGATCCCTGTCGTCTTTCGGTTCTGTTTGTGTCGTAATTCCCGGAGGTCCACGGGGACCGGGTAGCCCGCGCAAACCCCTTCGTCCGACGCTGCCTTTTGGACCGGGAAGTCCCGGAGACCCGGCAGCACCAGGTATACCAGGAGGATCCGGTGGGCCCTGTGGACCGGCTGACCCGGCGGCTCCAGCTGCTCCTGCAGGTCCTGCGACCCCGTTAGAACCAGGGGAACCCGGCGGACCTGGAGACCCCTCAGGACCGGCGGGACCAATAGGACCCGCGGGTCCCGTTGGTCCAGCAATTGGCTTTGTGTCTATAACATAACATTTTAAAATTCAGTTATTCAGTTATTATATGTATGTATTAGTTAAAGCTGCATGAACAACACCAAACAGATCATCGACAATCACAAAAAACGCATCCTGAATTCAACCGGTAACACTGACGTCGCCGCAGATCACACAAAAAAACAACAAAACATGCTACTACCGACAAAAGAACACATGCCTCCAACCATCAGTCATCTACCAAGTCACCGTCACATGGAGCGACAACACCACAGAAACATACATGGGACTTACTGAAAACGACTTCAAGACAAGATTCAGGAACCACACCGCTTCATTCCGACACTCAAGCCTCAGAACCTCCACTGAACTCAGCAAACACATCTGGACACTCAAAGACAACAACGTAGACCACTTTATTTCATGGCGCATTCTTTCATTAAGCCTATGCTACAACAGCGTGAATAAAAGATGCAACGTGTGCCTTAAAGAAAAATGTCTAATCATTTGCAGACCCGAATTGTCAACTCTCAAGAAACGCAACGAACTCGTATCTTCATGCCGTTCATGATGCTATTGTCTGTTGTTAGGGCCATGTAGAGTGATTATGATGTTGTTGTCTGTTGTTAGGGTCATGTAGAGTGTTGGAATCCCAGGTCCCGTAGCAGTGTTGGCAAGCTAGACATTGGTCTCAGTGGTCTTGATCACCAAAGGTAACAAAGTAGCAGAAGAAATATTTTAAACCACCCACCTCCCAAACAAGAAATATCATGTAATTGATATCATTCAATTGATTAGATAAAGCAAGTGATTGAAATTGTTAAATGTGACTGTCATCTATGATATTGTGGGGGTAGTTTCTAAAGAAACTGGTGTTGTGTCGGTGGGAATTGAAATACAAGAAAATGGGATAATCAAACAAGTTGATGAAGTAATTTATACCACCGTGAGGTAAAAAAAAGGGGGTGCTGACGTTTAGAGCGTTAGCCCTTTCTCAGAGCGAATGAGAGGATTATGAGTTATGTGCAATTTATATAGGGAGGTTTGGAGCTATGCTATTGGTGGAGCCATGGCAATGAGTGAACAAGAGTAAATCAATTAAATGAATGAAAATGTTCGTTGATACTGTGGGGATTAAGAGAACCCAGTTGGAAGATAAATCTTTTTATTATATAGACACCGATGAAATACCAGGATTTTTCCAGTGACGAAAATTTGGTATCCAGTGAAGATACAATTTTTATCTTTCACATGTGAAGATATCACGGTTGTCATGACTACTTCAGGCTCAGCCAATAGGAAATTACCATCACAGCATCGCGCGCGTTTACCTTTTCATTCACAAATCAGTCGTCTTGAAAAACAAGATGCCATTTTCAAATCAAGTACCAAATTTCGACATAAATATTTTCGACGACGAGCAAAACGAAAGGATTGATGGAAGGTTTGTTCCAATGACAGATAGCGAAGTTGATAATTTGATCGAAACGGAGGAAAATGCCAACACAAAGAGAAAGACACTGTACGACATAAATTTTGTCAAGCAGTTTCTAACAGAACACGGCGAGAGGAGAAGCATTGAAGAGATTCCAGCAGTTGAACTTAACAACTACCTAAGCAAATTCGTATTCGCTGCAAGAACAAAAAAAGGCGAAGACTACGAACCATCTTCAGTTAGAGGAATTTTGTCGAGTGTTGAGCGCCACCTACGTCGCACCGGTTATGGAAAATCTATTATCAAAGACAACGATTTTCAAAAGACACGAGATGCCCTTAAAGCAAAACAGAAAGAACTGAAGCGACAAGGAAAGGGGAATAAACCCAAAGCAACCACAGCTTTAAGCGACGAAGAGATCGATATTCTTTATAACGAGAAGGTGCTTGGATTGAGCTCTCCACAGGCTCTTGTAAACACTCTTTGGTTGAACAACATGCTGCATTTCGGTTTGCGTGGATGCAAAGAACAGAGAGAACTGCGATGGGGAGACGTCGTTGTTAAATCAGATAGTGAAGGAAAACAATACCTTGAGTATTCTGTTGAACGGCAAACAAAGACTAGAACTGGAGAAAAGCCGAGGAATCAACGTCAAGTGAAGCCGCGTATGTATCAAAACAAAACCGCCGAGTCTGCTGAACGAGACCCCGCATAGGTTTACAAAGCCTACAAAGATAAGCGCCCAGAAAACATGTTGAAGCCAGACTCACCGTTCTACTTGGCAGTAAATTACTTCAAGACTGAGGGCGAATTATTTTCACAAGGCTCAAAATGGTTTAAATCTCAGCCAATGGGCGTTAACAAGCTCAACAGCTTGATGAAAGAAATGACTGAAACGGCGGGAATCTCTGTGAAAACAAATCACAGCGGAAGGAAAACACTAGTTCAAAAACTTCAAGATAACGATGTGCCACCGAATCAGATCGTTCAAATAACTGGCCATAAAAATCTGCAATCAATTAATAATTACAGCTCGTTAAGAGAAAGACAAATGGAGAACATTTCGAACATTTTGTCCTCCTCATCATCAACAACGAATGCCGTACTGCCAGCAGCACAACAGAGTCTACAAAGTCATTTCACTGAGGCACATTCATCGACTTCAACCGCTGAAAACACACTCCAAACAATGTTTCAAGGTAATTATATCACTGGAGGCGTTTTCAATATCAATCTGGCACCGACTAAAAACACTGTCACAAGTCCAGAACTGGGGCCGAAAGCGAAAAAAAAGCGATATATAATTGAAAGTGATAGCAGCGGTGGAAGCCAAGAGTAAACTGGTGCTGAACTTGAAGGTGACTCTAAATAATTCAGGTCTTTTAATATTGTGCATTTTTATTCAAGCACATAATAAGGTGAGAAGCAAAAAAAAAAAAAAAAAAAAAGAAAAAAGAAAAAGTTAACACACCATACCTCGGCAACTAAAACAATGATCTTGAACTTTTTGGTACACTATGTTAATATTTTTGAAATGTTGCTCATATTTTTATCCACGGCACATGAGCTAGGCATTTTATCCATTGCCTGATTTTTTTCGATAAATTATTCACACGTTTTAAAGGCGCTCACTCGTTAAATATTTTTCAACACTCGAAGAGAAATTTCGTATCTCCGCGCGGCCATGTAATATCCTCTATGTTCTAGGTTTTTATGGCTTTCCGTGTTACCGTGATGTACGGAAAGGCCACAGATTGTCATGTTTTTAGTGGAATGGTTCAGCAGATTAAACTAAAGGGTCATGCTACTGGTTTAGATGCATTTTTGTCATTTCTTTCTTTTACCTTACGGTGGCTCAAATTACTTTATCAACTTGTTTGATTATCCCAATTTCTTGTGTCATCTGAGATACTTTGTGAACCATTATAGTGACTTCTCGTGCTATTGATATATGCATTTAGCAAAATTAATTAGCCATCCCCTTTATTAACCTGTCCCCCTTTAATTAGTCACCCCCAAAGATGCGTTGCATAAGTAAGATTAATAGAGGATTTCCAGTATTAGAAGTGAGCTTTGCATGCCTATTAGTACGTAGTTGTACTGTATGTTCTACTTTCCTCAAAGGTACAATTTACTCTCAACCTGGACCATTTTTAAACATTCAATGTAAATTGTTAACTTTTCTTAAGTTTGCAACTGTTCTGCTGATAAATTTGTTCATCTCCCACTTAGGTTTGACAGTGTTCCAGCAGTAACAAAACTTTTATTCAGAGATGGTCTTAACATGGCTCTTGGAACAAGTACAGGTCATGTGAGTTCAGCCTTCTTATATGAATGGAACCTTCCAAAGTGGAATTATTAGATGCAAAAATATTGCATGGCATCTGCCATTTAATAGGAAACCTGTGCTTTGTGTTTGGTTTCTCATTTTGGCATTCCGCTTTTGAGAAATAATGTATACAAAATAACCATCTTCCTGATACTGACTGGCTATTTTTTAATTAAATTTCCTCACTGGGCTGGAAAGGGCATTTTGTATAAACCTATTTCTCAGAATTGCAACACTTAAACAGAAAAATAATTAGGAATTCCATTCAAAAATTGAGCTGATTCCAATTGTTTCATTTTTTATCATCTGTATGGCTATGCAATTAACTCTATTTTTCTCAGTTATAATACTTGGTGCGCCATCCGTAAAAAAATTCCGATCATCGTAACAGTTCCGAACTTCGTAATGATTGCGAAGTTCGGAATTAGTGCGATGATCGGAATTGTTTCCATCCTTCAATATTTTTTAAATCATTACAAACTTCGGAATAATTCGATAGTTCCGAATATTTCCGACATGAAGTCGACAGGACCCGAGAAGAAGCCATTTTGTTATGTTACCATGGTGTCGTAAAGTGAGATTTGTGAGAGAGGCACACACCATTGACATCAAAAATAGGCCAAAACAGCAATAGATATATATTTGGAAAATTTCATGGGATTGACCGATAATAAATGAAAAGTATAGTATCATTGATTCAAAGGTGTCCAGAAAATGGTATTAAATTTTGTATTTTATTCTCGGAGGTGGGTTTACCAAAAGAGAAAATCGATTGAAGGGATCCACCTTTTTTTAATAGCCAGGAAAATTATTAGTTCAAAGTTTCACTTGCGTATCAGCAAAGCAGACCAAGAGGCGTGACAACGACACACTAGTTGCTGCAATTTTTTGCCGCTGAATTCGTGTATTTTTTTTAACACTTCAGGGTCGTAACGAGGTATATTTTTTCGTAGCTGATCCCATTTTTTTTACCCAGAATTTTGATCCCCGATCCCAAAAGCGATCAGAATTCTGATCCCTGATCCCGATCCTCGTTGTTATCTAGGACAGCCTGATCCCTGATTCCATGAAAAACACCGCTGATCCCGATCCCACGGGTTGTGATCCCAGATCCCGGGCTGTGATCCCTGATCACACCCCTTTGCAGGCCTTTGATCCCTGATCCCATATACCTCGTTTCGACCCTGACACTTTGCTCGCAGGGTTGCATGAGAGCAATGGCAGCACAATAGAAACCTCCTACAACCACAAAATAAAAGATGTTCCGAACCTCTCAATTATCAATTTCCCTCTATTACACCGTTCTATACCCTGCAAGCAGTGTCCCCTTTGCTTTGACATAAAAGCGAAAGACGTGGAAAAGGGGAGATTCTGCTTGTAGGGTAACCGGTCTAATGAAATAGATGCAAGCCACATAATCTGCTGTCGTGGAATACAACGAAAATTTGTCACCATAACCAAGAGATCATCTGCTAGCTGTGCCATGCTGATGAGGCCTCACAAGGCCGGTTGAGCTCAATTTTTTATCATTTGTTATTGGTTAGCAATTGGGTTTTATCCCTTCTACCATTGTCGCCTCAGTGCGAATGTGTGGCTTCAACTTACCCTTACTACATTTTAACGTTGTCACATCAGAAACGCTCCACTTATTTTACCTTTTCTTCTCCTCAAAGTTTCACTCTTTCTTTACACACTCCCTTTCAAGATAACAATGAATATCTAAGACCAAGTGGTATTTTATTAAGCCCGACAAGCTATCACATTCACTCTAAAAGATTAAAAAATGACATTAATATCTACGAAGAATTAGCTAATGATTATACTTGGCCCGTGTGGCAGGTGCCAGAAGGGGAAGAAAAGGAAGGGATTTGGGCACACGTGTGAAAGCGAAGATACAGGGAAGGTGCCTGTCACACCGACTAAGGTACTCGGAGGCCAAGTAAAACCCCTGCTCATTAAAAGAAAAAATGTGTACAAGAAAAATTTAAACTTCTTCCAACTCATAACAACGCAAATTCCACTACATAACACGGGCTACATGCTTGCATTCACAAATTCCCTTATAACTTAAGGTTCACTCAAGTGCAAAAGGCAATCTAGTATTTTTATCGATTACTACCAAACACAGAAATCAATACGTTTTACTTGCTTTTTCTGTACCGAGACCATCCTTTGAGACCCAAGGCCAGACAGTCAGTGACCATTATTTTCCTGGAAGGGGGATTGGGATAAAAAGAGGGGGAGGAAGGGTGCGGGGGGGGGGGGGGGGAGTGACGAGGAATTTTCTTCTGCAAATCCATTCTTTTTTTTAATATGTCTCCCCGCAATCCATTTTTTCATTCGCTTCACGTTTGCAACAATTTGTCTTTTCAGACCATTCAATATTTCTCACGCCTCTCTCCGAGAAATACAATGGTTCGTCCGTTAAGTTTCAGTTAATCGATTTCCACGATTAATAGCTTCAATGGTGATGTACATGTCCATTACTTGCTTTAGACTACGGTCCAAGGTGGACTGCCTTTGAATAATTGGCCCAATGTAGCTAGGTAATAACTTTGACAACAAAACTATATATCTACACTAAACTTCGCAACTTTAGATTGGAAGGCAACATTTTCTTCATATTTATTCTTATTGCTTCATTTCATTAAGGAACGTTCATTATGAAAACTAAAGTGCAGTTTTCTTATTTTTAAGTTTGTTTTTCCTGCTGCCTTGCCCTCTTCTTTTTTTCCTGTGTTTGGAATCCCTTTCAGCACCAGCACCCACTCCAGTATCCACTCCAGTATCCGCACCAGCAGTATGCTGAGCACCAGCACCCACACTAGCAGTATCTGTGTCACAAGTACTTGCACCAACGGCAGCAACCACGCCGGCAAAATCTCGAGCAACCACAGTAACTGTACCCGCACCCAAGCCAGCTATGCTTCGAGCACAAGCACCAACAGCAGTAGTGTCCTGAACTCCAGTACCAACATCAGCACTGTCTTGAACACCACCACGCACATCAACACCAGCAGTGTCTTGCCCTCCTTGTTGTTTGATTTGCGGTCAACAAAACCGCTGCTGATAAAAGATCATCAGTATGGCTTGCCGATCAACAGTATCGCATTTCAGAACAAGCTTGATGTGGTGTTATCGTCTGATTCAAAAATCCTCAAGATTTGGGACAGGGAAACGGTGAGCATGTAATTGAAATTAATTGTAACTGTATAGAAGAAGTATAGAAATGCAGTGCATTTTTAAGTCGTGATAAAATATTGTAATGGGAATGTTTTTGTAGTTGTGGAATGTTTTGGCTTCTTTAAGTAGTGAAAAAGCGTAGTGCATGCTGTTGGTTGTCACCATTTGTTTGTTGATTTTTGCTACCAGTAACAGGACAAGGGGTATTGTAGGTAATTTAAAAAGGAGTCCATAAACGAGGTACTGCTTGGAGGTACACGTTTTGTAATGAAACCTAACCACCCTTCAGTTTAATTCTGACTTACATTAACACTCAATATCAGCTTCTTTTAACAGTATTGAACACACCTTCCTAATCTAAGATTCTTCCTCGTCTTCAACTTATACTTTTCTGACAATGATACTGTGCAGTGTTTGCATTTTTTTTTGAAGAAATGACAGTTAATTTTCTTGTTATTGTGTTGTTTGACCTGCGGTTCAACTGGAACAAACTGTGAACCACAATTTTCACTTTCTTTTTTTTAAGGGAAAACCATTTACTTCCATAGAACCATCAACAGATATTAATGAACTATGCCTTTACCCAGATTCAGGTAAGATTTCCACCATTTTTGTTATGTAACGTAAAAGTACTATAAATTCAGGCTCTGGTTATTATTACCTGTCATTGTAATCGAATACCCAAGTTTCGTAATCAAGGACATGTAAGATAGTCTGTTGTTGATTCAGTATTAAATAGAGCGTGATCGTATCACTTTGTTGTTGAGTTATTACAATTTTAAATGTAAGCTTTGTTAGACATGATTCAGTTTTGATCGGTTAATATCATTATCACTGCAGTCACCACCACTGACCCTTGATTCCCATTCTACTTTATTAATAGGTTTGTTGTTCATGGCCACAGAAGCACCAAAAATGCTGGTGTATTCCTGTGAGTTGGCTTGCCTTGCCTGAGTTTTATCCAGTAACAGATTTGACAATCTGCATTTTGAATTTATAAATTGTGCAGGAAGAAAACTTGAAAGTTGCTATTGACTTCTCTATTCTCAAACGTTTATAGAATATATATGCACTGTATAATATGCCATTAATTCTTAAAAAGAGTATGTAGTTTTGCTTTGTTGGTGTGTGCTGTCACAAAGAGTATTTTCTCTGAGCAGCATAGTCTGACAGGGTTTAAAAATCTTATGTTAGATTGGGGTCCAGATTGGGCATTCATGACCTTTAACCCTTTCACTGCCAAGATCGAATATAAATTCTCCCGAGCAAGTGCTTTACAGTTCCTTACATTCTTGCTCGGACCATCCTTGATTTGATCATCTTCTCAATTCTTATAAGCTGTTTGTGCGGTAGTGTATTGGAATTATAAGGAGACTAGTTTATGCATGGGTCACCTGTGGCATCGAAAGGGTTAACTGTAGGGTGTTAATAGACAATATCTTCAGTCTAGTACATCAGACACTTTTGTATGGTATGTGTCTGTACTGCAATGTTCTGATCCACTGTTCTGTTTTTTTTTCTCTATCACGTTTGATGAATCACAGTCGGTTGGTCCAGCTCCAAGGTGGTGTTCTTTCCTGGACAGCTTGACAGAGGAGCTTGAAGAAGATCAGCAACCCACTGGTGTGTGTTGATGAATGTTTAGTATTTTATAAGTGATCTAATTGATTTTTTTAACCCTTGTACTGAAAAATGATCAGCATTTTTTTTAGTGATATTAATACACAGCAGTGAATACTAAGGAGGGAATTGAATGACCCCACAGTGATAACCTGTCTTGATGCTTTAGCACCTTCTCATTGGTAATACCAGAATTTCATAAGACTTGAAACGCGCAGCTTTCTTTGAATGTCTTTAACCACAGCTTGTCCACTTTCAATCTACCAAGTAACAAATATGTGGAAAATCGGAGCAACCAACTAAACCAATCAAATTGGCTTTGGTAGTGTGACGTACCTACAGAGAACTACCCACCCCTGCTAAACAAGTGGATTTTCGTTTGATGCCGGAGGCGCGACGTTTCGTCCGGTTGTTTCCCATTCCATGTCTGGAGAGATATCGGAATGATTTCCGCACAGGGCCCTACTTCATTATGCATTATGAAGTTGAATTGTCTTGGGAATTGCGGGTGCAAACAAACATTTCTTGTTTTCTGAGGACGAAACCGTTCGGCTACAGCATGCATAATGAAGTAGGGACTTATGCGGAAATCATTCCGAGATCGATATTTGCGGCTTTTTTGGCGCTCTTTTAAGAGTGACGACTGACGGGGGTTGTAAATTGTCTCGTCAAAATTGTCCTGATAGATTTTACGATAGAATCCAGGCAAAAGCCAACAAAAGGAAAAGTGTTATATG
This sequence comes from Ricordea florida, assembly GCA_949710005.1. Taxonomy (NCBI): domain Eukaryota; kingdom Metazoa; phylum Cnidaria; class Anthozoa; order Corallimorpharia; family Ricordeidae; genus Ricordea; species Ricordea florida. Next base: position 5,737,497 of record OX453277.1, read on the forward strand.
AAATGTAACAAGTTGTTATAAATTAGTTAAGTCTGTGGAGAGAAAAGGAATCACAGCCACGCCCACAAACGGAAAATCTTGTACATCTTCAAGTAGATTTAAAGATTACTCAGAATTTTGAAAGGGGATGGTCTAATGTAAAGGTTTTCAAGCTATCCCATTACTAAGGGACGGACCATTAGAAGAGTGATTGGGGGGGGGAGGGGGGGGGAATTTATCTTCTTCTTTGCATGAATTTTTTTTCTTGGCGTTTTCCCTTGCATGAATTTTTTTTTGGTTCCCCCCCCCATCACTTTTCTAATGGTCCGTCCCTAACAATTTAAAGCCAATCATAAGGAATCTTCCAATTCCTTTTTAAAGTTATTTTTAACTGCATCACGTGGTCAACCAAGCCCTATTTTATCGAGAAATCCTTCGAGTTGAACCGCACACTGGACAGAGAGCAAACCGTTCTCCTTTTGTAGGTCTACAGTGGCAAATAATACTCTTCTTGTAAAAAGAGTTAGAGGAATGGTAAGAAGTCATATGCGTCACGTCCTGACGAAAACTTTAGTTTGAGCGGGACTGGCACTAGTCAATGAACACCAGTCTCACCTGCAAATTGTAATGATTCGGGAACCATTCCGAACTGATTTCGCATAGTCTTTTTAGGGTCAATGCTTTGATACAGAAAAACTAGAGCTACACGTTTAGAAAGTGATGAGGATCGTAAGTTACAATTTTCGAACACTGGAGGCGGGAGGGCGTAGTCGATCACGTAGCCAAGTAATTTGCATTTCTTTACTTTACTTTACCATCTATCATTCCTCGTGGATGTCTTTAACAATAGTTTTTGGAAAATGTGCATAAAAACCACCTAGTCTTTGTTAAAATTAGTTTATCGAGGAATTCATTATCCGTGACCGGTCGTGTCCGGGTGATCCCGTTTAACCCACTGAGGCAATAATGTTCTTACCCTTTTCATAGTTGTAGACCATTACCGGGTTCAATTGTTAAAAAAAAAGAAACTAGGTGATGGTCAAAGCCAAGTGTTAATTTTTTCCGAACTTGAGATGTGGCAAAGTCTTTCTTGTACAAGGCAATGAATTCGTCATGGCACCTGCATTTAATCACGTATATTTTTAGTTCGATTTGGGGTAAAGCTTTTAGTAGAAGTGCAAAAACGCGTTGTGTTTCACCTTTGACAGTTTTGAAATTAATTCAGAGGCTAGAACTTCTTGAAGATGGTTTATGTGGTTTATCGCCGTAGAATATAGCTGAGGGTATACAATGTAAAAATTGATATTGAAACTAAAAAGACTCTTAAGTTTGAAATGTTTAGCAGCAGCATTATATAAAGGGTTCATGTTTTCCAGTCACAAAAGGTCTGTGCACATGAACGTCCGCTCTCACTTCCGGAAATAATAATTGGTCACGCAACCGTTGAGTTGCCATAAATACATGTTCTGCGAATCCAACTTGCTGAGAACGCCCAGCTCCGTTTTGGCTACGTTCGCAAGGAAAATGTAAGTTGTTATTATACTATAAAAATGTGGAAGTCTTCATGTGCTGGTAAAGAAGGTTAAACGACCCTTTAATTTCATGATCAAAAGATTTGATTCTTGTGCGAAATTGTCACGGATTTAAGACATGTTTTGAGACAAACGGCTCGTTAAATTGTTTGCCTTTGGTTGCTTATTAGTTGGAAACTGATTTTGGAGAAAAGGCAAACGAAAATAACTTTTTAAATCTGATCTCTGATCTTGAATTCAGAGATAATTGGTCGGGAAAACTTCCCAACAAAACATCTCACGTCTGGTCTTCACGCTGCGTGTAAACAAACATGACAGCTGCGTTATCTTGACAAATTATCTTGTAGTTTGATTAAAATTTGTATCAAACGAAGAGACAGCAGAAATATAATGTATGTCTTTGATTTTAAAACATGTTGGTTAATTTTTTACGTCAATCCCGCTTTTGATTGAATGCTATGTTTGGAAAACTTGTATTTCTGTGTGTTTACTACATAAATTGGAAGGTCGGTTAAAACAGGGCATTGTATCTGTACAGGCCCGCAAATGATCCCGGCCCGCAAATGATCCCGGGACCGCAAATGATCCCCGAATTGGACCGCAAATGATCCCAGGACCGGAAATGATTATGGCAAGTGATAGTGCATAAAAATAGAATGGCTTGGACTTGGACAGTACATGCAACTAGACCTTTCGGGGGTGTTCGCGTCTAAACGATATAGCACAGTCGGAATAAATTCTAAAAACCTAAAACCCAATATCAAATTAAAGCTTATTGAGCTGGCTTTCAATCTATAAAGACTATTTTGAAGTAGAACGAAATGTAAATATTTTAGGAACCTGGAAACACGAGCGCCTAAGTTAAGTCGCCTTTTGAAGGCTACAAATCAAAGTGAGCGAATTCATTATTTCGCTAATTTGATTTGTTCTTTGGTTTCCGGACCGCAAACGCTAAAAAATCGTGTCGGCGTTTTGTTATAAAGAGATAGAAGACATTTTGCTCGTTATAATTTCCACGAAAACCGTCTCGGCTGACTGCGTTCACGTCATATGGGTGTCAATGAAAAGAAGGATTTTTACCTCCGGTCAAAGGTGAAGTAAAAAACGGTAACGCAAGTGGACGCAAGTAGTCGCAAGTTGAACTTGCGTACAGACTTGCGTTGGGTGGCCAAACGGACTCGCAAGTGCACGCAAGTTGTCAAAAAAGTCATTTTAATGCTACTGCGTGCGCTGTAATTCAGCACTTGAAGTAAACAACTGACAAGACTTGCGTTGGGTAGCGGAAAGTTATTTCCATAGCCTTCAACCAGTGGACGAAAAGAAAGCAGATGTTGCTGAAGAATTGAAACTAATGAATGGCAAGGGGCAAATTACCGAAGACGAAACTTGCCCAAAATGTGGAAAAAAATTTTGCAGCTATTCAAGTAGTAGAGAGAAAATGGGGGTTCTAGGACAATTGAAAAAAAAAACGAAATGAAAAAATATTACAAAAAAATTATGAAAAAATATTACAAAAAATTATAAAAAAAATACAAAAAATGGGGAAAAATTTTATCAAGGATTTATCAAGGATTTTATCAGAGAATTTATAGGGAAATAAAAAAAAATAAAATTGAATTCAATTGTGATTTAAAAACAAAAATAATAAAAAGTATAAATGGAAGAGTTAAAAAGGAAAACAGTTAAGCAATTGCTGCAAATTGGTAAAGACCATGGTGTTAAAAAAATTTCTAATTTGCGTAAAGACCCACTCATTGAAGCGTTGAGTAATGTTCCGGAAATTATGGAGGAGATGCGCAATCTTCAGAAACAAACTTCTACACCCACTATTAAGTATCATTATTATTGTATTCATAAAAGGCAGAAATCAAGATGTAAAGAGTGTGGAGGATCACAAATATGTGAACATAATAGAAATAAAGCTTATTGTAAAGAGTGTGGAGGATCACAAATATGTGAACATAAAAAACAAAGGACGCATTGTAAAGAGTGTGGAGGATCTCAAATATGTGAACATAAAAAACAGAAGGCGCGTTGTAAAGAATGTAAAGGTAAAGGAATATGTATTCATGGAAAACAAAGAAATTTTTGTAAGTTATGTGGAGGATCTCAAATATGTGAACATAATAGACAGAAGGCATTTTGTAAAGAGTGTCACGAAACAAAAGAGAAAGCATAATGTTATATAACTCAAGCAAGCGTTACATAACAAAATTTACATTGACGTAATCACATTCCTGAGCGACGTTAGAAACCGACCTTTTAAAAGTAAACATAAAATCTACTTTTCAACTTCAAATCCACTTTACATTTTGCTTGTTGCTATGTCGTAAAAGTATGCAATCTTTTGTTCTACACGTGAACACTAATTTACAAACAATGATAATCACGTGAAATGGCTATGAACTATCGAAATAGATACCACGCCAACCCACCAGCGACAACTATAAATGCTAATATATTCTTTTCATGCTGTGTTGAGTCAATATTATTTTCATGCTTCGTTGGGTCTGTTTGCGTTGAGTCTGTTTTCATTGATGGTTTTGGTTTTGGTTTCGTTTCAGTTCTATGAGGCAACTTTACCTTTGAAGAACCCATGTTATGACTTATTCCAACCTGTTTTGCTTCAGTGTTTAGGGAATTATTCACCCCAAAATTCATATCATTACTCGCTTTCATAAGTTTGTTATTAAAACCAGTCACGCTTTCAGTGTTGATTATCATATTACTTGGCATTAACCATACACCAGGAGCAATGGCTAAATCAAGCCGTAATTTCGCTTCCTGTACAGCTAATTGATACCTTTGGATAGAACTAGAAATGTCATTCTCAATCACACTACTTTCAAATAAAGCTAAGAATTCTTGTTGAGTCTCAATCGCTCCACCACCATTACCATAAATTGAGTTTCTAGTGTTAACTTGCGCTCCCAATATACAGTAAACAAAAGCTTCAGCAGATCGATTCAATCTACCAAGTCCAGCTTTAGTGAGTCCATATCCACTTGTTGGGATAAACCAGGCATATTTGAAATCAGCAAAATCGTCATTACGGATAAATGAGATTAGGTCTCCCTTTTCTTTCTTACCACCTTCATCAGCAAATTTACCACCTTCACCAGGCCACTGATCGGCTTCAACATCATAATTTCTTACTATATGTACATTTTGATTTCCCCCACCTCTTCCATTATATCCAGCACCATAATCAATAAATATATCCCCCAAACCACCATTTCTTCCTCCTTTCCATCTAAAGTCATAATTATTAGCAATTCCAAATTCAGCACACAATCGTTGATATGCTATTTTACTATAGGGATTGTTGTTTATTACAAAAGGTTGCTCATCAGGTAGGGGAAGACTTAATTCATATAATATCCTCCTTATTGTGAAATATACATGAAACTTGATAAAGCTACTTACTACTTTGGGGTAATTAAGACTTTTAAATGGACTTATACCACAACCACCCGTCGCACACCAAACTGCAAAGTTAAGTTGTTGTGGCCAATAATTCATATCAGGCGCATTCAACCATTTTCTACTTTGTTTACCAAATTTGAAAGTCACAACTTGAGAGGTAAATATGTTTCTCATCTTTGCTGTGAATTTTTTAGTATTAGAAACGTATATATCAAGTGAGGTTAGCATTTTTGTAATATTATTTGTAAAGTCATCAAAATCAATTGCGGGTATTGGATAAGATCGATTTGTTATATTTAAACTTTTTGGGAATGAACTCAATTCATCTTCATTCAATCCTAAATCTTTCCATAAAAGTCTTTTCAAACGGGGTGATAGGTCATCAGTCCATGTTTTACCCGTAGGGTCATCATAAGACATTATTATTGTTCCACCTTTTTTCCATTTAATATAACCCCCATATTGGTCATCCACAAATATAAATTGGTTATGATCAGCCTTTGGATACTTATTTCTGAAATCATTGAGTAACATTTTATTCCTTATGTTTAGAATAAGATGCATATGTTTTTAAATCAACTCCGTTCTTTTCTAATATTAACCTCAAATGAAAATTTTAATGTGTGGGAATGGTTAGCTCCTTTAATATGTCTGCACGAACCTCTCTCCTTATCTGAGACATATTTAAGTTTTTTTCAGTATCTCTCCTAAATTTTTGACGGATTTCGAGTTTTAGTTTTTCAAACTTTTCTAACTCTGCTAAAATTATGGAAAATTCTTGTTCAGAGATAACATTATCTTTCAGTGCCTTTGAAACCAAGTCGTTAATGGTGTTTACCTTTGCTTTTGCTAGAGAAACAGTCTGTTCATGTTTACTAACTTTATGTGAAAGTCTTTTAGAAGCTGCACCAAATCCAACCGATATTCCCCCACAAATACCACCGACAACTCCTAATGGGATACCAACAACAACACCAAAACCAGTAAGAGAAGTTCCAAGTCCACTTGCAGATAGGATAACTGAAAACACACCACTACCAACACTTATTTTTGTAAATATTCCTCTTGCTCTATTGTATTTTTTCCTTACATCCTCGTAATGTTTAATTTCCTTCTCAAGATTTTGTAGTACTTCACATGACTTTTGTAATCTGAAATTAAGAGGGTCTCCATTCATAGGAACTTGTGGATAAATTCTATTGTAGTCATCCATTTTTTTACTACTCAACAAGAAATCTTTAAATCGATACGAATACGCACTGTATTAGAGATTAATTTTGTTCCGTTTTTATCTAAAATCCATAAAGTAAAGTGGTTCAAAGGGTTTTTAGTTTCTAGGATTCTTAAACATGGATACTTTTTGGAAGGAACAACAGCTAATAGTTGTGATGGGTTAAGTTCTACATTTTCACCACGTGGGATTCTATTGTAATATGAAGACTTTGGCTCTATAAGATCACACATTAAGTATAAAGGATTGTCTGACGTTGCATTAGTCATGGAACTATCTATCATTTGTATCTCTTTTACATTAGTCAAGGGTTGTTTCAGTGGTTAACATTGTGATAGATAGAAACGTTATATCATTCTTCATGTTTTTTTTTACTTATCTTCTCTTCTTTTTAAACTGTTCCACAAAATATAGAACCACAGCCATTATCAACAACCAAGCGTTCTTACCTAAAAATCCAATAACCTCACCTGCTGTTTTGAATATAAAGCTCACGATAGCTCCAACCATTCCAGGCAATATTTCACCGAGTTTCTTCCCAATAGTTTTCAACCCATTACCAACACCTTTACCTAATGTGGATAGACCTTTAGAAAGATTAGAAACGATAACACCAATGACTACACCTACAGCACTCACAACAGCAAAGACTGTAAAACCATACTTTTTGAAGATTGCCTTCACACGCTCTCTTAATGGTAGTCTTTTTATTATTTCATCATTTTGTCTATCTATAGCGCTTATTTGTTCTTGATTTGAGATTAACTGCTTTCTATCCTTCTCTTCATATTCATTGAGCCTGGATTGTAAACGATCTCTATCTTGTTCTAGCTTTCTTAAATTGGGCTGCCCCTTCTTACTTTTCTCTAGTTCATCTTTGTATTGATTTACTTCACTCAAAAGTTTCTCAGCCCTTATTTTTAATTCTATATTCTGTTTAACAGTTGCATCTAAATAGCTTTTATTTTCCGCGAGTTCAACTTGTTGTTTCTCAATGAATTCCCGCAGATCTTTTTCTTTAGCAATATAGATTTCTATCTCCTGAGGATATACTTCTGTGGCTGCTTTCAATCCATAATAGGCGCGACTAAATTCTTTAATCTTTTCATTTGCTTTATAAAACTGTGACTTAAGCTTTTCATTTTTTCCAACCATGGTTTCATAATCAACACCTAGATCTTTTTTGATGTTGGGCGGTAAATTATCAACTTTTATTACTCCATCTTTATCAATCAATATATGCCCCGCAGCATTAGTCCGATTACTCAATTTAACCTTTAAATTACCATCCTTATCCCATTCTGCTGTAAATGAGGATTCCAATGGGTTGAAATCGGGAAATATACGTTTGATATATTGAAGCGCATCTCTAATTTCATCATATTTTTCATCTCGTTCTTTTACCTTATCACTAAACGAGGTTTCTGCCTCCCCATCCTCTTCATCAGGGTAATTTATGCGAGAGGTTGATGTCTTTTCGATTGGAGACAAATAAAGTGTACCATCTGCATTACCATCACCATCATCATAATTGTTTTTATTTAGTTCAGTTGGATCTAAATCTGGTATATCTCCTCCTTCTGCCATGATTTTTTACTCATCAGTAAGAAATCTTTAAACTAATCACACAATTAAATCTAAAAGAATTTACTAACCATATATCCTAATGCTAACATACCACCACCTACATATGCCATTTCACCCATCTTTTGATTGTCACTGGGTCTATAATAATCAGAGAATTTTGGTTCATGCATTTGACTATAAAATTTCAAAGCTTCATCGGTATTAGAAATATTTTTTGATGCCTGGTATTTAGCATCCTTCTGTTGAGATTGCCAATCAATGAGATTCTGTCTTTTTTCCTGATATGTAGCATAATCTTTTTGATATTTTTCTAATGCTTTATCATGTCGTATTCGTTCTGCATCTGTTTTATCACCTGAGAGATATTTTGCAAGATATGATCCACCAACAAATGTAGTTGCATTCAATATAGCTCCACCAACCATCATTGCTATTGTTGCCATATTTTTAATTTGGTAAAATCTTTTGATCCTCTAAATATGTTTTTAGGTACATACTACCTGACAATACAGCGACCCATTTAGCATAGTTTGTAATACTTGAGGAGGGATCGTTCATAAATGATTCTTTCAGAGCCTTTTTAGCTACATATCCAACTCCAGCTGCTAATCCGATAAGGACTGCTGAATCAGTAACAGTTTTCACAAGTTTGTTTTCAGTTGACATAATTTTTATTGATGATATAGAAAACCTTTAAACTACTTTCCTCATATCATTGCTATTTTCGGAGTTGGTTGAGGTGGTGGTTGAGAGGGTTGGGCGGGAATATTTGATGGTGGAACTTTAGTTGGAACTGTTCTGTTTTTATAATATCTCATAAACATATCAAATGCAGTGAACCCTATTCCAACTATTGATAACACAGTAGTAAAAGATAGCTCTGGAATCCATGCTTTTGTGGTTTCTTCTTCTTCATTTGAATTTTCTTCCTTTTTGGTTTCCGCTTGTTCCTTTTCACGGTTTATTTCCCTAGCTAACGCTTCTCTAGCTATTCTGTTATTTTCTGCTAGTTTCTTACCAGCTGCAACCTTTTTAGGATCTTTCTCTTTAGTAGTCTTCTTATTTTTAGTGTTAGTAGGTGGATCAGTTGTAATTTGTTCAACAACTTCTTCTGTCATGATTTTTTACTAAACAGTAAGAAATCTTTAAATCATATCATACTAAATTACATTATAAGTTTTTGTTTATATCACGTATTTTTCCTTTTAGCATCTCAATTTCTTTTTCAATTTCTTTAATATTTTGGTTTTTACGCTCTATTATCCTTATAACATCTGCAATCAGTTCAAAAGCTTTATTTTTACTTTCAATTTCTCTAATTTTTAGTTTTTTACATCCTATTAAAGTCAATGCATCTATTATATTTTGTTCAACAACTTCTTCTACCATTATTATTTTATTTAACAAAGTAAAGAATCTTTAAATCAGTTGTGCTCAGTTACCTGCTCAGTTTTGTTAGAATCATCTGTAATTGTTCTTGAAACTTCTTGTATTTTGTTGATTTTAATGTGCTTAGCAACCTGGAATAGTCCGCTGGCAAGTGCTACCAATCTTCCACCTTTTAATGCTAAGAGACCTACAAAGTTTGTCAGTTCACGATTAACCAACTCATCATTCTTCAAATCTTTACAAAGAGCTTCTATATCATCAACAGGAATCACATAAGAAATGACTTGAGAAACTAATTGAAGAGATGAATCTACTAATCCACCACTAATTTTCTTACCTAATACTGTCTGGTATCGATTATAATATTTTTCAATGTCTTTTACCGTTAGTTTCTTGATATCACCAAGACTAATATCAACGCCTAAATATTCCTTTGTAGTACCAAGAGATGCGAGAATAGCTAGTGATTCTTGTTTTATTTCAATATCATCATTATATTTTGCCTCGTCTTTAACCTCAGTCTTTCCTCCGGTTTTTTCTTCTTCTATATAATCTTCAACTTCTGTCATATTTTAATTTTGTAATAAAACATAGATTCTTTTAAATCACCGCAGGAATCTCTAAATAACATTTGAATGGATATCGTAAACATAAACAGAGTCTAGAATATTTTTCAGTTTTCAACAGTTCTACAAATTTTTTACATGTTTCAGAATCTAAATCACCTCCATAATCTTCAAAAAGCATCTTCATACCTTTCTGTGATGGATTATGGAATGTAACAACACAAGCTACATTTTCACGGAATGGTTTTGCTATCGATGTTAATTGCTGAGTTAGAACCCAAACTGATAAACCATGATGTCTTCCAGAAAATGCTAGATCTATAAACTTATTCGATCGTTTCTTCAGATCATTTGAAACAGCACAATCGTCTAAAATTATTAGTGTATTTGTTCCAGAGAATAAAGTTTGGCAATCAGTTAACATTTCATTAATCTCATCAATGTTACTAGCATCTGGTGATAATACATAGAAATGTTTATCTTTGTTAGCAAAATTATGATAGGTTTTATTTTTAGAAAAAGTAGGACATATTAGAACTATGTATTCAAAAACTTTACGGAATGGTCCTCGGAGCTGATCTATGATGTACTTTGTCTTTCCACAATTTGTTGGTCCGGTTATAATACAATGAAAAGGAACTTTATCTCGTAATTCTTCCATCTTTTAACTAATACATGATTGATCTTAAGTTTGAATTCATAACCTCCATTAATGCGTCAGCTACTACAAACATGTAACATGTCATAATACCAGACCCACTAAGTTTTCTTTTAATTTCTATTTTTACACCATCTTGTGCATTGTTTAAGGCTAAACCACCTCCATGAATACCATTATCAGGGTGAGTTCTCAAATCGATCCATAGAGCAAACTTATTACCATAAAAATCATTTTCCTTTACACCATCTCTTCCGAAACGTTTCTTTACCGACTCCCAGAGGTCTGACGGCACCATTCCCTTAGAGTAGAAACGGTTTGGTATACCATTAACATCGATATTTATTGAGGTGATACCTGGATTGAAAAAATTCTCAGAGTCTCGCGCTCCTCCACTGTATGGTAATGTAAACAAACATAATATCCCCGTAATTGACCTTCTAGGTAGATTAATATGCTGGCTTATAACACTGTCAGTAGGTCTGGATATTGTAAAAGTTTTGTGTAGAGTGACATTCTCGTAAAAGAATCCTTTACCAACCTGATAAGCTGCCTGTGCCTCACGAGCTAAGTATTCGCTTGATATGCAGGAATATTCCAACTCGAGGTTTGTTATTTTGTAAGTTGGTTGCTTGGTCGTATCAGAATAAACAACAATATCGTGAACTGGAGCCAGTGTAATCTCAAAGATTAGTTGATGATCTAATGCCTTTGGATAGAAAGCCCCGTGATCATTTAGAATAGGATGGTTTAGTGGGATATGATACTTGGTGTTATGTACTACTGCAAGAGCTACTTCCTTTGCATCTGTGTCTACCTTATCACCTGCATTTGTCCTAAGCTTTCTCATGTTTTCAGAAGAAATACCTTGTTTTAATCTATCCTCACGTTCTTCATCCGTTAAGAATAAGTTATGGTAGGTTTGAAATAGATCATATCCTTGGGTATCCTGTAGTGTTTCACCTCCAAAAAGAACCCTGAGCCTAGATACAAGGTTACTACCCACATTATTCACGAGGGTGTTATCTTCATGACCATCAACAGTCAAGTTAAATACTAGAGATACACTTCCTGGCACAATAACTAAATTCTCGGTAAGTTTTGGAATATTTATATATAAGGTTTCTCCAGGATTGGCTGATGATGGATTTAGTGTAATTCTATTCAATGTTGATTCCGCTTTCAAACCGAGGGGCTCTCTTGGAATCCTGTTGGGATTAATTTTTTCAGATATAGTTGTCATATTTAATTTATAAGATACACATAATAATCTTTAAATGAGTTACTTATCGAAAATATATTATTCAACTTTTGGTTATTGGAAAGGATATTCTGCAATTCCTAAATTAGCTGAAAAAGCAAAAGTTAGTGAAGATGAGGCTAAAAGATGGCTTGAAAAACAGGCAATTTGGCAAATCTATCTGCCAGCTCCAAAATATATACCTAGACCTCACTGGACTGTAGATAAACCGAATCAGATTCATCAAGCAGATTTATTATTTTTACCGCATGATAGAGTTGGAAGAAAAACATATCGATATGCTTTGGTTGTGGTTGATGTAGCTAGTCGATATAAAGATGCTGAACCATTAACATCAAAAGAAAGTCATGAGATATCCAAAGCTTTTACAAAAATATATTCCAGAAAGTTAAAATATCCAAAAACATTAATTGTTGATCCTGGAAGAGAATTTATGGGTGATGTTACAAAACTTATGAATATACATAATGTAAAAATTCAGAGAAGTGAAGCTGGAAACCACAGAGCTCAAGCATTTGTCGAAAGAGCAAATAGAACATTAAGTGAACGATTATTTAGTCATCAATATGCACAAGAAATGATTAGTGATGAAAGGTCTAGAGTATGGGTGAAACGATTACCAGATATTTTGAAAACTTTGAATAATACACCAACGAGACTAACTGGTAAAGAACCAGATGAAGCTATAAAACTGAAAGAGGTTGATATCAAACCAAAAAACTATAAGCGAGTTGTTGGACTTGATGAAGTTAGGCTGCCAATTGAGGTTAGGGTTAGATATTTACTTGCTCCTGGTGAACTTGAGGGTGGTGAACGAAGAAGAGCTACAGATCCCATTTGGAGTATTCAGGTTTATGATATTTCAAGGAGTGTGGTTTCATCCAATCAGCCAATTTTATATTATTTAGTAGATGGACCTAGGCGTGGTTTTGTAAGAGAAGAACTTCAGGTTGTACCTTATGATACTGAACTCCCACCTGATTCTGTTTTGAAACGATAATGTCCAATAGCATAAGTATGTATTCCATCTTCACAAATTATTCTCTTATCATCATCAGCAGATAGTGCAACTTTATTAATAATTTCACTATAAACATCATGTAAGTGACTTCTTATCACCGGCATCTGCCTCATCTGTGGTTTTCCACGGAATAGACAATCCTTGTAATTATTATGACTTATTGTCTTTTTTACAACTGATGCTTTTACCCCCTTGTTCTTTTTTATCTCTTCACCTTCATCCGTCAATATAGAGTATAGCTTGGATCTTAGACCAACAAATTCTTTTATCTGTTTTCCACCAGCTTCATCTTTAAACTTGCCGATTAATTTTTTGTTTACACCAGTCTCAATACCAGATGGGTGAACTTTAGGATAATTACTGGTGTCAAACATTTCTCTAACATCTGGACTGATATCCTTATAGAAATCTTCCGTTTCAATCTCATATACAAGACTATCTGTATCTGTAAACAACAATTTTGCTTTTTCCCTATATTTAGATTTTATATAATTATAGTGAAAATCATACATTACTATTTTACTTAAATCTAGAATGCACATTCCTAAGTAAATAGGTTTATCAAATTTTATCTTTTTTTTCTTCATATGAATAGCCGCTAAATTTTCAGAAAAGATAGTACGATGTTGATAATTAGGTTGTTTTATTAATTTTTTCGCTTCTTTTTGATTTGTAACTAATCTAATGTCTACCCTATTTCTAATGTTTTCCATGGTTTTACCAAAAACAGAGTTATTCATTAACTTGAAGAAATCTTTTTCAAAGTCGTTATTTGCTTTTGATCTTAGATTAGTATTCAAGTCAATGTATGGTTTTAACCAAGCTGACTCTTCAAATGTAATACCATCATGAATTTTAGTTACTTCCAATCCAAGACTTTCATAAAGTTTTAAGGTTTCACGATGAACAACATAATCTTTCTTATCATTAAGGTTTGGTATTAGTTTCTCTACCTTATTAACAACAAGTCTCTCTGGAGCTAGAGGATAATCATTATGAAGATCATGAAGGTGTTTTGAATATTTCAAATTAACCCTTACTATGCATGGGATATTCCTCCAATTTTTAAGCTCTTCATACTTCAACCATCTAAAACCATGGGTAGGGAGTTTTTTACTCATTCCACCACCATACAAGTTGTTTGCATCGAGATATACAATATACTTTGTTGGTTGGTTTGGATCATATTCATTCATGTATGAGTTGTTAGCTTTAGCATATCTATTTGAGATCTGGGACACACCTCCTCTAATACCTTTCTCAAACATAAGTAGCATGTTGTTATCAGTTAACAACTCTAAATTCACTTTTGTTATCTTTAATGACGCATCACAAGCTAGTCCAGGTGCTGTATAATAATGAGCAGGATCTAAACCATAATTCTTTTGACAAACATCTCTAAAATTCTCGAATACATCCATTAAAAATAGTACATCTGACATAAGATATAGATCATGATAATCCCTCATTGTTTTCATATTAAAAGTTTTCCATACCTTTTTAGCATGTTGATAGTCATCTTCTGTTATATGTTCGTCGTTTAGTAATGAATAGAACGCGTCCTTTGTTGGAAGTTGGGTTTCGTTGAGTTTATCAAATCCATCAAACCAATCATATGGAAACACGCCCTTTCTCAACATCAAATACATCTTATCTCCAAATTTTTTTTTCGTTTCAGTTAATTTCTCATCTTTTGGAGAAAGACATCTGCTTACAGATAACAAACAATTCTTACATTTTTCACATCTACCAATACCTTTATAATGAATAACCTTTTTATCTTCTATGTATCTCTTTATACAATCCGCTGGTTTACACGCCTCACAATTTCCACATTTTGTAAGATTATCAACTAATTTATTAAGACTTGTTGCCATAAATTTAAATGAATCTATGAATCTAAGATTCCACTTCACTTCTCTTTCCTCACCTTTTTTATCTATAAATTTATCAAGTAAAATCTGTTTTGTAAAAGAAATATACTTTTCCTCATTATTAGGTATACATTCCACGTTACCTTTTGTTATACCAATATTCTTAATAAAAAGATGTGAGTCATATCCTGATAGGTTGTGAAAGATAATTGGTATGAAAAATTTTGGAATTTTATAATTTAAGTTACATTTACTATGAGCTGCTCCTCTATACTTTCCTGTATAGTGACAATGGTCTTTTACCTTATCTTTTTCTAATAATTCACCCTCACATATATGACAATGGGTAGCATTTTTATAGTTGAATTTTTCCCTTTGTGTCATCCAATTCAATTTCTTATTGGGTTTTATTTTTTCATAAATTTCTCTAACATCCTTCTCTAATTCAACCATAAATCTCTGTCCTACATCTTCATCTGGGGATTCGGCGGTGTATTGTCTAATAACAGTTTCATAATTTTCATCAAAAAACTTTATTATATAACAGTATCCAGATGGTTTGTGCTTTTGGTATTGTTTAGTAAAGCTTTTAATTTCATCTGGAGAACAGGTGTGTATTTTCACTGTAAAGCTCTCAAAGTCTGCATATACAACAAATGGTACTCGCATTTTTTTGTAATAATTAATGAATTTAATATATTTAGGATTTCCATCTTTATCCATCGGCATTTCACTCCTAACAGCTTCCTTTTCTCTACAATATACCATATGTTTTTCTAATGTTTCCTCTTTATGAGTATGATAAAGACACCTATGACATATGTAAATCTTACATTTATGTTTAGTAACTTGTGAAACTATCAATCTACTAAAATTCTTTATCCAACAATAGTGATTTGTTTCATCGTTTGATATTAGAAGTAAGTTTATCAAATGACCACTTTGTTTATCACTTATTCTTAGAGGGTATACTTCACATTTATCATTATCATTTTCATTATCATTATCATATCCATAGACATTAATTATGTATTTAGGGTTTTGATTTTCAAAATTGTCAATATCTGTCCATTTAACAGGAAACTCTATTCCTTCCCAGTTAAGCTTTTTAGAGTTTTCTATCATTTCTCTATTTACCCTCTCCGGGTGAAAATCTCTAGGAAATGCGGCTGCTGTTACTGCATGCTTAAAACACTCATTATCATTTTCATTTATAGGGTTAATAATTGACTTTTTGTCTGCTAATATTTTTGGTAATGGAATATAACTACTTCCTGAAAGTGGTTCAAATGGATCAATTTTTATATCAAAGTATTCCACACGATCGAATACCCAACCAGAACCGTTTTCCGTAAACCTCTTAAACACCTCAAGTTGGTAGTTAGTCATCACATCGAATAAGTTAGAGAAATCAGTTGACTCTGTTATTGTTTCTGGTTGTTTAGTATGAATTGGGGGTAATGCTTCATCAAAATTTAAGGTATTAAGATTCTCTTTTATAAATTTACAGACAAGAATAAATTTCACCTTTAGCGGTTTATTTTGCTGATTAATTAGATCTATAACTTTTGGTTTGATTTTTTTGATAAATGTCTTTTCATCATACCTTTTATTACTATATATCCTGTATGTTTTCAGATACTTATCAAACGCTGTTTCTTGTTCTATTGGGGTTAAATCTTCTTCTTTTTCATATTCAGTTGTAGGTTTTTTGAAAATTCGTTTAAATCTTTCCTTTAGACTTTCTTTTGGTGTAAAACGTTCTCTTATTTGACTAACCTTTTCATTCGAATTTTCTTTTTGATTTAAACGTTTAAATATTTTGTTAAACTTTTCCTTCATACTTTCTATTCGTTTGTCTACAATCTTTTTGGAAGGTTCTGGTACATAAGATAGTATCCAATCTGCAAACTTGTTAATATCTTTCATTAATGGTTTGGCAACTTTACTTTCCAAATTTTTAACTGGTTTGGTTGGAGGTTTTGGTTTTGGGGGTTTTGGTTTTGAGGGTTTTATAACGCGAACATTAATCTTAGGTATTGGTTCATCAAGAATGATTCTTTGTTTCTGAAGATTGCGCATCTCCTCCATAATTTCTGGAACATTACTCAACGCTTCAATGAGTGGGTCTTTACGCAATCCAGAAATTTTTTTAACACCATGGTCTTTACCAA
The DNA here is from genome assembly GCA_949710005.1 of Ricordea florida. Classification (NCBI taxonomy): domain Eukaryota; kingdom Metazoa; phylum Cnidaria; class Anthozoa; order Corallimorpharia; family Ricordeidae; genus Ricordea; species Ricordea florida. The sequence goes on from OX453277.1 coordinate 5,754,195, forward strand.
TTTGCAGCAATTGCTTAACTGTTTTCCTTTTTAACTCTTCCATTTATACTTTTTATTATTTTTGTTTTTAAATCACAATTGAATTCAATTTTATTTTTTTTTTATTTCCCTATAAATTCTCTGATAAAATCCTTGATAAATCCTTGATAAAATTTTTCCCCATTTTTTGTATTTTTTTTTATAATTTTTTGTAATATTTTTTCATAATTTTTTTGTAATATTTTTTCATTTCGTTTTTTTTTTCAATTGTCCTAGAACCCCCATTTTCTCTCTACTCAAGTGGGGTATTTGCGGAAGAGAATGGCCTTTTGCAGGTCTATGCCGACGACTGTGTGCTTTGTGAGGATTGCTTAGCAAAGTCTAATTATTTGAGCTGAAAAACTGATGAACATATTAGACTCTGAACACATTGGACCGAGACTAAAGTGACAAAAGTGGGCGATATTTGACAAATTTTATCATGATTAAGCTTTAAATTCTCCTTTTATTTTTGTTAAAAAAGGTAAACATCTAAACACTCGCTCTCGCCTTCTAATTTTCATGCGCTAATCCTTGTCTTTTCTCGTTGTCATTTATCTTGCATGTTTTTGAGGAGCTATAATTACACTAGTAAGAAAAAAAAATATGTTACGGTTTTATTGTAATCCCTGACGTTGGATAGAATTTAGGTTCAAGTCGTTCAAATACTGTTTACTATTTTGTAATTTTGCTCATTCTGCTTGCCTTACCTTTAATAACTGTTGTGTTTTAAGGGAAGGACCAATAGAAATTACCGGGGAGGGGAGGTAAGCAATGTTTGGTGCTGTACAGGCCCGCAAATGATCCCGGCCAGCAAATGATCCCGGGACCGCAAATGATCCCCGAACTGGACCGCAAATGATCCCAGGACCGGAAATGATTATTGCAAGTGACAGCGCAGAAAAATAGAATGGCTTGGACTTGGACAGTACATGCAACTAAACGATATAGCACGGTCGGAATAAATTGTAAAAACCTTAAACCCTATATTAAATTAAAGCTTATTGAGCTGGCTTTCAATCTATAAAAAACATTTTGTAGCAGAATGAAATGTAAATCTTTTAGGAACCTGGAAACACGAGCGCCTAAGTTAAGTCGCCTTTTGAAGGCTACAAATCAAAGTGACCGTTTTTATTTTTTCGCTAATTTGTTTTGTTCTTTGGTTTCCGGACCCCAAACACTAAAAAATCGTGTCGGCGTTTTGTCATATTCAATTTCAATAAAAAGATAGAAGACATTTTGCTCGTGATAATTTCCACGAAACCGTCTCGGCTGAGTGCATTCACGTCATATGGGTGTCAAAAGCAGGATTTTTACCTCCGGTCAAAGATGAAGTAAAAAACGGTAACGCAAGTGGACGCAAGTAGTCGCAAGTTGAACTTGCGTATAGACTTGCGTTTGGTAGCCAAACGGACTCGCAAGTGCACACAGGTTGTCAAAAAAGTCATTTAAATGCTATTGCGCGAGCTGTAGGTCAGGCTTGAAGTGAACAACTGATAAGACTTGCGTTGGGTACTAGCGGAAAGCCATTTCCATAGCCTTCACTCAGTGGACGAAAAGAAAGCTGATGTTGCTGAAGAATTGAAACTAAAGTACGGCAAGGGGCAAATTACTCAAGACGAAACTTGCCCAAAATGTGGGAAAAAAAAATTCGCAACTATTCAAGTGGGGTATTTGAGGGAGAGAATGGCCTTTTGCAGGTCTATGCCGCGACTGTGTGTTTTGTGAGGACTGCTTAGCAGAGTCCGATTATTTGAGCTGAAAGTCAAACCATGAAAACAAAACTGATGAACATATTAGGCACTGAACACATTGGACCGTTAAAACGTTTGTTGGACTGTTAAAAATTTTATTTCTCGTTTAAAATCAGTGCATATTGAGGAGCTATAATAACACTTGTCAGGGCTCCTGCACTAGTAAGAAAAAAAATATGTTACGGTTTTATTGTAATCCCCGACGTTGGATAGAATTTAGGTTCAAATCGTTCAAATACTGTTTAATATTTTGTAATTTTGCTCATTTTGCTTGCCTTACCTTTAATAACTGTTGTGTTTTAAGGGAAGGACCAATAGAAATTACCGGAAGGGGTTGGTCAACAATTTTTTATGCAGGCATTTTCTTAAGTCATGGATTTTTTTTCTCCGTTGTACGAATATTATTTAGGCACAACCGCTTGTAGGAAATTTCTTAGATAAGTCTCCCTTGAAGGAATTTCTCTTGGGGAAAAGTCCCCCCCCCCTCCGGATATTTCTAATGGTCCGCCTTAAAGAAAATAAAATGGATTATGTCAATTTCAATCCACTTTCCAAATTCGTGAGTCCACACTTTTTCACTTTTATGGGGAGGCCATCATTTCCGGTCCGGGGATCATTTGCGGTCCAATCTGGGAATCATTTCCGGTCCTGGGATCATTTGCGGTCCAATTTGGGGATCATTTACGGTCCAGGGATCATTTGCGGGCCGGGATCATTTGCGGGCCTGTACATATCCAACTTTAAATTATATTTTCAAAGTGAAAAGAAAAGAATTGCTCAATTTGCTTTTAACACATTTTGTTATCATTCTACAAGATTTAGTAGATTTTATTTCTCTAGAGTGTGTTATTTCGTTACGCGAAGCATTCTTTTTCGACCTAAATTGTACGCTCAAAACGTGGCAAATTCTCAGGATTCGGTTATTATTGATTTTCTCGAAAACTAATCGATATTTAGCCAAACGAACTATGCACCGATTTGTTTTACATCAAGGTCTACCTAACCTGAGAATATGGGCGAAATTGAATTTTGAGCTGTTGCCACGAAATGTTTGACCGATGGTTACATTTGCTCTTAAGAACAGCATCTCAGATAACTTGGCCAGGTGCCTCTTTGGTGACAATTCCAGATATTTTGGCTGGTTATTACATTTTTAAAGGATTTGATTATTGTCATTCTTCTTTGACTAGAATGCCCCCTTCAGTAAAAGTTGAATTTAGTTGTTTTTAAGGTCTAGTAGAGTTTATGATAGGCAGTACAATGAATTCAAAACTTAAAGTTGAACTGTTTTTTCTTTTTAGTGTACGATGATTACAAGTTTGTAACCAAGCAAGACCTGGATAGTTTAGGTAAGACTGTGGACTGCGTAGATCGTTTGTGATTGGCCAGAAAAAATTATTTTGCTTTTTCTTTTACGACGTCCAATTAGAAAACGCGCTACAGATAATCCTTTAAATGATAAAGCCGTAGAGCAAGGGAACAATTAATAGGAGACTTGCCAATCCAAAATAGCCAGTGTGAATTATGTGAAGCTCAAATATAATAATTTTTATTTATGTTTTTCGTGCTTTGTTGCGGTAGCTGCAGTAGCTAGTTAGCAGTATATATTTTTTTAAACGTATGCAAGTTGATCTCATTTTTTTGTTAGGGCTATCACATTTGATTGGAACAAACCTGCTGAGAGCCTACATGCACGGCTACTTCGTAGATATACGTCTCTACCACAAGGTGAGGCCTATGGTAATGATATTGATAATGATAATTATAATGACCTTTATTTGAGTGTCATCTGTATCTAGCATTGAGGGTACTAATCAGGGACGTTGTAAAACACAAATGAAATGAAATGAAATCATGTTAAACTAAATCAACCGATCAAGTCAAATGTTGGTTTTTGCGGAGAGGAGAAAACTGGAGTACCCGAAGAAAAACCTCTCGGAGCAGAGTAGAGAACATCTAAACTAAAACAATTGTTCTCGCCAATATTTTGCCACTATTCACCTCAGAGAATAATTGTTAATAACAACAAGAATGACAAAACATAATAACGATTTAGCTGTGCGAGTCATGGTCTCGTTGGTTTTACGCCTTATGTTAAATCAAAATTAAAAAATCTAAATTGTATTGAAAGTCAATAGATATATACGAGCAATGTGCATTATATACGAAAAAAGTGTGAACGAAATGATAACATTGAATTACGGAAAAAGAAGGCTTTGTGGCCGAGTGGTTTGTGTTCCTTCCTGGTCATGAGCTGGATTTACAACACGGTCATCCAGAGTTTCGAATCCTGGACCAGGCTTCAGAATAGCGAACTGGCTCGCCTCCCACCATTTAGGATTCTGTGTTTTATTTGCAATGTGTTTTTAGTTATTTACTGTGCCTGCAATTAACACAGCAGCTTTAAATACATCGACACTTCAATAGAGCGAATGTTATCATTATCATTATTATTATCGTTGTCATTATTAGTATTATTAGTATTTTTATTAATTATTATTATTATTGTTGTTGTTGTTCTTCACTTAAGACTGGGATTATTCGTGTTGTTGTTTCAGGAATATAAACTTCTTCACCCGGTTGTGTCCAAACACGAGAAAGAAAGAATCAAACGACAGAAAAAAAAGCAACAGATGTTGGAGCAGTTTGACGAGATTGAGGTGATTTGTTTTGAGTTAATCAGACGCAGAAAACGAATTTTCTGGTGTTGTTATTTTACGCATTAACATATTCTTAAATGAATTTTTCTGCTGAGTTAGCGTCTAACTTCAAACATTCAACTTAATTCCCTAGAAAGCCACCCGGTTGGCTTATTTAATCAACTTGTCTTTGGGGTAACTTATTAACGGGAGGCGACGTCCTATTTTTTATCTACGTTATTATCTTATTAACGTATATTAGTCACCGGGGTTTTCTTTGTATGGATATTAGATCCTTTAAGGAGCTCCTTCTCTGCTATAGCTTTGTCTGTTACCTCTCTGTTCTCAGAGTCTTTCATTCGAATATCATACAACGTAGGACATTTTTCATACAGACTGATGAGCTCACTTGTTAACTTTTTTTTTTCTGCGGACATTTTGAAACCTTCAGGAAAGCACGTGACACCGAACTAAAAAGCGATTGGTTGATGTCGTTCAACAAGCGACAAACATGTTGAACGGAATAGAACAACGTTCAACATGTTGAAAGGTCTATTTTCAACATTCAACATAATATACTGTTCAACTTTCGTTGAACAGAAGTGGCAGCATTTGTTGCTCAACAAATGTTGAACAGTGTATCATTCTGTTAACGGTTTGTGCATGTACCTGCAATGGTTTAATTTCTACCAGTGACACAATATATCACTCTACAAGGGCTCAAGTGCATTGAGTAATCTCCGATTATTTACAGTTTTTTAAATCACTTGATAAAATGGAATAGATATAACGCATTCTCTGATTGGTCAAGATGAATGCATTATAACACCATAAAGCACGCGTATAACGTCAGGTGCGTGCATTGCAGTGCAATATATGCACGCATATGCACTCACAAATCTTTTTGTGCAAGCTCGATAGTAATGCTATTATTGGCAAAACAAGCGTTTGTTAATTGGGCGTTTCATAAAAGGAATAACAAAAAACTTGTTTCTCTTGCATTGTTGAGTTATATAAGCACTTGGGTATTTCTAAGAACACTCGAGAAGTGCGAGAAGCACTTCTCAAGTATTCTTAAAAATTTCCCGCGTGCTTATATAACTCAACAATGCACTCGGCGCGTTTTTTATTCCTTTAGTAACATTTAACAATTCCAATCATTTTGTCGATCTGATTGAATGATACATGACATTTTTTTCCTTCAGGGGAGGGAGTGTAGTTTTAAAGATTCCTTCTGTTTGGGGTTGGCTCATTTGAGGGAGGTGGGGACTGCTTGTTTTTCGGGGTGGGGTGACTTGTGTTCCCAAATTAGTATCGGATTTTCCCAGGCTATGTGGCCTTGACACATTAATAAAGTTTATTGATTGATTGATTGAAGATTTATGGTATTTATTTTGGAGTTTCTTACTGTTGGTGATGAAGCTCGCTCAAAACGATTTCTCAAGAAATTGGGTAAATCAAACGAGTTGATTAAGTAAGTTATACCACCGTAAGGTAAAAGGGAGGTGCTGACGTTTCGAGCTCGCAGCACCAGTTTCTCTAGAAACTATCCCCACAAAACGATTTCTATCTTGCTAGCCCTGATGAGAGAGCGTGGATCCCAAGACACTTCTTTAGGGGAGGATGGCTTATTAAGTGTCTTCTGATAGAGATGGGTAGCTTACTAGAGGATTTGTGGGTTGTTTTTGTTTGCAGGAGCGAGAAGGTCGACCCAGCGAAGAGGAAGAATCCAGTAGCTCAGAGGATGAACGAGAATGGCGAGCAGAGATATCCCGGCAGCGAAAAGGGGCGAGGAATAAAAAAGACGAATTTGTCACAAACAAACCCAAGTTTTACGAACTCAAGCCCGGTGAAAACTTCAAGACTGCTCAATCCTCCAGCACTGCATCGAATGAAAAGCGGAGAACGTAAGTTCTCTTTTTCTTTATTATTATACACTTAAGACAAAGAAAAAATAACGAATCAAAACAATGTGTGTACTAGTAAGAACACAAATTTCATTCTCAAAAACGCTTAATGAATAGTTTACAAAGTACGCGAGAAAGCCGGACTCGTCCACATTGGCTCGTCAACTTTGGCTCCACAACATGTCGGCTCGACAACTAGCCTGCGTAGCAGTCTTTTCTGGAACCAAGGGGAAGTCGCGCGAAGGCATGATCAGCGAGAACAAAAAGTAAGGAATGGGGGAGGTTGTGGGGAGGAATTCCTTTCCTTTCCTTCCCTACCCCTCCCCTTGCCATTACTTATTACCTCTGTGCCCCGTGCCCTCGCGCGACTCCCGCTTGCCAGAAAGGAAACGGGAAAGACTGCTACGCAGGGTACTCGACAACATGTCGGCTCCACAACATGGTTCTGTTTACAAACAACAATTAAGTTAATCCTTGTCGTACAACCTAGCTCCAATTTTTCACAATCGAGGGCTTATACATATAATAAAACACTTATTCCACCCAATCTCGTCGGACATGAACCCGTTGATTCTCGCTTTAGAGCTGTTTACGAGAGTTGTCACTTGGTAAATTAAGCAAAACAAAACCACGATGAAACGTTGACCTGGGGAAGACCATACAATAGCTCAAATGAACGACTCAATGAAACTGCATTTGCAAAATAAAGTCCAGTAAAGTCTAGTTTCTCTATGTTACGAATTACTCTTATACAATTACATTTTTCACTGGTTGTGTTTAATATCTAAGGTTCTTCATTGGTATATACTTAAACAATTATTCTCTTCAGTCTCGATGAATGGTGACTTTTCTGCGACTATTCACCTCAATTTTGATAATAACTGTTAAACTTAGTCAAGGCCACGTGACCAAGATTCAGCCCATGGGAGTCCCTGTTTGGTTGAGTGAAAGTCTAGGAACATAACAATACATATTTTTCTGTCTCGGCACCCATGCTGAGGAATTCTCTATCGTCTGACTGTCATGAATTTTCTTTCGCTCCTTTTTAAGCACGCTTTTTTATGCATTCATTCTTTTGTAATTGTTCTGTACTTGTACATTGTTTTGTTTTCCTTGTTTCTTAAAAGTCTGTTTTGTAAAGCGCCATTGGACTTGTAAATAACTTCTAACCATTGTCACCATCATCATCATCATCATTATTATTATTATTATTATTATTATTATTATTATAGAATTCAACCATTAATCTTGGAAGCAATAATGGCGACAGCAATTGAACATCTTCAGATCAGCAGAGAGAAAGAGTGGGGAGGTTATATGCCTTATTCTAAAATGGCCGCCTTTTATATGTTCTTTTGTGTTTATTTAAATTAGATCTTGATGCCTCGTTCAAGGTAAAATATTCTTTTGAATTTTAGTTTAAGAACGACGGGATAACTTGAATAAAAACAAAAGAATATTTAAATGGCAGCCATTTTGGAATATGGTGTATAAGTCTCCAATTTGCGTGTTGACTAGAAAAAGGCGAAGCAAAACGTCGCTGGTAGAACTGTTAAACAGCTCAGTGTTGACACGTTAAGTAGTGGCTTATTTTATGTTACGTTGAATATGAGAAAAGTGCAAACAATTTATTCTTATGTGGAGCCTTCTTGTTTTGCTAGGGAATCCCTCGCAGAGCGTTTAAGGCACGAAGAAAGTTCCGGTGTAATCACATCCATTGGTTCCTCTCTTGGAGAAAAGGAAATCACTTTTAAAGTGAAAAAGGTGAGTTTATTAATAAGCTGGTTCCGCGAGCGGACAATATGAAACGAAGCCTGAGTTCTGATTGGCTACCCGAGCGACAGGGTGGGCGTGTTTCCCGCTTGTAATTTCCCGCTTTGACCCGCAAAACAGAACAAAAGATACAACATATAATAAACGTCTATTCAGTCACCCAACTCTAATAAGCCAGTCCCCAAAGATACCTTGTTATAACTGAGGCCATCTTCAAAAGAGTAGATTGTCTGGTGAGACCGACTATCAAGTGACATCCATGAGAAATACAAAAAGCCTACATTGACTTCTTATCCGTTTGTAGCTTGTAGGTTATGCATTGTAACAATATGCTTAGGTTTGTCTGTACACTTGACCTAGTGAGTTTAACTACCTCAACCGCGTTGTTAGATCCACTCCTTCAATACGACCACGATTTTATAGCCCGCAAGTGGTTCCAGTAAGAATGCGGCTCCAATGCTGAGTACAGTTTTGTGAACTGTCCTACCTGACCCTAGGGATTGACACCTTCTATTCCACATTCCTCCCACCCCCACCCCCACCCCCAACAAAAACGAACATCCTCACGTGAGATTTTATTTGTTGTGTAGAGTGACAAAGAGACAAAGAGAAACGAAGCAACCCGTGCGCATGTCAAGGAAAGAAAAAAGCTTCATAGATCAGTAAGCAGTGTTATCGGCAAAGAAAGACGCGGCCCTGTCTTCTGGAGAGGGAAGCGGGTAAAATAAAAATTGTTGAGTTAAAAATAGAAAAACTGTTAAAGAAATAAAGAGAGAATAAATCAAAGTGCTCTGTAAGCGATGTCATCCGATTTTTACTACGAACACAAATGAATTAGGAATAACTCATTTACGTCCCATTTACATGTACTAGTACGCAAATTATTCTGAAAACAGTTATATTTCCAGAAAAGTCCGTAGACAATCGACCATCTGAGAATGAATAAACCCAAATCCTTCCTGAAATTTGTCACTTGCAAATTTCACAGGACCGCCTAAGCAATAAAAGAACAAGATCGAGAAATAATTACAAACTAATACCACTTTGGGACAAAAAGTGGCAAAATGTGGAAGACTACTTTATTTTGTGTATTTTTTACCGTTTATTTGGGCATAAAGGTACTAAGGTTCGGCTAAATCCGGTGTATTAAACTTGCAACATAGCAGAATCCATCCTGGGTACATTTGCGTACTTGATCAAGTTTACTCCTGAGTGAGGGAGTAAGTGACAAATCGTCCCCTCACAATATGTTATCTTTCATTAACATGCACGGATGACATAAAAATGATGTAGGAAACAAGAAATCAGGGTCGGGTGTACTGCGATAAAGTTTGAATAGAAACAGAAAAAAACCAGTAAAGAAAACAACACATAAGGGTCAACTGTACTGCGTGTACAGTTAATACTGTTACAGAGGAAACCAGTGAATAAAACAACACATCAGGGTCGAGTGCACTGTGATACAGTTAATACTGTTACAGAAGAAACCAGTAAAGAAAACAACACATCAGGGTCGAGTGCACTGTGGTACAGTTAATACTGCTACAGAGGAAACCAGTAAAGAAAACAACACATCAGGGTCGAGTGCACTGTGGTACAGTTAATACTGCTACAGAGGAAACCAGTGAATAAAACAACACATCAGGGTCGAGTGCACTGTGATACAGTTAATACTGTTACAGAAGAAACCAGTAAAGAAAACAACATATCAGGGTCGAGTGCACTGTGGTACAGTTAATACTGCTACAGAGGAAACCAGTGAAGAAAACAACACATCAGGGTCGACTGTACTGTGGTATAGTTAATACTGGTACAGTTAATACAGAGGAAACCAGTAATGGAAAGAGAAAAGCTAAGGGTTGTGGGTCATGATAGTAATTTAAGTTTTAGTGAAATTGTGTGGTGGAGAAGAACAGTTTTTGTCCTAGAGACTTTTATTGTAGTTTCTACTCCTAATTGCAACAAATGCAATAGCGATTATTACGCGGGATGCCTTAGGTTAGCGTGTCATGGTTTCGGGAGAGTTCCATTTTACTTTTTCCATTGCAGTCACAAATCGCGTTTTTTTTCGGTATGGTTGGTGTGTGCGATTTCATTGGCTTCAGTCCACGTTGGAATCACGTGCAAGATCAGGGGTCGATCCGTGTGAGAAAACACTGAAGGGTCACAGTCAGTGGCTCTTTGGTTTCTTGAGATTTGTGTAATTTTCAGCTGTTTCTGATGGAACCGGACTTGACTAAAATTTACAACACCGAAGACTGGATATGGCGATTTCCAACAGTCAAATTACATATCCTCAACGGTGAATACCCTTTGGGGCCCTGATTAGTTTCTTGAGTTATTTTATGTGAGAAAATTCCTCGTGTCCAATCGCTCGTTCCATTTTAAAGCAGGGTCCCCTCCCTCAAGCTTGTTGGTTAGTATAAGCAGACAGTGTTTATCGAGACGCATAAATATGGTCACACCGACCCATCCCGGGTAAACGCCTCCTGGCGTCTTGTTATAGTCACTTTATTACACGTAACAGCAATTCATTTTACAATAATACTTATCACACTTTACACAAACATTGTGAAGCTTTTGTGTTTTTCCTTAATCTCGTTAAATTGTCAACCTAACTTCAATCGCAAGTAAATGATTTTGTACTTTGGAATCTGCTTTATTTGTTGAAGCCTTTATTATTAAAAGGAATTTCCATTTAGATGTACAGTTTTCTGAACTTTTTAACTTGACTGTGATAATGACTTCCACCCAAGTCCTCAAAACGTCAGTCAACGTCACCAGCAGTTCTATTAACAACTAACTGCACCCAGACTATGAAACTCGGCAACAAACATATAACTAGAGTTTTTTTTTTTTTCAATCGGTGAGTAGTCTTTAAGAAAGGTAAGTAACTCGTTTGTAACATAAGGAGTTGATTCAAAAGGTACAACAGTGGTTAGTGTAGTGATTACCACTTGAATTGTGTACAGTATCGAAGGTGACATTCTGGTGTTCCTTTTAATTTGTACACGTAGAAGCTTCCACAGTTGCGTACGAGGATAGTTGTGGAGTAACGGCAGCAATTAGAACTACTTCTAAAACAAACCTGTCGACTGACCCTTCCATCCTGGGTGCTCGGATGTCCTCCATTTAACCACCCTGGATAAGATGTATCACAGTGTTTATAACTTATACATGATGTGGCCATGATCCTGCCAAACATAAACCAGTACCAGCCTTCAGCCAGGTATTCATCGCATTTGTTGTGTTGTGTGCTGTAACGTCTATATCTCGTAGAATCAGCAATGGTATGATATTCATAACACTCTGGTTTGTCAGTACCTGAAAGAAATAACTTACTAAATAATGCAACTCATGCTAAATGGACTTTGTAAGAAGCACTGTGAAGGGAATACAATGTTGCTGTGTCATGTGCTGTTACCTCTATATCTCGTGCCGTCATCGATACTATGATATGTAAGAAGCACTGTAGAGGAAATACAATGTTGAAAGGGGTATTTTTTTTCAGCATCTCACACGTAAAAAAAAACATGGGAAATGGAAATTCGATTCTCTCTGCCCAATACGCGTGGAACCGATGACCCCACGTTTACTAGTTCGGAACTTAATCAAAAAATCATGAGTTCTATTTTAAACAAAGTTCGACATTGATACGACAATACAGCTTTATGAGGAGGCCTATTTGTGATAAAATGTATTTATTTTTACGAATAGGAGGAATGGCGAAGCGACGGGATCCATTACCCAAATATGTTCTCTAACAACGCCGTCATCATTGTGAAGCTATTTTAAGATGCGTCTTTGGTGTCTAGTGCGTTAGCACGTAGACACCAATGGAACAGCATAAAAAAATTGACGTCTTCATGTGGCGTAAAAAACGACGTCATAACGACAAGGTGAACTTAGGTGACCGGTTACATGAGGTAAAGAGCAAATGCGTAACTCGCGTAACACGTAACCTATGCCAATATACGTTACGAGTTGCACTAGCACGCAAGAGTTTGGGAGATACCCTTCCTGTCTGCAGTGCCACAAAAAGATTGCGGGTGGATCTTTCTCTGCCAAGATCCTCAAGTGTCGTCACTGTGGCTTAACCCAGAAAAAGGATAAATACTGCTATGCTCAAGCTAAGGTATTGCAGAATGATAATCAATTTGTTGTAGCATTAACATTCTTCCATGAAGAAATCAAAAAAATCTTTGACTTTGTTACATCTTCCACGCTCTTTGAATTAAGAGCAGATAACAGGCTCTTTTAGATTCCACAATCTTAAATGTAACATATGAGAAGAAATCTAAACTCGTAAAACAACTATTTGCCCATCTGTAATGTGTGTGGTCAGCTTTCCACACATGAGGATTTAAGTTACATATGTTTGTACTTGTTGTCATGGGGTTAGATGCTTTGCCAAATATGTTTCCATAACAATGTGAAATTAAAGGTCTACACCACGCCATTTCATACAATAACCATACTACACGGGATATTACAATAGACACACGTTCGCATTGCGGACCTATTTTTTGGTGTGATATCGGATTTCGCATGCATCAAAGAAACCGATGATTCCCTGTCCAGTGTGGATTCATCGGTTTCTTTGATGCGTCATGATTCATGTGAACTCGGATCTCAAATCCAAATCCGAATCATACCAAGAAAACGCATGCACCCTTAGTTTTGTATCGTTATACAAACACAATGGAAACATGAGCTGACATTTGAAACGATATTATTGCAAAATTATGCCGCATTACGCACAGTCCAAAGAGCACCAAGTTCGCGATACGAATAAGACCATCGTAGGTTCGACTGATCTTGGATTGATTCGGTTTTCCTTTTTCCTGAGTTTTCCTGTAACAGTGCTGAAAAATACAACTTTTGCATATTCATTTGGTGCAACACATACCACCTGTGTTATTTTATAACTCAGTGTTTTTATCTGATTTTTTTCGTCTCCCTCTCCTCTTAGAGCAGATTATTAGTTCCCTATTATTTTGTCACGAATACAACGCAAGGGCAATGAAACGTTACGTAGTCAAGCAAGAGGAAAAGATGAAAATTGTATAATAGTGGAAAAGAAAGTTTAACGCCACAAGGGCAAGTGAATAATTTATTTTATTATGTAAAATTTGAGTGGCATACCAAGTGTAACTAATCGATACAAATGATGTCACGTGTGATGTTATCATGTGGTGGGGGGTGGGGTGTATCGTTATCAGTGATTTGCTACCCCTCTGTCATCGATATACCTTCAGTTTTACATTATAAAAAGTAAATTCCTTAGACGCTGATAAAACACTTGCCTGATTTGCTTCGTTCACTCAGGAAATATTCGTCGACACTAGAAGAGAAATTTCGTATCTTTGCGCGGTCTTGAAACACTCTACGCTTTAGAAATTCTTTGATTCACTCTTACTTTATTATTTTTTTTTTTCATATATGTATAAGTAAGACTTGCAGACGATAATATAAGAAATACTCCTTACAGATTGGTTGATTCCCACTCCACTGACCGCTGGGCAAGCATCCCCTCACTGCTGGACCGCGCATGGTATATCCAGGATGACACAGGTATCTGGCATATCCTCCAACCCAATTTCCACCGGTGATACGAACCGCGTTTCCTGGTCTACCTGGATTGCCACAGTTTACAAGAACTAAAAAGGAAAAGAAAAAAATACAGACTTTTTTACTCAGTTGAAAGCAGTATGGCAGTCATAAACGTTCATCATTTCGAGCTTCATCACTCTCACTCACTCGTCACTCTCTCTTTCTCACTCACTCACTCAGTCTCTATCCAACGTATTTACTCTTTTCATTTACTCACCCAATAATATTACCCAAGCACTAACGCACTCACTTAGTTACTCACCCACTCACTCACTCATTCACTTTCTCACTTAATCAATTACTCAGTTATTCACTTAGTAACCCAACCACTCTCGCACTTACTCAAGCCCTCACAAACGCACTCTCGTTAACTCACGAACTCACTTATTCACTCATTCACTCACTGTCGGTCACTCAATCACTCGCTTAATCTCCCAGGCTTATTCAACGACTTTCAGCCACTTACGCCATCACTTCCTCTCACTCTGAGTCGCTCACCGACCCACTCACTTACTCACCCAATTACTCTCTGAGGGAAGCAGGGTTGGCGCAGTGGTAAGAGCGCTCGATTTCCACCAATGTGGCCCGGGTTCCATTCCCGATGTCATATGTGGACTGAGTTTGTTGGTTCTCTATTTTGCTTCGACAGCTTTTTCTCCAGGTACTCCGGTTTTCCTCTTTCCAACATTTGATTAGATTTGATTTCACTTTGTGCTTTAAGTCAGTGCCAGATACAATTGACACTCAAATAAAGGTTATTATTATTATTATTATTATTATTATTATTATTATTATTCACTCTTTTACTCACTCAATCAATCCTTCAAACATTCGCTCTCAGTCACTCAATCTGTCCCTCATTAAATAACTCCCACTCACTGACTCTGTCACTTCCTTTAATTCTTAGTTACTTACCTTTCTTTTCCTCACTTTCACGCACGTAGACACTTAACTTAATCGTTCATCACTCCCATATTCACTCTCACTCATTCAATCACTTTCTCTCACTTTCAGTCATGTACGCATAAACGCAGTAGAATTTATGACTGGATGGATCCATTGATAAATCGATTGAAGCTTAACCGTCGAACTCAAAATGAACAATAAGACTAGCAGTAAATTTTTATTCATTATTGGAGCAAAGAAAGAACCATAAACAAATTCAACCCACATTAGACGGCAGGAACCGAACTTGCATCACAGTTAAATAGGTGGGCGGGGCGTGCTTTCACCACTACGCCAACATTCCTCCCCGCGAAATGGAATGGGGGTCACTGCCTAACAATTAATTAATTTAATTTAGTATAAAGCAATCCACTGACCTAGTTTGGAAGTGCTTTCTACCGAATTGTTGTACATGTTGCGCGCAATGCATTTGTAAGTGGTCTGGTTAGCGGCTTGGAATTTATCAATAGCAAGTACACTGGTGAATTCATCTGCAGTGACGTAATTGATGACGGGCATGATGACGTCATCCCTGTACCAAATGACAGTAGGTAGAGGAGACCCTTTGGCTGAGCAATTAACCCGAACTGATGCTCTCGATCTATTCACTGAAATTAATGATGGTGGTGTAGTGGTAAAAAAGGGCGTCTCTGAAAAGCAAAAGTTGCAAATTTATTAAGCCAAGTAAATAAAGAAAAGTACACTGAAGGTTTAAATAAAAGGTGAGAGAAACCGGAGGAAATAAGTTCTGAAATAATTTATCAGAAAAGATGAATATTGTAAGGACCCACCTACTGTCTCCACTTTAAGGAATACTCCATGAATGATTGAACCATACTTGTTGGATGGCTGACAAATGTACAGCCCTTTATCTTCGTTTTGAGTGTTGTTTATAAGCAGACCATCACTCTTGAATGAAGTACGACCCTGAGGGAGGAGTGCTTGGGGAGACCTGCTCCATTTGACCACGGGGGTAGGGTAACCTATCTCGTCACAAGGCAACTTTGTGGTTTTGTTGAGATAACCTTTAATCTCACCGGGTGGTAAAGTTTTGAATCTTGGAGAACCTGTGTTAATTTAAGAGGAAACCAATCCAATGACTAACTTGTAGATTGTGTGAAATCGATAGGGTGTCAAAGCAAGCATGGAGGACCACAAATGACTACCACTAACGAGTGACCACGAATTACTACGAGTGACTACGAGTGATTCAGGGTGACTACGAATGGCTACGAGTGACCTTGAACGACTACGACTGACAACTTATAACTACACGTGATCCAGCACGACTACGAGTTACCACGACTGACCATGGGGCAGAATTCAACACAATATTTTCGTGATATCATAATTATGACAGCCATAATGCGTCACGTTTTCTAATAATCGTTATTACACCGCAAATAAGGCATTGTCGGCGTGTAAAATGTGGACATAACTTTGTCTATTATTTAATGACGTTAATTGATCATCGCTGTTATGTACACAACTTAAGCAGTTGTGAAATTAAAGCCTGAAAAAAAAAAAAAAAAACTCAGGCCTTAACGGGGTTCGAACCGATGACCTCTGCGATATCGGTGCAGTGCTCTACCAACTGAGAGCCAGTAATGTTGTGAGTTTGTAATATACCCGTAGATGGATCTGTCTATTATTGTTCTTCGAAAAAGAGCGGTCTTGGATATGGTTAAGGTGGCGTAAGGACAATGAGCGGCCGTTTTAAATGCGATAATCTAGGAGCGTGAACGAAAACTAAGTGGGTAATTCTTAAACTCTAGTGCATAATTTTAAACATAAAATTCAATTTCTGAATTAACACCAGTATTTCTTTCTTACTGTGTGCTGCTTTTGGTTACTAGGGATTCCAGAAACAGGTTTACTTGTGAAAATGACATGATTCAACCTCTTACAAAAGATTATAGACCCTTACTAAACAAAAGATAGTACTATTGGATAGTACTAATTCAAACAAAATTACCCATAAAGTGATCACAGAAAAGGAAGGCCCTACATCTGGGTTATGTTGATGAAACGAAAAAGAAATAAAAGTGCTCACCAAAAACAACCAGCTTTATATTTTTTGTTATGTTTCCAAAAACATTTTCTGCTCGACATGTATACATGCCCGTATCTTCGTAGCGTGCATCAGTGATCTCCAGTTTTCCACCAACTGTTTTGTACCGTTGTTGATTGTTGTTTCCATGGCTATTACTAGGTATCGACCATGTGATATGTGGCTCTGGAAACCCACATGTCTTGACATTAATAGAAACATTACCACCGACTCTGACAGTTATCACTGAAGGATGTTTGCTTGTGAAACGAGGAGCAGCTAAAACAAAAAGAAAAAACATTAAGTATTGAAATCTGTTACTATTACATGTAAATAAAAAGGTTTGCTCACAGAATATATGACACAAGCATAGAATGATTGTGGTCTTTTTCAAGGTCGTAAATCTCCTGTAAATCGCTAGATTAAGGGACACAAGTTTGCTCGTGCGTATTTACTGTAAGTGCTAACCTCAATAAATAAAAGATTCGATTTTCATGTACCAATAGAATAATTTATTTAAGAATAACATTTTTAAGGATAGTCGGAGCATAACTTGGTGTTCGAGAGTGTCAAGAGTGGACAGCTTAATTCATGAAAGTATTTTCATGAAAATGTCATATTTAACAATTATTCAACCAAGGCGAAGTGGTTATCGAAGTGATCATAGAATAGGCAAGTAGTATCTTTCGCTATAAAAGCGGGAAATAATTATTCGGTCAGCATGCAATATTCATCGTTCATCAGGTTAGTTTTTAGGATTTTCGTACGTATCTCGATCAAGTTTACAAGTTTAACATTAAGGATTTTTTCGCGTGGAGTTCCTTTTCTTTTTTACAGCTTCGTTGGTTCTTTAATCAAATAGGTTGTCATGATAAGTGCCAGGGGTTAAGATATCGTCTGAACAATGCACAGATATGGTAATATTCCACTCACAGAACTTTCCTGGTTCGCTTTGAGTCTGAGGCGATATTCTCTTCACAAATTCTTTGATGTAGGTCTCATTGACTCCAGGACCTTTACCAGGTACCGGTGGGCCTCGGGGGGTAAGAACCTGGTGTTTTTTTTTGGGGGGGGGTGGTTAGTGTAAGAATTGACTTGAGGCCCCTGACAATCATCAGTTGCATTAGATGGAGCCCAACCCCCTGCCCTTCCCCCCTAAATGACACAGTGCACTGAAAGACACAAGGTATGATTGGAGCCTCTTCTTTGCTCCTTTATCTCCTTAATTAACCTTGGTACAAGGTTCAGTTCCAAGGAAAAATGGCCTTGCACATTACGACGGCACTTGACATCCAGATTTGGTACACTTTGCAAAGTATATAATTTCATTTGGAAATAATAACCAGGTTTGACCTATGGACTATTTCTGCGTGATGCACTTCGCTTCTAGAAAATTAACCTGACTTGTGGAAAATGGGGACTGAAGTATTGAATTATTATGAGATACGAAGAAATTGTTTGAAGTGCTCTTTTAAAGAGGGGCCGTGAGGGTGTTTCTCGTGAAACGTGATTGCATGTTTTTATTCTCCGTGATCTGTGATTACGAAATATTAAAATCCGTGAACTGTGAATAACATGCTTGTCGTGACACGTGAAAGCAAAAAATTATTTTTCGATAACCGTGAAACTTGAATAAAATTCTTCACTTTTTCCGTGAAAACCGACCTACCGTGCAAATGTGACCCTTTATGATGTTTTCAAATTGCGTGTCTGACCGACTAGACGCTATTTGCGTGATGGCCTAGTACAACCTCGTTCCCAGGGCTTTTCCCGCCATTTTTCTTTCTAGGGAAAAGCCCTGGGAACGAGGTTGGGCTTAGTACCGTACTTGACGACTTGACAGAAGATTGTAAAACAAACATGCACTATTCGATGTCCCTTGCATGTTAAACCACGCAATCATTCTAAATCATTTTGGACAAGCTCACGCTAAAATTCAGTGTCAAAAAGTCATGGATGTCGAGGGCGACAAACAAATTTCTGTTATAGAAGGTGCCGTTTTCTACGTGGATCCAAACTCTGCAGGATCACTGAGTTTCCTCGGAGGGAAAGAACGAGTCAGGATCCCACTCACCGAGAAGCATTTCTCTTTGGAAGCGCTAAAAAAAACATGTAATCGATTATGCGGGCCTGAAGATCGAGGCCGAGAAACGTGGTCTCGGTTCTTCAATCGAAGTTAGCAGCACAAAGGAGAACTTTGTAGTTGTAACTATCAGTTTTAATTCCGACGCGTTTCGTCTCAAACGGAGACTTCTTCAGAGAATGAATGTTACAACTTAAGATAGCATATATATATACATAAAATAACGCTACGTAATACACACGTGTAAGCGTGAAACTTCCCGTGGGAATGACTAATAGCATATACATGCTGTAGGCGTATGTTACGAAAAACGCCTAAATTGCGGAATAACGTGTTTTATATTTTGGGGGCCATACGATTAGCATTAGACCAGGAGGACGAAATGACTTTTCTTCGAGCCGTGACAACTCGTAGCGGACGAACTGTTCGAGTAACATCAAAGTTCTTTTAGCTGGCAGGTCCAGTTCCCCATGGATGAGGTACTTGTTTATTTTAGATGACCTTACATTTAGCTAACATTGTGTTCGCCGGTAACCTTTGTGCAAAATTGCAAAATTGCCGATTATCAAGTTCATAAACAGGAGCCCGGCCCATTACCTCGGCATAAATAATAACTTCGGAAAGAAACATTAACATATCAATGATTGATGGCTTTTGTACGAGTGAAGACACTCAATATGGAGGAGTAAGTGCACAAGAGTTCCTTGTCTATGATGTTATTTTCCGTGAATTGTGAAACTCGAAAATTAATTGCCGTGATTCGTGATTTTCCATCTTTAATAGTCGTGAACTGTGCGCACTACCCCCCCCCCCCCCCCCCCCTTACGGCCACTCTTTAAACGTGAGGGGCATTATGGGCCGCTCATGAAAGCAAAGTTTAGACTGAGCTTAACCTTTAACCCCTAAGAGTGACTTTATAGATTTTACTCTGGCCAACGCCAGACGATTTTACTCGTCACAGGGAGACCCCTTAGGGGTTAAAGGGTTAAAAACTATCTCTCTTAACAAAACCGCGGTCTCCATTTCATCTCAATCACCGTAGTTTACAAACCTATAACACACGTTGGTGTCACCGTCTGATTTCTTGTTTTCATGATCTGCAAATGACAAGAAAATGCTCAATCGATCTCGGCGCTTCTTTGTTGTTTTATTTAAACCCTCTTACTTTTCCTCGTTAAATTTCTTGTCGCAAAAGGCTAACGCTCGAAACATCTGACAGCAGTCATTTAACCCTACTGTCGTATAGACGTACTTTATTAACTCGTTTGATAAACCAGATTTTGTGGGTTTCGATTTCCTCACCAATACATCTGATTACAGCACCAGTTTATTTAGAAATTAACTCCTTTCACACTACTCCAAGTTCGGCTTACAAGTGTAATTTTGAAATCAACAAGTAACTAGCAACTAACTAGTATAATCAGCGGCTGATTTATGTTAATTTAGTCAAAATACAGCACTTCGTATAAAAAACTATTGACCTCTACCTTTCCCAACTCTAACCAGAAGCTCACTTCGTCTCTTAAGAGATAAATAAATAAACGTTTCTTAGCATTGATGATAACAAACAAACCTGAACATGCTGCAACCATTTCTTCAGACAAATTGTCTTATACACATCTAAAGGGGACGATCCGTGGACAGCTTCAGATTCAGTGGAGCGACGGTTTATTTGGCTCGCTGTTCTTTCACCTGGAGTATCATCTGAAGCATCCGTCTTGACTGTGTTCTTTAATGTCTTTGACAGAAATTCCCCACTGAACGTGCTAAGTTCTCTTTCCAGATAAATCACTTTGTAACTCAGTAACGCCACGGACGCAAGAGTGAAACCAAAGTGGAGAAAGGACGCGATGCCAGAGATGCTCGTAGAAGATTTGTTCGCAGCCATCTTCTAAGCGACACTAAGTAACATTGCTTTGCTTTGTGAATTTGATATAAGTTATGAAATTTCATCTACAATACACACTGGTTTCCACGTGATTGGAATACCTTTCTTCCATATTTGGATCTCTTTGGCATCGATACAGATGCTGGCGGCGACGAAATGTTTATCCAAGACGAAGTAAATAGATATCAAATAAATTTAGCATTAATGAACTGAAATCTGTTTTATGTTTTTTTAGTTGAAGCCTTGTTTTTTTTTCTAGGGTCACACTGCTACACAAGTCTGTTTATTAGTCGTACAAACTACAGTGTTTTACAGGAATTTTTATCTGCTACTTAGAAATATTGTATCTGAACACACGTAAAAGTATGATAAGTGTACTTATGTCAATAAGATAAGTTAAGGTAGTTTCGCTTGATTCATGTTTTGGACAGTGACAGAAAGTGAGAAATGGAAACAGCTTAATAGAAAACCACAGCTTTTAAGCATTTAAAGAGCATAGTTTGTTAAGGTTACCGTATACCTTCGCGGGTGTCCTTCGCGAAAAAAAATATTACCGCGCTGTCTTAAATACAACCACTACAAATTATATATCAATGTCAAGGTTAAACAATGCTCTATTCGATAAAAATTGTTTCGCTTCAATTGTTCTTAATAGTAAAGCGAGCGCGACCTAAAAGCGCGAAACGACCGACGTCCCTTTGAGCGAATTTATCGGGTATCAAACTCAACCGCGTAAACAAAACTATTGCATTATATCATTCACAAGGCATCAATCATCAAAACCGTGTCAGGGATTTCCGTTTTTTAAAATTGATCCCCCGCAATGGCCATTGTTGTGAAAGGTATCGTTAAATTTTTGATCATCAAAATTGACAGAAAAATAGCGAAGCAACCAATAGAAATATCGAAAAAGCCTCACACGGTTTTGAAGATTAATGCCTTGTGATTGATATAATGCAGTAGTTTTCATTCTAAGGTCGAATTCCATACCCGATAAATTCGCTCAAAGAGACGTCGGTCGTTTTGGGGTTTTGGGACGCACTCTCTTTAGGGTTAAAAATCAAAGTAGGACTATGGTGAACTCGTGGATATGTTTACAAAACAGAGAAAAAAGAAATAATTTAAAAATTAACGAGGTGTTTTTTCAGAGTTGTGATTGAATGAACTTGAAGATAATTTTAATAATCTATAATCACAACATAAAAGTGACCAGGGAGCTGAGTAGCTTTTTGAAATAAACATACAGTGAGTACATGACGCCAATCATTTGACTACACTAGGCATCAGTTATAAGGCAGGTGGCAAGCATACAGTTGTTAAAAAATTTGATAACTTAACATAAGGGTACAGGATTAAATGGCACCAAAACCAAATGTAGTTCTGGTATCCTGCTGCTCACTGTCTGTGTGTTCAAAGTAACAGGGTCCTTCTGAATAAGGTCTGAATTTTGTTGCCATGACATTGTCAATTTTATCATCATTATAGTTTTTGTTGTCTACAAGTCTATTCAATGTATGCAACAGAAATATACACCTTGATTCTGCAGCTGATAATGAACAAAACCATGTAGGATAGCCCAGCTGACGTGATGATCTTAAAATCCTTAAGACTCTCAATCCTTTATCAAGTTGAATTAGTTTATTTACATTACCATCTCATTTTAGGTTATCAGTGGTATATATATTCAGTGTTGCACTTAAAAAAAAATCACACTTGCCATCATTAATACAGCAATACATCTTTGTTTTTATCCTTATAACTTCTTGTTTTTACAATGTAAACATGATGAGTCACACAACAGTAAGCAAAACAGGTAAGCCTATTTTTCCAACATGTCTACTTCAACACAATCTAGTTCACTTCAAGGTAAATTCGGAAATCAATAGACAGAAAACGCTTCATTGTAACGGCTTGTGGTGTATTGTATATAATATAACGCTTAATACATTTTCTACATGACTTACTCTTTTCGAACCCTGGTTCTCCGTCACGGCATGTGCCTCTATATTAGGGAGCTTAAGATGCGGACGTTTTCGACGCGACGGCGACGTAAAGACCGATTAGGATTGGGGCGAGTTTAACTGCGCATGCGATTTCCAACATTCCCGCCGTCGCCCTCACGTCGGCGACGTCAGTTTGGGGATTTTGCCGTCGCAGGGAAAACGTGAGTATTTATACCGCTATTTCTTTCTTGTACTCTTCATTCCTTGTTTTTTTTTCAGTTTCTTTATTAGCACAAACCACCTGGGGATGTGCCAAGTAACTCTAGCGGCTTCTTGTGCTCTCTTCGCAGACAAAACTCAGGAAAATGACCGAAGACTCTGAAACTAGTTCAGTGAAGACAAAACGATCTAAGTAAGTCTGTAAAGATAAATAAGCTGTTATGTTCAACGAATTCTTTCTTGTAAAACAATTATATATATAATATATTTTACTGACTCCAATACATTTTTTTTATTTCTTAGTAGCATATTGAATCCGAATTTTCTTAGGCGATAAAGAATTTTGCAGTTCTGGAGGCTGCTAAAAAGTGCAGAGATAAATATTTTGTTCTGAATTTTTTTACACTTAGCCAACAAATCCACTACATAGCTCATCAATATGTAAATGTACTCTTTAGGCTTGTATAACCACACTTGAAATATTTCTTCGATGAAGTGCTGTGAATTTAGAGCAATAATTTATGTGGGTACGTTCAGTGCGTATTAAACAGAACCATTTCATCCAGCAAATATTCAGTAAATCAATGCAAGGACTCAGTCTGGAAAAGCGTCGTAGTAAATAATGAGAAGTTGTCGAAAATCTTCAATTGCGGCCATGCTACGAACAAAAGCGATTTAATCTCGGAAAGTACAGCCGATGTACTCGACGAAGTCGCGGAAGGCCGTCATGAGAATCTTAAGCAAATTAATTTTGGCGCGAGAACGGCAACCTCTGGCCCAGTCCACCTGGGCTGTCACGTCGCCGTCACCGCGAAAACGTTCGCATCTTAAGCTCCCTATTTAATGGTAAGCGTTGACATACTTCTTGACCGTCCCAATACTTTTCCAACTCCATTCCTGTTAGTACTAACACTTAAATCAGTAGAAAAGTCCTCCATGCGATGTTTCTTATCCAGGTTGGCCGCAGAAGTTCTTCGGTTTCACATCATGGATTCGTCAATTTATTCTGTTTTCAGTAGTAGTTTCGTTCAATAACGAGTACTCATTTCGCTCAAATAAATTCTCATTCAAGTGCTAATTTCGCTCTATGAGTTCTCATCAAAGCTTATTACATTAGCAAGAGATTTTCTCATCTTCAGATCACTTTCGAGCCAACTGAAATTCATATACTGCTTGTAATCTTGGGGGCGGTCGATGGCGGTCGATGTCGGAAAAGCGAATAGTTATCATCTGTTCACGTTTAGCGCCTGGCCGAGTAAAAGGCTCACGAAATTCAGTCTCCAAGTTGGTCATTGTCCTAACTGGAAACATTTAAACTCCTTTTGATTTTAGTAAGACCGCTAATGAGGCCCTGTTAGTGAGGTTCTTTATGTCGCGCGTCTGAGTTTCAAACCTTTTCACGTCGCAATTTCGGAAGGTCGAAGGTCGCTGTCGTAATTTCCCGTGAGCGGCTCGTCGTTCGTCGCCATTTCAGGTCCTTTATGTCGCCGTTTCAAGGCCACGTCGCTTGTCGAAATTTACCCCTAACAGGGCCTCGCTAATCGTCCTCTTAAGCTACAAAATCATTACAAACTCTGGCAACGGTACGATACACTTTCAGCGTGAACTTTCATCAACAGACTTCCGTGACTTCGGTCACGACAATTTTCGTCTTCATATTGGTGCCCCCGAGTTCTATCCGACTAATTACGAAGATGTCTACACTGGAGTGAGTGAGTGAGTGAGTGAGTGAGTGAGGGAGTGAGTGAATGAGTGACAATTTGCATATCGAAGTCCCCACAAAAACTCGCAAATACGCTTCGCGTATCCACGAGTTAAAAATCAAAGCGAAATAATCTTTACCGGATAGTGCATTTCATTAGCTTTGTACTGATATATAATTTGTGGTTGTTACATTTAAGACAGCGCGCAAATATTTTTTTTCGCGAAGGACACCCGCGAAGGTATACGGTAACCTTAACATTCCACATTGTTTATTAGTTTTATTAGCTTTGTAAAAAAAAAATCATAGTCTTTTTTTAATCTTTTTGGCATGGATAACAGATGCTGGCGGCCACCAAATTAATATCCAAGACGAAGTAAATAGATATCAGATGAAATAACATGTCTGGACTAAGGTATTTAATCTGCCACTACATGTCACCAGTATCAAGCGCTGGAGACAACACTGCACGAAAAAATGGATTTAAACAGGTTTGCAACAGAAGTAAATATGATGCAAATTTAGCCCTCTAAATTTGACCAAAATTTTCACCAGAAGTAATTATGATGCAAACACAGATGTTTATTCTGTTGAAATTACGTGCAAATACGACGTAAACCTGAAATCTACTTTATATTTGCTTCGTATTTGATACCTCCGCAAATCAACAAATCCGGTGTACATTCACTCCAGATTTGTTCTCTGTGGAAAAATAATGTTTGCTTTCTGCAAAAATCTAAGCAAACATGTTGCAAATTTATATGTATGCATCACTGTTTTCCAACGTTTACCCAAACTACATCCAAAAACTTTAGCGTACGTTTTACTCATGTAACATGTGCAAATATTTACTTTTGGACAAAGTTTGCATTACTTCCAAATAACCAGATTTGCGAGTGTTTTTGCACATTTGCTTTCGGTATACTGATAGTATTCGTTATGATGAGGAATGAACGTTCGAAACGCCATCTTTTTGACGTGACAATGTCAACCTAGTTGACTAAACAATTTTCCAACTTCCACTCCGCAACCGACAGAGCATCAGTCCACTTTAAAGGAAAAGTAACCCCTTAACAAATTTTGACCATGAACTGAGGAATTGCAAAGGCAATAAGAAAGGAAAGAAGGGTAATCTAAAGTGTGTATAATGAACACAAGTCATGGGGTGGATAAAGATCCCCCCTGAAAGCATAAACTTTATTTCAAAGAGAATTTGGAATTAACACTATTTTACATCAGTTCAATTATACCATGTGATAGAAAATACAATCAATCAGAGTACAGATCGACTAGTTGACGGTTTTTAAAGAATCGGTTTGAGCAATGTCACCACCAAATTTTTCCACTCGCATTTATTAGTCTTGTTTTGTATTTTCTTTATAAAACACTGCATTACACTAAAAAAGAGTGACATTGGGTAAGCCATTCAAACAATTTTTCTTTCCAAAACGTAGAAAGCACGTCAGCAAGATAACAAAGTTTTACTAAATTTCAACGAATTAGTAAAAAATAAAGATAAATTCAAGTTTAAGGTAAAAATGATCTTAAGAAACTTGAGAATTATGCCCTATGAAACAACACTTATTGACGTACTAGCAACAGTCATGTCTCTGTTCTTGTCACACAAAATTCAAGATTTGAATTAGCTTTTGTACTAAGTAATGGTAGGTACTAGCTCAAAGTACACGAAAGAACAATGAACAGTAACTAGTTGTTTGATTACAATGTAGCCTTCTCCTTTGGCAAAGTCCACTGTGACTTAGCATGATATATTTACTAGACTGGACTAAGGTACCATTCATATTACCACATGCTCATCATGCACATGAGCTCCTCTATTTGCCGTACACTGTCCTTTCCCAGTCAGTTCTCTTAGGCCTTCGGTTCATTCACAACAGCGTTTTTCCCTCCCACCCACCTTTTGTTCTGACTGGAACCTTTGTTTAGCTCTTTCGATTATCAATTATGTTCACTATATATTTAGCATGACCAGAATGTATTTCAAGCAGATCATTATTTTATTCTTCTACATCTAAATGTATGTTGAAGATTAATCATTTATATTATGGTGTTATACTGGACTAGGTCTTATTCCTTCATTAAGTTCCTGGGATGTGAAACTACTGTCTTGCTTCCCAATAAAAGTAGTGGCAGGGAAGTGTAACCCCTAGCTGCACTTTACCCCACAGTAAGGCTTAGCCCTTGGAGACAGGTCTGGAAAAATGTCCACTCCAGGGTGTGGACCCCCGGTCACACCTGATCTGTACTCCACCCAGAATGGCCACCGCTCCTGGTTCCCCTTAGTTCCTAGTGACTGGGGTATATGGGCCTCACCCCCAGAGACTACCAGGACTCCTGTCTAGGGTGGCTTCCCCCGGTACCACTCAATCTTGTCTCCCCCCAGGAGGGCTTCTCTCCTGGTCCCCTTACCCCTAGATTTAAGTGCTTCCCTGCCACCAGAGTTTTGCCCATTACCTATTGTGTGCTTTCTGTGTGGTACCTGGCATAGAGCCTTTATGCAAAAACACTGCAAATTGGAAGAGTTTATTAACTCAGTTATTAAAAAATGATAACTACAGTGTTCATGTAGTGCTACTGTTGCCATGGCCAAAATCTCAAAAGAAGAAAGAAAATCATAAGAGCACAACATGCTAAATCCTTTGTTAGAAGTCTTCCAGTCTGGACCAAAACTGATCCCAATACAAAAACGTTATCTACTTTGTGAGTGCTGATACACCAGGGATTCACCATCAGGTCTTGACACCTCATTTCACTGCCATTTTAAATAAGTAAAGTGACGTTCAGCAGTGATTAAAAGCAAAAGAACCAGATCCACTCTGCATCATGTCTTTTGGGATCCAGAGCTTCTCTTTCAAATGACCTACACGGGAATGGTATTTACTGCAGAAATAACATGGTCCATGACCAAAACTTGTCGCCCATTATTTGTATTCACTACAAAGTTTGCTTCGGCTAACTTAACAGATGAAACATCTGTCCTGTCCCGTTTCCGGTGCGCTGCCTAAAGATGAAAACATCTGGGCAACTACAAGCTTCCACCTACTCTGCAGTCAACACACACTTGTGAAATTTAAGTGATTGACCAATGTTGAGTTTAGCC
Source organism: Ricordea florida (assembly GCA_949710005.1). Lineage (NCBI taxonomy): Eukaryota > Metazoa > Cnidaria > Anthozoa > Corallimorpharia > Ricordeidae > Ricordea > Ricordea florida. The sequence continues at coordinate 5,781,850 of OX453277.1, forward strand.
TTTGGTATTTACCTTTCTAATCATGATGATTTCATACAGCGAGTCTGGAAAAATTACTACCTCCGCCAATCATTGAATTTACCTTACAAGGGAAGCTTCCGCTAACTTAACAGATGAAACATCTGTCCTGTTCCGTTTCCGGTGCGCTGCCTTAAGATGAAAACATCTGGGCAACTACAAGCTTCCACCTACTATGTAAGGAAAACTGAATTAAAGGTAAATATTTCACCATCACTTTTCTGTAGTTCCAAGCTCGCAAAGGAGGTCATTTGAAAAAAGAAACCCTGCTAGTATGACCAGAAACAGTGGTTTTGGCTTTCAGTTGAGCCTGAAGTAAATAACAATTCTCCTACAGAATGTGAAATCCTTACTTGTGCAGTAAAATATGTCATACAATAGTCAAATCCACCTTATAAATTTAAATTTATAGCCAGGTCATTTTAAAAACAGAAGAAAAATAACCTAAGATCGGACAGAGTGGACTTGGCTTTCAGTCAAGCTAAAGCAAAACTTCAGTAACTTATCAGTAATTTTATTAGAAAGCTATTTTTTTAAAATTAAGGTCTCAATATTAAAATCATTAAAACACTTTTACCCTTTAAGCCCCAATATTCAAAGACAAAATTTCCCTAATAATCTCCACGCATTAGTTGAGAGAATTAATTTGTTGAAAGATGAAACCCTTCTCCTTGTGGTGTTTATTTTGTTGTCATAATCTTTCCTTTAATGAAGTAATGATGTTGTGAGGGGAAAACTGTTTTGGGTGATTCTTGGGGCTTAAAGGGTTTGTAGCCCTGCCACAGTGTCCTTGACAGTGTGATATAAAGTTTTAGTTAGTGGTGGTATGACAACCAATAGAGAGAAGGAGTATGATGTCACTTTACCATGGTAGCAACATTTCTGGATCACAACAGTGGGAAGCTTAAGCAACAACCACAGCGATGGCAACGAACGGCAGAAAAGAAATCAGTTTATTATATAAACACCAATGAAATACTAGGTGAGCTTTCTTGCAAAAACTTGATATCTTCACAGGTGAAAATAACATGTTATCTTCACATGTGAAAATATCACCTTTGCTATGGCTTGATAATAAATTGGGCCTTTCACAAAACTGTTAAAGTGAAATGGCTTGGTATTTCATTGGTGTTTACATAATAAATAGGACATTACATGGCTGCTTGGAGATACAAAATTTCTCTTCTTGTTCAACAGTTGAAGAGAAATGTCTTATCTCTGCGCGGCCATGTAATATCCTCTATTTATGTTAGCAAAACAACAACTTTGCATGTGCATCACGTTTTTTTGTACATTTCTTATCCATTGTTGCAAGTCTGCAACTAGAAACTTCCTAATTTCACGTCACTGGTTTATGGAGTTGGTGAACACAGCACAAGAATTTTCTTTTTCTTTTTCTAAAGTCAGATATGGTCCTTTTGGATTCAACCTCAGAAAATAATTTCTCCACAATTTTACAAACTAAAAGAAACTGAATAAGATCGATAAGTTTGAAACAGTGTGAATTCACTTTTTAAGTGACCTTTTCACTTTGTTGTCATCAAGAAATTTGACATAACGACTTCTCCTCTCTATTTAATATCAAGAACCTAATCATGATGACAGAGACTTGACACTGACCAATAGGTGATCCAAAGAAGCCCTAGCATTTGGGTCATTCTTTAGGCTGCATTCACTAAGGGAGAGAAGTGGCTTGCTACCAATCTTGGTTGCAATCTGCCTTAACAGACGGCCAAGGGCATATACATCACTTGCATAGGATGGAGGGTGAGTTCCTGCAACAACTTCAGGGGCAACATGTGTGTACTTCTGTTTGTATGTTTCTTGTTCTTGTTTGGACAAAACTTTTCTACTGGCTTCCTGTTTTCTAATGCACTTTCCAAAATCAATGATTACTGGCACAAACAGTGTATTTTTGTATGTAAGCAAGATGTTATCACCTTTTATATCCTGATGAATCAGTCCAGAGTTGTGCAACACTTTGAGTGCTTCTAGAAGTTGCAAAATAACATGAAACCACTCTTGATTTTTTAAAACCAAGGTATGGCTGTGTAAAGTCCTGTGAAGAGTGTATGCTTTGCCTTCCACATTGCAAAACTGGAGTACTAACAGGAAAGGTTTCCTTTGTACACAAATACCATAAACGTAGGGAAAACATGGGTGATCCAACTGTTTCATCAGTGATGCTTCTTTGATAACATTGGACTCTGATAACAGGTGTGTGTTAAATTGTTTAACAGCAACTGAAATCCCTCTGTAATACATTTTATAGCAACGTCCAAAGACACCACATCCCAGTAACAGAGGTTGGTCAGTAGAACCACTTGGATCTTTCACATGACTGAGATGACTTCTCTTTACATGTGACACCAGTTGATCTGCAGAAACTGAGGCATCTTTATGTGCCTGTTTCTCATTCTCCATAGCGTTTGATTTATCCATTTTGCTAGTCTGAAAAAAATTAATACCATTCTTGCCAATTATGAAATTTTATTGCTTCTCAGTAGCCCTTACATTTCTTAATTGCTTAATTTGGAATGATTTCCGCACAGGTCCCTACTTCATTATGCATGCTGAAGCTTTCTTGTCTGGTGTAATGCACGTGCAAATATTTCTTGTGCTCGAAGAACGAAATAATACAGTTACGGAATGCATAATGAAGTAGGGACCTGTGCGGAAATCTTACCCTTAATTTTGCTGACGCACCCATTTCATTGTAAACATGGTGTAAACAAATGACGTTCCTACCCTTTCACGAAGATGTAGAGCATGCCATTTAGCGTAATACTTCCTCGCAAGATGGAGCAATCTTTCATTCTTCGCTAAGGTCATCGCTCGTTCATCTTCAAGGGCTAACAAAGCTTTTCTTCTTTTATCTTCTTTGTTCGCCGCTCTAGCCTTTCTCTTTCGCTTTCTTCTTTCGTTCTGCATTGCTGCTCTTTCTTTATGGGTATTCTTTCTCCAAGAAAATGGCTGGTTTGTCTTCATAATATTTATACGCTGCTTATTGCTGCCGTCGATATTTCCCGCCTCAGAGCCTTTTCCCGCGTAAAATTGGGTCAGCAATGATGCTCAATTAGATAATTATTTCATTTATGACACGCGAAATCTCCATAACGGGTGAAACTTTGGCTTGGTTGGATTAATTGATACCTTTTAGGGAATGCAATCGTTCATCAACGACTTAATTTGTCCAACAATTCCAACATTTGACATATTTTACTCTGTAATACAGTAGCTCTTACACATTTCAAGGAGCAAGGATGTGTTCTTTAATTTATATTAACTTTTGCATAGATTTTTACATGATAGAAGAAATTGTGTGCACTAAAACTGGTCTGAAAAAGATTATGCATAGGCTTTATGTCAAACCTGTGCATTAATAATCAAGTTATAAGAAAATATTCCAAGGGTAGGGTGACTCCTGATGTAATTTTAATAAATTTATTTGATCCTGTTAGCCCTTTAACCAAACAAAAAATAACTAGTTTCCAAACCCTGGGCCTTACAAAATACTTCAAAAAATTGAATTCCAGCCCTTTCAAATACCTGAAGCCTGAAAAATGGTACCCCTAAGCAGATCCTTTGATTGTGTATAAAGGAGATATCATTCACTTCTCCTCCGTCTGCTCAAGTCCTTTATCAGAGGCAACTGGAGCATTGTTCTGGCACCCATCCACAATGCACGGGTACATTTTTCAGTTAAAATGTATGTGGGTTTATTTCATTCTTGACTGAAAGTAGATTACTATGAGCAGGATATTTTTTTGCCAAGATCACCTAATTGGATTTGAGTAAGATAGATGCAAGGTAGGTTTCAAGAACTGAAAATCGTTCCAAACCCACAATTTGGCAACATCA
>OX453277.1:5795728-5799823 GCA_949710005.1 Ricordea florida
GTAAATGGTAAACTTAACGACAGAGAAAATTGGCTTGAATGAACGTTTGGTTTCTGCTAGTGTCAAGGCAAACGCTAACTTTCTAAAATTTTATCCTCATTGAGAAAATCGACTTAAACGTATATTTCTACATTTCTTTGCGACAACAAGGATTCGCGGCAAGTACTCTCGTGCACGACGTATTTTGTACTGGATTTGTGAAGAAGAAGTAAATTTAGTATTTTGCTTCCCGTGCAAATTAATGGTGAGCAAGAATTTTGACTGGATCAAAGCGAAGCAAAAATCGTATTTGCCATCCCTGTAAATTCATCCTTTCAGGCAATAAATTTACGCTTTTTACTAGCATTTACTGCCCCTGTAACTGTGGATTTTTTCGTCACATTTGCCACTCCACGCAAATACGTAGTGAACGATATTTTTCACCATCTTTGCTTCAAATGTAATTTCTGTGCAAATATAACGTTTGCGTAGTATTTGCTACTTGGTAAATACAAAGTGTTGACCGCCTACGCTTTACTTACAAATGTGATGCAAAACTGGGGTTTGCATTGTGGGTAAATGTAATCAAAACGACGTGCAGCGGAATGTTTGCTACAATTGTAAATTCATGTTTCGGTGCAGCAGATTTATCTATTTACCACATTTTTAGTTCATGTTAAATCTGATGCAAATGTGCAGTTTTTCTTCCCATTTGCTTTGGACTGTAAAGATTGAGTAAATGCGGTATTTACCATCTTTGCTTCGCGTGCAAATATTATCCAACGATGGAATTTGCCTCGGGGCAAATATAAACAAATCTGTTCAAATGTGGTATTTACTTCATATTTGCATTGATTTTGCAGTTGTTGTAAATCCATTTTTTCGTGCAGTGCACGTTCCGTAAAACAAGCAAAAATGCTCCGTGTACTGTTGGGTCTGACCATTCTGTTGGCACTCGCCTCTAACGGTAAGTTTGTGCTGCCTGGAGAAACAGGCTTATTTGTTTTTACGTTCGTAAAGGGGATTTTAAATGTTTGGGCGCGTTTTCGGTTAACAACTCTGTTGCATGTCGGAAGTCCCGGTTAGGAAAAGAAGAAGTCCTCTACGCAGTTTCGTATGTTCAGCTTTTGTTTTTTTCTTCTTTTTGGAAGTACTGTAGCTTTAACTTGTATACAAAACGATTTTTAGTTGTATGGCGTATTTCTTCCATACTTCTCGGGTCGAAAACGGAAAATTTGATCTCAATCACGTTATAACTTGAATCCCTTTTATGAACTATTCACTTACTGAACTTTCTTTTGATTTTCGTCCTTCTATATTTCACTTTCTTAAGGAAAAGTCACCGAACATTTTGTAGAGAGTTTTGTTCGACCGTCGTTGTCCACAGTTACTAAAGAGATCACGTGGAGGAAGGCATAGATGCTTCGTCTCCAACTATGAGACACCTACTCCAGCTTTCTACGTAAATATTTCCGTAGCACATCAACGGATTGGGATGAGGGAAATGTTTCCCGATGGAACTGAATTTTCCAAGTGTCGACTTAATGTAGGGAGCAAAACCAGTAGGAATAACGAGATTTGACAGTGTAAAGCCTCTTTCCTAGACGCGGGCACTTAGTCTGGTCCCGAAATATGAATATGAATCTCATAACGGAACCATTATGACAAACCCCTATTCGGTAGCAGACAACTGTGAAATTTAGCTCTCTTTCCAAATAAAACATAATTTGTCAGTTTTCTATTTTAAGCATACAATCCCGCTGATTTCTTTCATTTTCTTTCAGTTTCATAAGGCAATGATAGTGCAGAAGAACCCCGCTAGAACGAACAAAACCTAAAAGCCCGGCATAATTACTGTGAAATATGTGGAAACGAAGCCCGCTATAAACAAATCTTCGTTATCATGAATATTTTGTCCGGTCGCTCGGAGCAGTCAGTAAAGACGAAAGATTTGAGCAGAAATCACAGCTTGCGTTATCTCGGTTTTGACAAATACGTTTACACTTACAGTTAACAGTATCAAATGAATAAAAAAATGTTCTTTACCTACAGTATTGAATTTTTGATAATTTTTATTAATTTACTTACCCCAGTATAGCGAATATTTGTGCTGCTAACAAGACAATTCGTTTTAGTATCACCCAACTAGTGGACTATAATGCAAGTGCCGCAATCCGATTGGCTACGCTACTAGAGGACTATTAGTAATAGTCCTCGAGTAGCAAAATTCTTTCGTTTTATTCCCAAATAAATATTTCTTCAACTGGCATTTGCTAACTTTACTAATGCCTTTTCTGTCCCACTAGTTGGGTGATACTAAAACAATTAGACCCTTCGCCCTTAAGGGCTACTTAAGGTCTAATTGTTAAATAGCGGGGTCTTCGAAGACCCCGCTATAACGAACAATTTCTTTGGTACCATGGCACTTCCTTGTAGCGGCATTGAACTGTAATAATGTTAATAATCAGAAATGCCGTTCTTGTCTTGCCCTTCACCTCTAATCGACCACTTTTTCTCTGCACCAGCGGTGGTCGCTTAAGAGAGACTGTAGTGTAGTAAATATTGTCCTGTTTTCGTTACCAGCTTACGCAATCAAGTGCTATCAGTGTGCCACAGAAGAGGGTCAGGACTGCGATAAGGACAATTTGGAGGCCAATAAAGATCAGGGGCACTACTATATAAGCGTATTTATAAGTTGATTTTTAGGTTATTTTTAGATTTGACCTAAAATTAACAGAGATTTTTTAGCTTTGATTAAAAAGTTACAAAAAGTTAAAAATCGAAAAAAGTATCCAAGAATTTATCAGAAAATTAAACAGAGATTTTTACTAAGAAAGAAAAAAAATTTTTTGAAAAAAGGTTTAAATAAATAAAAAATATTAATTAAAATGGATCAATTAAATAATTTATATTTTTTCAAATTAAAACTAATTGCTAGTGAGTTAAAAATTAAAGGAAGATCAAAAATGCGTAAAAAAGATTTTATCAACGAATTTAAAAAATTTAAAGAGGAGGAAATTATTAATTTAATTGAAAAAGTTTCTACAACTAAATCTTGTATTTGTGAACATGATATGCTTAAAAGTTTTTGTAAAGATTGTGGGGGTTCAAAAATATGCATTCATGGAAAAGTAAAATATCATTGTAAAAATTGCAAAGGGTCGCAAATATGTGAGCATGATAGACAGAAAGCGCATTGTAAAGAATGTGGAATGGTTAAATTATGTATACATAATAAAAAGAAAGCATATTGTAAAGATTGCGATGGAACTCAAATATGCGCTCATGGAAGACAAAAATTTTTTTGTAAATTATGTGATGGTTCTCAAATATGCATTCATGGAAGAAATAAAGCATACTGTAAAGAATGTGGCGGCTCGCAAATATGTGTACACGATAGACAGAAAGGTCATTGTAAAGAATGCGGCGGATCACAAATATGTGAACATGAAAATAATAAATCAATTTGTAAAAAATGTATTTAATAAAAAATTAATAAATAAAAAATATAAAATAAAAAAAAATAAAAGATGGAATACGATTTAATTAAATTAGAATATTTAAACGAAGAAAAACTAAATTTTTATGATTTTATAGAGTCAATAAAAGAAAAATTGTTAAAAAATATTATGAAAAATCGTTGTTTTTTAAAAGTAGATTGGTTAAAAGACTCTTTTTTAGAATCAGAAAAATATATTCATTTTTTTGTTCTTTGTAATAGTAAAAATGATGATATTTATTATTATAAATGTATGATTTATAGAGCTGATATAGATTTTGGCGTTGATGGAATATCCACAGTAAATTTTTGTAAAAAAATATTAGATTATGATAATGAAGATAATAAAGATAAATTAATAAAGTGTTTTTCACAGTATGGAGGAGAATTTCAACTTTTTCATGAGAAGGAATGTAATATTAATACTTTTGATGAAATTTTTATTATTAAAAAAATTAGTGTTTTAATGTATAAAAATTTATACAAAGAATCACATAAAAAGAAATTTTTTAAAAATTTAGATAAAGAAATAAAAGAAGCAGTATGGGATCCTAATTGGTATCTTGATTTTGAAGAATTAAGGGATTTGAAAGAAAGATGGAGTATTAATTAAAAAA
>OX453277.1:5800023-5880023 GCA_949710005.1 Ricordea florida
ATGCATCTGGGGCAATGCATCCAGGGCAATGTCTACTGTCCAATGCTTTCGTCTTGAAAATTTCAAGAGTCGAAACGGGAGCTCATTCTGTCTGAGCCTGAGCTTCTATCACTTTCTTGGACTCAAAGGTTTCTCGTCTCGTGGCGCATGCGTTACTTGCTATTCTTCTTCAATCGGGAATGGACATTGTTGAACTATTGCCAACAAGTTAAAAATCCCTTAACTGTTTGATGCTAATTATAATTAACAACTTATAATTAATTGGATGAGTGGCGCAAATTAATCTGCAAGTATCGCATAATGCTTCTATCCTTTAAATTTCAACAATGCAAATGGTAACTCAGTTTGTATCGAGTGTAACAACTTGTTGCCCTAAAAGCTGAACATAACAGCGACAAAAATAAAAGGGACAAACTGTCCGCTGTAGTTGTGATATAAACTGTCCGCTATAGTTGTGAGACAAACTGTCCTATGTAGTTGTGCTATGTCAGGAACTTTATCTCGTGTCTTTTTACTCCGGTCAGGATAAACGAGTAACAATGATCTAGACAGGCTGACGATGGACTAACAGGCTAACCGGCGCCCGGCTAGCTCAGGTGGCAGAGCGCCGGCCTGTCGAGCGGGAGGTCGTGAGTTCAAACCTCCGCCGGACCAACACTGAAGGTCTTAACAAAATTACTGAGGAGAATGTGCTGCCCTTGTTATGACATCTGCAAATGGTTAGACATTCTAGTCTTCTCGGATAAGGACGAAAACTGTAGACCCTGTTTCACAGCACTGTTCTTGTGGGACGTTAAAGATCCTACAACACTGTTCGAAAAGAGTAGGGGACGTAAACCCCGGTGGTGCCGGTGGTCGACCTTTGTAAAGTTTGATTGTAATTAATTAATTAATTAATAAATAGAATTGATGTAAGGCGCCTTTGAACATATCCATATGAAAAAGAGCTCTATACAAATTCGTTATCATAATCTATCTTCATGGTTCTAAGAAACCTGATAAACCGTTATGCATGCGAAACAGTGTGATGTCGTTGTCCCTTTATGGTTAGATCATCCAGTATTGCATGCACTGCGTGCCTATGATGCTGTGATGTTGTTTTTATTTAAGCACAGCCCACCTTTACGATTGTACCTGAACCAACCATCACTGCCTTCACTGAACAAGTAACTGAACTGAAATGTGCCGTGGAGGGCTTCCCAACTCCTAAGGTCGAATGGCGCCGCCAGGGAAACAAGGACCTACCCTTTGGAAGACATTATATTCGCAATAACAACTTGTTCTTAACAAATCCGATCAAAGAAGACGAAGATATTTACATGTGTCATGCGTCAACTCCCGCTGGCTCTGTGATGGGAGGCACCACGGTCACCGTAGAAACCTACCGTGAGTTGGCCCTTAAACTACTAACATTTTTTGACAGGTCATTAAAGACATGCCGTATGGTGATTCTTTGGAAAACCATGGTTGCCAAGCATTACTGTACTATAGTATTGTTTAGTCCACTAAAAATAAGGATTTACATTTTCTTATCTGTGAATCAACTTATGCGTTTTTGAAAAACCAGTGAACTATACGCTGTGGATCTAATGCAGTATGGCCATTGTTTGGTAATCTTCGCTGTAGTGCTTTTATCGTTTCTTTTACTTCACAGTGTGGTTGTAACTATTTCATTTGCGGATCAAAGCATGCAGTGTTACTGACCATTCGTTGTCATGCTGCGAAGGCCACCGAAACATGGAAGTTTTGTTATTGTGCGCCGGATTTTTAAAGCTGCTCATAGAATGGTTTATGTTTAATGCTAGGTATAAATAAATGCAACCAATATAGCAATACGAAACCAAAACTTTCGCGAAATTGTGAACCCTAGACGGACACGCACACACACACACACAAACACACACACAAAAACAAAATAAACAGAACAAAACAAAACAAAAAAAATATCAGTTTTGACCGAACCTTTACAACGAAGTAAATTTGGTTCTTCTTTTGCTATTTGCTTAGAGCCAGTGGAAGTGAGAATAATTCCTCCCAGCATTGTGACGATTAAAGACTTTGATAAGCCCGTTCGTGTCAACTGCTCAGCCCGCGGAAATCCTCAGCCGAACATCACGTGGTACAAGGATGGCGTTGCCATGCCAACAAGGTCTTACGTGTTTGGTGATCAGGTGATTGGTGAATTAAACTTGGAGCGACTGCGACCTCGTGATCAAGGCGAATACAATTGTGTTGGAATTACTGCTGTTCGACCTGAGCCCTTTTCATATACCACAAAGATACGTGAGTTGACATAACGGGTTGGTAAAATTGTAAAACTTATTAGAAGACATAATAGTTTGCTGTAAGGTAAGAGAGGAGGAGAACAAAGAAGGAGAACCGGCTGGAAGGTAAACAAGGAAAGGAGGAAACAGGTAGGTAGACGAGAGTCGAAAAAATAGGAAGGTTCGAGAGGAAGGAAGAGGGGGAGGGAAGAGATGAGGATAAGAAAGGGGAAGGTCAGAGAAGACAGTGTAGAGTGGAATACAGGGGTGGGGCAGAGGGGAGACGAGAAGAAAGCAAAATTAACGGTGGAGGTAAGGATAGTTGGAAGGTAGGTGATCATAGCATACAAGCAATTTAATAAAGGAGACCTAGAAGCACCACAGTAACAGATGCTTTTTTTGTAGAACTCAAGAAATGTCGTGAGCTACACGACCCTGTTGACGGCTATAAAATAAGTGAAACCGATGCAGTGGCTGGAAGTATCGTTCGATTCGCTTGCAATCCAGGCTGTATGTTATACGGGTCGTCGGCTAGGGTGTGTGGCAAAGACGGGCGATGGAGTGGGACACAGCCTTACTGTAAGTACTAGTGATGCTTATAAAATGCTTGTAACTGCTCCATAACTGTACAAAACATATAAAGATTGAGATAGATTTATCTTAGTTGGTAAAAAAAAATTCAGGTTGTTAGCGTCAAAAACGGAAATTCAAAATTTGTATAGAAATTTATTTAGGTGACCTTGGTTAGGGACGGACCATTAGAAAAGTGATTGGGGGGGGGGGGGAGAAACCAAAAAAAAATCATGCAAGGGAAAATGCCAAGAAAAAAAATTCATGCAAAGAAGAAGGTAAAAAAACATTAATGCAGAAGGAAGGTCCAATTGTCACTTTTTCACACGTAGTAAAAAAAATTCGTGCAGAGGGGTTCACCTGAAAAGAAAAATTCCTGCACAAGCAGTGAGCGAAAAAAAACAGTCGTGCAAGCTGAAAATTCCCCACCCCCCCCCCCCCCCCCCCCATCACTTTTCTAATGGTCCGTCCCTTAGAGTAGTCGCACTATAAGTTTTTATCTTGGCAGTTATTATTAGAACTTTTTCACTTGAATTTCACTGAAGTGATTCCGTTGCTAGGTTACAATGTGGGACTAGTGGCGTACGAGTGTCAGCATTATCGTCTTCTTACTGAGCATGACAGAAACCTCATGAGCGGTCATCTGCTGGGAAAATGTGATAACAACCTGGCGGAGGGCTGGTATCGATTTTCGGGTTCTGCGGGTGTTCAAATGCCAAACCGTTGCCAAGGCTCCGGCAGATGTAATACCCAGTACCCCGGATGGTTGTTTGGTATGCATCCATATAAGGATGATGGTTGCGTTGAACGACGAGTTTGTTTTGGAAATTACCTTTCAGGCTGTTGTCAATATCAGAAGAAAATCTTGGTGCGAAACTGTGGTACATTTTACGTGTACAAACTGGGACCAACTCCAGGGTGTAATTTCCGCTATTGTGGGAAAAATGCACCACTGCCAACTACAATGGATGGTTTACTTTAACTTGTGTTGTCGTTGCTTTCTTCACTTTATCTTATATGCTCTCTTTATGGAATAGAGCACTTATTATCCTTACGTTTGTTTGTTAAAAGTTTTCCTTCACAGCAGCCTCGAAATAGATCGTTTATGAGGTTTTCAACTTTAGTAGATTTATTGTGTGGTTTTCTATATTTTGCGTGGTTTTCTATATTTTTATCTTTTTTTAGATTTATTTTGTGGTTTTCCATATTTTGCGTGGTTTTCTGTATTTTTATCTTTTTTTAGATTAATTGTTTGGTTTTCTATATTTTGCGTAGTTTTCTGTATTTTTATCTTTTTTTAGATTTATTGTGTGGTTTTCTATATTTTGCGTGGTTTTTTATATTTTTATATTTTTTAGACTTATTGTGTGGTTTTCTATATTAAGGTTTTTCTTTACTGAGTCATTTTTAATTTACTGCATTCGTTCAACATGATAATTAGAGTTGGACGATTATAATAATTGTGGAGGTTTAAGTTTTTTTTCTCAGCGTCAGGAAAAAAACATTGCATTTAATTAACTTTTTATTCGCTCCTCCTTCGAACGTTTTAAACCTGTTTGAATCAGCCTCGCAATCTGAAATTAAATGGATTTATTGTCACTAATCGAAAGTTATTTCGTGATTGCCTCGGTGGTGAACTGATGATAGGTCACGTGGTTTGTGTCCAGCGCTTGATACTGGTGACGACATGTAGTGGCAGATTAAATACCTTAGTCCAGACATATTATTTCATCTGATATCTATTTACTTTGTCTTGGATATTAATTTCGTGGCCGCCAGCATCTGTTATCTACGGAAGCTTTAAAGGGACATGTATAAAATTCTTGAGTTCGAGTTGTTAAGTACGAGTTGTTGAGTACGAGTTCGAGTTGTTAAGTACGAGTTGTGAAGTGCGAGTTGTTAAGTACGAGTTGTTAAATACGAGTTCGAGTTGTTAAGTACGAGTTGTGAAGTGCGAGTTGTTAAGTACGAGTTGTTAAATACGAGTTCGAGTTGTTAAGTACGAGTTGTTAAGTGCGAGTTGTTAAGTACGAGTTGTTAAGTGCGAGTTGTTAAGTACGAGTTGTTAAGTGCGAGTTGTTAAGTACGAGTTGTTAAGTACGAGTTGTTAAATACGAGTTCGAGTTGCTAAGTACGAGTTGTTAAGTGCGAGTTGTTAAATACGAGTTGTTAAATACGAGTTCGAGTTGCTAAGTACGAGTTGTTAAGTACGAGTTGTTAAGTGCGAGTTGCTAAGTACGAGTTGTTAAGTACGAGTTGTTAAGTGCGAGTTGCTAAGTACGAGTTGTTAAGTACGAGTTGTTGAGTACGAGTTCGAGTTGTTAAGTACGAGTTGTTAAGTGCGAGTTGTTAAGTGCGAGTTGTTAAGTACGAGTTCGAGTTGTTGAGTACGAGTTTGAGTTGAATCAGCGGTACTAAAGTGAAAGTATCGCGGGAGCAAAATCTGTCCAGTGACTTTTAAACGATTTGTACTGACAAAGATGTGCTGCGGAGAAGGCCCAGTTGCAGCAACTGTTGGTGTATTATTTAATTTCTACTTTTTCATTACACTGAGGTTGTCAAGGGTGTTTTGCCTCCCTATGTTCCATTAGTAGACGGAAATATGGAACACGCAGCACGTATCCTTTACATTTAAATTGCTGACGAGTCATGAATCTCGTTTTATACCACGCAACTGGACCGAAATCGAGCTGTTTCATTTCGATTAATTTAACTTGCATTGTAATAAAGATCCTTGGACTAAAAATAATAATTAGGTATGATTGACCATGTTTCGCGAAGTTTTCCCAGTTACTAGTGCAAGTTATTCCTTTATATAACATATGGTTGTTTTTATTCTCTTGCGGTGGTTCGCTAAGCTTAATAGCCACGGAAAATATTTCATTTGTAAATAAAAACAATAACAATACCAAAAGTCCTGGAGAAAATCGCAAGGATTCGTCAAGTCCAGCTGCTGTTTGCTTGAAAGAAACGGTTATTGTTGAATGTGAACCGGCGCAACCGAATCTGGCGCTAAAATGCCTAAATAAAGCAGAACCATAGCTCCCTCCTCGCATGCAAAGACTTCTTTGGGGTTTGAAACAGATTTTTCTCCCGCGATACTTTCACTTTGATACCACTGATTCAACTCGAACTCGTACTCAACAACTCGAACTCGTACTTAACAACTCGCACTTAACAACTCGCACTTAACAACTCGTACTTAACAACTCGCACTTAGCAACTCGTACTTAACAACTCGAACTCGTACTCAACAACTCGTACTTAACAACTCGTACTTAGCAACTCGAACTCGTATTTAACAACTCGTACTTAACAACTCGTACTTAACAACTGGTACTTAGCAACTCGTACTTAGCAACTCGAACTCGTATTTAACAACTCGTACTTAACAACTCGTACTTAACAACTCGTACTTAACAACTCGTACTTAACAACTCGTACTTAGCAACTCGCACTTAAAGGCCCAGTTTCACCCATTCTGCATTGCGGCCGTTTGTTATTGTTTTCAAATGATGAAATGATTTCTGATTGGCTCTTTGCTTAAGGAGAGTTTCCTTTGTTTCTTGACGATTCGAAGCGCGCTACTGCAAGATCGTATCTTCACTTTGTTGGCCGATAACTTGTACTCCATTAGTTTGCGGGATCCGTGATTCATGGATAGCTTTCCAGAAGATGCCGGAAACACAGCAGTAAATTTTTATGGCTCAACATTGCACTCGAATGAAGAGGACAATGAGGAAGATGTAGACGTAACTACAGAGGTGAGGTACTTCAAATGGCCTTTGCACGTGGCCGTTGTACTGACTTCATAATTACTTCGTCACAGCTCCTACATTGTTTCTTTCTTTTTCAGGGCCCAGAAAGTGAAAGAGTAATCTGTATTTGTTCAGGGCAATGTGCACGGAAGAGAGGAAAAGGAGCGTGTCCGTGTAAAGCTACCGACCTCAGTTGTGCTGACGATTGTAAATGTGTCGAGTCCAAGTGCAAAAATCAGGTACGAGACCGCCGTATGATACAGACGCCTACAAATGGATGTTCTATCACAATAGTTTAACTATTATTCTAGCGTATATGTATTTATAATGTCGTCTACGGACAGGTATCAACAGCAGTAGTCGCACAAAGAGGCCAGGAAAATATACCTCCCGATGGTGCCCAGCGTTTTGAGGCCGAAGTTCAGCAGTCCGCCGCACAAATCCAGGTAAATTTTCATTGCACAGCCGATGCTCAGACATCCAATGGTGGGGTGTATCCGTAAATTTCAAGTTCGCTAACACGATTGATCTCATTAATTACTTGCAATGCACCTGGTATTGATACTTATTCTAAAATATGTTGCTGCGGGAAAGGAAGAAAAAATGGTTCTTCAGATGAGCAACTGGGATTTCTAACATTTCCACACTTCAAAGAACTGTTTGCCTTGATGGGGTCATTGTGTGAAAGTGAAAATAACTTGATCGCCTTAGAATAAAAAATACAGCTCTAAAACATCAAAGTATTAGTAAAAAGTTAAATTGACATATGTACTCATTTCAGCCACTGGCCTGTCACATACTGTATGGTAGATTCAATTATCTTGATATGAATATTTTTTGCTAGGAATTCATTCAATCCCTTGACAACTCTACAAAGGATGACTTGCTGGTTAAATTATTGAGTATGGGCAGGGGCAGTTTGGACTTTGCTAAACAGCTAGTTGCAGACAACATACCCGAAGAGCCTACACCTCCAACTGACCTTCCGTGGTGCCGGTGTCAGGTTTGTGTACCAATGGAAACTGAGCAAGAAAATGTCTGTTGCAAGAAACGCCAGTGCATCACTTCTTATAGAACCTTTAATAACATCTGCTTGGATAGAGACATTCTTGAAGTGTGCATAAAGGCTCGGTGTGATATCAGAGCTGATGAATTTAATTTTTCCATGGAAAGCTTCCGCAAAGCAGCCTATCGCCAGTTCGCTCTATGGAAATATGGGAAATTGGGTAGAGGGAACAGACGCGTCCTACCTGCCTGTGTAGTGAGGATGATTCGACAAGCATACCCTTCTCCTGATGGGAGATACATGGGATTTAAAAATAACTGACATGTCAACAGCTGTCACTCATGTGTACTGCATATTATCAGCCTGATTTGCAAACACATTCCCTTCCATGCCCAATTTCACCTGGTTCTGGATCATTAATTAGGTACATGTATTCTGGCCCAACATTGCTAAAAATGGACACTGGATACCTGATACCTGTGGTCATCTATATTATTGTTAACACTTTAAATGCCCATTTTGTTTAGTAGGGAGATTGACTCTTAAGTCTTGAACAGAAAATGAACTCCATCAAGACATTTACTCTGATGTTGCTATTTCTATACATTCAAAGAAACCTATTTTGCTCTGCACATAACAAGGACCAGATTTAAATTTGCTGAAAATTGATGTAACTCAAAATTATTGCTAGCATTCCTTTATTATTACTAAAATAAATTCAGTCCATCAGTATGCCGTATATGTCTAAAATGGGACTTTTCCCCTGCTTGTGCACCCACTAGGACTTACATGAATATGAAGTATTATTTTGTTCAAACTTTTCCATGTAAAAGGGAAAGCCCTTCATTTGTACAAAATTCTAATAAATACATGGACAGTTTAGAAAGAGTTTCTGATATAGAAAGATTTAGCATGCTCTGACATAGTTCCAATGCTCTCATTTTAATTTCTTTTCAAAACGAGAAGGTCCTTTCATCAACTCTTCAGTTGGCGGGGGCTCCTTCATTCCAATAGTGGGGGCAATTTGCTTCGGATCAAATTCATTCATTCTATCAGAAGGCAATGTGAAACTGCCCTCGTACACGGAGCGCCTGTGCAGCATTTTTGCTACAAGGAATGGGAAGTAACTGTAACACTTTTCTTCTTTCACAATTTCTGCATGAAAGTTTTGAGACCTTTTTGAATATTTTCTATGGCCTTGCTCTTTTCCTGCTTTGGTAAGTTTTGATGTTCGTGACAAATGCATGTTGTGGTCGATTGCTGCCAACGTCACTCTCATGATGAAGTAAGGATACCTAGTGGAAGGTGGTCAGATAATACACAGTTATAACCTGTAACACACAAATGAAATCAACAAATTGGTTTCAATTGAATCTATAGTGGTTTAAATCAACTGCTGTAAAACGAAAGCCAAACCATTTACTCAACAATCACCAGTGGACTTATAATCCATTCTAGTGAAACCAAAACAATTACTCTCAACACCCAACATCACCATCATCGCCATTATTTATGTCTCTGTCTTCTCGCAACACTGAAAAGGGATTTCCATCAACTGTGTCAAAGGAGATGTTTGCTCTCTGACACTGAACACTCTGCATTGGTGAGCATTCACCAAATAAGGTCACACCTGTTACATCAACATTCCTAGGAACAAGACAAAATTTGTTATGTACTATCATGAAAATATTGCAACTGTTTATTTGGAAATAATCAACACACCAGTAGCAACCAGGCTTAGCACATTACTTATTATGTGGCTAGCTCTGTGAGTGGGCACCCGAGCAGGCAAGATGGACCTATCTTGCCCGCTCAGGACTACCTACCATGTGCCGCAAGAAAAATTTCTGAAAGCCATATAAATCCTTTTTTTCTTTGTATGGTCAAGATACAGTAGCTCGATATTTGACTCGTTCATTTTTTGTTGAGTTTATGGACCTCGACTCTGTTCCTGTCCATATACACACAGAAAAAAGAACTTGGCCAATATCCAGCCATCTTGACCTGACACTTGGGTCAATAACCCATACATATTATTTGTAAACCAATAAGCTTATAAAACTAATGCTTCAAACAATATGACTAGTCACTTTCGTCATCTTTAGTTCATATTTTCACGACCACAATTTTACAACAAAGCCTTGGCACAATGACCTGAAATGTAAAAAGAGACCGACTTACGAGTTTGAGAGGCTTGGAGAATCAAGAGGAAGCTGGCGACGAGGCACCACGCGAACAGGAGTTGAACTTAGAGGTGCAAAAGAGCCTGAAAACCAACATGTTCTGATACAATAAATCAACTCGTAAAAGAAAAACAAATGGGCTGCTGAGACAACTACAGACAGAGAATAATGAAAACAAATTTCAACAATTCTTATGTTTCGAAACAAAGGTAGCCGCCGGTGTGAACATTTATTTCACAAGTTGTGTATGCTTACCAAGATCGTGTGAAGCTAACTCGTATTCACCGGGAGAAGGGTCTCCGTCAGCTCTAAAAAAAATGTAAAAACAAATTCGCATAAGTTACCAACTCATTAGGACCAATATAAGCTTAGGTTTAATCGCCCAAACAACAGAACCGCTTATTTTTATAAGCGGTCGAAAGCTTATGTAAAGCAAGCTCACCTTCGATGTAGAAGATATTCTGCAAATTCACTATCCGTGAACTTCCCCAGAATGTCTTTCCTCTCCCTCCAAAGTTTAAATACGGACTCGCGAAGACGAATATACTTTGCTGAACCCGGTAAACGGGGTCTTCCAACACGCGCAGTTTTCTCCTTATCCGCCATTACCGTTGTCAGTCACACCACAGCTACAGGCTCACACAGAATGATCGAACTGAACGCCTTATTTAAAAACTTTATCCGAAATATCGATGAAAAGGAAGAATAAAATAACAAAGAAGCCTATTTGCATTAATAACGGAAACTGAAATGTAAAAATAACCACGGATTGAAATGGATTTCGAAGTGATTCACTTGGAGAATAATTTTCGACTGCATAAAATTCATTAGTGAAGTAAGAGGCGCGCAATGCATTAAGGGTGAAACTGGGCCTTTAACAACTCGTACTTAACAACTCGCACTTAGGAACTCGTACTTAACAACTCGAACTCGTACTCAACAACTCGTACTTAGCAACTCGAACTCGTCTTTAACAACTCGTACTTAACAACTCGCACTTAACAACTCGTACTTAACAACTCGAACTCGTACTTAACAACTCGAACTCGTACTTAACAACTCGAACTCAAGAATTTTATACATGTCCCTTTAAAGCTTCCGTAGTTATCCATGCCAAAAAGATTAAAAAAAGACTATGATTTTTTTTTTACAAAGCTAATAAAACTTATAAACAATGTGGAATGTTAAGGTTACCGTATACCTTCGCGGGTGTCCTTCGCGAAAAAAAATATTTGCGCGCTGTCTTAAATGTAACAACCACAAACTATATATCAGTACAAAGCTAATGAAATGCACTATCCGGTAAAGATTATTTCGCTTTGATTTTTTTTAACCGTAAAGAGAGTGCGTCCCAAAACCCCAAAACGACCGACGTCTCTTTGAGTGAATTTATCGGGTATGGAATTCGACCTTAGAATGAAAATTACTGCATTATATCAATCACAAGGCATTAATCTTCAAAACCGTGTGAGGCTTTTTCGATATTTCTATTGGTTGCTTCGCTATTTTTCTGTCAATTTTGATGATCAAAAATTTACCGATACCTTTCACAACAATGGCCATTGCGGGGGATCAATTTTTAAAAACGGAAATCCCTGACACGGTTTTGATGATTGATGCCTTGTGAATGATATAATGCAGTAGTTTTGTTTACGCGGTTGAGTTTGATACCCGATAAAGTCGCTCAAAGGGACGTCGGTCGTTTCGCGCTTTTAGGTCGCGCTCGCTTTACTATTAAGAACAATTGAAGCGAAACAATTTTTATCGAATAGAGCATTCTTTAACCTTGACATTGATATATAATTTGTAGTGGTTGTATTTAAGACAGCGCAGTAATATTTTTTTTCGCGAAGGACACCCGCGAAGGTATACGGTAACCTTAACAAACTATGCTCTTTAAATGCTTAAAAGCTGTGGTTTTCTATTAAGCTGTTTCCATTTCTCACTTTCTGTCACTGTCCAAAACATGAATCAAGCGAAACTACCTTAACTTATCTTATTGACATAAGTACACTTATCATACTTTTACGTGTGTTCAGATACAATATTTCTAAGTAGCAGATAAAAATTCCTGTAAAACACTGTAGTTTGTACGACTAATAAACAGACTTGTGTAGCAGTGTGACCCTAGAAAAAAAAAAAAAGGCTTCAACCAAAATCAACATAAAACAGATTTCAGTTCATTAATGCTAAATTTATTTGATATCTATTTACTTCGTCTTGGATAAACATTTCGTCGCCGCCAGCATCTGTATCGATGCCAAAGAGATCCAAATATGGAAGAAAGGTATTCCAATCACGTGGAAACCAGTGTGTATTGTAGATGAAATTTCATAACTTATATCAAATTCACAAAGCAAAGCAATGTTACTTAGTGTCGCTTAGAAGATGGCTGCAAACAAATCTTCTACGAGCATCTCTGGCATCGCGTCCTTTCTCCACTTTGGTTTCACTCTTGCGTCCGTGGCGTTACTGAGTTACAAAGTGATTTATCTGGAAAGAGAACTTAGCACGTTCAGAGGGGAATTTCTGTCACAGACATTAAAGAACACAGTCAAGACGGATGCTTCAGATGATACTCCAGGTGAAAGAACAGCGAGCCAAATAAACCGTCGCTCCACTGAATCTAAAGCTGTCCACGGATCGTCCTCTTCAGATGTGTATAAGACAATTTGTCTGAAGAAATGGCTGCAGCATGTTCAGGTTTGTTTGTTATCATCAATGCTAAGAAACGTTTATTTATTTATCTCTTAAGAGACGAAGTGAGCTTCTGGTTAGAGTTGGGAAAGGTAGAGGTCAATAGTTTTTTATACGAAGTGCTGTATTTTGACTAAATTAACATAAATCAGCCGCTGATTATACTAGTTAGTTGCTAGTTACTTGTTGATTTCAAAATTACACTTGTAAGCCGAACTTGGAGTAGTGTGAAAGGAGTTAATTTCTAAATAAAATGGTGCTGTAATCAGATGTATTGGTGAGGAAATCGAAACCCACAAAATCTGGTTTATCAAACGAGTTAATAAAGTACGTCTATACGACAGTAGGGTTAAATGACTGCTGTGAGATGTTTCGAGCGTTAGCCTTTTGCGACAAGAAATTTAACGAGGAAAAGTAAGAGGGTTTAAATAAAACAACAAAGAAGCGCCGAGATCGATTGAGCATTTTCTTGTCATTTGCAGATCATGAAAACAAGAAATCAGACGGTGACACCAACGTGTGTTATAGGTTTGTAAACTACGGTGATTGAGATGAAATGGAGACCGTGGTTTTGTTAAGAGAGATAGTTTTTAACCCTTTAACCCCTAAGGGGTCTCCCTGTGACGAGTAAAATCGTCTGCCGTTGGCCAGAGTAAAATCTATAAAGTCACTCTTAGGGGGTAAAGGGTTAAGCTCAGTCTAAACTTTGCTTTCATGAGCGGCCCATAATGCCCCTCACGTTTAAAGAGGGGCCGTAAGGGGGGGTAGTGCGCACAGTTCACGACTATTAAAGATGAAAAATCACGAATCACGGCAATTAATTTTCGAGTTTCACAATTCACGGAAAATAACATCATAGACAAGGAACTCTTGTGCACTTACTCCTCCATATTGAGTGTCATCACTCGTACAAAAGCCATCAATCATTGATATGTTAATGTTTCTTTCCGAAGTTATTATTTATGCCGAGGTAATGGGCCGGGCTCCTGTTTATAAACTTGATAATCGGCAATTTTGCAATTTTGCACAAAGGTTACCGGCGAACACAATGTTAGCTAAATGTAAGGTCATCTAAAATAAACAAGTACCTCATCCATGGGGAACTGGACCTGCCAGCTAAAAGAACTTTGATGTTACTCGAACAGTTCGTCCGCTACGAGTTGTCACGGCTCGAAGAAAAGTCATTTCGTCCTCCTGGTCTAATGCTAATTGTATGGCCCCCAAAATATAAAACACGCAATTCCGCAATTTAGGCGTTTTTCGTAACATACGCCTACAGCATGTATATGCTATTAGTCATTCCCACGGGAAGTTTCACGCTTACACGTGTGTATTACGTAGCGTTATTTTATGTATATATATATATGCTATCCTAAGTTGTAACATTCATTCTTTGAAGAAGTCTCCGTTTGAGACGAAACGCGTCGGAATTAAAACTGATAGTTACAACTACAAAGTTCTCCTTTGTGCTGCTAACTTCGATTGAAGAACCGAGACCACGTTTCTCGGCCTCGATCTTCAGGCCCGCATAATCGATTACATGTTTTTTTAGCGCTTCCAAAGAGAAATGTTCTCGGTGAGTGGGATCCTGACTCGTTCTTTCCCTCCGAGGAAACTCAGTGATCCTGCAGAATTTGGATCCACGTAGAAAACGGCACCTTCTAAAACAGAAATTTGTTTGTCGCCCTCGACATCCATGACTTTTTGACACTGAATTTTAGGGTGAGCTTGGCCAAAATGATTTAGAATGATTGCGTGATTTAACATGCAAGGGACATCGAATAGTGCATGTTTGTTTTACAATCTTCTGTCAAGTCGTCAAGTACGGTACTAAGCCCAACCTCGTTCCCAGGGCTTTTCCCTAGAAAGAAAAATGGCGGGAAAAGCCCTGGGAACGAGGTTGTACTAGGCCATCACGCAAATAGCGTCTAGTCGGTCAGACACGCAATTTGAAAACATCATAAAGGGTCAAATTTGCACGGTAGGTCGGTTTTCATGGAAAAAGTGAAGAATTTTATTCAAGTTTCACGGTTATCGAAAAATAATTTTTTGCTTTCACGTGTCACGACAAGCATGTTATTCATAGTTCACGGATTTTAATATTTCGTAATCACAGATCACGGAGAATAAAAACATGCGATCACGTTTCACGAGAAACCCCCTTACGGCCCCTCTTTAAAAGAGCACTTCAAACAATTTCTTCGTATCTCATAATAATTCAATACTTCAGTCCCCATTTTCCACAAGTCAGGTTAATTTTCTAGAAGCGAAGTGCATCACGCAGAAATAGTCCATAGGTTAAACCTGGTTATTATTTCCAAATGAAATTATATACTTTGCGAAGTGTACCAAATCTGGATGTCAAGTGCCGTCGTAATGTGCAAGGCCATTTTTCCTTGGAACTGAACCTTGTACCAAGGTTAATTAAGGAGATAAAGGAGCAAAGAAGAGGCTCCCATCATACCTTGTGTCTTTCAGTGGACTGTGTCATTTTAGGGGGGAAGGGCAGGGGGTTGGGCTCCATCTAATGCAACTGATGATTGTCAAGGGCCTCAAGTCAATTCTTACCCTAACCACACACCCCCCCCTCCCCCCCTTCAGACACCAGGTTCTTACCCCCCGAGGCCCACCTGGTAAAGGCCCTGGAGTCAATGAGACCTACATCAAAGAATTTGTGAAGAGAATATCGCCTCATACTCAAAGCGAACCAGGAAAGTTCTGTGAGTGGAATATTACCATATCTGTGCATTGTTCAGACGATATCTTACCCCCTGGCACTTATCATGACAACCTATTTGATTAAAGAACGAACGAAGCTGTAAAAAAGAAAAGAAACGCCACGCGAAAAAATCCTTAATGTTAAACTTGTAAACTTGATCGAGATACGTACGAAAATCCTAAAAACTAACCTGATGAACGATGAATATTGCATGCTGACCGAATAATTATTTCCCGCTTTTATAGCGAAAGATACTACTTGCCTATTTTATGATCACTTCGATAATCACTTCGCCTTGGTTGAATAACTGTTAAATATGACATTTTCATGAAAATACTTTCATGAATTAAGCTGTCCACTCTTGACACTCTCGAACACCAAGTTATGCTCCGACTATCCTTAAAAATGTTATTCTTATATGAATTATTCTATTGCTACATGAAAATCGAATCTTTTATTTATTAAGGTTAGCAATTACAGTAAATACGCACGACCAAACTTGTGTCCCTTAATCTAGCGATTTACAGGAGATTTACGACCTTGAAAAAGACCACAATGGAAACCTTTTTATTTACATGTAATAGTAACAGATTTCAATACTTAATGTTTTTTCTTTTTGTTTTAGCTGCTCCTCGTTTCACAAGCAAACATCCTTCAGTGATAACTGTCAGAGTCGGTGGTAATGTTTCTATTAATGTCAAGACATGTGGGTTTCCAGAGCCACATATCACATGGTCGATACCTAGTAATAGCCATGGAAACAACAATCAACAACGGTACAAAACAGTTGGTGGAAAACTGGAGATTACTGATGCACGCTACGAAGATACGGGCATGTATACATGTCGAGCAGAAAATGTTTTTGGAAACATAACAAAAAATATAAAGCTGGTTGTTTTTGGTGAGCACTTTTATTTCTTTTTCGTTTCATCAACATAACCCAGATGTAGGGCCTTCCTTTTCTGTGATCACTTTATGGGTAATTTTGTTTGAATTAGTACTATCCACTAGTACTATCTTTTGTTTAGTAAGGGTCTATAATCTTTTGTAAGAGGTTGAATCATGTCATTTTCACAAGTAAACCTGTTTCTGGAATCCCTAGTAACCAAAAGCAGCACACAGTAAGAAAGAAATACTGGTGTTAATTCAGAAATTGAATTTTATGTTTAAAATTATGCACTGGAGTTTAAGAATTACCCACTTAGTTTTCGTTCACGCTCCTAGATTATCGCATTTAAAACGGCCGCTCATTGTCCTTACGCCACCTTAACCATATCCAAGACCGCTCTTTTTCGAAGAACAATAATAGACAGATCCATCTACGGGTATATTACAAACTCACAACATTACTGGCTCTCAGTTGGTAGAGCACTGCACCGATATCGCAGAGGTCATCGGTTCGAACCCCGTTAAGGCCTGAGTTTTTTTTTTTTTTTTCAGGCTTTAATTTCACAGCTGCTTAAGTTGTGTACATAACAGCGATGATCAATTAACGTCATTAAATAATAGACAAAGTTATGTCCACATTTTACACGCCGACAATGCCTTATTTGTGGTGTAATAACGATTATTAGAAAACGTGACGCATTATGGCTGTCATAATTATGATATCACGAAAATATTGTGTTGAATTCTGCCCCATGGTCAGTCGTGGTAACTCGTAGTCGTGCTGGATCACGTGTAGTTATAAGTTGTCAGTCGTAGTCGTTCAAGGTCACTCGTAGCCATTCGTAGTCGCCCTGAATCACTCGTAGTCACTCGTAGTAATTCGTGGTCACTCGTTAGTGGTAGTCATTTGTGGTCCTCCATGCTTGCTTTGACACCCTATCGATTTCACACAATCTACAAGTTAGTCATTGGATTGGTTTCCTCTTAAATTAACACAGGTTCTCCAAGATTCAAAACTTTACCACCCGGTGAGATTAAAGGTTATCTCAACAAAACCACAAAGTTGCCTTGTGACGAGATAGGTTACCCTACCCCCGTGGTCAAATGGAGCAGGTCTCCCCAAGCACTCCTCCCTCAGGGTCGTACTTCATTCAAGAGTGATGGTCTGCTTATAAACAACACTCAAAACGAAGATAAAGGGCTGTACATTTGTCAGCCATCCAACAAGTATGGTTCAATCATTCATGGAGTATTCCTTAAAGTGGAGACAGTAGGTGGGTCCTTACAATATTCATCTTTTCTGATAAATTATTTCAGAACTTATTTCCTCCGGTTTCTCTCACCTTTCATTTAAACCTTCAGTGTACTTTTCTTTATTTACTTGGCTTAATAAATTTGCAACTTTTGCTTTTCAGAGACGCCCTTTTTTACCACTACACCACCATCATTAATTTCAGTGAATAGATCGAGAGCATCAGTTCGGGTTAATTGCTCAGCCAAAGGGTCTCCTCTACCTACTGTCATGTGGTACAGGGATGACGTCATCATGCCCGTCATCAATTACGTCACTGCAGATGAATTCACCAGTGTACTTGCTATTGATGAATTCCAAGCCGCTAACCAGACCACTTACAAATGCATTGCGCGCAACATGTACAACAATTCGGTAGAAAGCACTTCCGAACTAGGTAAGTGGATTGCTTTATGCTAAATTAAATTAATTAATTGTTAGGCAGTGACCCCCATTCCATTTCGCGGGAAGGAATGTTGGCGTAGTGGTGAAAGCACGCCCCGCCCACCTACTTAACTGTGATGCAAGTTCGGTTCCTGCCGTCTAATGTGGGTTGAATTTGTTTATGGTTCTCTCTTTGCTCCAATAATGAATAAAAATTTACTGCTAGTCTTATTGTGAATTTTGAGTTCGACAGTTAAGCTTCAATCGATTTATCAATGGATCCATCCAGTCATAAATTCTACTGCGTTTATGCGTACATGACTGAAAGTGAGAGAAAGTGATTGAATGAGTGAGAGAGTGAATATGGGAGTGATGAACGATTAAGTTAAGTGTCTACGTGCGTGAAAGTGAGGAAAAGAAAGGTAAGTAACTAAGAATTAAAGGAGTGACAGAGTCAGTGAGTGGGAGTGATTTAATGAGGGACAGATTGAGTGACTGAGAGCGAATGTTTGAAGGATTGATTGAGTGAGTAAAAGAGTGAATAATAATAATAATAATAATAATAACCTTTATTTGAGTGTCAATTGTATCTGGCACTGACTTAAAGCACAAAGTGAAATCAAATCTAATCAAATGTTGGAAAGAGGAAAACCGGAGTACCTGGAGAAAAAGCTGTCGAAGCAAAATAGAGAACCAACAAACTCAGTCCACATATGACATCGGGAATGGAACCCGGGCCACATTGGTGGAAATCGAGCGCTCTTACCACTGCGCCAACCCTGCTTCCCTCAGAGAGTAATTGGGTGAGTAAGTGGGTGGGTCGGTGAGCGACTCAGAATGAGAGGAAGTGATAGCGTAAGTGGCTGAAAGTCGTTGAATAAGCCTGGGAGATTAAGTGAGTGATTGAGTGACCGACAGTGAGCGAATGAGTGAATAAGTGAGTTCGTGAGTTAACGAGAGTGCGTTTGTGAGGGCTTGAGTAAGTGCGAGAGTGGTTGGGTTACTAAGTGAATAACTGAGTAATTGATTAAGTGAGAAAGTGAATGAGTGAGTGAGTGGGTGAGTACGTGAGTGCGTTAGTGCTTGGGTAATATTATTGGGTGAGTAAATGAAAAGAGTAAATACGTTGGATAGAGACTGAGTGAGTGAGTGAGAAAGAGAGAGTGACGAGTGAGTGAGAGTGATGAAGCTTGAAATGATGAACGTTTATGACTGCCATACTGCTTTCAACTGAGTAAAAAAGTCTGTATTTTTTTTTCTTTTTCTTTTTAGTTCTTGTAAACTGTGGCAATCCAGGTAGACTAGGAAACGCGGTTCGTATCACCAGTGGATACTGGGTTGGAGGACATGTCAGATACCTGTGTTATCCTGGATATACCATGCGCGGTCCAGCAGTGAGGCGGTGCTTGCCCAGCGGTCAGTGGAGTGGGAATCAACCAATCTGTAAGGAGTATTTCTTATATTATCGTCTGCAAGTCTTACTTATACATATATGGAAAAAAAATAATAAAGTAAGAGTGAATCAAAGAATTTCTAAAGCGTAGAGTGTTTCAATACCGCGCAAAAATACGAAATTTCTCTTCTAGTGTCGACGAATATTTCCTGAGTGAACGAAGCAAATCAGGGAAGTGTTTTATCAGCGTCTAAGGAATTTACTTTTTATAATGTAAAACTGAAGGTATATCGATGACAGAGGGGTAGCAAATCACTGATAACGATACACCCCACCCCCCACCACATGATAACATCACACGTGACATCATTTGTATCGATTAGTTACACTTGGTATGCCACTCAAATTTTACATAATAAAATAAATTATTCACTTGCCCTTGTGGCGTTAAACTTTCTTTTCCACTATTATACAATTTTCATCTTTTCCTCTTGCTTGACTAAGTAACGTTTCATTGCCCTTGCGTTGTATTCGTGACAAAATAATAGGGAACTAATAACCTGCTCTAAAAGGAGAAAGGGACGAAAAAAATTAGATAAAAACACTGAGTTATAAAATGACACAGGTGGTATGTGTTGCACCAAATGAATATGTAAAAGTTGTATTTTTCAGCACTGTTACAGGAAAACTCAGGAAAAAGGAAAACCGAATCAATCCAAGATCAGTCGAACCTACGATGGTCTTATTCGTATCGCGAACTTGGTGCTCTTTGGACTGCGCGTAATGCGTCATAATTTTGCAATAATATCGTTTCAAATGTCAGCTCATGTTTCCATTGTGTTTGTATAACGATACAAAACTAAGGGTGCATGCGTTTTCTTGGTATGATTCGGATTTGGATTTGAGATCCGAGTTCTCATGGATCATGACGCATCAAAGAAACCGATGAATCCACACTGGACAGGGAATCATCGGTTTCTTTGATGCATGCGAAATCCGATATCACACCAAAAAATAGGTCCGCAATGCGAACGTGTGTCTAGTGTAGTATCCCGTGTAGTATGGTTATTGTATGAAATGGCGTGGTGTAGACCTTTAATTTCACATTGTTATGGAAACATATTTGGCAAAGCATCTAACCCCATGACAACAAGTACAAACATACGTAACTTAAATCCTCATGTGTGGAAAGCTGACCACACACATTACAGATGGGCAAATAGTTGTTTTACGAGTTCAGATTTCTTCTCATATGTTACATTTAAGATTGGGGAATCTAAAAGAGCCTGTTATCTGCTCTTAATTCAAAGAGCGTGGAAGATGTAACAAAGTCAAAGATTTTTTTTATTTCTTCATGGAAAAATGTTCATGCTACAACAAATTGATTATCATTCTGCAATACCTTAGCTTGAGCATAGCAGTTTTCACTGGTATTTATCCTTTTTCTGGGTTAAGCCACAGTGACGACACTTGAGGATCTTGGCAGAGAAAGATCCACCCGCAATCTTTTTGTGGCACTGCAGACAGGAAGGGTATCTCCCAAACTCTTGCGTGCTAGTGCAACTCGTAACGTATATAGGTTACGTGTTACGCGAGTTACGCATTTGCTCTTTACCTCATGTACCCGGTCACCTAAGTTCACCTTGTCGTTATGACGTCGTTTTTTACGCCACATGAAGACGTCAATTTTTTTATGCTGTTCCATTGGTGTCTACGTGCTAACGCACTAGACACCAAAGACGCATCTTAAAATAGATTTTAAGACGACATTGTAGCTTCACAATGACGGCGTTGTTAGAGAACATATTTGGGTAATGGATCCCGTCGCTTCGCCATTCCTCCTATTCGTAAAAATAAATACATTTTATCACAAATAGGCGTCCTCATAAAGCTGTATTGTCGTATCAATGTCGAACTTTGCTTAAAATAGAACTCATGATTTTTTGATTAAGTTCCGAACTAGTAAACGTGGGGTCATCGGTTCCACGCGTATTGGGCAGAGAGAATTGAATTTCCATTTCCCATGTTTTTTTTTACGTGTGAGATGCTGAAAAAAAATACCCCTTTCAACATTGTATTTCCTCTACAGTGCTTCTTACATATCATAGTATCGATGACGGCACGAGATAAAGAGGTAACAGCACACAACACAGCAACATTGTATTCCCTTCACAGTGCTTCTTACAAAGTCCATTTAGCATGAGTTGCATTATTTAGTAAGTTATTTCTTTCAGGTACTGACAAACCAGAGTGTTATGAATATCATACCATTGCTGATTCTACGAGATATAGAGGTTACAGCACACAACACAACAAATGCGATCAATACCTGGCTGAAGGCTGGTACTGGTTTATGTTTGGCAGGATCATGGCCACATCATGTACAAGTTATAAACACTGTGATACATCTTATCCAGGGTGGTTAAATGGAGGACATCCGAGCACCCGGGATGGTAGGGTCAGTCGACACGTTTGTTTTAGAAGTAGTTCTAATTGCTGTAATTGGTCCACAAGTATCCTCGTACGCAACTGTGGAAGCTTCTACGTGTACAAACTAAAAGGAACACCAACATGTCACCTTCGATACTGTACACAATACGAGTACTAATCTAGTAATCACTACACTAACCACTGTTGTACCTTTTGAATCAACTCCTTATGTTACAAACGAGTGTACTTACCTTTCTTAAAGACTATTCACCGATTGAAAAAAAAAAACTGTTGTTATATGTTTGTTGCTGAGTTTCATAGTCTGGGTGCAGTTAGTTGTTAATAGAACTGCTGGTGACGTTGACTGACGTTTTGAGGACTTGAGTGGAAGTCATTATTACAGTCAAGTTAAAAAGTTCAGAAAACTGTGCAGCTAAATGGAAATTCCCTTTAATAATAAAGGCTTCAACAAATAAAGCAGATTCCAAAGTACAAAATCATTTACTTGCGATTGAAGTTAGGTTGACAATTTAACGAGATTAAGGAAAAACACAAGAGCTTCACAATGTTTGTGTAAAGTGTGATAAGTATTGTTGTAAAATGAATTGCTGTTACGTGTAATAAAGTAAATATAACAAGACGCCAGGAGGCGTTTACGCGGGATGGGTCGTTGTGACCATATTTATGCGTTGCGATAAACACTGTCTGCTTATACTAACCAACAAGCTTGAGGGAGGGGACCCTGCTTTAAAATGGAACGAGCGATTGGACACGAGGAATTTTCTCACATGAAATAACTCAAGAAACTAATCAGGGCCCCAAAGGGTATTCACCGTTGAGGATATGTGATTTGACTGTTGGAAATCGCCATATCTAGTCTTCGGTGTTGTAAATTTTAGTCAAGTCCGGTTCCAGCAAAAAAAGCTGAAAATTACACAATTTATATCTCAAGAAAATAAAGAGCCACTGACTGTGAACCTTCAGTGTTTTCTCACACGGATTCACCCCTGATGTTGCACGTGATTCCAACGTGGACTGAAGCCAATGAAATCGCACACAACAACCATACCAAAAAAAAAGTGATTTGTGACTGCAATCGAAAAAAAAAACGGAACTCTCCCGAAACGATGACACGCTAACCTACGGCATCCCGCGTAATAATCGCTGTTGCACTTGTTGCAATTAGGAGTAGAAGCTGCAACAAAAGTCTCTAGGGCAAAAACTGTTCTTCTCCACCTCACAATTCCACTAAAACTTAAATTATTATCATAACCATAGTTAGTCTCCTCTACTAACTATGTCATAACCCACAACCCTTTTTCTTTCCATTACTGGTTTCCTCTGTAACAGTATTAACTGTACCACAGTACACTCGACCCTGATGTGTTGTTTTCTTCACTGGTTTCCTCTGTAACAGTATTAACTGTACCACAGTGCACTCGACCCTGATGTGTTGTTTTATTCACTGGTTTCCTCTGTAACAGTATCAACTGTACCACAGTGCACTCGACCCTGATGTGTTGTTTTATTCACTGGTTTCCTCTGTAACAGTATTAACTGTACCACAGTGCACTCGACCCTGATGTGTTGTTTTATTCACTGGTTTCCTCTGTAACAGTATTAACTGTACCACAGTACAGTTGACCCTTATGTGTTGTTTTCTTTACTGGTTTTTTTTCTGTTTCTATTCAAACTTTATCGCAGTACACCCGACCCTGATTTCTTGTTTCCTACACCATTTTTATGTCATCCGTGCATGTTAATGAAGGATGACATATTGTGAGGGGACGATTTGTCACTTACTTCCTCACTCAGGTGTAAACTCGATCAAGTACGCAAATGTACCCAGGATGGATTCTGCTATGTTGCAAGTTTAATACACCGGATTTAGCCGAACCTTAGTACCTATATGCCCAAATGAACGGTAAAAAATACACAAAATAAAGTACTTTGCCACATTTTGCCACTTTTTGTCCCAAAGTGGTATTAGTTTGTATTTATTTCTCGATCTTGTTCTTTCATTGCTTGGGCGGTCCGGTGAAATTTGCTAGTGACAAATTTCAGGAAGGATTTGGGTTTCTTCGTTCTCAGATGGTCGATTGCCTATGGACTTTTCTGGAAATATAACTGTTTTCAGAATAATTTGCGTACTAGTACATGTAAATGGGACGTAAATGAGTTATTCCTAATTCATTTGTGTTCGTAGATAAAATCGGATGACATCGCTCACAGAGCACTTTGATTTATTCTCTCTTTATTTCTGTAACAGTTTCTCTATTTTTAACTCAACCATTTTTATTTTACTCGCTTCCCTCTCCAGAAGACAGGGCCGCGTCTTTCTTTGCCGATAACACTGCTTACTGATCGACGAAGCTTCTTTCTTTCCTTAACATGCGCACGGGTTGCTTCGTTTCTCTTTGTCTCTTTGTCACTCTGCACAACAAATAAAATCTCACGTGAGGATGTTCGTTTTTGTTGGGGGTGGGGGTGGGAGGAATGTGGAATAGAAGGTGTCAATCCCTAGGGTTGGGTAGGACAGTTCACAAAACTGTACTCGGCATTGGAGCCGCATTCTTACTGGAACCACTTCCGGGCTATAAAGTCGTGGTCGTATGCAAGGAGTGGATCTAACAACGCGGTTGAGGTAGTTAAACTCACTAGGTCAAGTGTACAGAGAAACCTAAGCATATTGTTACAATGCATAACCTACAAGCTGCAAACGGAAAAGAAGTCAATGTAGGCTTTTTGTATTTCTCATGGATGTCACTTGATAGTCGGTCTCACCAGACAATCAACTCTTTTGAAGATGGCCTCAGTTATAACAAGGTATCTTTGGGGACTGGCTTATTAGAGTTGGGTGACAGAATAGAGGTTTATTATATGTTGTATCTTTTGTTCTGTTTTGCGGGTCAAAGCGGGAAATTACACGCGGGAAATACGCCCATCTTGCCAGCTCGGGTAGCCAATCAGAACTCAGGGTTCGTTTCATATTTCCCGCTCGCGGAACCAGCTTATTAATAAACTCACCTTTCTCACTTTAAAAGTGATTTCCTTTTCTCCAAGAGAGGAACCAATGGATGTGATTACACCGGAACTTTCTTCGTGCTTTAAACGCTCTCCGAGGGATTCCCTAGCAAAACAAGAGGGCTCCACATAAGAATAAGTTGTTTGCACTTTTCTCATATTCAACGTAACATGTCAACACTGAGCTGTTTAACAGTTCTACCAGCTACGTTTTTCTTCGCCTTTTTCTAGTCAACACGCAAATTGGAGACTTATAAACCTTATTCCAAAATGACTTCCATTTAAATATTCTCTTGTTTTTATTCAAGTTATCCCGTCGTTCTTAAGCTAAAATTCAAATGAATATGTTACCTTGAACGAGGCATCAAGGTCTAATTTAAATAAACACATAAGAACATATAAAAGGCGGCCATTTTAGAATAAGTCATATAACCTCCCCACTCTTTCTCTCTGCTGATCTGAAGATGTTCAATTACTGTCGCGATTATTTGTCATCATATTGTTTCCAAGATTAATGGTTGAATTCGATAATACTTATAATAATTATAATAATGATGATAATGATGACAATGGTTAGAAGTTATTTACATAGCGCCAAAATCCGAAAGTCCAATGGCGCTTTACAAAACAGACTTTTAAGAAACAAGGAAAACAAAACAATATACAAGTACAGAACAATTTCAAAAGAATTAATGACGTAGAAGAACGAAAAGAATTAATGCATAAAAAAGCGTGCTTAAAAAGGAGCGAAAGAAAATTCATGAGAGTCAGCCGAGACAGAAAAATATGTATTGTTATGTTCCTAGACTTTCACTCAACCAAACAGGGACTGCCATTGGCTGAATCTTGGTCACGTGGCCTTGACTGTATTTAACAGTTATCAGAAATTGAGGTGCAGAAAAGTCACCATTCATCGAGACTAAAGAGAATAATTGTTTTAGTATATACCAATCAAATA
This sequence comes from Ricordea florida, assembly GCA_949710005.1. Taxonomy (NCBI): domain Eukaryota; kingdom Metazoa; phylum Cnidaria; class Anthozoa; order Corallimorpharia; family Ricordeidae; genus Ricordea; species Ricordea florida. The sequence continues at coordinate 5,825,589 of OX453277.1, forward strand.
CCCTTAGATATTAAACACAACCGGTGAGAAATTTAATTGTTGAAGAGTAATTCGTAACATAGAGAAACTAGACTTTACTAGATTTTATTTTGCAAATGCAGTTTCATTGAGTCGTTCATTTGAGCTATTGTTTGGTCTTCCCCAGGTCAACGTTTCATCGTGGTTTTGTTTTGCTTAACTTACCAAGTGACAACTCTCGTAAACAGCTCTAAAGCGAGAATCAACGGGTTCATGTACGACGAGATTGTGTGGAATAAGTGTTTTATTATATGTATAAGCCCTCGATTGTGAAAAATTGGAGCTAGGTTGTACGACAAGGATTAACGTTGTTGTTGTTTGTAAACAGAACCATGTTGTCAAGCCGACATGTTGCCGAGTAGCCTGCGTAGAAGTCTTTTCCATTTCCTTTCGGGCAAGCGGGAGTCGCGCGAGGACACGGGGCAAAGAGGTAATAAGTAATGGCAGGGGGAGGGGTAGTGAAGGAAAGGAATTGCTCCCCACACCCTCCCCACGTTCCTAACCTTTTGCTCTCGCATCATGCCTTCGCGCGACTTCCCCTTGGTTCCAGAGGAAACGAAAAAGACTGTCACGCAGGCTAGTTGTCGAGCCGACATGTTGTCGAGCCGATGTGGAAGAGTCCGGCTTTTTTGGGTACTTTGTAAACTATTCATTAAGCGTATTTGAGAATGAAATTTGTGTTCTTACTAGTACACAAATTGTTTTGATTCGTTCTTTTTCTTTGTCTTTTTTAAGTGAAAGTATTGGAATATAACAAGACACTCAAATGTCAGCTCTCTCGGGAAACCAATCAGTTTTGTTTTCCCTCGACTTCTGATGCTTGAAAAAGAGAACTTACGTTCTTCGCGGATTGAGCAGTCTTGAAGTTTTCACCGGGCTTGAGTTCGTAAAACTTGGGTTTGTTGGTGACAAATTCGTGTTTTTTATTCCTCGCCTCTTTTCGCTGCCTGGATATCTCTGCTCGCCATTCTCGTTCATCCTCTGAGCTACTGGATCCTTCCTCTTCGCTTGGTCGACCTTCTCGCTCCTGCAAACAAAAACAACACACAAATCCTCTAGTAAGCCACCCATCTCTATCAGAAGAAACTTAATAAGCCATCCTGCCCTAAAGAAGTGTCTTGGGATCCACGCTCTTGCATTAGGATTGGCAGGATAGAAATCGTTTTGAGCGAGCTTCATCACCAACAGTAAGAAACTCCAAAATAAATGCCATAAATCCTCTCTTAAGTCACCCCACCAAGAAAAAACAAGCTTTCCCCACCTCCCTCAAATGAGCCAACCCCAACAAGAAGAAATCTATTAAACCACCACCCTCCCTCTCCTGAAGGGAAAAAAATGTCATGTATCATTCAATCAGATCGACAAAATGATTGGAATTGTTAAATGCTACTTAAGTGCATTGTTGAGTTATATAAGCACGTGGGAAATTTTTAATAACACTTGAGAAGTGCTTCTCGTACTTCTCGAGTGTTCTTAGAAATACCCAAGTGCTTATATAACTCAACAATGCACGAGAAACAAGTTTTTTTTATTCCTTTTATAAAATGCCCAAGTAACAAACACTTGTTTTGCCAAGGGAGTAGAGAGTGTGTGCAAGAGAATCGAAACCCGCTAGATTTATAACGTTCATATTCTTGGCGATCAATAAAATGGAAAGTCGTTCTTCGAAATGTTTTCGAGCTTGCACAAGAAGACTTGTGAGTGACGTAGCATGCGTGCATATGTTGCACTATAATGCACGCACGTGACGTAGGCCGTGTGCTTTATGGTGTTATAATGCATTCATCTTGACCAATCAGAGAATGCATTACATCGATTACATTTTATCGTGTGATTTAAAAGACTGTAAATAATCTGAGATTACTCGATGAACTTGAGCTTGTCACTGGTAGAAATTAAACCATTACAGGTGCATGCACAAACCGTTAAGCGAATGATACAAGGTTGAGCAACACATGCTGCCACTTCTGTTCAACGAAAGTTGAACAGTGTATCATGTGATGTTGAATGTTGAAAATAGACCTTTCAACATGTTGAACGTTGTTGAATGTTGTTGAACGGCTCTATTCCGTTCAGCATGTTGCCGCTTGTTGAACGACATCAACCATTCGCTTTTTAGTTCGGTGTCACGTGCTTTCCTGAAGTTTTCAAAATGGCCAGAAAAAAAAACAGAAGACGGAAATAACAAGTGAGCTCATCAGTCTGTATGAAAAATGTCCTCGCTGTATGATATTCGTATGAAAGACTCTAAGAACAGAGACGTAAGAGACAAAGCTACAGCAGAGAAGGAACTCCTTCAAGGATGTAAAATCCATACGAAGAAAATTCCGGTGACTGGAGACGTCGAGGTTTCCGAGTTCCGCCAAGTGTGTAATATGCCCCAAAAGACTGAGTTCTATATTTTTTAGCCATTCTCCGAGAATGGCTAAAAAAATCGAACGTCGTTCGGGATAGAAAAAAAATAGAACGTCGCCTCTCGTTAATGAGATAATAACGTAGATAAAAAAATAGAACGTCGCCTCTTGCATAAAATAACAAGACCAGAAAATTCGTTTTCTGCATGTTATTAACTCAAAACAATTTACCTCAATCTCGTCAAACTGCTCCAACATCTGTTGCTTTTTCTTCTGTCGTTTGATTCTTTCTTTTTCGTGTTTGGACACCGAGATGAACCGGGTGAAGAAGTTTGTATTCCTCAAAAAACAACACGAAATAATCCCTGTCTTAAGTGAACAACAACAATAATAATAATAATAATAATAATAATAATATAATAAAAATACTAATAATACTAATAATGACAATGATAATGATAACATTCGCTCTATTGAAGTGTGGATGTATTTAAAGCTGCTGTGCTAATAGCAGGCACAGTAAATAACTAAAAACACATTGCAAATAAAACACAGAATCCTAAATGGTGGGAGGCGAGCCAGTTCGCTATTCTGAAGCGTGGTACAGGATTCGAAACTCTGGATGACCGTGTTGTAAATCCAGCTCATGACCAGGAAGGAAGACAAACCACTCGGCCACAACGCCTTCTTTTTCCGTAATTCAATGTTATCATTTCATTTAGACTTTTTTCGTATATAATGCACATTGCTCGTATATATCTATTGACTTTCAATACAATTTAGATTTTTTAATTTTGATTTAACATAAGGCTAGTATTTGTAAAACCAACGAGAACATGATTCGCAAGTCTAAATCGTTATTATCTTTTATCATTTTTGTTATTAACAATTATTCTGTGAGGTGAATAGTGGCAAAATATTGGCGAGAACAATTGTTTTAGTTTATACCAGTGAAGCAAACTCAGTCACATATCTCGGTAATTTTTTTGTAAAGCGAGAACTGGCTCCCATCATTTTTTTTCGACCAAAACTCACTTGTACAAAGATTTCCCAGAAGCATCAGCACCAGTCACTCCTGCGCTGACTATCCCGAGATGGTGAGCCAATCAGATTGCGCAAATGGCCAAGGTTGCTGAGTTGGTACATGTATACACTAATCATTATCATTAATGTTGTCTATTACTATCATTATCATTGTTATTGTTATAGTTAGTGCATCACATTACGTGGTTCCAGTCCCCACCTGACTTTCTTCGTCCACTTGGAAGTCTGGGTTGGAGAACATCGCCACAAATCTGTCATCTTCCAGAGGATTGCTGATATCAACAGCCTGGAAATCGCATTAAAATCATAATGACCTCTCACTTTCACAGTAATAAGGAATTCAGAAATCACGCCAGGCGTAGAATTCAACTCTCTCTCAGTGAAACTGAAGTGCTTGCTAAACAGGTTTAAACTTGTTTCAATGCTCGTTCAACAGGTTTTCAGCTTGCTTTTATGCTTGTTCGACAGGTTTTAAACTCGTTTTCATGCTTATTTTACAGTTTTTTTTTTACTTACCTCGGTAGCCATTTTCTTTACGTCGCTTTTCTCGTCAATTAACTTCTCGGCTAAATTTCTGTTCACCTTAGGAAGTTTCTGGCGAGAGAAAATGCTAGTTACCACTTTCAATTTCATCACTAGACGTACTGGCTGCTGTTAACTGGAAACTACTAGACATAGTTTGATGCCACATGTACACTGGCTAAGTAAATGAAAGTAACTTAAGAGTTATTATTAACCAACTAGACGTTTCAACACTGCTATCTAGTGTCTTCTTTAGAGGTGTCTTTGTCGAAGTTGTGTGGCTTTACTTATACCATTGTTGAATAACCTTGCTGGGTAACTACATTTAAAGTGACTTAGTCAGCAATACAACAAGACAGAGAGAGCGATAATAAAGTAACAAAGCCTTTAAAATAACTTACAACTTACTCGTCTGATAAAAGGAAAACAACATTTTTGTGGCCTACCTACCTTCAGTTTTACTCTGTTAGCTCGCTCCTCTTCAATCTTGCTCTGGATACGTTTCTTGCGGTATTCCTCAAAAGCAAATGGCTCAGCCAACGATTTAGCCTGAGGAACATGGCAAAACAAGACGTGAGATTATTAGGGCAATCCCCTCCCGAAGCAAGACAAGACCATATCACAAAGTATCTTTCCACAGGGAGTTGAAACCCGTTCTAAGGGGGATGCTTACATGAAAGAGCTAGTCCCGACCAAAGTTTCAAACTGGGATGACTTGTAGTTTTTGTGTAGCCTACACGAGGTATGTAGCGACATTATGGCACGATCGTATTTATTTATTTATTTATTTACATATTCAATTTGTCCACCCGAGCCTAGCGCCTGTCACGTGGTCTAGTAAGCTACACATGTATGCACTGCGGACCTATTTTTCGTTTCGTGTTTATTTTACGACTATCTTATTCAAAAGAGAATTGAAGTGACTTGATCATACATCCGCATCATGTTTCACTACACCAAAATGCCGGTTTTCAAACAGAATCGAGTAGTATACCGGAACGAGCTTCGGCATAAAAACTGGGGTGAACTCGTGCTGGGGTGAAAGTTGCCCCTGGTTCTTGTTAACACCCTCTAATATCAGTGTTTCTTTTTGTAACAGATTAAGCGCATGTTTTATTAAATTTTAGTGAAGGGTATCTAGAAACTCATATACATCATAGGGTTGGTGCAGTGGTGAGAGCGCTCTCCTTCCACCAATGTGGCCCAGGTTCGATTCTCGGCCCCGGCATCATATGTGGACTGAGTTTGTTGGTTCTCTACTCTGCTCCGAGAGGTTTTTCGCCGGGTACTCAAGTTTTCTCCTCCCCGCAAAAACCAACATTTGACTTGATCGGTTGATTTAATTTAACATGATTTCATTTCATTTCATTTGTGTTTTACAGCGTCCCTGATTAGTACCCTCAGTGCTAGATACAGATGACACTCAAATAAAGGTCATTATCATTATCATTATCAATATCATTACTATAGGCCTCACCTTGTGGTAGATAAGTATATCTACGAAGTAGCCGTGCATGTAGGCTCTCAGCAGGTTTGTTCCAATCAAATGTGATAGCCCTAACAAAAAAATGAGATCAACTTACATATGTATAAAAAAAATTATACTGCTAACTAGCTACTGCAGCTACCGCAACAAAGCACGAAAAACAAAAAAAATTATTATATTTCAGCTTCACATAATTCGTAGTAGCTATTTTGGATTGGCGAGTCTCCTCTTAATTTTTCCCTTATTCTACGGCCTTATCATTTAAAGGATTATCTGTAGCGCGTTTTATAATTGGATGTCGTAAAAGAAAAAGCAAAATAATTTTTCTGGCCGATCACAAACGATCTACGCAGTCCACAGTCTTACCTAAACTATCCAGGTCTTGCTTGGTTACAAACTTGTAATCATCGTACACTAAAAAGAAAAAACAGTTCAACTTTAAATTTTGAATTCATTGTACTGCCTATCATAAGCTTTACTAGACCTTAAAAACAACAAATTCAACTTTTACTGAAGGGGGCATTCTAATCAAAGAAGAATGACAATAATCAAATCCTTTAAAAATGTAATAACCAGCCAAAATATCTGGAATTGTCACCAAAGAGGCACCTGGCCAAGTTATCTGAGATGTTGTTTTTAACTTGTTGCTAACTATGCATTTCTGAAGTTAATAATTAACCCCATAGAGAAGGATAGTATTTTTAGACTTAATTTACTGCCCCCAACGGTTTCGTTCTCAGAAAACAAGAAATGTTTGCACGCGCACTTCTCAAGACAATTCAACTAGATAATGCATAATGAAGTAGGGACCTGTGCGGAAATCATTCAGAGATCTCTCCAGACATGGAATGTAGCCTGTGCCAGGCTCTCGGATAGTGGGCACGATCGAAAAGCGGGAGAGCGAGAGAACAAATGGGTGGGAGTCAGTATCACTAAAAAAATGATAATCATTTTTCAGTAAAAGGGTTAAAAAATCAATTAGATCACTTATAAAATACCAAACATTCATCAACACAAACCAGTGGGTTGCTGATCTTCTTCAAGCTCCTCTGTCAAGCTGTCCAGGAAAGAACACCACCTTGGACCTGGACCAAGCGACTGTGATTGATCATCAAACATGATAGAGAAAAAAAAAAAACAGAACAGTGGATCAGAATGTTGCAGTACAGACACATACCATACAAAAGTGTCTGATGTACTAGACTGAAGATATTGTCTACTAAAGTCTTCCAGAACCCTCACCCAACCCACCCTACAATTAACCCTTTCAATGCCACAGGTGACCCATGCATAAATTCTCCTTATAATTCCAATATAATACCGCACAAACAGATTATAAGAATTGAGAACATGATCAAATCAAGGATGGTCCGAGCTAGAATGTAAGGAACTGTAAAGCACTTGCTCGGGAGACCCCAATCTTACATAAGATTTTTAAACCCTGTCAGACTATGCTGCTCAGAGAAAATACTCTTTGTGACAGCATACACCAACAAAGCAAAACTACATACAGTGTACTCTTTTTAAGAATTATTGGCATATTATACAGTGCATATATATTCTATAAAAGTTTGAGAATAGAAAAGTCAATAGCAACTTTCAAGTTTTCTTCCTGCACAATTTATAAATTCAAAATGCAGATTGTCAAATCTGTTACTGGATAAAATTCAAGCAAGGCAAGCCAACTCACAGGAATATAATACACCAGCATTTTTGGTGCTTCCGTGGCCATGAACAGCAAACCTATTAGTAAAGTAGAATGGGAATCAAGGGTCAGTGGCGGTGACTGCAGTGATAATGATAATAACCAATCAAAACTGAATCATGTCTAACAAAACTTACATTTAAAATTGTAATAACTCGAAGACAAAGTGATACGATCACGCTCTATTTAATACTGAATCAACAACAGACTATCTTACATGTGCTTGATTACAAAACTTGGGAATTCGATTACAATGACAGGTAAAAATAACCAGAGCATGAATTTATAGTACTTTTATGTTACATAACAAAAATGGTGGAAATCTTACCTGAATCTGGGTAAAGGCATAGTTCATTAATATCTGTTGATGGTTCTATGGAAGCAAATGGTTTTCCCTTAAAAAAAAGAAAGTGAAAATTGTGGTTCACAGTTTGTTCCACTTGAACCAGGTCAAACAACACAATAACAAGAAAATTAATTGTCATTGCAAACACTGCACAGTATCATTGTCAGAAAATTATAAGCTAAAGACAAGGAAGAATCTTAGATTACGGAGGTGTGTTCAATATTGTTAAAAGGAGCTGATATTGAGTGTTAATGTAAGTCAGAATTAGACTGAAGGGTGGTTAGGTTTCATTACAAAACGTGTACCCCCAAACAGTGCCCCCTTTATGGACTCCTTTTTAAATAACCTACAATAACCCTCGTCCTGTTACCGGTAACAAAAATCAACAAAGGAATGGTGACAACCAACAGCATGCACTACGCTTTTTCACTACGGTTGGATTCAGGATGCGTTTGTTGTGATTTTCGATGATCTGTTTGGTGTTGTTCATGCATCTTTAACTAATACATATAATAACTGAATAACTGAATTCTGAAATGTTATGTTATAGACACAAAGCCAATTGCTGGACCACCAGGACCCCGGGTCCCATTGGTCCCGCCGGTCTCGAGGGTTCTCCAGGTCTGCCGGGTCCCCCTGGTCCTAACGGGGTCGCAGGACCTGCAGGAGCAGCTGGAGCCGCCGGGTCAGCCGGTACACAGGGCCCACCGGGTCCTCCTGGTATACCTGGTGCTGCCGGGTCTCCGGGACTTCCCGGTTCAAAAGGCAGCGTCGGACGAAGGGGTTTGCGCGGGCTACCCGGTCCCCGTGGACCTCCGGGAATTACGACACAAACAAGGCCGAAAGATGACAGGGATCAAGAATCAAAAGAAAAAACATTGTTTGAGGGATTTTGTAAGTGGAAACTGGTCCTCATTCATTATTCTAAAGAATTCTATTAGAAAATTAGACTTTTACAAACGATAATATTGTGAATTGTAGATGCATTGAGCTACGTGTGATATTAAGTATTGGAGATTTTAAACCGTTAAGTTTGGTCAAATCTGCTCCTTCCAAGTCATGAGTTTCTTGAACATTTTTGCTTCTGAGGGAGAACATCATTTGTCCAATTAGATACGCAGTGAAACTTTTTCTTGTAATACACAATTGCATGTCCTGTCTAATTTCCTGTCATTTCTGCACATCAATCTCGCTGAAAGAAAAAATTCCTTTTTTATAAGAGGGTATCACCGGCCACCCCAAACGTTTCCTACGTCTGGTGTATGTCCAGTCTGATTCTTAGGCTGATGGTCGGTTTGGCATCAGTACAACGCTAGAAGACGGTTTGGCGTATTCTTTTTGGGACTGTTTTGACCTAAGAGCAATGTTTTGAATATGGTCAAAAGACTAAACCAAAAATAAAGAAATCGGGCTGGGTAACCTCGCATGTTGATTGGTGGGATGAAACAGAATGAGAATTCGAATCAACAGTTTGCGTTTGCCATAAATCCTTGTTTTTTAATCGATGCACTATCTGGACCGTAAATGTTCAATTGAGATTAAATGGAAGTTCCGCGTCAGAAGTTATAAATCTCATTCTAGTTCCACTTTAAAGTTAAAGCCAATATCACACTGTTCGCCTAATTATTCGTTCGATATCGGTTTTGATCTGTGATTAAACGTGAATTTTAGGCTACATTCACACTCCAGACTTCGGTACCTGTACAGTGAGAATTCATGCAGGTACAGTTTGGATCCATGCAAGTTTTATACCTGTTCACAATGAGGCAGTTTCTGTATTATCATGAGGTTACATTTTATCAGTCCACGAACATTAGAAGATAATGATTAGATATTTTCGTCATTTTGCCATGTGTGGAACGCACGATAGTTTAAAAATGGCGTCCTGGTAGGACAAAGGAGCTTAACTAACTGGTTCACATTGTGCCCACATAACTTGAGACCGCTGCGGATTCAAAACTGTATCTACCTCTAGAGCTGATATAAAATTTGCACAGATAGGCGGTACAACAGCTACCTGATCGCAGCTAAGTATGAACGGTAGTTTTTCATCTTTGCTCTTTTAGTGAAACCGAACGTCACCATCACACCACCCAAAACCTACGTTACCAGCAAAGGAGAAACGATAGTGCTTCAGTGTTCTGCTGTAGGAACTCCCAAACCGGATATAATCTGGGTGAATAAGAACACCGGAAGAGCCGCTATTGGCGGCACATTCATATCAAATCCCGCTCTACCAGAGGATTCTGGGAACTGGTCTTGTAGGGCAAGCAACTTTCTGGGAACGGATACCGCTGACATAGAAATAGTTGTGGCAAGTAAGTGCCCGCGCATGTAATTCCGTTTGCTTTGGTCGTAAACTAACTAATTAAATGTATTCATACGGCATCGGCCTCTGATTGGTAAATTATAAATGCCACATAAAATCTGATTGTGTCTTGGCTGTTGTTAACAGCTATGCTTGCAACCACGCACTGAATGAAGTGTTTTAACCATTCATTAATAACAACTAATTCAATAAGCATTAAATACCATTAAATGCATCTGGGGTAATGCATCCATGGCAATGTCTACTTCCCAATGATTTCGTCTTTCAAATTTCAAGAGTCGAAACGGGAGCTCATTCTGTCTGGGCCTGTGCTTCTATCACTTTCTTGGACTCAAAGATTTCTCGTCTCGTGGCGCATGCGTTACTTGCTATTCTTCTTCAATCGGGAATGGACATTGTTGAACTATTGCCAACAAGTTAAAAATCATTTAACTGTTTGATGCTGATTATAATTAACAACTTATAATTAACTGGATGAGTGGCGCAAATTAATCTGCAAGTGTCACATAATGCTTCTATCCTTTGAATTTCAACAATGCAAATGGTAACTCAGTTTGTATCGAGTATAACAACTTGTCACTCAATTGGAGCTTTGCCCTAAAAGCTGAACATAACAGCGACAAACATAAAGGCGACAAACTGTCCGATGTAGTTGTGAGATAAACTGTCCTATGTAGTTGTGAGACAAACTGGCCTATGTAGTTGTGAGACAAACTGTCCTATGTAGTTGTGAGACAAACTGTCAGATGTAGTTGTGAGATAAACTGTGCTATGTAGTTGTGAGATAAACTGTCCGATGTAGTTGTGAGACAAACTGTCCTATGTAGTTGTGCTATTTCAGCAACTTTATCTCATGTCTTTGTACTCGGGTCAGGATAAACGATTAACAATGATGAAGAAAGGCTGACGATGGACTAACAGGCTAACCGGCGCCCGGCTAGCTCAGTTGGTAAAGCGCCGGCCTGTCGAGCGGGAGGTCGTGAGTTCAAACCTCGGCCGGACCAACACTTAAGGTCTTAAAAAAATTACTGAGGAGAATGTGCTGCCCTTGTTATGACATCTGCAAATGGTTAGACATTCTAGTCTTCTCGGATATTGACGAAAACTATAGACCCCGTCTCACAGCACTGTTCTTGTGGGACGTTAAAGATCCTACAACACTGTTCGAAAAGAGTAGGGAACATAAACCCCGGTGGTGCCGATGGTCGACCTTTGTAAAGTTTGATTGTAATTAATGAATAAATTAATAAATAGAATTGATGTAAAGCGCCTTTGAACATATCCATATGAAAAAGAGCTCTATACAAATTTGTTATCATTATCTATCTTCATGGTTCTAAGAAACCTGATAAACCACTATGCATGTATGTGTGATGTCGTCGTCCCTTTATGGTTAGTTAATCCAGTATTGTACGCACTGCGTGCCTATGATGCTGTGATGTTTTTATTTAAGCACAGCCCACCTTTACGATTGCACCCGAACCAACCATCACTGCCTTCACTGAACAAGTAACTGAACTGAAATGCGCCGTGGAGGGCTTCCCAACTCCTAAGGTCGAATGGCGCCGCCAGGGAAACAAGGAGCTGCCGTTTGGAAGACATTATATTCGCAATAACAACTTGTTCTCGATCAAAGAAGACGAAGATATTTACATGTGTCATGCGTCAACTCCCGCTGGCTCTGTGATGGGAGGCACCACGGTCACCGTAGAAACCTACGGTGAGTTGGCCCTTAAACCACTAACATTTTTTGACAGGTCATTAAAGACATGCCGTATGGTGATTCTTTGGAAAACCATGGTTGCCAAGCAGTACTGTACTATAGTATTGTTTAGTCCACTAAAAATAAGGATTTACTTTTTCTTATCTGTGAATCAACCCATGCGTTTTTGGAAAACCACTGAACTATACGCTGTGGATCTAATGCAGTATGGCCATTGTTTGGTAATCTTCGCTGTAGTGCTGTGTCGTTTCTTTTACTTCACAGTGTGGTTGTAACTATTTCATCTGCGGATCAAAGCATGCAGTGTTACTGACCATTCGTTGTCATGCTGCGAAGGCCACCGAAACATGGAAGTTTTGTCATTGTTCGCCGAATTTTGTAAAGCTGCTCATAGAATGGTTTATGTTTAATGCAAGGTATAAAAAAATGCCAACAATATAGCAATACGAAGCCAAAAATTTCGCGAAATTGTGAACCCTAGACGGACACGCACACACACACAAACACACACACACACAAAAACAAAATAAACAGAACAAAACAAAACAAAAAAATATCAGTTTTGACCTAACCTCTACAACGAAGTAAATTTGGTTCTTCTTTTGCTATTTGCTTAGAGCCAGTGGAAGTGAGAATAATTCCTCCCAACATTGTGACGATTAAAGACTTTGATAAGCCCGTTCGTGTCAACTGCTCAGCCCGCGGAAATCCTCAGCCGAACATCACGTGGTACAAGGATGGCGTTGCCATGTCAACAAGGTCTTACGTGTTTGGTGATCAGGTGAATGGTGAATTAAACTTGGAGCGACTGCGACCTCGTGATCAAGGCGAATACAATTGTGTTGGAACTACTGCTGTTCGACCTGAGCCCTTTTCATATACCACAAACATACGTGAGTTGACATAACGGGTTGGTAAAATTGTAAAACTTATTAGAAGATACGGTGGTCTCATACAATAATTTCTTCACGACATAATAGTTTACTGTAAGGTAAGAGAGGACGAGAACAAAGAAGGAGAACCGGCTGGAAGGTAAACTAGGAAAGGAGGAAACAGGTAGGTAGACGAGAGTCGAGAAAATAGGTAGGGTCGAGAGGCAGGAAGAGGGGGAGGGAAGAGAAGAGGATAAGAAAGGGGAAGGTCAGAGAAGACAGTGTAGAGTGGAATACAGGGGTGGGGCAGAGGGGACACGAGAAGAAAGCAAAATAAAAGGTGGAGGTAAGGATAGTTGGGAGGTAGGTGATCATAGCATACAAGCAATTTAATGATGAAGACCTAGAAGCACCACAGTAACAGATGTTTTTTTTGTAGAACTCAAGAAATGTCGCGAGCTACACGACCCTGTTGACGGCTATAAAATAAGTGAAACCGATGCAGTGGCTGGAAGTATCGTTCGATTCCCTTGCAATCCAGGCTGTATGTTATACGGGTCGTCGGCTAGAGTGTGTGGCAAAGACGGGCGATGGAGCGGGACACAGCCTTACTGTAAGTACTAGTGATGCTTATAAAAGTGCTCCATAACTGTACAAAACATGTTAAGATTGAGATAGATTTTGTTAGCGTCAAAAACAGACATTCAAAATTTGTATAAAAATTTATTTGGGTGACCTTGGTTAGGGACGGACCATTACAAAAGTGATGGGGGGGGGGGTGGGTGGGGAAAAACCAAAACAAAAAATCATGCAAGCTGAAAATTAACCCACACCCCGCCCCCCCCCCCTCCCCATCACTTTTCTAATGGTCCGTCCCTTAGAGTAGTCGCACTATAAGTTTTTATCTTGGCAGTTATTATTAGAACTTTTTCACCTGAATTTCACTGAAGTGATTCCGTTGCTAGGTTACAATGTGGGACTAGTGGCGTACGTCTTCTTACTGAGCATGACAGAAACCTTATGAGCGGTAATCTGCTGGGAAAATGCGATAACAACCTGGCGGAGGGCTGGTACCGATTTTCGGGTTCTGCGGGTGTTCAAATGCCAAACCGTTGCCAAGGCTCCGGCAGATGTAACACCCAGTACCCCGGATGGTTGTTTGGTATGCATCCATATAAGGATGATGGTTGCGTTAAACGACGAGTTTGTTTTGGAAATTACCTTTCAGGCTGTTGTCAATATCAGAAGAAAATCTTGGTGCGAAACTGTGGTACATTTTACGTGTACAAACTGGGACCAACTCCAGGGTGTAATTTCCGCTATTGTGGAAAAAATGCACAACAGCCAACTACAATGGATGGTTTACTTTAACTTGTGTCAGTGTCGTTGCTTTCTTTACTTTATCTTATATGCTCTCTTTATGGAATAGGGCACTTATTATCCTTACGTTTGTTTGTTAAAAGTTTTCCTTCACAACAGCCTCGAAATAGATCGTTTATGAGGTTTTCAACTTTAGTAGATTTATTGCGTGGTTTTCTATATTTTGCGTGGTTTTCTGTATTTTTATCTTTTTTTGGATTTATTGTGTGGTTTTCCATATTTTGCGTGGTTTTTTATATTTTTATATTTTTTAGACTTATTGTGTGGTTTTCTATATTTTGCGTGGTTTTCAGTTCATCATTGTTAAATTTATTTGATATCTATTTACTTCGTCTTGGATATACATTTCGTCGCGGCCAGCATCTGTATCGATGCCAAAAGAGATCCAAATATGGAAGAAAGGTATTCCAATCACGAGGAAACCAGTGTGTATTGTAGATGAAATTTCATAACTTATATCAAATTCACAAAGCAAAGCAATGTTACTTAGTGTCGCTTAAAAGATGGCTGCGAACAAATCTTCCACGAGCTTCTCTGGCATCGCGTGTTTTCTCCACTTTGGCTTCACTCTTGCGTCCGTGGCGTTACTGAGTTACAAAGTGATTTATCTGGAAAGAGAACTTAGCACGTTCAGAGGGGAATTTCTGTCACAGACATTAAAGAACACAGTCAAGACGGATGCTTCAGATGATTCTCCAGGTGAAAGAACAGCGAGCCAAATAAACCGTCGCTCCACTGAATCTGAAGCTGTCCACGGATCGTCCTCTTCAGATGTGTTTAAGACAATTTGTCTGAAGAAATGGCTGCAGCATGTTCAGGTTTGTTTGTTATCATCAATGCTAAGAAACATTTATTTATTTATCTCTTAAGAGATGAAGTGAGCTTCTGCGGTTAGACCTTGGAAAGGTATAGGTCAATAGTTTTTTATACAAAGTTCTGTATTTTGACTAAATTAAGATAAATTGGCCACTGATTATACTAGTTAGTTACTGGTTACTTGTTGATTTCAAAATTACACTTGTAAGCCGAACTTGGAGTAGTATGCAAGGAGTTAGTTTCTCAATCAACTGGCGCTGTATCAGATGTATTGGTGAGGAAATCGAAACCCACAAAATCTGGTTTATCAAACGAGTTAATAAAGTAAGTCTATATCACAGTAGGATTAAAGTATTGCTGTTAGATGTTTCGTGCGTTAGCCTTTTGCGACAACAACTAATTTAACGAGGAAAAGTAGGAGCCGAGATTGTTTTAGCATTTTCTTGTCATTTGCAGATCATGAAAACAAGAAATCAGACGGTGACACCAACGTGTGTTAGAGGTTTGTAAACCACGGTGATTGAGATGCAATGGAGACCGCGGTTTTGTAAAGCTCAGTCTAAACTTTGCTTTCATGGGCGGCCCATAATGCCCCTCATGTTTAAAAGAGCACTTCAAACAAGTTCTTTCGTATCCCATAATAGTTCAATACTTCAGTCCCCATTTTCCACAAGTCAACTTAGTTTTCTAGAAACAAAGTGCATCACGCAGAAATAGTCCATAGGTTAAACCTGGTTATTATTTCCAAATGAAATTATATACTTTGCAAAGTGTACCAAATCTGGATGTCAAGCGCCGTCGTAATGTGCAAGGCCATTTTCGCTTGAAACTGAATCTTGTACCAAAGTTAATTAAGGAGATAAAGGAGCAAAGATGAGGCTCCCATCATACCTTGTGTCCTCTTAGTGGACTGTGTCATTTTAGGGGGGAAGGGCAGGGGCTTGGGCTCCATCTGATGCAACTGATGATTGTCAGGGGCCTTAAGTCAATTCTTACCCCAACCACATCCCCCTCCCCCCCCCCTCCCCCATCTCCCTTTCCCCAAGAGACACCAGGTCTTTGGAAAATTTAGGGAATCAGCTGTCTTCATTTGTTATTGATTAATCTCTCAGGTCCTCCGGGCCCTCCTGGAAAAAGAGGCCATCGTGGGCGCACTGGCTCAGCAGGGCCACCTGGTAAAAGAGGGCCTCGAGGCCCCCGAGGCCCACCTGGTAAAGGCCCTGGAGTCAATGAGACCTACATCAAAGAATTTGTGAAGAGAATATCGCCTCAGACTCAAAGCGAACCAGGAAAGTTCTGTGAGTGGAATAATTCCATATCTGTGCATTGTTCAGACGGTATCTTAACCTCTGGCACTTATCATGACAACCTATTCGATTAAAGAACTAACGAAGCTGTAAAAAAGAAAAGGAACTCCACGCGAAAAAATCCTTAATGTTAAACTTGTAAACTTGATCGAGATACGTACGAAAATCCTAAAATCTAACCTGATGAACGATGAATATTGCATGCTGACCGAATAATTATTTCCCGGTTTTATAGCGAAAGATACTACTTGCCTATTTTATGATTTTCTCAGTACGCGATCAACCCCTATGTGAGACAAAACGAGTGTCATTAATAAATAACTTATTCTGGATTTTTTTTGTCGTAAACATACATACAGTGTTGTCTAAAGCCTCTAATCAGTGATTCCGAGTCAAGCTAACATGTTTTTCATTGATTAACCTTGAATTACACTATCCACACTTGAGTAGGAAAACTAGGTTATACTCCATGTCTTATTCTCTGTGTCATTCCCAAAATAAATTATTCTACATTACATTAATAGCAAGTACTTTATATCATTTAAGTTGGAACTTAGCTTTAAAGTGAATACGCACGTGCAAACTTGTGGCCCTTAATCTAGCGGAGATCTCATATGCATATATAGTATGAACACTCAGGTGATTATACAAAATCGCGCTATCTCGGATTATCAGCCGATAATCACCTCGACGAAGAAAATGGCTGCCAGTCGTTCGCGCGCTTTTGATGAAATAAATTTTTTTCGTGTTGCAGGATGCTTTTCCTTTTTTTTTTGGAAATCAGTAATCCCGTGTGTATTTATACTTAAAAAATTCTTCGCCTCACGCTCAGTGATAATCACTTCGCCTTGCGCGAATTAATTGTTAAATATGACATTTTTATGAAAATACTTTCATGAATCAAGCTGTCCACTCTTGATACTCTCGAACACCAAGTTATGCTCCGACTATCCTTAAAAATGTTATTCTTAAATAAATTGTTCTATTGCTACATGAAAATCAAATCCTTTATTTATTAAGGTTAGCACTTATGGTAAATACGCACGAGCCAGGTTGTGTCCCTTAATCTAGCGATTTACAGGAGATTTACGACCTTGAAAAAGACCACAACCATTCTATGCTTGTCTCATATATTCTGCGAGCAAACCTTTTTATTTACATGTAATTGTAACAGATTTCAATACTTAATTTTTTTTGTCTTTTTGTTTTAGCTGCTCCTCGATTCACAAGCAAACATCCTACAGTGATAACTGTCAAAGTCGGTGGTAATGTTTCTATTAATATCAAAACACGTGGGTTTCCAGAGCCACATATCACGTGGTCGATACCTAGTAATAGCCATGGAAACCACAATCAACAACGGTACAAAACAGTTGGTGGGAAACTGGAGATCACTGATGCACACTACGAAGATACGGGCATGTATACATGTCGAGCAGAAAATGTTTTTGGAAACATAACAAAAAATATAAAACTGGTTGTTTTTGGTGAGCACTTTTATTTCTTTGTCCTTTCATAAACATTTAACCCAGATGTAGGGCCTTCCTTTTCTGTGATCACTTTATGGGTTAATTTTGTTTGAATTAGTACTATCCACTAGTACCATCTTTTGTTTAGCAATATAATCTTTTGTAAGAGGTTCAATCATGTCCTTTTCACAAGTAAACCTGTTTCTGGAATCCCTAGTAACCAAAAGCAGCACAATAAGAAAGAAATACTGGTGTTAATTCAGAAATGGAATTTTATGTTTAAAATTATGCACTGGAGTTTAAGAATTACCCACTTAGTTTTCGTTCACGCTCCTAGATTATTGTATTTAAAACGGCCGCTCATTGTCCTCACGCTACCTTACCCCTATCAAAGACCGCTCTTTTTCGATGAACAATAATAGGTAAATCCATCTACGGGTATATTACAAACTGACAACATTACTGGCTCCCAGTTGGCTTGATAACTCAGTTGGTAGAGCACTGCACCGGTATCGCAGAGGTCATCGGTTCGAACCCCGTTAAGGCCTGAGTTGTTTTTTTTTCAGGCTTTAATTTCACAGCTGCTTAAGTTGAGTACATAACTGCGATGATCAATTAACGTCATTAAATAATAGTCAAAGTTATGTCCACATTTTACACGCCGACAAGCCTTATTTGTGGTGTGATAACGATTATTAGAAAACGTGACGCATTAAGGCTGTCATAATTATGATATCACGAAAACATTGTGTTGAATTCTGCCCTATGGTCAGTCGTGGTAACTCGTAGTCGTGCTGGATCACTTGTAGTTATAAGTGGTGGTGATAAGTCGTGGTCGTTCCAGGTCACTCGTCACCATTCGTAGTCGCCCTGAGTCACTCGTAGTCACTCGTAGCTATTCGGTGTAACTTGTTAGTCGTAGTCATTTGTGGTCCTCCATGCTTGCTTTGACACCCTATCGATTCAAGTTATTCATTGGACTGGTTTTCTCTTGAATCTTTGACACAGGTTCTCCAAGATTCAAAACTTCACCACCCGGTGAGATTAAAGGTTATCTCAACAAAACCACAACGTTGCCTTGTGACGTCATAGGTCACCCTACCCCCGTAGTTAAATGGAGCAGATCTCCACGAGCACTCCTCCCTCGGGATCGTACTTCATTCAAGAGTGATGGTCTGCATATAAACAACACTCAATACGACGATAAAGGGGTGTACATTTGTCAGCCATCCAACAAGTATGGTTCAATCATTCATGGAGTATTCCTTAAAGTAGAGACAGTAGGTGGGTCCTTACAATATTCATCTTTTCTGATAAATTATTTCAGAACTTATTTCCTCCGGTTTCTCTCACCTTCCATTTAAACCTTCACTGTACTTTTCTCTATTTACTTGACTTAATAAATTTGCAACTTTTGCTTTTCAGAGACGCCCTTTTTTATCACTACACCACCAGCATCAATTTCAGTAAATGGATTGAGAGAATCAGTTCGGGTCAATTGCTCAGCCAAAGGGTCTCCTCTACCTACTGTCATGTGGTACAGGGATGACGTCATTATGCCCGTCATCAATTACGTCACTGCAGATGAATTCACCAGTGTACTTGATATTGATGAATTCCAAGCCGCTAACCAGTCCACTTACAAATGCATTGCGCGCAATATGTACAACAATTCGGTGGAAAGAACTTCCAAACTAGGTAAGTGGATTGCTTTATGTTAAATTAAATTAATTAGGCAGTGAACCCAACTCCATTTCGCGGGGAGGAATGTTGGCGTAGTGGTGAGAGCACGCCCCACCCACCTATTTAACTGTGATGCAAGTTCGGTTCCTGCCGTCTAATGTGGGTTGAATTTGTTTATGGTTCTCTCTTTGTTCCAATAATGAATAAAAATTTACTGCTAGTCTTATTGTCAATTTTGAGTTCGACGACTAAGCCTCGATAGATTGATTTATCAATGGATCCATCCAGTGATAAACTCTACTGGTGCGTGAGAGAGCAGGCGAGGAAGTGCGTTTATGCGTACATGACTGAAAGTGAGAGAAAGTGATTGAATGAGTGAGAGAGTGAATATGTGAGTGATGAAAGAGAAAGTTAACTGTCTGCCTGCGTGAAAGTGAGGAAAAGGTGGGTAAGTAACTGAGAGTCAGAGGAAGTGACAGAGTTAGTGAGTGAGAGTGATTGAATGAGTGACAGGTTGAGTGACTGAGAGCAAATGTTTGAACGGTTGATTAAGTGAGTGAGTAAATGAGTAAACCTTTACTTGAGTGTCAACTGTATCTGGCACTGACGTACTAATTGGGGACACTGTAAAGTACAAAATGAAATAAAATCTAATCAAGGGTTGGAGAGAGGAAAACCGGAGTACCTGCTTAAAAACCTGTCGGAGCAAAGTAGAGAACCAACAAATTCAGTCCACATACGACAACGGGAATCCAACTCGGGCTACATTATTGGAAATCGAGCGCTCTTACCACTGCGCCAACCCTGTTTCACTGAGAGAGTAATTGAGTAAGTAAATGGGTGGGTCGGTGAGCGACTAAGAGTGAGAGGAAGTGATAGAGTAAATGGCTGAATGTCGTTGAGTAAGTGGGAGATTAAGTGAGTGATTGAGTGACCGACAGTAAGTAAATAAGTGAATAAGTGAGTTCGTGAGTAAGCGAGAGTGCGTTTGTGAGGGTTTGAGTAACTTCCGAGTGCGAGAGTGGTTGAGTTACTAAGTGAATAACTGAGTGATTGATTGAGTGAGAAAGTGAATGAGTGAGTGGGTGAGTAAGTGAGTGCGTTAGTGCTTGGGTAATATCATTGGGTGTGTAAATGAAAAGAGTAAATACGTGGGGGAGAGACTGAGTGAGTGAGTAAGAGAGAGTGACGGGTGAGTAAGAGTGATGAAGCTTGAAATGATGAACGTTGATGACTGCCATACTGCTTTCAACTGAGTTAAAAAGTTTGTACTTTTTTCTTTTCCTTTTTAGTTCTTGTAAACTGTGGCAATCCAGGTAGACCAGAAAACGCGGTTAGTATCACCGGTGGATACTGGGTTGGAGAATATGTCAGATACCTGTGTCATCCTGGATATACCATGCGCGGCCCAGCAGTGAGGCGATGCTTGCCCAGCGGTCAGTGGAGTGGGAATCGACCAATCTGTAAGGAGTATTTCTTATATTGCCTTTCGTAAATCTAAGTCACACATATATGAAAAAAGTAATAAAAGGAAATAAGGGAATTTCTAAAGACGAGAGATATTTCAAGTTTTCGCAAAGATACGAAATTTCTCTTTCTAGTGTCGTTAAATATTTATGAAGTTAACGCAGCGAACCAGGGAAGTGTTTTATTAGCAACTACGTAATTTACATTTTTTTTAAATGTAAATTTAAAGGTATACCGAGGACAGAGGAATAACAAATCTCTGAAAATGACAATGGCAATGACATCGTACACGTGTGATATCATTTATATCTACACATATGTAATATCCTTTATTTTTTTCTAAATCATCTGAACGGGCCAGAATCCTAAATCCTCGAATTTGATTGGCTAATCACGCGCGCGGAACTGGTCCAGCTTTTTACGATACTGCCCACGGGCCGGATTTTTTCCCACTCAGGTAGGTTTCAAATAGGTTTCAAATAGGTTTCGAGGCGCGTCGGTTGAGAAAACATGTTCGTGTTTTTCGCAAAACATGGCTACCGCACATTTTGTACCACCTGAATCAACTTTAGAGGATTTTATCGAGGAGCAAGCAAACAAAAACACATTGAGTAAAACCAAAAGGGATGTTTCGTTACTAAAAGGCTTTAGGAGAATGAAAGACAAAGAATTCCAAAATAAATTAACCGAGAGAGCTCAATAAAATACTGTGCGCATTCATTCTGGCAGTGGTAAAAAATAGGACGCAGGAGAATATGAACCAATGAACCTACGGTCGTTTGTATCCAGAGTCGACCGCTATTTACGGATGAAGGATTGCCCCACAGCCATCAAAGAAGGAAAAGAATTTAGAAAAACCAGGGAAAGACTAGCTGCAAAGCAGAAGGATTTGAAAAAAGCGCGAAAGGAAAACAAGACAAAGGCAGCTCGCGCTCTGACTGACGAAGAGGTCGATGTTCTAACCGAGCTTCTAACTGAGCTAACCGCCGACCGGTTAGCTCAGTTGGTAGAACACCGGACTACCGTGCGGGAGGTTGCGGGTTCAAACCCCGGCCGGACCAACACTCAGGGTCTTAAAAATAACTGAGGAGAAAGTGCTGCCTTTGTAATGACATCTGTAAATGGTTAGACTTTCTAGTCTTCTCGGATAAGGACGATAAACCGTAGGACCCGTCTCACAACACTTGTTCCTAATGATCTGTGGGACGTTAAAGAACCCACACACTGTTCGAAAAGAGTAGGGGACGTAGTTCCCGGTGTGGTGGTCTATCTTTACGTCTGGTTTCATCTGACAATTCATTCATGGGTTGGGTGGGTGTGTGAGATCATGTATGGACTGATAGCGGCAGCCAGAGGCGCCTTTACATGCTGACGTCCGATCTCAGCCAATAGAAGTGTAAAGCGCCTTTGAACATATTCATATGAAAAAGTGCGCTATATAAATTCATTATCATTATCATCATTATCATTGTTCTTTACGGCAAAGAAATTTTGAGTCTTTCGTCTCCGGAGACCTTGTTAAACACGTTATGGTTGAACAACACCCAGCACTTCGGCTTAAGAAGGTGCCAAGAACATAGAAATATGAGGTGGGGCGATCTTCAGCTTCAAACCAGTGCGGATGGAACGTACGGAATTTCTCGAATATACCGAGAGACAAACAAAAACAAGAACGGGCATTGAACCATTAGACACTCGCACAGTTAAGACGAAAATGTTTTCGGTCCCAGCGAGTGACAGATATCCAGTGCGAGCCTTGCACCTTTATGCTTCTAAAAGACCGGAACAAAGGAACTTAGAGGACAGCCCGTTTCATTTAAGGGTGAACTTAACCATGATGGCAAACTCTTCAAAGCCCTGGTCCAAAGTACCTCACGAACCGGAAGAAAGCGAATGATCCAAAAGTTAAACAACCAAGAGGTTTCCCCCACTCACATCATCCAAATTTCTGGCCACAAAAATGTTTAGAACCTCAATGTTTACAGTTCCCTTTCAGAGAAACAACAGCGGAATATCACTTCAACTAGGAGATCGCTGGAAACTGAAGAAAGGGAAGACGTCAGCTTATCAGAAAACCAAGAATCTCCTCAAAGAGTGTTGCATGTCCGTACTTCAAGGTGCATGTGTAAACCACGTTGGCACATTAAATATCTTGATAAACAATGTAAGTCAGCAGAGTCCAAACTTGTCTTTGCACAGCCGGCGAAGCGCCCATTATGTGATTGAATCAGACAGTAATTAATCGGACTTTAAATAAATTTCGAATTATTATTTGTATTTAGCGTTATTCTGAATGAGAAGGTTTCTTAACAACTGAAGAGTTTTTCTCCCCAAGACAGATATTGAGCATCTCATAACTTTTTAAATTGGATTCTCGAGTTTTCGCCAGTTCGCAAACATGATTTATAAGGCTCGCGTCATAAGGGAAAAATTAAAATTGCTGATTTACACGCTTTTATTCTCCTTTAATATAAAATAAACAAATTACACCATAGAAAGTGCTTTGTATGGATTTTTATTCACTGGTTGCAAAACTTTAGAAACCGTAACGAGTGATTATAACGAATGAGTGAGTTTCTAAAGGTTGACAGCTTAGGTAAATAAAATCAGTACAGTGCACTTTCTATGAGGTAATCTAGATCTATACGTGATATCATTTGATAAACTTTACTTTCCACTGTTATACAATTTAACTTCTTTTTGCTGCATCGCTTTACAAAATAAACAAAGATTTTATTGCACTTGTGGTGTATGGTGGGTAAAATAATAGAGAACTAAGAGGGAGACACAAAACATTTGGATAAAAACACTGTGTTGTACTGAAATACTGAACACTGGTGGTATATGTTGAGCCGAATAAATATATGAAAGTTGTATTTTTTCGTCATGTCACAGGGAAACTTGGAAAAAGAAAATCCGACTTTTCTCACCTGAGAACAGATCTACGAATTTCCGATTACGAGTTCGGACGTGCCGACCACCGAGTTCATACGAGAAAGGCCACTAAATTAGGTTGATCGGACAAACATCCTGCACACTGCTACGATTTGAATGCCAAAGTGAATGAGTTGTGAGATAATGAAGACTATTGTCAGGAGAATGTTTGGAGGATGTATTTTTCAGCACTCTCTCAAGCGAACTCGGAAAAAAAGGAAAACCTAGTTATTCTAATGAGTCGAACCTACGATCTCTTTAGACTGCGCCTCAGACCGCACTTTTTGCGATAATATCGTCTCAAATACTAGTTTACATTTGCATTGTGTTTGTATGGCGATACAGAACGAAATTCGATTTTAAGACGACATTGCCGCTTCGTAGTGACCGCGTTGTTAGAAAATATATTTTTTTACTGGGTTCCGTCGCTCCGCCACTCCGCAAATACGGAAACACATTTACTGACATATAGGCGTCATTATAAAAAGGTAATGCCGTATCAAAATCGAATTTAGGTTATACCAGAACCCATAATCTTTTGAGTACTATCTCCGGCCGAACTATAGATCGGCGGGTCATCGGTTCGACTCGCTGGGCCGAGAGAACTCGGATTTCCCGTGTCTTTTGCGTGTGAGATGTTTAAGAAAAATACCCCTTTCAACATCATTGTATTTCCTCTACAGTGCTTCTTACAAAGTCCATTTAGCATGAGTTGCATTATTTAGTTAGTTATTTCTTTCAGGTACTGACAAACCAGAGTGCTATGAATATCATGCTATTGATGATCCTACGAGATACAGAGGTTACAGCAGACTACATTACGGCACACAACACAGCAAATGCGATAGATACCTGGCTGCAGACTGGTACAGGTTTGTTGTTGGCAAGATGATGGCCACATCATGTACAAGTGATAACCACTGTGATACATCTGCTCCAGGGTGGTTAAGTGGAGGACATCCGAGCACCCGGGATGGTAGGGTCAGTCGACACGTTTGTTTTAGAAGTAGTTCTAATTGCTGTCGTTACTCCACAACTATCCTCGTACGCAACTGTGGAAGCTTCTACGTGTACAAATTAAAAGGAACACCAGCATGTAACCTTCGATACTGTACACAATACCACTGATAGTAATCACTACACTAACCACTGTTGTACCTTTTTAATCAACTCCTTATGTTACAAACGAGTCACTTACCTTTCTTAAAGACTTACTCACCGATTGAGAAAAAAAACTACGCTAGTTATATGTTTGTTGTCGAGTTTCATAGTCTGGGTGCAGTTAGTTGTTAATAGAACTGCTGGTGACGTTGACTGACGTTTTGAGGACTTGAGCGTAAGTCACTATTACAGCCAAGTTAAAAAATTCAGAAAACTGTACATCTAAATGGAAATTCACTTTAATAATAAAGGCTTCAACAAATAAAGCAGATTCCAAAGTACAAAATCATTTACTTGCGATTGATAATTTAACGAGATTAAGGAAAATCACAAGAGCTTCACAATGTTTGTGTAAAGTGTGATAAGTATTGTTGTAAAATGAATTGCTGTTACGTGTAATAAAGTAAATATGACAAACGCCAGGAGGCGTTTACGCGGGATGGGTCGTTGTGACCATATTTATGCGTTGCGATAAACACAGTCTGCTTATACTAACCAACAAGCTTGAGGGAGGGGACCCTGCTTTAACATGGAACGAGCGATTGGACACGAGGAATTTTCTCACATAAAATAACTCAAGAAACTAATCAGGGCCCAAAATGGTATTCACCGTTGAGGATATGTAATTTGACTGTTGGAAATCGCCATGTCCAGTCTTCGGTGTTGTAATTGAAATTTTAGTCAAGTTCCGGTTCCAGCAAAAAAAAGCTGAAAATTACACAATTTATATCTCAAGAAAATAAAGAGCCACTGACTGTGACCCTTCAGTGTTTTCTCACACGGATCCACCCCTGATCTTGCACGTGATTCCAACGTGGACTGAAGCCAATGAAATCGCGCACACCAACCATACCAAAAAAAGTGATTTGTGACTGCAATGGAAAAAAAAACGGAACTCTCCCGAAACGATGACACGCTAACCTGCGGCATCCCGCGTAATAATCGCTGTTGCACTTGTTGCAATTAGGAGTAGAAGCTGCAACAAAAGTCTCTAGGACAAAAACTGTTCTTCTCCACCACACAATTCCACTAAAACTTAAATTATTATCATAACCCACAACCCTTTTTCTTTCCATTACTGGTTTCCTCTGCAACAGTATTAACTGTACCACAGTGCAGTCGACCCTTATGTGTTGTTTTCTTCACTGGTTTCCTCTGTACCAGTATTAACTGTACCACAGTACAGTTGACCCTTATGTGTTGTTTTCTTCACTGGTTTCCTCTGTAACAGTATTAACTATACCACAGTACAGTCGACCCTTATGTGTTCTTTTCTTCACTGGTTTCTTCTGTAACAGTATTAACTATACCACAGTACAGTTGACCCTGATGTGTTGTTTTCTTCACTGGTTTCCTCTGTAACAGTATTAACTATACCACAGTACAGTCGACCCTTATGTGTTCTTTTCTTCACTGGTTTCCTCTGAAACAGTATTAACTGTACCACAGTGCAGTCGACCCTTATGTGTTGTTTTCTTCACTGGTTTCCTCTGTACCAGTATTAACTTTACCACAGTGCAGTCGACCCTTATGTGTTGTTTTCTTCACTGGTTTCTTCTGTAACAGTATTAACTGTACCACAGTACAGTTGACCCTGATGTGTTGTTTTATTCACTGGTTTCTTCTGTAACAGTATTAACTGTACCACAGTACACTCGACCCTGATGTGTTGTTTTATTCACTGGTTTCTTCTGTAACAGTAGTAACTATACCACAGTACAGTCGACCCTTATGTGTTGTTTTCTTCACTGGTTTCTTCTGTAACAGTATTAACTGTACCACAGTACAGTTGACCCTGATGTGTTGTTTTATTCACTGGTTTCTTCTGTAACAGTATTAACTGTACCACAGTACACTCGACCCTGATGTGTTGTTTTATTCACTGGTTTCTTCTGTAACAGTAGTAACTATACCACAGTACAGTCGACCCTGATGTGTTGTTTTCTTCACTGGTTTCTTCTGTAACAGTAGTAACTATACCACAGTACAGTCGACCCTTATGTGTTGTTTTCTTCACTGGTTTCTTCTGTAACAGTAGTAACTATACCACAGTACAGTCGACCCTTATGTGTTGTTTTCTTCACTGGTTTCCTCTGTAACAGTATTAACTATACCACAGTACAGTCGACCCTTATGTGTTCTTTTCCTCACTGGTTTCCTCTTCAACAGTATTAACTGTACCACAGTGCAGTCGACCCTTATGTGTTGTTTTCTCTTCACTGGTTTCTTCTGTAACAGTATTAACTGTACCACAGTACAGTTGACCCTGATGTGTTGTTTTATTCACTGGTTTCTTCTGTAACAGTATTAACTGTACCACAGTACACTCGACCCTGATGTGTTGTTTTATTCACTGGTTTCTTCTGTAACAGTATTAACTGTACCACAGTACAATCGACCCTGATGTGTTGTTTCCTTTACTGGTTTCTTCTGTACCAGTATTAACTATACCACAGTGCACTCAACCCTGATGTGTTGTTTTCTTCACTGGTTTCTTCCGTGTAACAATATTAACTGTACCACAGTACAATCGACACTGATGTGTTGTTTTCTTCACTGGTTTCCTCTGTACCAGTATTAACTGTACCACAATGCAGTCGACCCTTATGTGTTGTTTTCTTCACTGGTTTCTTCTGTAACAGTAGTAACTATACCACAGTACAGTCGACCCTGATGTGTTGTTTTCTTCACTGGTTTCTTCTGTAACAGTATTAACTATACCACAGTACAGTCGACCCTGATGTGTTGTTTCCTTTACTGGTTTGTTCTGTAACAGTATTAACTGTACCACAGTGCACTCGACCCTGATGTGTTGTTTTATTCACTGGTTTCTTCTGTAACAGTATTAACTGTACCACAGTACAATCGACCCTGATGTGTTGTTTCCTTTACTGGTTTCTTCTGTACCAGTATTAACTATACCACAGTGCACTCAACCCTGATGTGTTGTTTTCTTCACTGGTTTCTTCCGTGTAACAATATTAACTGTACCACAGTACAATCGACACTGATGTGTTGTTTTCTTCACTGGTTTCCTCTGTACCAGTATTAACTGTACCACAGTACAGTTGACCCTGATGTGTTGTTTTCTTCACTGGTTTGTTCTGTAACAGTATTAACTGTACCACAGTACAATCGACCGTGATGTGTTGTTTCCTTTACTGGTTTCTTCTGTACCAGTATTAACTATACCACAGTGCACTCAACCCTGATGTGTTGTTTTCTTCACTGGTTTCTTCCGTGTAACAATATTAACTGTACCACATTACAATCGACACTGATGTGTTGTTTTCTTCACTGGTTTCCTCTGTACCAGTATTAACTGTACCACAATGCAGTCGACCCTTATGTGTTGTTTTCTTCACTGGTTTCCTCTGTAACAGTATTAACTGTACCACAGTACAGTTGACCCTGATGTGTTGTTTTATTCACTGGTTTCTTCTGTAACAGTATTAACTGTACCACAGTACAATCGACACTGATGTGTTGTTTCCTTTACTGGTTTCTTAAGTACCAGTATTAACTATACCACAGTGCACTCAACCCTGATGTGTTGTTTTCTCCACTAAAACCAACATTTGATTTGACTGATTTAATGTATTATGATTTCATTTCATTTGTGCTTTACAGTGTCCCCAATTAGTGCGTCAGTGCTAAATACAGTTGACACTCAAATAAAGTTCATTACTATTATTTATTATTATTATTATTATTCTTCACTGGTTTCTTCTGTAACAGTATTAACTATGCCACAGTACAGTCGACCCTGATGTGTTGTTTTCTTCACTGGTTTCCTCTGTAACAGTATTAACTATACCACAGTACAGTCGACCCTGATGTGTTGTTTTCTTCACTGGTTTCGTCTGTAACAGTATTAACTGTACCACAGTACAATCGACACTGATGTGTTGTTTTCTTCACTGGTTTCCTCTGTACCAGTATTAACTGTACCACAGTGCAGTCGACCCTTATGTGTTGTTTTCTTCACTGGTTTCTTCTGTAACAGTATTAACTATACCACAGTACAGTCGACCCTGATGTGTTGTTTTCTTCACTGGTTTCTTCTGTAACAGTATTAACTGTACCACAGTACAATCGACCCTGATGTGTTGTTTCCTTTACTGGTTTCTTCTGTACCAGTATTAACTATACCACAGTGCACTCAACCCTGATGTGTTGTTTTCTTCACTGGTTTCTTCCGTGTAACAATATTAACTGTACCACAGTACAGTCGACCCTTATGTCTTGTTTTCTTCACTCTTTTTTTTCTGTTTCTATTCAAACTTTATCGCAGTACACCCGACCCTGATTTCTTGTTTCCTACACCATTTTTATATCATTCGTGCATGTTAATGCATATTGTGAGGGGACGATTTGTCACTTACTCCCTCACTCAGGAGTAAACTCGATCAAGTACGCAAATGTACCCAGGATGGATTCTGCTATGTTGCAAGTTTAATACACCGGATTTAGCCGAACCTTAGTACCTATATGCCCAAATAAACGGTACAAAATACACAAAATAAAGTACCTTGCCACATTTTGCCACTTTTTGTCCCAAAGTGGTATTAGTTTGTATTTGTTTCTCGATCTTGTTCTTTTATTGCTTAGGCGGTCCTGTGAAATTTGCTAGTGACAAATTTCAGGAAGGATTTGGGTTTATTCGTTCTCAGATGGTCGATTGTCTATGGACTTTTCTGGAAATATAACTGTTTTCAGAATAATTTGCGTACTAGTAAATGTAAATGGGACGTAAATGAGTTATTCCTAATTCATTTGTGTTCGTAGGTAAAATCGGATGACATCGCTCACAGAGCACTTTGATTTATTTTCTCTTTATTTCTGTAACAGTTTTTCTATTTTCAACTCAACAATTTTTATTTTACCCGCTTCCCTCTCCAGAAGACAGGGTTGCGTCTTTCTTTGCCGATAACACTGCTTACTGATCGACGAAGCTTCTTTCTTTCCTTGACATGCGCACGGGTTCCTTCGTTTCTCTTTGTCTCTTTGTCACTCTACACAACAAATAAAATCTCACGTGAGGATGTTCGTTTTTGTTGGGGGTAGGGGTGGGAGGAATGTGGAATAGAAGGTGTCAATCCCCAGGGTCAGGTAGGACAGTTCACAAAACCGTACTAAGCATTGGAGTCGCATTCTTACTGGAACCACTTGCGGGCTATAAAATCGTGGTCGTATTGAAGAAGTGGATCTAACAACGCGGTTGAGGTAGTTAAACTCACTAGGTCAAGTGTACAGACAAACCTAAGCATATTGTTACAATGCATAACCTACAAGCTGCAAACGGAAAAGAAGCCAATGTAGGCTTTTTGTATTTCTCATGGACGGGGATGTCACTTGATAGTCGGCCTCACCAGACAATCAACTCTTTTGAAGATGGCCTCAGTTATAACAAGGTATCTTTGGGGACTGGCTTATTAGAGTTGGGTGACAGAATAGAGGTTTATTATATCTGTATCTTTTGTTAAGTTTTGCTGATCAAAGCGGAAAATTACAAGCGGGAAATACGCCCATCTTGCCAGCTCGGGTAGCCAATCAGAACTCAGGGTTCGTTTCATATTTCCTGCTCGCGGAACCAGCTTATTAATAAACTCACCTTTCTCACTTTAAAAGTGATTTCCTTTTCTCTAAGAGAGGAACCAATGGATGTGATTACACCGGAACTCTCTTCGTGCTTTAAACGCTCTCCGAGGGATTCCCTAGCAAAACAAGAAGGCTCCACATAAGAATAAATTGTTTGCACTTTTCTCATATTCAACGGAACATAAAATAAGCCACTAAATAACATGTCAACACTGAGCTGTTTAACAGTTCTACCAGCTACGTTTTTCTTCGCCTTTTTCTAGTCAACACGCAAATTGGAGACTTATACACCTTATTCCAAAATGGCTTCCATTTAAATATTCTTTTGTTTTTATTCAAGTTATCCCGTCGTTCTTAAGCTAAAATTCAAATGAATATTTTACCTTGAACGAGGCATCAAGGTCTAATTTAAATAAACACAAAAGAACATATAAAAGGCGGCCATTTTAGAATAAGTCATATAACCTCCCCACTCTTTCTCTCTGCTGATCTGAAGATGTTCAATTGCTGTCGCCATTATTTGTCATCATACAGCTATTGCTTCCAAGATTAATGGTTAAATTCGATGATACTTGTAATAATAATAATAATAATAATGATAATGACGATGATGATGACAATGGTTAGAAGTTATTTACATAGCGCCAAAATCCAAAAGTCCAATGGCGCTTTACAAAACAGACTTTTAAGAAACAAGGAAAACAAAACAATATACAAGTACAGAATAATTTCAAAAGAATTAATGACGTAGAAGAAAGAAAAGAATTAATGCATAAAAAAGCGTGCTTAAAAAGTAGCGAAGGAAAATTCATGAGAGTCAGACGATGGAGAATTCCTCAACATGGGGGCGGAGACAGAAAAATATGTATTGTTATGTTCCTAGACTTTCACTCAACCAAACAGGGACTGCCATTGGCTGAATCTTGGTCAGGTGGCCTTGACTATATTTAACAGTTATCAGAAATTGAGGTGAATAGTCGCAGAAAAGTCACCATTCATCGAGACTAAAGAGAATAATTGTTTTAGTATATACCAATCAAATACCCTTAGATATTAAACACAACCGTTGAGAAATTTAATTGTTGAAGAGTAATTCGTAACATAGAGAAACTAGATTTTATTTTGCAAATGCAGTTTCATTGAGTCGTTCATTTGCGCTATTGTTTGGTCTTCCCCAGGTCAACGTTTCATCGTGGTTTTGTTTTGCTTAATTTACCAAGTGACAACTCTCTTAAACAGCTCTAAAGCGAGAATCAACGGGTTCATGTACGACGATATTGTGTGGAATAAGTGTTTTATTATATGTATAAGCCCTCGATTGTGAAAAATTGGAGCTAGGTTGTACAACAAGGATTAACGTTGTTGTTCGTAAACAGAACCATGTTGTCGACCCGACATGTTGTCGAGTAGCCTGCGTAGAAGTCTTTTCCATTTCCTTTCGGGCAAGCGGGAGTCGCGCGAGGACACGGGGCAAAGAGGTAATAAGTAATGGCAGGGGGAGGGGTAGGGAAGGAAAGGAATTCCTCCCCACACCCTCCCCCCGTTCCTAACCTTTTGCTCTCGCATCATGCCTTCGCGCGACTTCCCCTTGGTTCCAGAGGAAACGGAAAAGACTGTCACGCAGGCTAGTTGTCGAGCCGATGTTGACGAGCCGATGTTGACGAGTCCGGCTTTTTTGGGTACTTTGTAAACTATTCATTAAGCGTATTTAAGAATGAAATTTGTGTTCTTACTAGTACACAAATTGTTTTGATTCGCTTTCTTTGTCTTTGAGTAGTATATTGGAGTAATTATACCCGGATTTTATTTTATCAGAGATTTATCAGAGATTTATCCAGAGATTTTACCAAGAAATTAATTTTGATATCAAGATTTTATCAGAGATTTATCAGAGATTTATCCAGAGATTTTACCAAGAAATTAATTTTGATATCAAGATTTTATCAGAGATTTATCAGAGATTTTATCAATTAATTTCTTGGTTAATAAAGTATCACCAAATAAAAAAATAAATAAAAAAATTTGAATTTCTAAAAAAACAGATTTAAAGAAATAATAATATAATAGAAAATTGATGGACAAAGTCAAAGTCAAGGAATTGAAACAACTTGCTCGAGAGCAGGGTATTAAAGGATATTATCGAATGAAAAAAGCCGAACTCATTGAAGCTCTGGGTAATGTGACAGACCTCAGAAATAATATCCCCAACCAACCACAAAGACCTAGAACTAAAACTCCTCAACCCCAACCCACCCCAGCACCTAGAACTAAAACTCCTCAACCCCAACCCACCCCAGCACCTAGAACTAAAACTCCTCA
Organism: Ricordea florida; assembly: GCA_949710005.1. Lineage (NCBI taxonomy): Eukaryota > Metazoa > Cnidaria > Anthozoa > Corallimorpharia > Ricordeidae > Ricordea > Ricordea florida. The sequence continues at coordinate 5,858,125 of OX453277.1, forward strand.
ACCCCAACCCACCCCAGCACCTAGAACTAAAACTCCTCAACCCCAACCCACCCCAGCACCTAGAACTAAAACTCCTCAACCCCAACCCACCCCAGCACCTAGAACTAAAACTCCTCAACCCCAACCCACCCCAGCACCTAGAACTAAAACTCCTCAACCCCAACCCACCCCAGCACCTAGAACTAAAACTCCTCAACCCCAACCCACCCCAGCACCTAGAACTAAAACTCCTCAACCCCAACCCACCCCAGCACCTAGAACTAATATCCCCAACCAGCCACAAAGACCCATACCTAAAACAAACAAAACTTTTACTTGGACAAAGAATAAGACATTCAAAGTGGCGGACCGAGTTAAGTTTTATGAATCGCTTACGGATCTCACCAATAAAAATATTTCCAACCAGCCGAAAAGACCCATCCCAACCCCCAGAAAAAATATTGTATCTACTTTTATAGATAGTGGCAATCGGTTAGTGAACACCACCCCTAAAACAACGAACAAAACTTTTAGTTGGATAAAGAATAAGACATTCAAAGTGGTGGACCGAGTTAAGTTTTATGAATCGCTTACGGATCTCACCAATAAAAATATCATCAAACCGATAAAAAATATCACCAACCAGCAGCAAAGACCTATCCCAGCCCCTAGAAAAAATATTCCCAACCAGCAGCAAAGACCTATCCCAGCCACACGTACTAAAAAAGCTGAACCAAACAAACGACGACCTCCAACAAAACTTATAGTCAGACCACTAAAACCACCAGAAGCTGAATTAGATGAAAGGGAAGTACAAACCCCACCAAACCTAAATCGCCACGAAGTTAATGCTGATCTGAATAATGACTTATCAAACATGATTTTTAACAAACTCAAACCGGACATAGAGATGCGTTCAAGGATTGTTTACGGTTTTACGGCTAGAATTCATCGTGGGAGTGGAGAAATAGTTGGTTATGAGAAAACCCTTCGTGGGGAGGGGACTTTTACAAGTTTATCTGAAATAGAGGCTTATATAAAAAGGTGTGAGACCAAAAGGCTAGATTTGGAGAATGCAGAAGTGTGGAGTAGCGCATATCTACCAGCAACAGAGGTTGTTGAAACCCCAGGCGTCTACCAGGGTAGGGTTGAGTTCACTAGGATTATTATAAAAGTTATTCACAGCAATGAGCCACTAATGGGGTGTGGACCATTACCAGATTGGCTACGTAATAAGAAATGCATTCACGCCGTAGATGATAAGAACGACAATCTATGTGTCTGGAGGTGTCTAGCTATTTACATGGGGTATCGTGATGAGAAACCTAGACCTGCCGAGGACACTACAAGAAAGGCTCTAAAACTAGCCCGAGATTTTTATGATAACCAAGAATTGAAACCTTCAGACGTGAGGGCGACGAAACCTGTTGATTTTGAGGGTATTGCTAAGATGTTTTCTGTTAACATCCGTCTGTATGAACCAAAAGACCAAAAGGTTTGGAAACTAGTGTTCGGAAAAGACCAGTTCAAAACGAATTTACCATGTGTAGATATCGGACTATATAATGGACACTGTTTTTACATCAAGAATATAGAGCTGTTAACTGAACTCTGGGAATGTTCTGGATGCCAGCAAAGATTTAATATACATGGTAATTACAATAGACACGTTACAGAAAAAAGATGTTCAGGAGGAAAGACACAATTGATATGTAAAGGGGAAAAGTTCAAACACATCATGACCAGTTCAGAAAAGGTGTTTTATGGAGGTAATACCCAATTTAGTTATGTTGGGTGTCGATGGATCGAAGAACAGTCTAGACATATAGGTAAACATATTCATCACGCTCTCTGTGGGCATGGGGGTGAGCGGTGTGTGAAGAACGGTAAAAAGGAGATTTTGGTTGATGGATACGAGCCGGAGACTAAGACCGTTTTTCAATTCTATGGGTGTAAATGGCACGGCTGCCCCTGTTCAAGTGACGATGAAACTAGATACAATGAAACTCTCAAAATGGAAAAGATGATCAAAGACTTGGGGTATAATGTTGTATCGGTTTGGGGGCATGAAAAACCTGAATTAAGTGATATGATACTTGAAAAGAAATTTACCCCATATCCATATTTTATTGTTTACGATTTTGAAGCATCGCTCTCCAAACTTTCTCAACAGATGACTGACGACCTAACTTTCAGTAACAAACATATTCCAGTTAGTGTTGCTATCACCGATAATTTTACAAACAAACCTACCTTTCTTGTAAACCCAAACCCTGAAGAACTTATCAAAGACTTTATTACAGATTTAGAACACCGTCGGAAAGCCATCATAGAAAAAGTTGTAAAAGAATACCAGCTTCCCGATGAAGATTCTATCCCTAAGAACGTGCTAGATCAGTACAGAAAGTGGTGTAATCAAGTTCCTGTTTTAGGGTTCAATAGTGGAAAGTATGATATAAATATGATAAAAAAACATTTTGTAAAACACATGACCGAGCAAGCTGGAGAGATTTTTGTGGCAAAGAAAGAGAGTAGGTATATGTTTCTGACAACTGACCATTTTAAATTTTTAGATGCAATGTCCTACTTAGCCCCCGGACTCTCTTTTGATAAGTGGTGTAAAGCAAACAACTGTAAAACACAAAAACTTGTCTTTCCTTACGAATGGTTGGATAGTTATGAGAAGCTTTCTCACGTAGGCCCTGTGGAATATAAAGACTTTTACTCAAGCCTCCATCAGAAAATCACAGTGGACCATCAAGAATATGAAGAATTTAAGATCGAATTTCAAAAGAGGGGTTGTGTTACCATGATGGATTGGTTGAGGGAATATAACCTAGCTGACGTTGTACCTTTCGTAGAAGCTTTGGAAAAGACACGGGAGCAATATTACCCAGATGAAATTGATATATTAAAAGATGCTGTATCTATCCCAGGTATCTCAATGATGTATGTGCTCAACAAAGCCATAAAAAAGAAAAAGAGAGACGAGCCTGCCTTATATGCTCCAGGTAAACCTTGCTTTCACAAATGTGCTAAGACTTGTAGTAAAAAGGATTGTAAAGAGTGCTCAAAGGTAAGGAAAGAATGTACCGAATGTCCTAAAAACAAGGCTTATGAACTCTTGAAAACAGGTATGGTTGGAGGGCCTAGTATTGTGTTTACCCGCTATGCAGAGAAAGATAAGACAAAGATTCGCCCCCATAAATATAAAGACCCAAAAACCTGCAAGTCTGTCGGTGGTTATGATGCAAACAGTTTATATCTGGAATGCTCGGGTCAAGAAATGCCCTGTGGTAAAGAGGAATTCATTGAGGCTGAAAACCCAATAGATTCTGAATATGTTAACAAGGTTTGTGAAGACATTCTCGCTAACAACCTTTTCGGATTTTGTCAAGTGGATATCCATGTCCCTAACAATCTCAGAGAGAAATTTGAAGAGTTTTCACCGTTGTTCGTTGTAGATAGTATTCCAGAAGATCTAGTCCCTGAACATATGAAACAATACCAAAAAGACACTGGTAGAAAAACTCTAAAAGGTACTAAAAAATTGCTTGGGGTGACTAAGGCGAAGAAGATCTTACTATATACACCCCTACTGAAATGGTATATTAATCATGGTTTAGAGGTAACAGCTGTACACAAGATTTTAAAATATGTACCTGGAAGACCTTTCAAATGGTTCCCAGACGAAGTCAGTAGCGCTAGAAGAGATGGTGATATCGAGGTTATGACCGCAAAGTTACGGAAAGCTGTTAATGACAACAAGAGAGATGATGTCGAAACTATTATGAATGAATTAAAACAATTCCCTGCTATATCCACCTTGATTGAAGATAATAAAGACCTTCAAGTGTTGATTGAAAAACTGAATTCCAAGTATGAAGGTTGTAAAGAACTGGGCGATACTTACAAACTAAAAGGAAATTCATTCTATGGAAAAATGATCGAAGATCTCGAAAGACACACAAAAACAAGATATACTAAAGACGAGGTCGAGGTTGATAAAGCCTTCCGCAGCCCCTTCTTTGAGGATCTGGAAGTAATCAATGAAACATATGAATTAAAAGAACGAAAACGTCAGGTAAACGTAAATCGACCTTATCAGTGTGGTATAGCTGTATATCAACTGGCTAAACTTCGCATGTTGCAGTTTTACCACGACTTCCTCGATAAATATGTCGATCGAAGTAATTTTGAACTAATCCAAATGGACACCGATAGCCTGTACATAGCTCTTTCGAATGAAAATTTTGATAAGATTATAAAACCTGAACTACAAAAAGAATACTTTAGTGGAGGGAAAGAAAAATTCCTATCAACCTCAAAATACCACGACAAGACACCCGGGCTGTTCAAGCTGGAGTTTAAGGGGGTCCGAATGATTGCTCTTTCACCAAAATGTTATTACGCCGAAGACCCGAACAGAAAAACAAAGTTTAGTTGCAAAGGGACCTCCCAAAAGCAAAATGATATGACATGGGATCGATACTACGAAGCTTTGAACGGGGCGAAAGATAAAGTACAAAATACCGGCTTTAGAGTTAACAACAATCAAATTGTAACATACACTCAAAATAAATTAGGATTGAGCGCCTACTACGATAAACGTATTGTGGCAGACGACGGAATTCACACAGAGCCTTTGTATTAGCTCATTTCATCACAGAATTAGGCGGCAGCTCAGTATCGTCTGGTACAACCTGAAGTTCTTCCCTCACAAAACCACGCCTCGGTCCATCTAGTAAATAATACAACACTGGCTGATTAGATGAAACCACACTACGTGATATATCATAAACCTGAATACTCCAAATAGGATCCGTAGCTCGTCTTCGTTCACCACCCTCAAGTTCACCCGGAGAGAGTAAGTATCTAACCCTGACCCCAAGCGGCAGCCTCACCTCATCAAGTCCAACAACTCGCTTATATTTTGGAGGATCAATATCAACCTCTTTCATTCTTATAGCTTTTACAGGCGCTTCCCCAGTTATTCTCGTTGGTACACTATTCAGAGTTTTCAAAATAGCTGGTAATCGTTTCACCCATACTCTAGATCGATCATCACTAATCATTTCTTGTGCATATTGATGACTAAATAGTTTTTCTGATAATGTTCTATTTGCTCTTTCAACAAATGCTTGAGCTCTATGGTTTCCAGCTTCAGACCGTTGTATGTTTACATTATGTATGTTCATAAGTTTTGTCACATCTCCCATAAATTCTCTTCCAGGATCAACAATTAATGTTTTAGGATATTTTAACTTTCTGGAGTAAATATTACTGAAGGCTTTGGATACCTCATGACTTTCTTTTGAGGTTAATGGTTCTGCATCTTTGTATCGACTAGCTATATCAATCACAACCAAAGCATATCGATATGTCTTTCTTCCAACTCTATCATGTGGTAAAAATAATAAATCTGCTTGGTGAATCTGATTCGGTTTATCCACAGTCCAGTGAGGTCTAGGGATATATTTTGGAGCTGGTAGATAGATTTGCCATATCGCCTGTTTCTCAAGCCATCTTTTAGCTTCATCTTCACTAACTTTTGCTTTCTCAGATAATTTTGAAATAGCAGAATACCCTTTCCAATATCCATAAGTGGAATAATATATTTTTGATAACATGTTTCCGTTACTAATTTAAAAGAATACTCTACCTATCTTTAAAATAAAACATTATGTCACAAGCTATATCTGAAGAAATTAACCCAAACAGGATTCCACTAGAGCCACTCGGTTTGAAAGCGGAATCTTCACTTAATCGAATTACACTAAATCATCCGCTAATCCTGAAGAAACACTATATATAAATATTCCAAAACTTTCTGAGAATGTAGTGATTGTACCAGGAAGTGTATCTCTACTATTTGACTTGACTGTTGAAGGTCATGCAAACAGAACCCTTGTGAATAACGTAGGTAGAAACCTTGTATCCAGACTCAGGGTTCTTTTTGGTGGAGAAACACTACAGGATACTCAAAGATACGATCTCTTTCAAACATATCATGACTTATACTTAACAGCTGAAGATCGTGAGGATGGAATAAAACAAGGTATTTCTTCTGTAAACATGAGGAAGCTTAGGACAAATGCGGGTGATAAGGTAACATCAGGAAATGATAAGGAAGTAGCTATTGCAACAATATACAAAACCAAGTACCGAATCCCACTCAACCATCCTATTCTCAACAATATAATCATGGGGCTTTCTATCCAAAGGCGTTGGAGCATCCACTAATCTTTGAGATTACACTGGCTCCAGTTTCTGATATTGTTGTTTATTCTGACACGGTCAAGACTCCATCTTATAAAATCGCAAACCTGGAGTTGGAATATTCTTGCATATCAAGCGAATACTTAGCTCGTGAGGCGCAGTCAGCTTATCAGGTTGGTAAAGCATTCTTTTACGAGAATGTACTTCTCCACAAAACTTTCACCATCTCCAAACCTAATGACAGTTACATAAACGAGAACATTAATATACCTAGGAGATCAATGACAGGGATATTGTGCTTGTTCACAGAGAGATACGCAGGAGGAGCACGAGATTCTGAAAAGTTTGTAAATCCGAATATTACATCAATCAAGATTAACGTTGACGGCATACCAAACCGTCTCTACTCTAAGGGAATGGAACCGCCAGACTTCTGGGATTCGGTAAAGAAGCGTTTTGGAAAAGAGGGTGTCAAGCTAAATGATTTTTATGCAGACAAGTTTGCTATATGGATTGACTTGAGAACTCACCCCGACAATAGTATTCATGGTGGAGGTATGACCTTGAACAACACACGAGATGGAGTAAAACTTGAAATGAAACGACAAGTTGGAGGAACAGGAAATATCACCTGTTATATGTTTGTGGTAGCTGATGCGTTGATGGAGATCATGAATTCAAACTTAAGATCAATCATGTATTAGTTAAAAGTATGGAAGAATTACGAGATAAAGTTCCTTTTCATTGTATTATAACTGGTCCAACAAATTGTGGAAAGACAAAGTACATCACAGATCAGCTCAGAGGACCCTTCAAAAAAGTTTTTGAATATATTGTTCTCATATGTCCGACTTATTCTAAAAATAAAACCTATCATAAATTTGCTCACGGAGATAAACGTTTCTTGGTATTATCACCAGATGCTAGTGACAGCGATGAGATTAACGAGTTATTAACTGATTGTCAAACTTTGTTCTCTGGCACAAATACACTAATAATTTTAGATGACTGTGCTGTATCGAAGGAACTAAAGAAACGATCGAACAAGTTTATAGATCTAGCATTCTCTGGAAGACATCATGGATTATCGGTGTGGGTTCTCACTCAGCAATTAACATCCATAGCAAAACCATTCCGTGAAAATGTAGCTTGTGTTGTTACATTCCATAATCCATCACAAAAAGGTATGAAGATGCTTTTCGAAGATTATGGAGGTGATTTAGACTCTGAAACTAGTAAAAAGTTTGTAGAAATGCTGAAAACTGAAAAATATTCTAGACTCTGTTTATGTTTACGTTATCCATTCCAATGTTATTTAGAGATTCCCGCGGTGATTTAAAAGAATCTATTTATTATTAAAAAATTAAAAGATGACAAGCGTTGAAGATTTTATTGAAGAACAGCCAGAGGTTAAAGATGATGTTAAAGATGATGATGTTGAAATCAAACAAGAATCACTAGCTATTCTCGCATCTCTTGGGACTACAAAGGAATATTTAGGTGTTGAGATGAGTCTCGGTGATATAAAGAAACTCACAGCAAAAGATGTTGAAAAATATTATAATCGATACCAGACAGTATTAGGTAAGAAAATTAGTGGTGGATTAGTAGATTCATCTCTTCAATTAGTTTCTCATGTCATTTCTTACGTGGTTCCTGTAGATGATATAGAAGCGCTTTGTAAAGACTTGAAGAATGATGAGTTGGTTAATCGTGAACTGACAAACTTTGTAGGTCTCTTAGCATTAAAAGGTGGAAGATTGGTAGCACTTGCCAGCGGACTATTCCAGGTTGCAAAGCACATTAAAATCAACAAAATACAAGAGGATTCTAACAAAACTGAGCAGGTCACTGAGCACAACTGATTTAAAGATTCTTTACTATGGGAAATAAAATAATCATGTCTGATGAAGTTGTTGAACAAATTACAATGGATCCACCTAGTACTAAAAATAAGAAAGCTGTTAAAGAGAAAGATCCTAAAAAAGTTGCAGCCGGTAAGAAACTAGCAGAATATAACAAAAAAGCTAAAGAAGCGTTAGCTAGGGAAATGAAACGTGAAAAGGAACAAGCGGAGACTAAACAGGAAGAAAATATAAATGAAGAAGAAGAAACCACAAAAGCATGGATTCCAGAGCTATCTTTTACTACTGTGTTATCTATTGTTGGAATAGGGTTTACCGCAGTTGACATGTTTATGAGGTACTACAAAAATAGAAAACCACCAACCCATCCACCACCCTCAAATATTCCTACCCAACCCACCCAACCACAACCCCAACCAACTCCGAAAATAGCAATGATCTGAGGAAAGTAGTTTAAAGATTTTCTCTAACCACAATAAAAATCATATCAACTGAAAACAAACTTGTGAAAACTGTTACCGATTCAGCCGTCATTATCGGATTAGCTGCTGGAGTTGGATATGTAGCTAAAAAGGCTATGAAAGAATCATTCATCAACGATCCATCCTCAAGTATTACAAACTATGCTAAATGGGTAGCTGTCCTGTCCGGTAGTATGTATCTCAAAACTTATTTAGAAGATCAAAAGATTTTGCCAACTTAAAGATTTTACATATTGATCAATAAATGGCGACAATAGCAATGATGATTGGCGGAGCTATATTGAATGCAACAACGTTCGTAGGTGGCTCGTATCTTGCAAAATATCTCTCAGGTGATAAAACAGATGCAGAGCGAATACGACACGACAAGGCAATAGAAAAATATCAAAAAGATTATGCTACATACCAGGAAAAGAGACAGAATCTCATTGATTGGTACTCTAAACAGAAGGATGCTAAACACCAAGCTTCACAAAATATTTCTAATACCGATGAAGCTTTGAAATTGTATAGTCAGACACATGAACCAAAATTCTCTGATTATTATAGACCTAGTAACAATCAAAAGATGGGTGAGATGGCATATGTGGGTGGTGGTATGCTGGCATTGGGTTATATGGCTAGTAAATTATTTTAGGTAAGTGTGTGAGCAGTTTAAAGATTTCTTACAGACAAGTAAAAAATCATGGCTGAATACCAAAAAATACCAAACGAACCAGTTGATGATTTAGATCCAACTATACTAAATGATCCTAATAATGTTGATGATGGTGAAGATACATTTTACTTGAGCCCATTCACAAATACATCCAAAACTCGTCTAATTGACCTTGATGAGGAGGATGAGGAGGAGGTAAAAGAACAAGATGAAAAATATGATAAAAGGAGAGAAGCGCTGCAATTTATAAAACGTATATTTCCCGATTTTAAACCTTTGGAATCCTCATTTACAGCAGAATGGGATAAGTATGGTAATTTCAGTGGAGGTTAAATTGAGTACCCAGAGTAATGCTGTAGAACATATATTGATTGATAAAGATTTGAAAATAAAAGTTGATGGGTTGCCAAAAACCATCTTAAAAAGAGCTAGGTGGTGATTATGAAACCATTCTTAGAAGAAATTATGAGCTTGTATCACAATTGAATGAAGCAAATAAAAAGAATAAAGAATTGTATACTACATCGGAGGGATTGAAAGCAAGCATAGAAGTATATCCTCAGGAGATAGATCGCTATGTTGCTAAAGAAAAAGACCTGCTTGAATTCATTGAGAAACAACAAGTAACAATCGCGGAAAATAAAAGCAATTTAGATGTAGCTAAAACAGAGGCTGAGAAACTTTTGAGTGAATTGAATCGATACAAAGATGAACTCAACAAAAAAAATAAGGGACTGTCAAATTTAAGAAAGGTAGAACAAAGTAGAGATCGTTTACTCTCCAAGGTTAATGAATTGGAAGAGATTTTGAGAAAGGAGATAATCTCAAACGAAGATAAAATAACCGATCTCGAGAGACGAAACGGGTCCATAATAGAAAGACTGCCATTAAGAGAGCGGGTAAAGGCTATCTTCAAAAAGTACGGTTTTACAGTCTTTGCCGTTGTGAGTGCTGTTGGTGTGGTTATTGGTGTTATCATTTCTAATCTTTCTAAAGGTCTAACCAAATTAGGTAAAGGTGTTGGTAACGGTTTGAAAACGATTGGTAAGAAACTCGGTGAAATATTGCCTGGAATGGTTGGAGCTATCGTGAGCTTTCTGTTCAAGACTGCAGGTGAGGTTATTGGATTTTTAGGTAAGAACGCTTGGTTGTTGATAGTGGCTGTGGTTCTATATTTTGTGGAACAATTTAAAAAGAATAGGCGTTAAGTAAAAACATGAATGATACAACGTTTCTAACTATCACTATGCTAACTCCTGAAACAAGAATTTATCTGGATCCACCCTTAACCAATGTAAAAGAGATACAATTACAATTTGGTTTCCTTCGTAATGCAAGTTATACAAATCCTTTATACTTAATGTGTGATCTTATAGAGTCAAAGTCTTCATATTCAAATTGTTATAAAACCGCAGGTGAAAATTTAGAACTTAAACCCTCACAAGTACTAGCTGCTATTCCACCATATGAAAAACATCCTTGTTTAAGAATTCCACAAACTAAAAATCCAGTCAACTACTTTACTTTATGGATTTTAGATGAAAATGGAAAAAAGCCTAACTTAAATAACGAACCTGTCCTAATTTATTTAAAGATTTCCTGTTGATCAGTAAAATATGGATGACTACAATAGAATTTATCCACAAGTGCCTATGAATGGTGACCCAAATAATTTCAGACTTCAAAAATCGTGTGAAGTAGTACATAATCTTTAAAAGGAAATTAGTCATTACGAGGATGTTAGGAAAAAATACAATAGAGTGAGGGGGATATTTACTAAAATCAGTGTTGGTAGCGGGGTGTTTTCAGTTATTTTATCTGCAAGTGGACTGGGAACCTCTCTTACTGGTTTTGGTGCTGTTTTTGGTATCCCATTAGGAGCGGTGGGTGGTCTTTGTGGGGGAATATCGGTTGGATTCGGTGCGGCTTCTAAACGACTTTCACATAAAGTTAGTAAACACGAACAGACCGTTTCTCTAGCAAAACCAAAAGTAAATACCATTCACGACTTGGTTTCAAAGGCACTGAAAGATAACGCTATCTCTGACCAAGAATTTTCTCTAATTTTAGCAGAGGTGGATAAGTTTGAAAAACTAAAACTCGAAATCCGTCAAAAAACCCAGAAAGATACAGAAAAAAACTTAAATATGAATCAGATAAGGGCAGAGGTTCGTGCAGAAATATTAAAGGATCTAACCGGTCCCGTACGTTGAAATTTTCATTTGAGAGAACGCCTGTAGGATGGAATTATGAGATTGGTATTAGAAAAGAACGGTGTTGATTTAAAAAAATCTTATTATCAACATAAATAATAAGATGGGCTTACTTAATGATTTCAGAAATAAATATCCAAAGGCTGATCACGGTCAATTCGAAGTTGTAGCTGATCCGTATGGTGGTTACATTAGGTGGAGAGTCAATGGTACAACAATCATGTCTTATGATGATCCCACTGGAAAAACATGGACTGATGACCTGTCACCCCGTTTGAAAAGACTGTTATGGAAAGATTTAGGATTGGATGATGATGTATTGAATTCATTCCCAAAGAGTTTAACTATAACCAATCGATCTTACCCAATACCTGCCATTGATTTTGATGACTTTACAAGTAACATAACAAAAATGCTAACCTCATTGGATATATACGTGTCTAATACAAAGAAATTCACCGCTAAGATGCGTAACATATTTACATCCCAAGTTGTATCTTTCAAGTTTGGTAAACAGAGTAGAAAATGGTTGAACTCTCCAGATATGAATTATTGGCCTCAACAACTAAACTTTGCAGTTTGGTGTGCGACATCTGGTTGTGGTATAAGTCCTTTTGAGAGTCTAAATTATCCTAAAGTAGTGAGTAGCTTTATCAAGTTTCATGTGTATTTCACAATAAGGAGAATATTATATGAATTGAGTCTTCCCTTACCTGATGAGCAGCCCTTTGTAATAAATAATAATCCTTATAGTAAAGTCGCATATCAACGATTGTGTGCTGAATTTGGAATTGGTAATAATTCTGATTTTAGATGGAAAGGTGGTAGAAACGGAGGATTGGGTGATATATTTATTGATTATGGTGCTGGATACAATGGAAGAGGTGGAGGAAATCAAAATGTTCATATTGTAAGGAATTATGATGTTGAAGCTGATAAATGGCCTGGTGAAGGTGGTAAATTTGGTGATGAAGGAGGTAAGAAGGAAAAGGGAGACCTAATCTCATTCATCCGTAATGATGACTTTGCTGATTACAAATATGCTTGGTTCATTCCAACTAGTGGTCATGGACTCACTAAAGCTGGACTTGGTAGATTGAATCGATCTGCTGAAGCTTTTGTTTACTGTATATTAGGGGCACAAGTCAACACTAGAAATTCGATTTATGGTAATGGTGGTGGAGCGATCGAGACTCAACAAGAATTCTTGGCTTTATTTGAAAGTAGTGTGATTGAGAATGACATTTCGAGTTCGATCCAAAGATATCAATTAGCTGTACAGGAAGCGAAATTACGGCTTGATTTAGCTATTGCTCCTGGTGTATGGTTAATGCCTAGTAATATGATAATCAACACTGAGAGCGTGACTGGTTTTAATAACAAGTTGATGAAAGCTAGTAGCGATATGAATTTTGGAGTGAATAATTCCCTAAACACTGAAGCAAAACAGGTTGGAATAAAACATAACATGGGATCATCAAAGGTAAAGTTACCACATATATCTGAGATGAAACCAAAACCCTCAATGAAAACAGACTCAACGCAAACATACTCAACGAAACATGAAAATAATATAGACTCAACGCAACATGAAAAGAATATATTAACATTTATGGTTGTAGCTGGTGGATTAGCGTGGTATCTATTTCGGTAAATTTTGTTATGTAACACTGACTTGCGTTATATAACTTAATGTTTTTGTTTTGTATCTTGTGTTGTGCGACACTCTGTACACTTCGACTTTATTTTATTGTGTTCGCATATGCATAACCTACAATGCCATTTTTGTTTTCTATGAATACATATTTCAGATCCTCCACACTCTTTACATACGTTTTTCATTCGATTATGCTCACAAATACTAGTGCCTCCACCGCATTCTTTACATCGATCTTTCCTTCTATTATGAGAGCATATTTGAGATCCACCACAATCCTTACAATAATATTTATACTTTCCATGAATACAGTTATACTTTTTTTTATCAATCTTAGGTATCGGTTCATTTGTGGGGATAGGTCTAGGTTCAGTGATGTCTATATTACCCAGAGCTTCAATGAGTTCGGCTTTTTTCATTCGATAATATCCTTTAATACCCTGCTCTCGAGCAAGTTGTTTCAATTCCTTGACTTTGAGTTTGTCCATCAATTTTCTATTATATTATTATTTCTTTAAATCTGTTTTTTTAGAAATTCAAATTTTTTTATTTATTTTTTTATTTGGTGATACTTTATTAACCAAGAAATTAATTGATAAAATCTCTGATAAATCTCTGATAAAATCTTGATATCAAAATTAATTTCTTGGTAAAATCTCTGGATAAATCTCTGATAAATCTCTGATAAAATCTTGATATCAAAATTAATTTCTTGGTAAAATCTCTGGATAAATCTCTGATAAATCTCTGATAAAATAAAATCCGGGTATAATTACTCCAATATACTACTCTTTGTGAAATGAGAGTATTGGAATATAACAAGACACTTAAATGTCAGCTCTCTCGGGAAACCAATTAGTTTTGTTTTCCCTCGACTTCTGATGCTTCCCCCGACTTTGACTCGGGAAATTCCCTGGCTCTAGGAAAACAAGACAATCTGCTTGCCTCGGCAACTCCTATTAAGTGTATAATAAAAAAGAAACAGAGAACTTACGTTCTTCGCTTTTCATTCGATGCAGTGCTGGAGGATTGAGCAGTCTTGAAGTTTTCACCGGGCTTGAGTTCGTAAAACTTGGGTTTGTTGGTGACAAATTCGTCTTTTTTATTCCTCGCCTCTTTTCGCTGCAGGGATATCTCTGCTCGCCATTCTGGTTCATCCTCTGAGCTTCTGGATCCTTCCTCTTCGCTTGGTCGACCTTCTCGCTCCTGCAAACAAAAACAACACACAAATCCTCTAGTAAGCTACCCATCTCTATCATAAGACACTTAATAAGCCATCCTCCCCTAAAGAAGTGTCTTGGGATCCACGCTCTCGCATTAGGGTTGGCAGGATAGAAACCGTTTTGAGCGAGCTTCATCACCAACAGTAAGAAACTCCAAAGTAAATGCCATAAATCCTCTCTTAAGTCACCCCACCAAGAAAAAACAAGCTTTCCCCACCTCCCTCAAATGGGCCAACCCCAAAAAGAAGAAATCTATTAAACCACCACCCTCCCTCCCCTGAAGGGAAAAAAATGTCATGTATCATTCAATCAGATCGACAAGATGATTGCAATTGTTAAATGTTACTTAAGTGCATTGTTGAGTTATATAAGCACGTGGGAAATTTTTAATAACACTTGAGAAGTGCTTCTCGCACTTCTCGAGTGTTCTTAGAAATACCCAAGTGCTTATATAACTCAACAATGCACGAGAAACAAGTTTTTTTAATTCCTTTTATAAAATGCCCAATTAACAAACGCTTGTTTTGCCAAAGCAGTAGAGAGTGTGTGCAAGAGAATCGAAACCCGCTAGATTTATAACGTTCATATTCTTGGCGATCAACAAAATGGGAAGTCGTTCTGCGAAATGGTTTCGAGCTTGCACAAGAAGATTTGTGAGTGACGTAGCATGCGTGCATATGTTGCACTATAATGCACGCACGTGACGTAGGCCGCGTGCTTTATGTTATAATGCATTCATCTTGACCAATCAGAGAATGCGATATATCTATTCCATTTTATCATGAGATTTAAAAAGCTGTATATAATCTGAGATTACTCGATGAACTTGAGCCCTTGTAGAGTGATATATTGTGTCACTAGTAGAAATTAAACCATTACAAGTGCATGCACAAACCGTTAAGCGAATGGTACAAGGTTGAGCACTGCCACTTCTGTTCAACGACAGTTGAACAGTGTATTATGTGATGCTGAATGTTGAAAATAGACCTTTCAACATGTTGAACGTTGTTGAATGTTGTTGAACGGAATAAAGCTCGGCTCTATTCCGTTCAGCCTGTTGCCGCTTGGTGAACGACATCAACCAATCGCTTTTTAGTACGGTGTCACGTGCTTTCCTGAAGGTTTCAAAATGGCCGCAGAAAAAAAAACAGACGACGGAGTTAACAAGTGAGCTCATCAGTCTGTATGAAAAATGTCCTCGCTGTATGATATTCGTACGAAACACTAAGAACAGAGACGTAAGAGACAAAGCTACAGCAGAGAATGAACTCCTTCAAAGATGTAATATCCATACAGAGAAAATTCCGGTGACTGGAGAGGTCGAGGTTTCCGAGTTCCGCCAACAGTGTGTAATATGTAGTGTGTAATATGCCCGAAAAGACTGAGTTGTGTTTTTTTAGCCATTCTCCGAGAATGGCTAAAAAATAGAACGTAATTCGGGATATAAAAAAAAAATAGAACGTCGCCTCCCGTTAATAAGTTACCCCAAAGACAAGTTGAATAAATAAGCCAACCAGGTGGCTTACTAGGGAATTAAGTTGAATGTTTGAAGTTAGCTGACTCAGCAGAAAAATTCATTTAAGAATATGTTTATGCATAAAATAACGACACCAGAAAATTCGTTTTCTGCGTGTGATTAACTCAAAACAATTCAGCTCAATCTCGTCAAACTGCTCCAACATCTGTTGCTTTTTCTTCTGTCGTTTGATTCTTTCTTTTTCGTGTTTGGACACAACCGGGTGAAGAAGTTTATATTCCTGAAACAACAACACGAAATAATCCCAGTCTTAAGTGAAGAACAACAACAACAATAATAATAATAATATAATAAAAATACAAATAATACTAATAATGACAATGATAATGATAACATTCGCTCTATTGAAGTGTCGATGTATTTAAAGCTGCTGTGCTAATTGCAGGCACAGTAAATAACTAAACACACATTGCAAATACAACACAGAATCCTAAATGGTGGGAGGCGAGCCGTTTCGCTATTCTGAAGCGTGGTCCAGGATTCGAAATTCTGGATGACCGTGTGTCAAATCCAGCTCGTGACCAGGAAGGGAGATGAACCACTCGGCCAAAACGCCTGCTTTTTCCGTAATTCAATGTTATCGTTTCCTTGACACTTTTTTTCGTATATAATGCACATTGCTCGTACATATCTATTGACTTTCAATACAATTTAGATTTTTTAATTCTGATTTAACATAAGGCGTAAAACCAATGAGAACATGACTCGCAGAGCTAAATCGTTATTATGTTTTATCATTCTTGTTATTATATATTAACAATTATTCTCTGAGGTGAATAGTGGCAAAATATTGGCGAAAATAATTGTTTTGGTTTATATGAAGCAAACTCAGTCACATATCCCTGTAATAGCTGTAAAGCGAGAACTGGCGCCGGTCATTTTTTTTTTTTGCACAAAGATTTCCCAGAAGCATCGGCACCAGTCACCTCCTGCGCTGACTATCCCGAGATGGTGAGCCAATCAGATTGCGCAAAATGCCAAGGTTGCTGAGTTGGCACATGTATATACTAATCATTATCATTAATATTAATATTATCATTAATGTTGTCTCTTACTATTATCATTATCATTGTTATTGCTACAGTTAGTGCATCAGTTTAAGCAAAAATCCCGTGGTTCCAGTCCCTACCTGACTTTCTTCGTCCACTTGGAAGTCTGGGTTGGAGAACATCGCTGCAAATCTGTCATCTTCCAGAGGATTGGTGATATCAACAGCCTGGAAATCGCATTCAAATCATAGTGACCTCTCACTTTCACAGTAATAAGGAATTGAGAAATCACGCCAGAAAATAGGGCGTAGAATTCAACTCTCTCTCAGCGAAACTGAAGTGCTTGTTAAACAGGTTTAAACTTGTTTTCATGCTTGTTTACATTATTTAACTCGTTTCAATGCTCGTTCAAGAGGTTTTCAGCTAGCTTTTATGCTTGTTCGACAGGTTTTAAACTCGTTTTCATGCTTATTTTACAGTTTTTTTTACTTACATCAGTAGCCATTTTCTTTACGTCGCTTTTCTCGTCAATTAACTTCTCGGCTAAATTTCTGTTCACCTTAGGAAGTTTCTGGCGAGAGAAAATGCTAGTTACCACTTTCAATTTCATCACTGGACGTACTGGCAGCTTTTAACTGGAAACTACTAGACATAGTTTGATGCCATATGTACACTGGCTAAGTAAATGAAAGTAACTTAAAAGTTACTATTAACCCACTAGACGTTTCAACACTGCTGTCTAGTAGCACGTTCAGAGGGGAATTTCTGTCACAGACATTAAAGAACACAGTCAGGACGGACGCTTCAGATGGTACTCCAGGTGAAAGAGCAGCGAGCCAAATAAACCGTCGCTCCACTGAATCTGAAGCTGTCCACGGATCGTCCTCTTCAGATGTGTATAAGACAATTTGTCTGAAGAAATGGCTGCAGCATGTTCAGGTTTGTTTGTTATCATCAGTGCTAAGAAACGTTTATTTATTTATCTCTTAAGAGATGAAGTGAGCTTCTGCGGTTAGACCTTGGTAAGGTATTATACGAAGTGCTGTATTTTGACTAAATTAAGATAAATCGGCCGCTGATTATACTACTCAGTTACTATTTACTTGTTGATTTCAAAATTACACTTGTAAGCCGAACTTGGAGTAGTGTGCAAGGAGTTAGTTTCTAAATCAACTGGTGCTGTATCTGCTGTATTGGAAAGGATATCGAAACCCACAAAATCTGGTTTAATAAAGTAAGTCTATATCGCAGCAGGATTAAAGTATTGCTATTAGATGTTTCGAGCGTTAGCCTTTTGCGACAAGAACTGATTTAACGAGGAAAAGTAAGAGCCGAGATTGTTTTAGCATTTTCTTGTCATTTGCAGATCATGAAAACAAGAAATCAGACGGTGACACCAACGTGTGTTAGAGGTTTGTAAACCACGGTGGTCGAGATGCAATGTAGACTGCGGTTTTGTTAAGCTCGGTCTAAACTTTGCTTTCATGGGCGGCCCTTAATGCCCCTCACGTTTAAAAGAGCACTTCAAACAAGTTCTTTCGTATCCCAAAATATATCAATACTTCGGTCTCCATTTTCCACAAGTCAAGTTAGTTTTCTAGAAACAAAGTGCATCACGCAGAAATAGTCCATAGGTTAAACCTGGTTATTATTTCCAAATGAAATTATGTACTTTGCGAAGTGTACCAAATCTGGATGTCAAGTGCCGTCGTAATGTGCAAGGCCATTTTTCCTTGGAGCTGAACCTTGCACCAAGGTTAATCAAGGAGATAAAGGAGCAAAGATGAGGCCCCCATCATACCTTCAGTGTCTTTCAGTGCACTGTGTCATTTTAGGGGGGAAGGGCAGTGGGTTGGGCTCCATCTAATGCAACTGATGATTGTCAAGGGCCTCAACCACACCTCCCCCCACCATCTCCCTTTTCCCCAGAGAGACCAGGTCTTTGGAAAATTTAGGGAATCAGCTGTCTTCATTTTTTATTGATTAATCTCGCAGGTCCTCCGGGCCCTCCTGGAAAAAGAGGCCATCGTGGGCGCACTGGCTCAGCAGGGCCACCTGGTAAAAGAGGGCCCCGAGGCCCCCGAGGCCCACCTGGTAAAGGCCCTGGAGTCAATGAGACCTACATCAAAGAATTTGTGAAGAGAATATCGCCTCAGACTCAAACCGAACCAGGAAAGTTCTGTGAGTGGAATATTCCCATATCCTTGCATACTATGTGCTCTAAAACCTCTGGTCAGTGATGTCAATGCAAGTAAAGCTAACACGTTTTTCATTAATTTAACTTGAATTACACGGTCCACTCGTGGGGAGGAAGCCAGGTTGTACTAAATGCCAGACATAACTAATCGATGATTAATAACATCAGTTGGTTATCAATGAGTAATAGATGGCTAATCAGTTTATTATTCATTGATTATTGGCGATGATTAATGAGTAATCGATTAGTAATCGAAGACATTGTGGCCTATCGATTACTCATTGATGTAATTGATTACCTATTGATGCTATTGATGACCCATCGATAACTCATAGACTCTTATACTGCGCACGAAAGACACATTTCTTGCTTCCTCGTACAATTTTTTTCGTTTGTGATTCTTTTATAACTGCCGTTGATGTTGACGAAATTACGCCTTCACAAAAGGTCAAATAACCTTCCGGCATGTCGAGCCGTGAAGTGATAATCACAAATACAGATGATTCTTAATTGTGTAATTTCGCTTTACCCAACTCTTTAATTAATAACAGAACAGCTGAACAGGAACCAACCAGTCAATATTTGTTGTATCTCAAATAAACATCAGTCTTTGGCTCAAATTAGCAGCATTCAACAGTACAATGAAAATTGTCCATTACAATGGAAGAACTCGCTCCAAGAGCCCTTTGATTATTTATATATAACAGCAGCAGATTTCAATACTTAATTTTTTTCTTTTTGTTTTAGCTGCTCCTCGATTCACAAGCAAACATCCTTCATTGTTAACTGTCAGAGTCGGTGGTAACATTTCTATTAACATCAAAACACGTGGGTTTCCAGAGCCACATATTACGTGGTGGAAACCTAGTAATAACCATGGCAACCACAGTCAACGGTACAAACCAGTTGGTGGGAGACTGGAGATCACTGATGCACGCTATGAAGATAAGGGCGTGTATACATGTCGAGCAGAAAATGTGTTTGGAAATGTAACAAAAAGCATAGAACTGGTGGTCATTGGTGAGCACTATTATTTCTTTGTCCTTTAATCAACATTTAAACTAGTTGTAGGTCCAGTTTTTATCTCGGTACACTATATGAGCAGTTGTGGTTGAACTGGAACCTTGCAACTTGAGTACTATCTTTTGTCTAGCAAGAGTCCATAGTCTCTTGTAGGAGGGTACATTACGCCATGTTCACAAGTTAGGCTACTTTTAGGCCCTGTCCACACGTATCCGGATATTTTTGAAAACGGAGATTTTTTTCTCCGTTTTCAAAAAAATACGCGTCCACACGTAGCGTTTTCAAATCGTATTCGCCCGTCCACACGAATACGCTAAAGCCACGTAAATACGCTAGCTCTCTCTATTGAGTTTGCGCTGTAACCAATAGTAACCTGCTTTATCTGCTTGAAACTGTTTCAAAATGTCGTCAAAGTCTGGTCAAAAAGCCACCAAATCAAAATCAAAGGCAAGGGGAACTGTAGTCGCTAAAAGTGATAATTCTCCTATACTAATTTACTATTCTAGGGTAGTAGGTTGTAGGCGAATCGACTTCAGTGTAGGCGAAACGTCTCAGAACGTGTAGGCGAATCGATTCAAGTGCAGAGGAATCGACTTGCAGGTGAATCATCCTGTAGGCGAAACGACCGACATCCCGCCATATTGGTTTTAAAAATGCAAACTTTGTGCGGGAAGGACTGGATCGTAAGTATGACGTCATCGTATTCGAAAACCTCCGTTTCGCCCGTCCACACAAATACGATAAATCTCCGTTTTCAAAAATCTCCACTCTGGAGAGCGTTTTCGAAAACCTCCGTTTTCAGTGATCGAAAACGCCGTATACGTGTGGACGGAAGGCTAAAACGGAGAAAAAAGTCTCCGTTTTCGAAAATATCCGGATACGTGTGGACGGGGCCTTAGAATCCCTAGTAACCAAGTGCAGCCCACATTGATAGCGCATTCAAGAAATACTGGTGTTAATTCAGAAATGGTGTTTTATGTTTAATAATATGTATTAAGAGGGCTCAGGTTTTCAGATAACTAGAACTGCCATGCATAACTCAGAAAAAGATCAAGTACACAATCAGTTACCGTTCACGCTCCTGAATTATCAAATATATTTAAAAAAAAGTGTTTGTTCTCTCTATACCCTAATCCAATCCAAAGCCTGCCTTTTTTTCGGAAAACAAACAATATACAATAATTTGTTTCTATTTTACTCGCTGATAATGACTTATTTGTAGTGTTATAGCAATTATTAGGTATTTCTGACTATTAAGACCTTCATAATTATGTCACGAAAATATTGTGGTGAATTCTAAATCGTGGTAAGTCGTGGTCACACGTAGTCATTCGTGGTCATCCGTGGGTACTTGGACACCCTAGCGATTCCACGCAACCTACAAGTTACTCATTGGACTGGTTTCCTCTTAAATCATTGACACAGGTTCTCCAAGATTCAAAACTTTACCACCCGGTGAGGTTAAAGGTTATCTCAACAAAACCACAAAGTTGCCATTTGACGTCATAGGTCACCCTACCCCCGTGGTCAAATGGAGCAGATCTCCACAAGCACTCCTCCCTCGGGGTCGTACGTCATTCACAAGTGATGGTCTTTATATAAACAATACTCAAAACGAAGATAAAGGGCTGTACATTTGTCGAGCATCCAACAAGTATGGTTCAATCATTCATGGAATCTTTCTTAAAGTAGAGACAATAGGTGGGTCCTTACAATATTCATCTTTTCTAACAAGTTATTTCAGAACTTATTTCCTCCGGTTTCTCTCACTTCTCATTTAAACCTTTACTGTACTTTTCTCTGTTTACCTGGCTTAATAAATTTGCAACTTTTGCTTTTCAGAGAAGCCCTTTATTG